>JBAIAC010000004.1:52870000-53495000 GCA_037349315.1 Chelydra serpentina
CTCCGCACCTCTCGTCTTTCCCCAGCCCTTAGTTGAAAAACTCCTCAGTGACCCTTTTTAATTTTACATGCCAGCAATCTGGTTCCCTTTTGGTTTAGATGAAGTGCTCCTTTCTTGAAAGGTTCCTCAGTTCCTAATAAACCTAAAACCCTTCTCCCTACACCATCATCTTATCCACACATTGAGACCCATTGTGAAACTGGAAGCATTTCAGAGAATGCTACCATGGAGGTCCTGGACTTTAATCTCTTACCTAGAAGCCTAAATTTGCCTTCTAGGACCTCTCTTCTACCTTTCCCCATGTCATTGGTACCTACATGTACCATCACCATGGGCTCTTCCCCAGCACAGAACATAAATCTGTCTAGATGTCCCGAGAGATCCACAACTCTCACACCCAGCAGACAATTCACCATGCAGTTCTCCCGATCATCACAAACCCAACTATCTATATTTATAAGAATCATATCCCCCATTACTGTTACTGGTCTCTTCCTAATAACTGGGGTCCCCTCCCTCGGAAGAGTATCCTCAGTGTGAGAGGACACCATGACATCATCTGGAAGGATGTTCCCAACTCTGGGACCATTTCCCTCCACTCCCTTTTCTTGTTCTCCTTTCCCAAGATTTTCATCCTCCTCAACAGCTCAGAGGCTGTCAGTCTTGCACCACTCTTTCTCCCCTAGCTCCTGTAGTTCAGCCACTCTGGTCTCAAGAACCTGTACTCAGTTTCTGAGGACTATGAGTTGCTTGCACTGAATGCACATGCATGCCACCTGCTCATAAGGCAGGTAATCGTACATGCTGCATTCAGTGCAATTAACTGGATAGCCCCCACTCTGCGCTGGATTTCTCCTGGCATTATTTTTACTCTTGCAGCTTTTTTGTTTGTTTGTTTTTTGGGGGACGGGCTGTTTATTGGCCTGAGCTTAGAGAATGTTAGGTGTATGTGGCTTTCAAGTTCCCTCTCCAAACTTTCTTGCAAAACTCCCCTGCTTGCTTCTCCTGTTCGCTAGCTCTTCTGGTTGCTTATGAACTGTCTTTTTAAATCCCTGTTCTCCCTGAGTAGCTGAACTAAGATCAAAGGTTGGCAGGCTATATCCTTCTTAGGAAGCTCATAGACTCATAGACTCATAGACTTTAAGGTCAGAAGGGACCATTATGATCATCTAGTCTGACCTCCTGCACAATGCAGGCCACAGAACATAGCTCTCAGCCTTGCCTCCTGGCCGCTAGGCCCAGCACTTACACCCCCAACCAGACCACACTATAAACTTCAGGCAAGTAACAAGCACACAACAAACAAACAAACAGACAACAAACTCACTCCAAGGGTCACGTAGTCGCTCCTCCTCCTTCACGTGGAGAACTCACTCGCAAAACTCCCCTGTTTGCTGAGCCTGTTCGTATGCACTTAAGTCCTTTGTTGAGTCAGGACCTAAATCAGAGAATAGATCATGTCCAGTGTTCCCTCTAATTTTTCCCACCCATGTGCGGAATACATTTTGTTATGTGCACCAATATGGAGGTGATATGTCACATATAACATATGTCACATATCACCTCCATATTGATGCACATACACAAAATTCATGTGGTGGGGGTAGGGCCGAGGGGTTCTGAGTGTGGGAGGGGGCTCAGGGCTAGGGCAGAGGGTTGGAGTGCAGGGGTGTAAAGGCTCCGGCTGGGGGTGTGGACTCTGGGGTGGGGCTGGGGCTGAGGAGCTCAGGGCTGGAACAGAGGGTTAAGGTGTGGGGGAGTGAGGGCTATGGCTGGGTGTGCAGGCTCTGGGGTGGGGCTGGGGATGAGGGGTTTGGGGTGCAGTGGGGCTCCATGGGGTTATTGTGGGGAGAGAGGACTCCCCCTATCTCTCTCTCCCTGTAGTAGCACCTGGGCTGGAGGGGAGAGGTGCCGGACCCCCAGCCGTGTCAGGTCCAGGCCAGGCTTGGTAGGGGCTGGGGGAGGGGCGCCTGTTTCCCGGCTGTGGCAGGTTTGGGACTGGGCTGGGTTGGGGCCTGGGGAGGGGCGCCTGTCCCCCGACCGCAGCAGTTCTGGGGCTGGGCTGGCTTGGGGCTGCAGGAGAGGCGCCGTTCCCTCCTGCAGAAGGGGCTCCTGTTCCCCAGCCGCAGGGATGAACATTTTTCTTACTTTGCCTATCTGTACATTTTAATTATTGATGGAAATATTTTTTCATCAGTTTGTGTGTGTGCAGTGAAATGGATGTTTGCCAACATTTAACAATAAAAATCTAATCCTTCCAAGACTAAATATAGTGGAGGGGAGAATCTGTAAGAGCATTAGGTCTCTTCAACACTAATGAAAGTGTCTACAATGAATGACAGCTAATGGAGTCTATGTTAATATTTATTTACTTATATAGCACCATAAATATGTGCGCCATAAAAAACACAGCATGTAAGTAAAATATGCTAAACTGAAAACAAAGAATAAAATCACTTACCAGGAAGACCTTATCAAAGGCATGAACAGGTGCAGATCAATTCAAAAGAAAGAGTTGTACGTAGATCTTACCACTAGATTTAGTCTTGGCGGAAGGGGTGAAGTTTTATAAGAGATTTGCAGAATTATCTAGGTAGGTCAACTGAGGTTTGTGTTTTGCATACTTTGCGAGGACAGTCCATCTGGTATATTTTTCTACATTATGTTTTTTTCCTTCTTTTGTTTCTGTCTGCCTACCATACTTACATTAACATTTGTCTGAGCACCTTATGATCATTAATGTATTCATCCTCACAATCCCTCTTTGAAGTAGAGAAATGCTGCCATCCCCATTTTACAGCTAGAGAACTGAGGGACAAAGAGACGTCTGAAGATCACAGAGGTGGAACAGGGAATTGAACCCTAGACTGCCGAGTCCCTTAACCACTGGACCATCCTTCCTCTTGTATATATTTTTAATTTTTTTTATATATGCTTAAAAGTAGGTTCTCCAGTAAGGAGCAAACTTTAATGATTTTAAATTACTTTAACCTTTTTACCAGAACCAGCCTTCTACTTTGGAGATGTCGAATACTATGTTGATGAGAGTGCTGGCTTTGTTGAGGTGCGTGTCTGGAGAACTGGAACTGATTTGTCCAAAGCTGCCACTGTTACAGTGAGATCTCGCAAAACGGAGCCAGTAACTGCAGAGGGTGAGTGATCATTTTGCTCTAGTGTCATTTTTCCTTAATAGGTCTTAACATGGAGCACTGGTGCATCCAGTGTGGATTCAATCCTGAAGGCTTCTGGTTTAGCCCCAGAAGTGTCTCAGAGAGCCACAAGGCTAGGCATGCCGCACTCGGTGTTTGCTCTGAACCTTCAGACTGAGGCTTCTCCATAATGTGAAGAAATGCATGTGTGTGATGCTCAGAAGTATGAGGAGACCTCTGTGCCCACATTGAACTGCATGCTAGTAAGTGAGGGGAAAAGTGAGCATGATAAGGAACAGAGAAAGGGCATGGACAGGTGCTGAAATGAAAGCTAATGAATGGAAACCATGGGCTTTATCCTGGAAAGTGCTGGCTGCCCTCAGCTACCATGAATTTAATTAAACGTTTAAGCTGCTCAGCACTTCACATGATCTATTTGAGATGCATACAGCCCATTTTTAGATATCGCAGTTATTCCTACTGCTAAGCTGAAGTAAGAGCTTATTCAAATGTGTTTAAGAGCTGCCCTTAGATGGAAATGGAAGCAAGGGCAAATTATGAGCTCCAGCCTTCCAATGGTTCCCACAAACTATTATCTCTCATGGTCAGTTGCTCATTGCCTCCCAATACATGCTAGGCACAGAGTTCTTGCCAGCCCACCAGCATGCAGTTCTTGCTGTCCTCAGCTTATTATACTTAGCCCTGGTCTACACTAGGGTGGGGGGGTCAATGTAAGGTACACAACTTCAGCTCCGTGAATAACGTAGCTGAAGTCGATGTACCACGATCGACTTACTATGTTGTGAGGACGCCGCAGGGTCAACTTCCACCGCTCCCCCGTCGACTCCACTTCCACCTCTCACCGCGGTGGATTGCTGGAGTCGACAGCAGAGCGATCGGGGATCGATTTCTTCACGTCTACACTAGATGCGAAAAATCGATCCCCAAAAGACCAATCACTACCCACCGATCCGGCGGGTAGTGAAGACGTACCCTGTGTCTACCCTTGGAGCTAGGGGAATGATTCCTGGCTCACACAGACACACTCGTGCGCTAATTCGAGGAGAGTTAGTGGACTAAAAATAGTAATGCAGGTGCGACAGCACAGGCAGCTGTGAGGGGCACCACGGGCTATTTGCACCAAGTACATACCCATGGGGCCCAGGTAGGTAGGTGGGTATTCAGCACAACTAGCCCATGCTGCTGCTCACCCACTGCCCATGCTACCCCAGCTCACAGATGTTTTTAGTGTGCTAGCGCAAGGAGAGTTAGTGTGAATATGTCTATGTGAGCTGGGAGTCATACCCCCAGCTCCACGTGCAGACATACCCTCAGAGCCTTCATCCACATGCCAAAAGGATCAAGTTCTAATTTGGTATCTGGAGCTGGAGACATACTGTACTCAGTCTGTTTCTAAAACATGGCATTGTATGCTAAAGCGTTCTTTTGATGTGGAGAAGTCATGAAGAGTCCAAATATTTTTCTTAGATGGTTACACTGAGCATGAACAGACGTTAGTGTTTAGTTACTGATATAATTTTAAAATACTCTTAGTTGTCATAAGCCTTCTTGTTATGATGCCCATGACAGGAAGACATAGAGTCTGGGTTTAGTATTCGTATGCCTTTCCACATTTTTGTGCTTTCTCTTGGAAAATGAGATTACTAAGATGTCTAAAAAGAATGTCCATTTATTTCATTTCTTAACTATTATTTTATATGATCTGCTGGGTTTACCTCACCCTAAATATTGAATGCATTTTTGTTCCAGAAAAGCATAATAGCATTATAGGAGTTTACAGCCGGACCATGTTTTTGGTCTTCATTCACTGGATAAACTGTTAAATAGGCGTGGGGGGGGTTGTTTTTGTTTCGTTCAGCAATATGTGTTAAGGCTTTTCATCTCTTGGAGTAGTAAAACAGATTGTACTGTGGTATCACAAAAAATGCACAAAAAGTCCACTCTTTCACCTCAGACTTAGGTACCTTTAATACCCTGGAACCCAGACACCGTATTCTGGTATAACTCAACATCCTGCCTCCTTCACGTCTCTCTAGGTTTTTATTATTATTATTATTCCTAAGAAAACCCAGTTCACTCTATCTTTGATACTGAAGTGTGCCAGGCCCCACTTGACATGGTCTGGATGTAATTTAACTCGTCTTGTCTTTCTCTTGGACTTTCATTAGCCACTGGCTAGCAGGGTCCAAAATCTGTTTGCCTTCCCTCTTCTCTATACCTAAGTTTCATTCTTGTTATATACCTCATTGGATATCAGTAGTGTAATTCCTCTTAATCAGCCTCTTGGTTGCTCTGTCTTCCCTTTTTACATTAGTCACATAATTTGCTGCACTGACCCTAGAATTATAGGCATAATATTTAATCCTTATTCCAGGGAATCGCCTTCATTTCTGGAATTTCTCCCAGAACACTCTGTTTGGTCCCAAACTATAATTTGCATCTCACTTACAAAGGTTTTACATCAGTATAGCCCCATTCACTTAAACGGTGTTAATCCTGATCAGCAGGGTAAGCGAGGTTAGAATCAGGCCTGCTCCAAATCCCTTCTAGGTAAGAAGTTTTTTGCTTTGCATGACTGCAAAAGATCTAGAGTGTTTTAAATGATAAAGTAAAAAGTACTTCTTGACAATAAAAAAAAGAAATAATTACATTTTTATGAGTTACTATCATCAACTTCCTGACTTTAGATCCCTTATTTTCTTTAACTAAATGCTGTTAAAAACAGTTCCATCAATGTATTCAGTTTTATGTCATTTCTTTGTGTAGCTGGGGTAGATTACGTAGGCATCAGTCGTAATTTGGATTTTGCCCCTGGAGTCAACATGCAGACTTTCCGTGCGACCATTCTGGATGACCTTGGACAGCCAGTATTAGAGGGAATTGAGAAGTTTGAGCTTGTGCTGCGAATGCCCATGAATGCTATCCTAGGAGAACCAAGCAAAGCCACCATCTTCATCAATGACTCAGTCTCTGATTGTAAGTATTAATTATTTTCACAGGAAGAAAAATGATGCTTGCAATGCAATAGATAGTATTCTTTCTTCTCAGTCCATATGGAACCAATGTCCACGCATGGTGTTTGGAAACACTACATTGCTGAAGTTGTGATCTTTTGGATGAGGTGTAAAATTGGGCTCCTGACCACTTGTGGTCATTATAAAATGTCTGGGCACTTACATGTATTTTCAGCTAGTTATAATTTCTCACTTATTTTCCTAAAACCATGGGGAATATAGAAAATGTACATCAAGCCTGAAGATAAATACATTTTGTGACAGGCTGGATCACAGAAACCCTCTTGGGAACTGCCAACTGATTTGCTGAGACTACTTCTAACCTGTTTTCCCTGCCAGCTTGGGACTCCAGAAACTTGCCTTGTTTGAGCCAGACACGCTTGCTTGCTGAACCACGTCCCTCAAAAGCTGCAGGCTTAACTGAAAACGGCTGAAGAAGTGTTCCTGTCTCTAACACTTAGATGCCCCACTCCAAATGGGGTCCAAACCCCAAATAAATCTGTTTTACCCTGTATAAAGCTTATGCAGGATAAACTCATAAATTGTTCGCCCTCTATAACACTGATAGAGAGAGATGCACAGCTGTCCCCACCCCCCCCACCCCAGGTATTAATACATACTCCAGGTTAATTAATAAGTAAAAAATGATTTTATTAAATAGAAAAAGTAGGATTTAAGTGGTTCCAAGTAGTAACAGACAGAACAAAGTGAATTACCAAGTAAAATAAAATAAAACATACAAGTCTAAGCCAAGTACAGTAAGAAAACTGAATACAGATAAAACCTCACCCTCAGATGTTTCAATAAACTTCTATCACAGACTGGACACCTTCCTAGTCTGGGCACAATCCTTTCCACTGCTACAGCCCTTGTTCCAGCTCTGGTGGTAGCTAGAGGATTTCTCATGATTGTAGCCCCCTTTGTTCCACCCCCTTATATAGCTTTGGCACAAGGCAGGAATCCTTTGTCCCTCTCTGGGTTCCCACCCCTCCTTCTAAATGGAAAAGCACCAGGTTTAAGATGGATTCCAGTATCAGGTGACATGGTCACATGTTCTGTGAGACCCCCCCCCCCAAGCCTTCATTCCTCCCAGCCTGACTCACAGGAAGGCCTGTAAGCAAACAGAGCTATCCACAGTCAATTGTTCTGGTTGATGGGAGCCATCAAGATTTCAAACCACCATTAATGGCCCACACTTTGCATAATTACAATCGGCCCTCAGAGTTATATTTCATATTTCTAGTTTCAGATACAAGAATGATACATACATACAAATAGGATGACCACACTCAGTAGATTATAAGGTTTGTAATGATACCTTATAAGAGACCTTTTGCATGAAGCATTTTCTAGTTACATTATATTCATACTCAGCATATTTTCCTGAAATCATACAGAGTGCAACCTCACACATTTATATTTGTTTTACATTTGCTAGTTGTAATTTTATAGACATAAATTGTAATATTCCTGATATATACCAGTGTGAGATCAAAATCAGGGCCATAGCTTGTAGTTCCGTAAAGCAATTGGGGTGAAATCCTGGACCCACTGAAGTCAGTGGACATTTTTCCATTGATATCAGTCGGGTCAGGATTTCACTCTTTGAATTGTGGGAAATGTGCTAAATAAATAAGTTGCTACCTGGTGAGGAGTCTGCCACATCATAATCATATATAACATGGCACATAACACCATCCCATTAAAAGCAGTGGCTCTAGGAATTGATCATTTTGGATATTTTATTCCTTCTTTTCTGTGTGTCTGTCTAGTGCCTAAGATGCAGTTTAAAGAAGCTATGTACATTGGCGATGAAAATGATGGACAGATTTCTGCCATGATATATAGGAGCGGGGATATCCGCTACACATCTACAGTGCGCTGCTATAGTCGGCAGGGTTCAGCCCAGGTAATGATGGACTTTGAAGAACGTCCTAACACTGACGATTCCATCATCACTTTCCTTCCTGGTAAGCTGCAGTTCTTTGTTAGAATCCTTTATTCGGTCAGAGTTGGTTTTGCTTTAAATCACGTGAGTTTTTTCCTCATAGCAACAGCCATACAGACTGCTTGGGGGAACAAAGCTCTCTCTCAACAGAATAGGTAGAGCATGGGCAGCGGCAACACAGCATTCCTCACACCATCCTGCCTTAATCCTGAACTAGAGGGGGATTATCTATAGAGACACAAGGGATATCTTTTTGCAAAGACCCAGCCACTCATCCTAATAGATGGATCCCATTGCTGTGCTGCAGGCAGAGCTGGATAGCAGGTGATATCACAGAGGAAACCCCCAGAAACTCTGGCCCCATTAGGCATAAAATCAGCAAATCCAGCTATCTGCCGCTGGAATGGGTAAACACCTTTTAACTTTGCATAGGGACACAGCTAAGTTAATTATTGCTCTCTGATGTTTCTCCTCATTCTTCCTGCTTATTTCTTCTTTCTCAGTCTGCCTGGGTGGCTCAAAATGTTGAACCCAAAGAAGGAACATGAGGAAATTGGGTATTACTTCTCCTTTGAGGGAAAAATTGCTTGAGTCCCTCTTGGTGGTTATCAATCTAAACCTCCTTTTGCGGGACTGGAGAACAGTTTCTTGTCTCCTCATTTTTATATGCTCACATTTTTAACTTCTGTTTTTTCCAAGCCCATAATAAGTTTTTTCCACTGTATGTAAATCTTATGATGCAGAGGACCTTCTCTCTTATAGAAGAGTAACTGTTAAAAGATAGGAAACAAAGGGTAGGAATAAATGGTCGGTTTTCAGAATGGAGAGAGGTAAATAGTGGTATCCCCCAAGGGTCTGTATTGGGACCAGTCCTATTTAACATTCAGAAACGATCTGGAAAAAGGGGTAAATAATGAGGTGGCAAAATTTGCAGATGATACGAAACTACTCAAGATAGTTAAGTCCAAAGCAAACTCTGATGGGTTACCAAGGGATCTCACAAAACTGGGTGACTGGGCAACAAAATGGCAGATGAAATTCAATATTGATAAATGCAAAGTATTGCACACTGGAAAACATAATCCCAACTATACATATAAAATGATGGGGTCTAAATTAGCTGTTGCCACTCAAGAAAGAGATCTTGGAGTCATTGTGGATAGTTCTCTGAAGACATCCACTCAATGTGCAGCAGCAATCAAAAAAGCTAGCAGAATGTTGGGAATCACTAAGAAAGGGATAGATAGTAAGACAGAAAATATTATATTGCCTCTGAATAAATCCACGGTATGCCCACATCTTGAATACTGAATGTAGATGTGATCGCCCCGTCTCAAAAAGATATATTGTAATTGGAAAAGGTTCAGAAAAGGGCAACAAAAATGATTAGGGGTATGAAACAGTTTCCATATGAGGAGAGGTTAATAAGACCAGGACTTTTCATCTTGGAAAAGAGACAACTAAGAGAGCATAAGAACAGCCATACTGGGTCAGACCAAACGTCCATCTAGCCCAGTATCCTGTCTTCCAACAGTGGCCAATGCCAGGTGCACCAGAGGGAATGAAAAGAACAGATTATCATTAAGTGATCCATTCCCTGTCACTCATTCCCAGCTTCTGGCAAACAGAAGCTAGGGTCACACAGTCAACCTGTGGAACTCCTTGCCAGAGGATGTTGTGAAGGCCAAGAGTATAACAGGGTTCAAAAAAGAACTAGATAAATTCATGGAGGATAAGTCCATTAATGGCTATTAGCCAAGATGGGCAGGGATGCCTAGTTTTACAACAGCCTACAGAAAAAGCATGAGCAAAGTCAGTACAAACTACAATTTCATACAATGACTTGTTTATACTGATCTATATACTATACACTGAAATGTAAGTACAATATTTATATTCCAATTGTTTTATTTTATAATTATATGGTAAAAGTGAGAAAGTAAGCAATTTTTCAGTAATAGTGTGCTGAGACACTTTTGTATTTTTATGTCTGTTTTTGTAAGCAAGTAGTTTTTAAGTGAGGCAAAACTTGGGTTACGCAAGTCAGATCAGACTCCTGAAAAGGGTACAATAGTCTGGAAAGGTTGAGAGCCACTGTTCTAAATGGGCTTGAAACAATTGGAACCAAAGGTTCAGAGTAATCACTAATTTTACACACATTGTTTTCTGGTTGTTCAACTTGAGACACGTAGCTACTGATCTTCCAAGGTGATAGGCATCCACTTCTCCCATTGGAATCAGTGAGAGCTGAGAGTGATATGAAAATCAGTTGGGCTGCCATAAATTAAAGTACTGAAAATTAGAGACTGTTCTTTAAAATTTGGTCTTGAACCTTCCTGTTTCTCATTTTCCACCTCTGAAAATGAGGATAATACTCTTCAACCTCTCAGAGGTGTTGTGAGATATTAGCTGTACAGCTATGTAAATAGCCAGTCTTACCATTATAGTACATTAAAATGTTGTTGCTGCTGCTATTGCTATTACTTTAATTAGTTATTTACTTATATCGGGCCAGTATAGGTGCTTTGACCAATAGAATTGACCTGTGGGTATTACAGCTTGAGAGAAATGCCTGTAATACATCTAGAAACAATTTTAAGTTCTGCATGATGTTACTTTCTGCATGATGATTCCAGGTGAGACTGAGAAACCTTGCACCCTCTTGCTTGTGGACGACTCTCTCCATGAAGAAGAGGAGGAGCTGCGTCTGGTTCTTGGCACTCCAAGAAGTGATTCCTCCTACGGTGCTTCTGTTGGTGAACAAAATGAAACCCTGATAAGGATCAGAGATCATGCAGACAGTGAGGAGTTATTTTTGACCCTACAAATATCATTTTGACTTTGGTATTTAAAAGCTCTTTTGTGCACACTATTAAACACTTTTTTCTGTTATTACAGAGGCCATTATTAAGTTTGGTGAGACCAAATTTAGTGTCAGTGAACCCAAAGATGCAGGACAGCTGGTGGTTGTAAAAATTCCAGTGCTTCGTCTAGGGGACACGTCAAAGGTTTCCATTGTGAGGGTTCACACAAAGGATGGCTCTGCCACCTCTGGAGAAGACTACCACCCCGTGTCAGAAGGTATGAAGAGACTCTCTCCGGCTGTCATTCAGATCAATATCACATCCTATTGATTATTTCAGCCACAAATGTACAGTATTTAAAGGGAAAAAAGCATTGTGAACTTTTAAGATTTTAATACTTTTTTGCTGTTTTCATTAGTGCCTTTTGCCTTTGGGATTAACAAGGCCACAGAAATGGAATTTCATATTCTGTATATTTAGCTTCCAATAATTTGGAGTTGCAGTGTATGCTCAGTAATTCGGAGAGTAGTCCATCTTATGAATGCTTTTAAAAGGAAGCATTACTGATTCTGAAGTAACTATTCAGCAATGCAAAATGCTTTCCCCTATACCCTACTCACAGAATAAAAACTCAAAGGAAGTAAAACTTTTGTATTGAAATTCTGTATGAGAATTATACAAACAAAGTTAACCCAAAAGCAATAACTGATAAATAAACTAGAAAATACACTGAGTTAGTAACCTAATGCTGCATCTCATAGATGTGATTTGCATATTTTAGCAGGAAAGACAAAGGGCAAAATGAGGTAAAAGGACCTGAAATCAGAATTATATAGATAATTTGTATACAATACCAATGCCCTGGGAAATAACCGGAAATATGCCTTGTCGTAAAGAAGAAAATTACTAGAAACAGGCAGCAGCTGGGAGGCTACAGATAGATTATGTGCTTATCTGATCCAGTTTCTGTGGCCATAAGTGTCAAATAAGGTATATCTGAACAAAAACAGAGATATGGCCACATTGGTTCGGACCAGTGGGTTCATCGAGTCCACTGTCGTGTCTATGACAGTACCAGTACCAGTTACTTCAGAAGAAGGTGGAAGAAACCATGTAGAGAGCAGTTATGGTGCTCACAGGGGAAGTATCCTCCTACCTCCCATTAGAGACTGGCTTATTACAGAAGCAGGAGTGTCTATATCCCTCCAAAACTAGAGAGTAACCAGAGGTCACAACTCCTCCTCAGCAGTGGAAATAATGTCCCGGGAAGGGGAAGAGAGAGCTGAAATCCTTCTCCTACTCCTCCAGTGGCCCAGAAGGCACCTCAGACTTAATAGACAACCAAGGAACCTCCATTGCACCTGCAGAAAATACCAGACCACTTAAAGCAGGGACTCCTTCATCCAGACCCAATGACCTACAGTAACAGCCAGTTAACGGAAGAGAAGTGTGGTTTAACAGAGTTTTTCAGTTGGCCTCATCAGTATGCAGGCAGAACTCAACCCGGAAATTTCAGTTGCTGATCTGGTCAAATGTACATTTCTGGTGGAAGGGGAAACAGAAAATTCCTTGTACAAACAAACTGCCTCTTGTCTGGATAATGCCCAACGCAATGGGGCTTTGGCCTCCCAATGCTACCAGAATATAAATAATAAAAGCAAACACCACAGTTCTGGTGATCTCAGCTACTCTCGAGTTGCTACTCTAGGATGGCTGATTGGAGTCCTACAACCAAACACCACAGAAAAGAGCGTAACAGCCCTACTGGTAGTCTTTAGGCAGAGATATCTCTCTCCTCATCTGATGATCATCAGGTGTCAAGATTTGAGTGACAGATTAAACCAGTGGCTGGCCTTTCTCTCACCATTATCTCAGAAAGACAGGTTTTGGAATTAGTTCCTCTATCCATACAAGAACCGCACTGCTGTTTAGTCCTGAGGGAATTCTGTACCAAAAAACTAAAAATTCTGCTCCAAAAAAATTAAAAATTTGGTGCACAGTATTTTAAAATTCTGCAAATTTTATTTGTCAATAAATAAATGTGGAGGCTCCAGCATGGCAATGGGGAGCACAGGCCACTAGCTGCATGGAGCTGGGAGATCACCGTGCAGCCTCCCATCTGCTCTGTACAGGGACATGGCAGTGAGGCTGCATCTAACCCTGGCACAGTGCAAGGGCTGGGTCTGCCCCAGAAACACACTGAGGCCCTGCCTCTGTGTGCTAGGCACACCAGGTGTGGGACAGGCAGGCTCAGCCCAGCAGGATCCAAGTGTAGAGGGGCTTAGTGTGTGGGCACCCAGGTGTGGGGCGAGAGGTTTCTGTGTGGGACAGTCTGGGTGCAGGCAGCTCAATAGTATTTTCTTGGCCCTTACACGGTATGTTTATTCCCACAGGAAATGAGATGGCCCAGTTAGTACACATTCAATCAATTAATTAATTAATGGTTGTGTTTGGATAATGTAAACTAGTTTATTCAAGTCACGTGAACATATGTAATTTGCAAGACACGTGTTAACTTTTGTAGCTCTCTCTGTCATGCCAGAATAGAATAGATCAGCAGCCTGACTATTGTGAACAGCAGATTTATTTTTAAAATGTCTTATTGTGTTTTTTAGAAATTGAGTTTAAGGAGGGTGAAACGCAGCACATTGTGGAGATTGAGGTTCTTTTTGATGGCGTTAGGGAGATGAGAGAGGCCTTCACTGTTCACCTGAAGCCTGATGAGAACATGGTGGCAGAGATACAGGTAACACAAACTATTCAACAGCACAATCTGGCAGACAGACAGATCTCTTATAGTTATTAGTCTAGTAGCCTTGTCCTTCAGCTGGGTTATAATGAAGAGCCTAACATTTCCATCCAAAATAATTCACCTCCATGGCTGAAGAGCCCAAAGAGCCACAGAGAACATATATGTTCCTAATAACATATATGAAATAAATATCTATAATATCTCCCTGCAAATTAATTATCTTTATCAGGATAGTTCTCAGTAACTGCTGTCATCATCTTGGAAACACTGACTGACAGGATCTTTCTGACACCTGTGCTGGAAGCTGTGGAAGTATCATGGGTCCTGTAATAACAGCAGACTACCCACACATGTATTAAATGTAACTTCTGCTACAATAGTTCTGTTATTGCTATACTTGTTGCGTGAACTACAATAGTAGCATAGTCTTATCCATTAATACATTCTGTCTGCATTTAACACTCATACTTTCCTTCTCTCATTCTCCATATTCATGACTTAGAAGTGCAACATCTTTAATACTATTTAACCTCTTAATCAGTTGTCACATTGTGGGGTTCAACTCAGACCAGTGGGAGGTTGTGTCACTACCTATCCTGTAGCCCTGATTGTCTTAAAATGCTCTGCTGCTGTAGCTCCCTGTCTGTATGCTCTCAGTCAGCGTACAAGCATGCACTGACTATCTGTGTGTAGAACCACCCTGTTTCAGCAACTCAGTTGCCAACAGCATGTTTGTTACAGTAAAGTCACACTCCAGTTTCTATCAGTCTGGATTGTTACTAGCCAAGTGACCCCAGCAAACCCCCAGCCCTGAATTTTCCCAAAACTGTCTGCCCTGAAATGCCCAGCCCTCTCCGGGAATGTTCAGAGGAGTAATAAGGCCTGTTGCCCCTTTAAAGAGACAAAGCACACCTCATTCCAGTAAGATGACTGCCCACCCCCTTGGTCATCTCCCACAAAGTCAAGACAGCTTGGTTCCTTTGTCTTCTCAGGCAAAAGATTTTTGCTGAAGTAGGTTTCTCACCTATATTCAGTTCACAAAGACTTCAACCTCCTGGGTTGTAAAGACTCATCTTTCTCATCTTACAAGCGCTCTGGCCCCTTGTGTCTGTCCAGTGATGGATGCCAAGATAACTTCTAGGTTTAAGTGTAGTAGCCGTGTTAGTCTGTGTCAGCAAAACGAAAATAAGAAAGAAAAACTTGTAGCACCTTAGAGACTAACAAATTTATTTCAGCATAAGCTTTCGTGGGTTAATACCCACTTCATCGGATGCATGGAATGAAATACACTGTAGACAGATATTTATACAGTCAGAGAAACATGATAAGGTCGAGGTGTATACACCAATCTTAAGAGGCTAATTAGTTGAGAGGAACCATAACAGCAGGGGAAGAAAAAACTTTTGAAGTGATAAACAAGATGGTCACACAGGTGTGAATGAGGATTGTTAACTTAAGGGAAATAGATTCAATTAACATAATGGCCGAGCCATTCCCAATCTCGATTTAATCCGGAGGCAACGCTGTTATGGTTCCCCTCAACTAATTAGCCTCTTAAGATTGGTCTATACACCTCGACCTTATCATGTTTCTCTGACTGTATAAATATCTGCCTCTTCCCCTGCTGTTATGGTTCCTCTCAACTAATTCGCCTCTTAAGATTGGTCTATACACCTCGACCTTATCATGTTTCTCTGACTGTATAAATATCTGTCTACAGTGTATTTCATTCCATGCATCTGATGAAGTGGGTATTAACCCACGAAAGCTTATGCTGAAATAAAGATAACTTCTGTCTCCTTATATCTTCCCAAACTCGCTGTTTTGTCCCCAGACTTAGGATGACCTCATGAAACATTCTTCACTATATGTGGACCTCACGTAAATATGGGGTTCCATTGTTTTTGGTCACTTCTTGCTTAATTTCATTGGAGACAGGTAGATATCTGCCTTCTCTTCTGTCTGGGAGAAAACCTATTTCTCCCTTTGTTAGGTCATAGACTTTAAGCATAATATCAGTGAGTATTCATAATTCCTCATATAGTGTTAATACATACATTTCAGGTAATATTAATCACCATTGTGGTGTTAACGTTCATAAAAGACATTACTTGATACACTTTTATAATACAGTAATATTGTATACAATCAGTTGATTCAATTACTTATCATTTGAGGTTCCACTCTTCGCAAGATGCTAGCTCCCCCACTCGCTACATTGATGGCTTTGTTTACTATTTATGTAAATGTGCCTTCATTGTCTTTG
This sequence comes from Chelydra serpentina, assembly GCA_037349315.1. NCBI lineage: Eukaryota > Metazoa > Chordata > Testudines > Chelydridae > Chelydra > Chelydra serpentina. Next base: position 52,885,955 of record JBAIAC010000004.1, read on the forward strand.
CCTGGTGACCAGCAAATCCACATTCCTTTGTCTAGAGCAGACGGTGCTTGTGCGTTGCTTGCCAAACACATTTCAAGAACATAATTCTAGCATGTATCCATATCTCTTTGTACACACACTGCACATACACAGGAATATTAATGAGTCAGTTATTAGTTTTGAAATGATATGTTACATCCCACTATTTGGATATATATCATGACGACAGTGTGTTAGGTGTCTGGAGTACGTCTGGCCTGACAAGAGCTGCTGACACAGAGTAGAGAATCCCTAAAGGGCCTCTGTGTCACACCTGCATAACGTTGTAATAAGAACTATCGCCTGGCTCTCTCTTGTCAAGCAGCAAAGATATAGCTGTTATTAGCGGTTACGGACACCACAGATCCACCAGACATGTGAAGCTGCAGCATTCAATAGAGATAAGTTATGCCATTATGCCTGTGTGGCTCAAGGACACAGTAAGGCAGGAAGTGGAAGGCCTCGTGCCTTCATCCTTCTGAGAAATACAAATATTTTGTTCCCGATCTGTTTCTCACCCTGCGCTATATTTTCCAGTGCTTCCAGTCCAGTTTTAAATAACTCAACCCATAGCACTTCTGTCATTTGTCTTGGGACACTATTCTGCAGGCTAACAAATCCTGCTGCTGCTAGGAAGTATTTCCTGGTCAACCTTCAGATTGAGTTGTCTTGGTTTTGTAAATTTGCACTAAAAATTGTGTTTCTGTGTATTAATTGCCAGACAGCCAAGGCCATTGTGTACATTGAAGAAATGAACAGCATGGCGGATGTCACCTTTCCTTCAGTCCCTCAGGTTGCTTCTCTTCTGATATATGATGTTACTTCTACAGCCAAAGACAGAACCGGTCCAGTTGCTGGCTACCCTGTTATCTGTATCACTGTGAGTATCGAGATGAGAAGTGGGAACAAAGCTAGTAGGTGGGTGATTTCAAAGAAACAATGAAAATGTATACTCCCTCAGGGAAGTGGTGAAGGGCTATTATAAAATAGAACACCTTTTTCAAATACTTTCAGCACTAATGGTAGATAATAAATGTCTCCAGAAAGCATTTTTATTAAGGTATGTATGTTGCATCCTGAAAAGTTGTTCACTGCAATACTGTGTGTGATACTATATTTTCTTTATACAAGATGCTTGAGTAAGTAATATGAAAATTTATAATCTTTGAAAAGGAAACAAATGTGAAATACAGGAATTTAGATATTAAAAATAGAAACTACATTTAAATACTATTTTGGATCTGACTTTAAAAGAGTTTCCTCCACCATTAGTTGTATGCAAGCAAGAGTTTGCTACTAAACTTATAGCAAAAAGTTAAGTTTTTTTTAAAGTTATACTTCCAAAAGTCAGGAAATTGCCAAAGTTAATGTTTCACATACAAACTTGAGTCTTGTGTGCATACATTAAAATTCAAGGCTGGATTCTCAGCTCATGATCTAGCCCTTTTCCACCACAAAATCTGCCTTAACGGGGCAGCTGGGGATTCCCCTTAATAGGACATGGCATAGAGCCAGTGTAGCCAAATCTACATCACCCCTCAGACACCTCTCCAATAGAGGGAGTGTTGGGGGGACAGGAAGGAATGTGGACAGAGAAAGTACTGCACTTTGGCAGTCCCTGGTGTTGTAAATTACAAGCAAGTATAAGCTGTAGTATAGAAGCTGCTCTAACTTGGGTGGAGGCCAAATCAACTTTTAGGGGGAAGAACAGGGACAGAAAGACATCTTTCACCCACCTACCCCTGTTTCCTGTGCCAACCATTGTTTGGCCAGACTCAAGGGCCTTGTCCAATGTCTTTAATTATATGACTACACACTATTTTTTCCTCAGGGCCCTTGTCTCATTCAGTCTCTGATCCTACACTATTAAAGTCGATTTATCATTCTGTCCAGTCTGTGCGGTGAATTAGGTCAGGGTCTTCTGTAATCCTTGGTGCACTGAGTCTGAATTTTAAAAAAACTGAATGTGGACATTAAAACTTATATACATTGAGTCAGGATTGTTGAGTGATTAAACCACAGGTTAGCTCTCCATCCATAACTTGCACTTTTGGTATAAGGTTTATTTGGTGATTTTGTTCCACAGTGTACTCCTGAGGACATTCTGTGCCAAAAAAATTAAAATTCTGTGCCGGGAGTGAGGCTTAGCAGAAAAGTCTAGGTATGAGGAGGTCTGGATGCACGGGGGTTGGGCGGATGGGGGAGCAGCTACCTGTATAGGGATCCCTCCCCCTGCAGCTGAGGAGCAATGAGTGCAGGAAGTAGGGGGAGAGTTTGCAGAGCTTCCTGCACCTTGGGGAGAAATCTGGGGATGAGTCTGACCCAGCCCCGGATCCCGTGCAGAGGAAGAGGAAGTCCCGTCCTGCCCAGCCGGGACTAGCAGCTGAGCCCAGCGCAGGGTAGGAGCCACCAGCCATGTCTTCCCCAGTCCTGCCCCCTGCCGCACAGTGATTTACCTCTCTGCCGGCTACCCAAAACATACTGCTGGGGAGGGTCACATGACCACTATTGTGGCATTCCTTTGCTTCCCAATCAGGAAGTCATTTTTCTGCAAAGAAGCAAAGAAATCTGTGGGGGACATGAATTCTGCGCATGCACAGTGGCGCAGAATTCCCCCAGGAGTAACAGTGGCTAAAGCCAAGCCATATCTGAATTTTCCGATCATTTTCTCACTGATTGGATTGCTTTCTTTATTGTGAAATAAATAAGATCATTATAACTTGTCTGATTCTTTCCACAGGCTTGCAATCCTAAATATACAGACTATGACAAGACAGGTTCAATATGCACCAGCGAGAATATCAATAACACGCTGACTCGATACCGATGGCTGGTTAGTGCCCCTACTGGCCCTGACGGTGTGACCAGTCCCATGAGAGAGGTTGACTTTGATACATTCTTCACTTCCTCCAAGATAATCACACTGGACTCCATTTACTTTCAAGCTGGCTCTCGGGTCCAGTGTGCAGCTCGTGCTGTAAATTCGGATGGGAATGAAGGCCTAGAGCTCATGAGTCCCATTGTCACAATAAGCACAGAGGAGGGTAATGTATCCATTAACTATAGCAAAACTTGCATGCCACACAAAAAATGGCTTTCTCTCTTACTTAATCAGCTTTCAGTTACATGAAATCTTTAATGTCATAATCTTGCCTGTTCTCTAGTCATTCATGGAGCCTTCAAAAATCAATAAAACCTGAACTTCTAATGTAAAAAACAAGCAAGAAATAAACTTTTTTATTGGAAGGGCTGCAGGGCGAGATGAGGAGGGATGCGGAAAAACCTTTTAGGCCTTCTCTACACATCATAAAGAAGTTATAAAAAGCATAAACACGTTTCTCCCCTTTGGTGAACACCTTTAAATAATCTTCCACATGACAAATCAGACTTTCCTATTTTAAAAGTCAAATAAAAATTTAGGGTCATCCCAGAAATCAAATTTTTATGTGTAATGTGATAGTTGTCAAACAATCAAAACAGAATTCCAAAGCGTTGCACTTTATAAATTCAATTTGAGATTAAGACAGTTCTTTGTCACCCTTGCTCTCTTTGCTGATACAGTAACTTTTTTATTTTGTGTAATATACCATTTATGATAGAGAAGATATTAAATAGTTCATTCTGTGCTTGAATTTGTCACTTTAATTCCAAGTGGTTGGAGTTTTCTAGCTAAATATTCATGGCAAACTATTCAAGTTTCTACTGAGTAAGGGATCTGGAGGCTTGAATCAATAGAATTTCTACTTAGTCACTTTTTATTTTGCTTTGTGACCTCAGTTCACCTTCCCTGTGCTAGTGAAGACCCTGCATCCCAGAGGGGATTCTACCTGAGTGTCGTGTGACACTCACTCCCCAACTGGCTTTGCCTACTTTTCTCGGGGCTGTGCTGGCCAGTTCCAGGTTCTGGGGCTCAGTTTTGGATGTAGGCACTTGGGGGCTGGCCATAAATTATGTAATCCATGTTTGGGTAATTTTTCATGACCCATCCACCCTCTTCTAACAGAAACAAACACACAGAAGTAAGGACTCACCCATCCTCTAATCTGTTATGTAATTTATGGACAGACTCCTTGACTGCTGGAAAACTCTCAGGGTGAATTTTTTACAACTGATGGCCCTGAACCCTTAGGGTATGTCTGCAAACTAAGCCTGGGTCTGTGCTACCCAGGCTTGTGAACTCAGTGTTTCCAGGCCCATGCTTGAGCATCCACACTGCATTGTAAATCTAGGTTTACAATTGCTGGACCCAGGTCTCTCAGCCGTGCTAACACATCCATATAGCACCAGGCAGACATTATGAGTTGGGTCTGTGGCTTGACTTGCATCCACACTGCATCATGACAGGGCTTGGATCTGAGTCACAGCAGGACTGAGGGCTGACCCTTAGCAGGATCCTAGGACCCCGAGTCTTGTGTGCTTGCTGGCCTGAGCCAGACTGATTTGTATGTGGATGGGAGGGGGACTTTGGTTCTAAGTCAGCGCCTGGGCTTTGTTTGCAGTGTAGACATACCCTTAGTTACTCCAGCATAATTTCTGGGTGAATAAATCAGAATTTTTGTAAATCCTTCACGGATGGAATGATGAGGAAAACTAACTGCAGGTTTGCAAGTAGACATTTGAGTTATAATTTTCTTAATTTATAAACAGTTCAATATGCATAAATATAATCATAAGTAAGTCTTAAGTAAACTTGTTTAAACTTAAATCCTCCTCAACAGTATGGTTGCAGAAATCATTTGAGTAAACAACTTACTTCTATTGTTTTCCAATTTGCTCTGCACTCGAGATGTAATCCAGGTACAACATGAGGAAAACACTTAAAAATAAAAGTAAAATCTTGATTCAAAATAAGTGAAATTAACCATAAACTACATTCTGAAGAGTATTTTGATTTTTTTTTTTAAACTGCCCATGCATGCATGGACCAAACTTTCAAAAAATGACCACTCAAATAGCCCCACATTTAGCACGGTCCCATGTGCAAACAGACAGTCATTTCTGCACTATAGGTACCTGTGTGTTTCCGTATACAGTGTCTTGCTTTGCAAGCCTGTTGATGTATACAAATACATGCTTAGAATATGTGTGCTCAGTTTAGGCACCTAGTTTTGAAAATTTGATCCACTTTGATCAAATAGCTCTGATTTCCATTTAAATCCCCTGTGGTAACAATTCCTGTTCAAAGTTATGGTTAATGCTGGATCTCCTAACAGGCTGCTTGTCATTCCAGAAAATTTGTCTAGTTTTCAAAGTATGTACAATGAAAAAGAAATGTAAGATTAGTGCAAAGCAGATTAAAATGTTGTTTCTTCTGGACACAAAGTGAAGTTGCTTTTCCCTTTTCCATTAGGTCTTTGCCAGCCCCGGGTGCCAGGTGTAGTTGGGGCAGAGCCATTCTCTGCCAAGCTGCGCTACACTGGCCCAGAAGATCCAGACTATGCTAATCTCATCAAACTGACCATCACAATGCCTCATATTGATGGTATGTAAAAATTTCATCTTTAGGCCAGAGAGTGCACATCATCTTCATATTATTTTAGCAAGTGTCTTAAGTAGCCAAAAGCACAGTATAATCTCGTAGTGTTTTCAACAGTGGAGAAATGTCATGAATGTGTAATTTGAACCTGCGATAGTACAATATGTCATAGTGATATATGTATAAAGAGATGAGTCATCCCTGAATTAGAGCCTGATTAAACCACATGGACTGAGCTCAGAAGTTGCTTATGTTATACAGAAGTGTCACTCTAGTAGAATGGGCATCTAAACATTCTGGCAACAGCAATTGTTGAACTAGTTTTTAAATTTAGCTTGAGTGTAGAGTGGTTAGAGCAGACAGATAGAATTATTTTCCCAGTCTTGCTGCCAGTTTTGGGCAAGTTGCTTACCCTAAAATAGACCTCGGTTTATCCATTTGCAAGCTGGATGGTATAATCATGTTTACTAATTTCACAGAGGTTTTAGGAGACTTTAATGAATGTTTTTAAAGCATTTTAATGAATGGTGAGAAACTGAATTAGTAGAACTGATTTGCTGGGATGATTAGGAAATCAGTTAATTAGCCAATAAGTAAACAATTTAAAAAGCAAGAAAACTGCATCACAAAATGCACTTTGTGCTTTTATCTTAACAGCTATAGCTCAGTTTTAATTATTTTATTATGAATCTTAATAATGTGCAATGAATGCATTATAACGTAATTTATCCAGAATAACATTTTATAATAAGACCCCGGATAAAATTTGGAACACACCTAGGTGACTTAGGAGCCAAACTCCCATTTTACAAAGTGACTTAGGCACCTGCTTTTACCCAAGGTCTGATATTACAAAGATGTCATTATTTTCCAACATTTTGCTACACAGATGCAAAGGACATCATTTTTGTTTGCATTTTAAAGTACATTGATTGGTGAGGTTCTCCTGTATGTTCAAAGAACAGTCTAATATACCTAATATAATGTGTTAGGTGACGCAAATTGTGGCAGAACTGAATGTTAAAATGTAGTTTACAGTGCCACCAGTTACCCGTATGTCTTCTAGGCATGTTACCTGTTATCTCCACGAGAGAGCTGTCCAACTTTGAGCTAACCCTCAGTCCTGATGGAACTAGAGTGGGAAATCATAAGTGCTCCAACCTGTTGGATTACACAGAAGTGAAGACTCACCATGGTTTCTTGACTGATGCTACCAAAAATCCAGATGTGATTGGCGAGACCATTCCCTACCAACACAGTGCATCAATCAGGGGCCCCAGTACTTTACGCTTCTACCGAAATCTGAACCTGGAGGCCTGTTTATGGGAGTTTGTCAGCTATTATGACATGTCTGAGCTCCTCACTGATTGTGGAGGCACCATTGGGACAGATGGACAGGTACCAAATCTTAATTTCTTATCTGTATAGTGGTCTCAAAATGAATGAATTCAGTTCAGTATTTTTCCCTGTGATTTACATGTGCTCTAAGACTAAGTGGCTTAACAATTTCATGTAGTTAAGAATGAAAGCCTCTTCTTTCATAACCATCCGTAGACCTGTCCCGAACCTGAGTATTTCATAACACTATCAATAGCCACTAAATACCAGTAAACATAATGGGTGAAATCCTGGCCCCACTGAAACTCCCATTGACTTCAACGTAGCCAGGTTTTCCTCCAATACATTTACATGTGAACATGTAGTGAAGGCATCCCACTCCAGTTTTCGCCTTCCTCTGCAGCATGGGGCATGGGTCACTTACTGGAGGATTCTCTGCATCTTGAAGTCTTTAAACCATGATTTGAGAACTTCAATAGCTGAGACATAGGTGAGAGGATTATTGCAGGAGTGGGAGGGTGAGATTCTGTGACCTGCATTGTGCAGGAGGTCAGACTAGATGATCATAATGGTCCCTTCTGACCTTAAAGTCTATGAGTCAGTTCTACTTTGGAGTGAAGCCCTTCTGAAAAGCTTTTGTTTTAGTCAAGTCATTGTTAGCCCATTTCCAGTACAGATTGTGAAGTACTGCGATATTTAGATGTAGGCAAAATACAATCCCCTTAAAGCAACATTAAAGAGAAAGGCGTGGATGCCGACCCCATTTGCTGATGGCAGTTTTCTGTGCTGCCATGTGGGAGGCTTGGCTTTAGCTGTCAGTGCTAGTCTCTTTCTCCCTGGAGTTGTGAGTGCAGACAGCTCCGGAAGAGAGTGTGCTTCACTTCACTCAACAGAAAACCCCTCAGGCAAGAAGGAAAGAGAGACTCCGCCAGTTTTACGTGTCATATGGTGGTTGTCATATGGAGCCCTGGAAATGGAGGGAGAGTGAAAGCAGGGGAATTAGGTTTCCATCAGGGAAAGAATTTCTACAAGTCTCTGCCAATATTGTGAAGGAGGCAAATGGGGCATGTATTTTTTCTGCCATTGTGACAGCAAAGTCATGTCCCAGAACTTTTCTGTACAATAAATTGCTTCATAAGCCCACACTGCCTCCATTCAGCCCCAGAATAAATCACCACTGGCTGTGAGGAGTTATCTTTTTATTTCACAGAGAAGGTCATATCTTGGAATAGTCTCAGAGGCTGAGAACAGGACCAAAACTACAACACCATAACCACTGCACCATCCTTCCCTTCATTGTAATTCCTATCTAGGGTAATGCTACATACTCTGTAAAATATACAGCTAATACAAAATGCAGCAGCCTTTGTGCTTAGCCACACAAGAGCTGGAGGATCATCATCCCAGCGCTCAATTCTCTGCCTGAATCCTCATTTATTAGAGTCCGGTTCAAGGTCTCTGTTCTGATATTCAGAGACCTCCATGGGATTGGCCTAGGAGTTCCCTTTTTCCTTTGCAACCAGAACCTCAAAGAAGTACATTCCACTGGAACCCTGAAACTATCAGCAAGAAGGGGGAGCCTGTGAGTATGGGATGCAAAACTTACACAGCAGGTGGAGCTAGACTGCAGAATTCGTTCCCAGAAGATAAGAATGATTACAGACCCCACCGCTTTCAGAGCTAAATACTAACTCGTGTCTTCAGCTCTGCTTTCCCACAGCCTCTGAGCTCTCACACAGTCATATAACACACTCACTTAAACCACACATTCATTTCTTCTCTCTCACACACAATACAATCCTTAACACACAAGCACAGAAAACCCCCTGTAATCTAATGAAGCTATTTCTCCCACCACCTGGGAAGGAAGACAGACAGATTTGTTTTTTGTAATTATTTCTATTTTAAAATACTTGTAAATACTTCAGAGATGAGGCCAGATAGATAAGATAAAATGCTTTTCACATATAAACATAGCTGGAAAAAATAAGGGATATTGTTACTACTCATTTTTATGAATATTTTTAGAATATTAAAAGAAGTTATATATTCTAGCTCAGGATAAAACATGGCACTTGCTTCAAGCTCAGGAAGCATTTTGTACTGTAGGTAAGAATCATGATTTTGTGTGGCGGGGGAATCTTGAGAGGCATCAAGCAGAGGTGAAGTCATTGCTCAGTGCCTCGCAGGATGTGGTTAAAAGATTACAGTGCTAGAAGTGAAATATCAAACTGAATTGGTTCTAGCAGTGAAACGTTGCTCCCCTGCCCCCCCCAATCATAACGCGCTTCACTGCCTTCTTCATTTTTAATTCTTCTCTGAGTTTGGTCTTTGTCTCCACATGACCCCCCTCCAGCTGACCTGAGAGGCTAGTCAGTCAGTACCCTTTCTCAGCAGAGTTGTCACCATTGTTGCTTTTTTCCCCTTCAGCTAACAATTAATAATCCTCCTATGTGGGATGAAAATTGGCAACTGCAGTTTTCACCGTGCTCTTGGTTCAGCACGCCAAGGAAGCCTGCGTTTCACAATGCAGACTGTAATAGATAAGGAAATGACAAAAAACGCTTTTAGCAATATTATACTACCCACTGCTCCTGATGGGTCTTGGTTTTTGTTTGTGCAAGGTGAGCAGGTTGGCAGCTAAATTGCCAGTCAGTGAGAAGATTTTATTGTGTTTCTGTCTTTAAGGCCAAGTCTTGGTTCTTCACCCCACCTGGCCCATGTGGCCCAAAAAGTAGTGCTGAGGAGGGATGCAATGGATAGACTTCCTGGAAGGGATCTGCAACTCCCTTCATGCCATGGGGCTTTGCTTTGTGGTAGTTCCACCCATGGCAGGGGCTGAGAGAAGATTGGGTGCATGCTGGGGGAGATGAGGCAGTGATGTCAATGGACCGGTGACTTGTTTGATTTCATTGCAACACTGTACGCAGTCTGGGGCAGGAGGTGCAGCAGCCACAGACACTGCAGATGGGTGGCATTTCTTTTGGGGCTCTCTGTCTGCGAGGGAGCATTCTCTCCCAGGACTACCTCAGAGTGCCAGCAAACCCTGTGTGAGGATACGAGCACAGCTTCCTTCAGTCTGTACCATGATGGTGGGGAAGAGGGGCTAGGGAAGGTTCTTGCCAGGCATTCTTAAAGCAGAGAGACACAGAAGTACTTCATAGGGATTTTCAGAGGTACTGAGCATCCACAACTGATGTTTATGGGAATTGCATGTGCTCATCCCCTCTTGAAAATCAAACCACTTTTATTTAAGTGTCTAAATGTGGATATAGCTACCTAACTTTAGGAATCTACATCTGAAAATGTGCACCCTGATCTCCTGGCACTATACCAGTTAGTCTAGATTAGAACTGTGTTCTGGCTAAAGCTGAGGTCAGCCCTTATTGTTAGCAACAGTTTTCATTGTGCCAACACTCCACAATCCAGTAAGCCAAAGTGTGAAATTCAAGATATATGAAGTATATAAACTTGCAGTGTATAAAGCGCTTAAAATAATAGATCTGAGATACTTGAAAGATCCAAGCAATAGATATAGGTTGGGTTGTGACCCCTATACGTTGCTTAAATACTGCACAGCGATGTTGTGAAGCTTAGTGAATTAATGCCTCTGAAGAGCTTTGTGATCCTCAGATGAAAAGTGCTATAGAAGTGCAAAGTATTATTTTTGAAAGGAAGTTAAAAAATGGAGAAAAAAAACCTAAGAAAAGTTGGTGTCCCTTTTCATATTTAATTTATATAGGGGGAAAAAGTCAGCCTGGACTTATTTGATAGAGTATCATTTGATCTTATTTCCTCCTGTTGTAATTACATTCAAGAGCCAGACAATTTGTGGTTCTGTCCATGTGTTTATTTGTGGAAGTTACTTTCTCTGGTTCCAGTCCATTACCAGGCTCGACATGGTGGCTCAAGAAAATTATCATTCAAACAAATTTTATTAACAACATCAAGTAGAGTAAGTCTCTGCCAGGAACAACAAGATGAAGACCATACATTAAAATGTTTGAACGTACAGATTGGTAGCTTGAAGCTACTGTAATGGAATACAGCCGAGCAGTTGTATTTCACTCTGCAACAGAGAGGCTGCTTCTAGCCAGGGTTTGAAAAGATTTCCCTTCCAGTCTGTTCAGCTCATGTTTATAGTGCAGATGGTGTAGGTTGACATGTTTAGATGGTCCATATAAAAATCCATTTAAAAGCTATCACTTTACTACCTTGAGTTATATACAGAAGTTCATGAATTTTTACTCTAAAGAGACAGTGTTTTTCCATCTTCACTAGGTCTAGCTTCAGCAAAATTGGACCTCAGAGCTGCGAGTTAGTTTTCTTGCTATTTTCGCTGGACAGTGTAAATTGCAAATAAAAAGAAATCTATATTTTCATGGCAGTTTTGCAAGCTCAGCTAGCATAATCAACTTGTGATTTTTCCTTAAACATGCTAGGTTCTGTAACACGTCTTCCCCTCCTACCCAGTTTATTTACAAAAAGTGAATTCAGTAAAGGATAAAAAGAAAAACTATTTTATAAAGTGAATACTTTGTGGATGTATGGGCACCAGCTGTGCAACAAAGTAAAAGGTTAAACATTTCAAGAGGCCTGACATGTCAAGGCTGCGTTCCATTCTCCTCTCCATTCAAAGTCTTTTAAACAAAGCTGCTTTGCATTTCACCTTTAACTCACCTGGCTATCTGCCTTCCTGGGGCTGACTCTTCACTTTAACAAACTGTTATTGTGTAAATAAGTGGTTGATAACATTGTTAAGCTTGCATGGATAAATTGAAGAGCTATAGCCCACAAATGCAATGAAAAATAGGTTTAGGACAACTTGGAGGACAAAATTATAGTTAGCATGAAAATCCTGCTTCACTGAGAAATATATTACAAAGGATTTAAGGAATACTGCTTGCCTCTAACTATTTTTCATTCTATAAACACTTAGCAATGAGGACACACTATCAGGGACTACATAAGAGAGTAGCCCAAAGATCATGTAACAGATCATTTTCCTGGGCCAGGTTCTGCCCCCACATACACAAGGGCCGTTCTGTTAAAATCAGTGGGGTTCCAATAGTGAAATTATGAGCAAAATGTGCCTAAAATGGACCTGAAACCGAGAATGTCCTTTCTGGTGTGTTTTCTCATTTACTCTGTGCTGTGACAGATTTGGCACTGAAACATATTTGTATTATCTAAAAGTGTTCTCTAATGAAAAGAGAACCTGTAGAAATGTTGTGTCAGGGCGGGGGTTGTTTTTTACCTCTTGTAATCCTGGAATGGGAATCATCAATGTTCAGAAACAGACATCAGGCTCATTCTGACATTTCAGATTGCAAAGGAGATGCTTGTAAGTCTACTCCCCACACAGATGACAGACATAAAACATTTCCTTCACTCACAGGAATTACTTTTATAAACAGCTGTTATAGTGATTTATTGATCTGCAGCTTTATCAGGTATTGGTATAGTGCATTTCTTGTACTGCTTGGAGCAGCTCCTCTGTTCTGTCTTCTCATGTTCTCCAGGCACGACCTGGTTACAGGGCATTAGACCCGATTTCCTAGATCCCACAGCCCCCCTCTCTCTTGGCTTTGAGTGTGATAGTGAACTGTGAATATCCACTTCAGCATCATAAGGTTAAAAGTCATACAACGTTCTGAGAAATTATTCTAGATATTATTTTAATTATTTTATGGCTAATGAATAAAACTCTGATAATGCAACTGCTAAGTTCTACTGAGTGTGGATAGATAAATATGTAATGCACCTGTTCTGTATCTCCATAGCACTTAAACTGATACTCTACTTTTATAGCTCTCAGTTAGCCTCCTCCTTTCATAACATCAAGTTAAAATAGGAACAGCTGCCTACTTTGATTAGTCTCTGCTGGCACTGCTAAAAAATGGAGCTATCACAATGGAAGGAATGTTTTCCATATTCAGTTGAATGGCATATCCCAAGTAGGACTGGAAAAAGCATTTCTCAAACTACATGGAAATGGTTGGTTGATTTCTTTGTTTTTTTCTATCCAGACTGGAACCAGAAGCATTGGGTTCTGTTCACTGGCAACTCAACTTGGAATGCAGGGAAAAAGTCTCCTCTCCAGTCTCCACAGCAGCTTTTTAATAAGCTTGCCCATTTTATTGTAGCTTTATTTTGTTTGATTGACGAGATGAACTACACTTTTTTTTTTTTTTTTTTTCTGTCTACTGGGCTAAAATGATTATTTTCACTGGCAGGATTCTGCTTGTTTATTAAGAAATAGTGTAGTGATGCAACTTATTTAATAACATTTGGGGTAGAATCTGAATATAGATAATGGACTTGTTTAATCTTGGTGGGTATCGGGAGTGCAATTGTCAGCCCTATCGCTGAGCCCATGAGAGGGCAGTTATTCTGGCAGAGGCAAATTTTCTCTCTCTGACACACGCCCAGCAATATTACCTAGGGTTGCCAGGCGCCCGGTTTCTGACCGGAATGCTCAGTCAAAAAGGGACCCTAGTGGCTCCAGTCAGCACCGCTGACCGGGCCGCTGAAAGTCCGGTCGGCAGCGCAGCGGGGCTAAGGCAGGCTCCCTGGCTGCCCTAGCTCTGCACAGCTTCTGGAAGCAGCCGGCACATCCAGCTCCTAGGAGCAAGGGTGACCAGGGAGGCTCTGTGTGCTGCCCCTGCCCCAAGCCTTGGCTCTGCAGCTCCCATTGGCCAGGGACTGCAGCCTATGGGAGCTGCGGGGGCAGCACCTGCAGGTGCAGGCAGCACACAGAGCTCCCTAGCCCCTTCGCCTAGGAGCCGGACATGCCGGCCACTTCTGGGAGCCACCTCCGGTCAGCACCACCCAGTTGGACCCCGTACCCCCTCCCGCACTCCAAACCCCTCGGCCCCCAAGCCCGGAGCCCTCTCCTTCACCCCAAACTCCTCATCTCCAGCCCCACCCCAGAGCCCTCATCCCCTCCTCCTGCACCCCAACCTCCTGCCGCGGCCCGGAGCTCCCTCCCACACTCTGAACCCCTTGACCCCAAGCCCAGAGCCCTCTCCTACACCCCAAATCCCTCCGTCCCATCCCAGAGCCCGCACCCCCATCCAGAGCCCTCAGCCCCTCCCGTACCCAACCCCCTGCCCCAGCCCAGTGAAAGTAAGTGAGGGTGGGGGAGAGTGAGCAACGTAGGGAGTGGGGATGGAGTGACCAGGGGGCAGGGCCTCAGAGAAGGAGTGGGGTCTCGGGAAAGGGGTGGAGCAAGGGTGTTCAGTTTTATGTGATTAGAAAATTGGCAACCCTGACAATACCCCCTGCCTGCCTTTATGGGTTCTCCCAGGGGCGGATAGCTTTTAGTTCCATACAGGGAGGATGATCAAGAGATGCGCTAAATTAGCCCATCTCCTAATGCACTGATCCCAGCCAGGCCTTTTATTCTTTCTATGCTGCACCAGCAGGCTTCAGGCCCTCCAAGAGAGCAAGGGTTGTCAGTGCTTTGTGACACTGGAACCGTCTTTCGGGTAGACTTTCGCTCAGCAGGGACCTGCAGACTTATTTCCACCAATAGAAATGAATTGTCTCCAATACAGAGACATGTGCCCTATAGAATGGAGGTGGAGGGGGAAAATGCAAGTCTAAATTGTTGCTTACAGATTATGTTAATTAGTTCATGTAAACTATGCATTAATATCTGACAATGTCTGGTGCATACAGCTCAGGAAAAGGTGTAACAGAAAAGCAAAACATTTCACTATGCTTGTTTTCTTTACAACAGGTAATTGAATATATGTCAAACCTTTTGCCATGTTAGCTCTTTAAGTTGGGTTTTTTTTCCACTCCCCTCATCACACACAAACTGAATTTAAGACCGTTGGTTGATTGGTTGGTTGGTTGGTTTTTTGCTATGCAAACATGCAGATGGAAAACAAAAACTCTTATGTAAAGATCAAGAAAAGGCCATTTGGGCTGGCAGAGATGGTAGAGACGTGTTTAGTTATGGAAGCAAATGGGTTTGAATCTTGACTATGTGCCAGGAGTGCAAGATTGCCCCTGAATCAGAGGCAAATCAAATCTCCTGTGGAGCTGCATCACAGCCTGCATTTGTCTTAACATAAGTTAATATCCTGTTTTATTGCTTTGGAACAACATCCCAAATCTCTGCCCGAGGTAATTCCATTGAAGTCAATGGAGTTACCTCAGGGTGAACTTGGCCCTATTTGTGTAATACATAGTTGACTGAAGGAGCAACATTTTTTGTCTAAGAACTTCTTGGCATTCAGTACACCTAGTCAGGAAAGCTATTATCTTGATCCAGAAAAAAAGTTCCTGACCATATTAATTAAAACCAACAAAGAAGCATTAATCTTAACTGACTGTAACAGTAGCACCTAATATTAGCTGTGAGGCTACTTTATTACATAGCACTTTAGGAATCATAAATACACATTTCAAGATCAATTGCTAAGTACTAGTAATAACAGACACCTTATAAAAATATTTTCCAATTATACCTTGAAATGTGAAACAAGTTTTTCTACAGACCAGATTATAGAAACTGGCTAAGTATTAATTGAGCTTTCATGGATCATGTAGCTGGATGACCCAAGTGGTCTTTTGCTGACACTATCTCTGATTTTAAATACAAACATTTGAAAGGGCCTTTTACTAAGAAGAATATATTTTAAAACAGGAGAAAGTAAGAAAAGACTCTCCTTTTCATAAGTTTTCAGATGGTCTAGAGCAGTGGTCCCCAACCTTTTTGTAGCCAAGAGCACATTCATGTTTTCAGAAGAGTGGGGCGGGCGCCAACAATTTTTCAAGACTTATTTTGTATTTGTACATTAAATAATATGAAAACCATCATATTTAATACTACATAATATATGACTCCATAAGATAATAAAGGTAATTTTACAGGTAAAAGGTATTAATTAAATTATTTGGCAATTATTCTTTCACCTTACCATGTGAATTTGCTCTTTTTTATTTACCTTTTTTTTGTGGGGGGGCGCAGTTCTGGGTAGCGGAGAGGGAAGCCGCAGCCCCGCGCCTGCCGGGGACAGAGAACACCGGTGCCTGCAGCCTGCAGCCCCGGAGTTGTCTGTCTCCGGCAGGCGCGGGGCCGTGGGGCAGCGCCGAGGGAAGCCATGTCCCAGCGCCTGCCGGGGACAGAGAACACCGGCGCCTGCAGCCCCCCGGAGTTCTCTGTCCCCGGCAGGCACGGGGCAGCGCAGAGAGAAGCCCCGGCCCCATGCCTGCCGGGGACAGAGATCACCGGGGCTCTGTCTCCGGCAGGTGCAGGGCCATGCGGCAGCGCGGAGAGAAACCACGGCCCCGCGCCTGCCGGGGACAGAGAGAGTAGCGTAGCGGGGGGGAGCAGGGGGAGCGGCCACTCCCCCTATGAGGAAAAGCAGAGTTAAGGTGCCGCCAGAGCCTCGCTAGGGCGGCGCTTTAAAAGCCCCACGGCTCCTGCCACTGTGGGGAGCCACGGGCCTTTTAAAGCGTCCCCCCAGCCCCGCTGCCAGAGCAGGGGGTGGGGGGTCTGGGCGCTTTAAAAGGCCCGCAGCTCCAGCCGCAGCAAGCCGCCCCTTGTCTCCCCGCTCAGCAGCTCAGCGGGGAGACAAGGGGCAGCCCCGGTGAGCCGCCCCTTGTCTCCCAGCTCAGCAGCTCAGCGGAGAGACAAGGGGCAGCCGCGGCAAGCCGCCCCTTGTCTCTCTGCTCAGCAGCTCAGCGGAGAGACAAGGGGTAGCCGCGGCAAGCCGCCCCTTGTCTCTCTGCTCAGCAGCTCAGCGGAGAGACAAGGGGTAGCCGCGGCGAGCCGCCCCTTGTCTCCCCGCTCAGCAGCTCAGCGGGGAGGCAGCGGGCAGCCGCGGCAAGCCGCCCCTTGTCTTCCCGCTCAGCAGCTCAGCGGAGAGACAAGGGGCAGCCGCGGCAAGCCGCCCCTTGTCTCTCTGCTCAGCAGCTCAGCGGAGAGACAAGGGGTAGCCGCGGCGAGCCGCCCCTTGTCTCCCCGCTCAGCAGCTCAGCGGGGAGGCAGCGGGCAGCCGCGGCGAGCCGCCCCTTGTCTCCCCGCTCAGCAGCTCAGCGGGGAGGCAGTGGGCAGCCGCGGCAAGCCGCCCCTTGTCTCCCCGCTCAGCAGCTCAGCGGAGAGACAAGGGGCAGCCGCGGCAAGCCGCCCCTTGTCTCTCTGCTCAGCAGCTCAGCGGAGAGACAAGGGGTAGCCGCGGTGAGCCGCCCCTTGTCTCCCTGCTCAGCAGCTCAGCGGGGAGACAAGGGGCAGCCCCGGTGAGCCGCCCCTTGTCTCCCCGCTCAGCAGCTCAGCGGAGAGACAAGGGGCAGCCGCGGCAAGCCGCCCCTTGTCTCTCTGCTCAGCAGCTCAGCGGAGAGACAAGGGGTAGCCGCGGCGAGCCGCCCCTTGTCTCCCTGCTCAGCAGCTCAGCGGGGAGACAAGGGGCAGCCCCGGTGAGCCGCCCCTGGTCTCTCCGCTCAGCAGCTGAGCTGCTGAGCGGGGACGCAGCCGGCAGCTGCCCGCCGCCCCCCAAATCTTGGCTTCTCTCCGCGCTGCCCCGGCCTGCCGGGGACAGAGAACACCGGCGCCCGCAGCCCAGCCTGCCGGGGACAGAGAACTCCGGGGCTGCGGGCGCCAGTGTTCTCTGTCCCCGGCAGGCCGGGGCAGCGCGGAGAGAAGCCGCAGCCCCGCGCCTGCCGGGGACAGAGAACACAGGCACCCTCAGCCCCGGAGTTCTCTGTCCCCAGCAGGCCGGGAAAGCAGCTTCTCTCCCCTTCTGGGCACTAGTTGGTGGGCGGGTGCCCATATATGCCCCCGCGGGCGCCATGGCGCCCGCGGGCACCGCGTTGGGGACCACTGGTCTAGAGTTTAAATGCTAATGTGGGTTAGAAGATGACTCCACAAGCAGATGAAATGAAAGGAAGGAGGTTTTTTTGACAGTACATTACCCAAGCTAAATGATTTTGCATGTAGAAGCACATTAACAACTGCCAACATTTTCTGTAACCAAGTACTTACTTAGTTCAGAATGTGAAGTGCTGCAAAAAAGTAATATTGCTATACTTGTGGTTTCATGCATTACTGTGCTTTTTGTCAGGGATAAGAAAACATAAAACAGGAGTAAGAGAGACCCAATAAATGGATGTGAATCAGAGAGGGTTTGGATTTCACACAACTTGTAAAGTTTTAAAACCGTGCTAGAGGTTTGCAAAACACTTTTAAAACCCTGTAAGGTATTAACCCGGGGGAGATATTCAAAGCCACAAATGGCATTTAAGTGTCCCTCTCCCACTGAAATTGAAATCTTTCCGTTTTCTCCATTACCTTCTTATCCTTTCTCCTCCAATGCAACCCATGGTGTTGTAAAAGTTCCTCCATTACAGGCTCTCGATGGCCCTATCTCTAATAATAGGGCTGTAACTGCAATATTATTTCACAAAAAATGAATATTAAATGAAATAGATATAAAAAATCTGTCCAGAAAATAAAAAGGGCATAGAAGCCAGATAACCCTATTGTATATAATAGATCGTGATTTTCTAACCTTGTTTTTCTTTACTTCATTAAACATATACCTTTTCTGGCTGAAAATATTTAAATAGAGTATTAGTATTGATATGATATAAACGAAAAATATTCTTCTTTTAAAATCAGATTTAACTTTCTAATTCTTTTCAGTTGAAAGTATTCTAACTTGATCCTTCAATGTACTGTTAGTAATTATTTATGGAATGTGCGCAATGTGACACCCACTGTCTACACATAGAAGAAGCCACAGTTCCAGCAATGAAGAGAATGTAATCCAAGGCTTCAATCATGCAACGAGCTCCACGCAAATGCAGGGTCCTCCCATGCGGAGGTTATTGTGGGATTTGACATCTCAGAAGATGAGCCCTAGGTGAAGGTTGAAGAAGAAGGATAAAATGTACAAGCAAAGATTTGTTTTGTTTTGTTAATCGACTATCCCCAATTGGTTCTCTATCTAGCCATTGTTAGTTGGCTATTTACAAAAATTGAACAAGAATGACGGGTCAAAAATTAGTTCCTTAGTGTCAGAAGTCATATCCTGCTTCAAATACAAACAGGGCACTTGAGAGGATGTGTGTCCACATGCAAGCCATTGAAATTCAGTGCTTCATTCGTCATTTATAATTTGGAAGAGAGAGTACTCATCTCATTCTAAATGTTTGCCATAATCTATATCTTCTGTATTTTTTGCTTACACATTAGTGTTGTCTGTACTGGACTATACTTCATTACCATGTACCTAACTAACTGATTTTGGTCTTTATAGGTCCTCAACCTAGTGCAGTCCTACGTGACCTTGCGGGTCCCCTTGTATGTCTCCTATGTTTTCCATTCGCCTGTGGGTGTAGGTGGCTGGCAGCATTTTGACCTACAGTCTGAACTTCGGCTGACTTTTGTGTATGACACTGCCATCTTGTGGAAGGATGGAATTGGCAGCCCACCTGAAGCAGAACTCCAAGGTACGTGTTCAGACTTCATTGATTTTTACTCTTGCTCTGTTGCTGAAGTTTTAGGTTGCATGCAACAGAATAATTTTTGAAGCAATTGTAATATGAAAATATTGCTTTCTAGCATATATGTGAAATAATTAATTGCAAATAAACTGCCGTTGGTCAGCCATTCTGTTCTGACTCTCTGATTTGGAAATTCTGTAAACTTGACTTCAGATGTGTTATTGCATTGAATGAAAAATATCAAGACATTTATCAATCACCTATGAAAAATCATAAAATTCCCTTTTTCTTATATGTTGACTGAAATGTAGGATTTGTTGTGTTTTTCTATTCTATTGTCACACAAGCTGTCGTGGATTATAAAACTTTTAAGTAACATGAATTCATTATTCTGCTGGCTATGAAATATTGCATAGTTGGAAGCAGTTTTAACCTCAGGGAAGACACATGCATTAAACTCTCAAAGGAAGCATAAGGCATATAAAATAAACTCACTATATACCATGATGATAGATATAATAGATATGTTACAGTATAATGGAGAGACAAGGTGGGTAAGGTAATATTTTTTATTGGACCAACTTCTATTGTTAAAAGACAAACACTTTTGAGCTTACACAGAGCACTTCTTCAGGTCTGGGAAAAGGTTTTCAGAGGGTCTATCTACACTGTGATAAAAAACCAATGGCACTGAGCCTCAAAGCGTGGGTCAGCTGACTCGGGTTCTCGGGACTCAGGTTGCAGAGCTAAAAATTGTTTTCCTTTGTAAAAAGGCTGTTAGGTGCAATGCCAGAGACAGACAGGGAGAGAGGAGGGTACCTTGGGGTGTTTGTCCCTCCTTTTATAATTTCACTCACACTCTTGAAAAACATTTCAAGCTGAGACTTAGGACACAACAAATCAATATGAAGAAAGGAAACTCCATGCTGTTTTGTTGCTAAAATGTAGATATTTATCCCTGCCCCCTTCCTTGCCAAAGAATGGCCTCTTAGCTGGTAATGGTCCATCAGCCTTGTTGACACCTGATCCAGGCATCAGCTTGCCCCTTGTCTCTGAGGAACTGGGTCGGTAACTACCAGACTTATCTGGGAAACATATTTCAGTCACGATTTTAGCTTATGTTCATAGCTTTGCATATAATGTTGCTAGGTGCATTTTGTCATGATTTTATTGATCAGCAAGTTGAGTTTTTAAATGATACCTCACAAGGCATACCTCGGACAAACATTATTGCAATAGGATGTAGGGTGTGAACATGGGTATATTCTGTCTCAATCCCCTCAGCAGCTTCTACTGGTAGGACTCCTCTTGAAGAGCTGGCACAGATTAAAGTTACCTTCCCTCAGTGGAAACCCCAAAGGGAGGTCAGTTGCCTGAATCCCTGCTTGATTAGTGGTCTGCATAAGTGTAAAGAGGTGTATTTTGCACCTTCCTGCATCAGAAAGAGTGAAGCTGGGCTATGGTCTTCCCTCTGTCTAGATGAATGTTTGAGTGTGGGTACCAAGCCAAATTCCTTCTGTTTCAGGGAGGCATGTTTTATACTTTGGAAGACTGTAGTACCACACAAAGTATGGGCCCTTCACATAAATTCTTACTTGACAGTCACCATGGGTAAATTCAAAGGATGTCAGCAGACTCCCTGCCAAATTGTTGACTGCCTTGGCAATGTGAAATAAAATGGTGCCAGTGTTTCATCAAACCGTTACTCATTTATTAGCCATTTGCATGCTGAATAATCAGTGCTATTTGGCATCTGCTGGCAGGTTCTCTGTACCCAACCAGTATGCGCATCAGTGAAGAAGGGCGTTTGGTTGTCAACTTCAAGACTGAAGCCCGATTTCATGGTTTATTTGTGATGTCTCATCCTGGTAAGTCAACTCTGAGGTCTGATAATATCTCATAGCTGTGAGTTTTATACTGGATTTTTTTAATGTGCTGCGCTCAGCAGCAGGAGCTTTATTCTGTGGCAGTGATTTTCAACCTTTTTTTCATTTGCAGACCCCTAAAATTTTTTGAATGGAAGTGCTGACCCCTTTGGAAAACTTAGGCATTGTCTGTGAACCCCTAGGGGTCCATGGACCAGAGATTGAAGACCATTGCTCTACGCTCATACATTCATAATGTGTAATGAATTTCAAATACATCATGCCACATCCATGGCTGGTGTAAATTGGGGTAGCTCTACTTATTTGAGCAGAGCTATGTTGATTTATACCAGATGAGGATCTGACCATCATATCTACCTTTCCAAGAGTAGAAAAGAGAGTGTGCTGTTAATAAAATGCTCAGTAGCATTTAATCACATCCAAGGCCTTGATCCTGCAATCTAATCCATGCAGGTTGACCCTTGTGCCCCATTGTAGCCCCATTCACTTCAGTTAGACTACATGCAGGTGTATGGTTCCAATATATCCAGATAAATTGCAGGATTGGGGCCTAAGTGTACTTCTGGACATGAATGCTGGACGTGAAGAAGAATATCTGAATAAATTAAACCCGCCAAACAAGATCACATACAATAGTGTGTTGAAGAAAAAAGGCATCATTCATGAAATTATTTTAGTTTAACCAAGTTTCATTTACCAAAAAAGCTCCTTCATAGCAATTCCACTCTTTCTTTACTTTTAAAATACATCCTGCATTTTACATCCAGGGCAGAGCTGAAAGAGTTACAATGCAGTAGAAATTGTTTTACGTTCCCTGGGTTGGCATTCCAGGTTAAAAATAGGAGGGATTATAGATCTTTACCATTCCATTCTCCCCTGTTTTGCCTTTCTGTTCAATTTAATCTTTATACAGCTTTGATTGCATAGCCCCATAAGAGATTGTTTAACAGATGTTTGAACAAGAGTCAAGCAGGCTCAGCTGTGTTGACTATAATTGGTTTTGTTCGTTTCAGTTAATAAAACCAATGCAGTGTAAATGTATTAGCATCAGCCGTCATATTGTGGCTTATGAATCGCTGGGAATGCTTTTCAGGTTCTGAGAATCTGTGGCTAGACATTTAAACTGACAAGCTTGTCTGTTGACATCTTTCTAGCCTCCTCTCTGAGCTCCATGGTTATGTCAGCTGATCACCCAGGCCTGACATTTAGCCTCAGCCTCGTGCGGAGTGAACCAACATACAACCAGCCAATACAGCAGTGGAGCTTTGTTTCAGATTTTGCGGTAAAACCTCAGCTTTCCCTTCCTTGGTTTGCTCTCTCCCCATTCTGAAATATGTTAGTGGAAGTGCCATGTCTCTCCTTTGCTTTTAACAGGTACGAGACTATTCTGGAACATACACCTTGAAGCTGATAGCTTGTACCACGGTACCTCACCAGGAGTACAGTGTACCAGTGATCTGTAATCCTAGAGAGCCAATCACATTTGACCTTGATATCCGATTCCAACAGGTACCATCAAGACATTTTTTGCATGGTTTTTACTTCAATTCTAAAAATGTCTTTAATAGTCACGAAGGATGCTGGATTGACAGTCCTGGGGGCTGGAGTCCTTATCCACAGAACAGGTACAGAATGGGCAATAACAGTGCAAATTACTCATGCTACCCCCACCAGGGTGACTCAGCCTTGACTTGGAGGGACTACTGAAGGAGTGAGAGTGTGTCACAGGGCTTGTCTTCACTACCAGGGTAAATCGATCTAAATTACGCTATTCCAGTTACATGAATAATGTAGCTGGAGTCGACGTAGCTTAGGTCGACTTATCCTCGTGTCTTCACTGTGCTATGTCGACCGGAGAACACTCTGCCATTGATTTAGCAGGTCTTCATTAGACCCGCTAAATCGACACCTGCTGCATCGATTGCAGCAGCATCAATCTCCCCGGTAGTGAAGACCAGCCCTTAGCCTCAAGACCCAGGTGATCTTTGGCCACTCTGCTGTGACAGCTAATAGTGTCAGTTGTTGCCAATTTTGGTCGTGGCTTTTGTGGTGTATAACTATCCACTGGAGACTGGACTGAGATCCCAAAACTGTATCATCATCATAATAGGCACCAGTACAGGAACACAGATACATGGATAGATAATACTTAGCACTGATTCCTAAGATTTTAAAGTGCTCTGAAAAGGTGGGTGAGCATTATTATCCACATTTTACATAAGGAAAAACAAAAGGTGAAGGGCCAGATTGTGATAGCACCTTGTTCCAAGAATAGTCCCACTATTGACAATGAGTACAGGTATCTCAATCTGGGCCTCAGGGTTTGTCTACATGGCAACACTGTCTGGTCTACGGTAGTGTAAATTGTAGTGCGCTCTCACATGTTGTACTCTACGTAGTGTGTGTTAACGAAGTCCTATTTGAAACAGGACTACATCAACATGAACTAGATACTTTTGAGTTCGCACCAGCAGGGTCTCCATGGGGCAGTTAGAGCACGACATGTGAGAGTACTCTACAGTTCACACATGTAGACCACTCTGTGGCACCATGTAGGCAAGCCCTAAGTCACTTGTCTCAAGGTCCAAGTAAATCAGAGGTGAAAATAGTAATAGAGCCTGTGTCTCCTGACGCCCTGTCTGGTGCCCCATCTACTGGATTACACAACTTTGCCTGTGGGGGGTTTTTTTTTTCAATTTTTTATTTTTGTAAATAGAATAATATGATATTTTTATGTTGTCCATCTGGGGAATTGTTTTCACCATGAACGAATGAGGGGCTCTTTTTAAAAGCAAGTATCAAGTGGGAAGGGTGCTTATATTCTAGGTGTCTCCCGTTCTAATACTTTGTTTTTGCATTTCTTTGTTGAAGCTTTTTGTGTCCTTTTTTTCTTTCCCTGGGAAAGCACTGTCCTCGTGGTATTTCTACAAGACACAGTGTAACTTCATGGCTAGTGGCAACTCTACTACCCAAAGCCCAGCCTCAGTATCTTGGGGACCGTGAAGAAAGAATACTAGTATCCTTGTAAACAGCACCCTACTACCCCAGTAAGGAAAGGATTGTTTGCACAAAGCAGGAGATTTCTCCCTTTTTTTCCGTCCCCTACTCTTCCCCCTCCGACCGTTAAATGCCTTCTGCACAACTCCTATAGAGAGGAATTGGGATCCATGCTGAACTGGGGTGTACAACCCATGCACACCCTCCCCAAATCCTGCCCTTTCTTTGTGCAGCAGAGATCACAGTGGCTTTGCTGCAGGAAGTCCTCTGGTCCCACTGATGTGCCCTTCAGTTAATTCCCACAGTGTTCTTCATCCATACAAAAATTTGGGCATCTGCAGTGAGGATAGTTAAATATTGGTGTGAATGTCAAAGATTAAAAGAAAATAAGGTGATATTCCTCTCACCCCAAATAGTCTTTACATGTTATGTTATTGAGAATCTTTGCTTAAAGTGTTTCCATCATGAAAATAATTGTATGCTTAAACTACTGCGGTAACAGCCACAAGTCAATCAGTATGTGACAGTGAGACATTCATGTGAAATTGCAAAAAAATCAATAGACTTAAAAGTGGATGTGTCAGGGGTATATTCACAGCTATATATAGTGTTAATGGGAACTACATAACTATATCTTATATAAGATTCAGTTATACAGTTCCCATTAACGCTACTGTAAATTGCATGGCTAAATTCCAGTGCTACTAGCTGAAAATACACTTCCAGATTCTTATTCATTAGACATTTACTCTCTATAAAAGAACAGTTTGATTCAGCGACTCTTGATTTTCATTCACATGCTTGTGAAAATAAGCTGGAACCCAGATGTGTGAATGAGGCATTTGAGTTTTGAACCTCTAGGACTTTAGATCCGGTAGCCTGAATCCATGCATTAAAACTGAAAATTTCCAAACAAATGAGATAGGAATGTCTTCTATAAACAGTGTTGTTAGGTTTCATCTCCATGGAGAGTAGCAGTTGGTCTATAAGGAGAACCTCAGTTGTACATTTTCAGTTGCCAAATCCTGCTGCTTTGATATTTTGGAGTCTGTTCTGTGGAAAAGTGAGTTCAAGAGGAATGAGTAGGTCAGCTGCATAACTTCTAGTGATAGTTTCTAATGGTATTTTTATGACTCACCCCATCAGCCTCACACAAGAGCAAGTGAAAAGATTGTTCGTTTACCGTTTGGAAAAAAATATATAATTCTCTCTTTTGTTAGTGATTCTTTAATATCTCTTGTTTATTTATCTTTTTAAAAACAAAATCTGTGCAACCTCCAAACTGTATCCTTAGCTAATATGTGTGTCTTTGTTCTCCTATTACAGTTGCTCTGGTCTTCTGCCACACACACACACCCATTGTATTCTATGCCACCTGTCACGTCTTGACCATATTTAGATTGTAAGCTCTGGGAATGTCTTCTGTTTTGTGTTTGTAGAGTGCACAGCCTCATGGGGCCCCAATACTGATTGAACTGACCCTGGGTATTACTGTAATATGCATAATTAAATTTGATTTGTATCAAGTATATAAAGGCAAACATAGTAGACACTAATTTTAATATTAATTAAGAAATGGATAGTGTAAATAACTGCCTTTTCATGGTAAATATATTCATAGAGGTGAATATACAGACCAGATTAATGACTGCATGTTGAAGAGCTTTATGCTGTATTTTAGATCAGCGACCCAGTGGCTGCTGAGTTCAGCCTGAATACCCAGATGTTCCTCCTCTCTAAGAAGACTCTCTGGTTATCTGATGGCTCGATGGGATTTGGGCAAGAGAGCGATGTTGCTTTCACAGAAGGTAAAATTGTACATAGATGATGGCTAATTTATGATGTCCCTTTACTGTGTTCCGCTCTAGCAGCGTTTTCTTTCAATCAGAACAAATTACCACCACGTGTCATTCTGCTTTTGCCAGGCCTACATGGGAATTGATCATGTTCTGGTCTCCAGTCAGGGTTAAACCTGTTCAGCTCATTGCTCACTTCTCAGAGCAGCAATAATAATAATAATAATAGCAGTTTTCATATTCTAAGTACTTTACAAGCATTGCTGATCCTCTAACAACATCCCTAAAAGGTAAGAGTAACTGCCCTTGGATTCCTCCCACCCCTGTGGTCCACTCCAGGAGTGCCCAGACACGTCTCTTGTCTCCAGTCATCACCTATCTCTGGGCACAAACCCATGTCCCCCTCCTTCTGACAGGGAAGTTTTAAGGCTGCTCAGTTCCCTGCCTTACACTGGGATATCCCCAGCAAGCCAGTCTGTGTAATGGCTAGCGCCTGTGGTTTGGCTATGAACAATGTTTTGCCAGCAGTTACAAGTTACCACACCATTCTATCTAAGCAAACATGTTTATTCTTAAGGCCAAAGGATTACAGAGAAACCATATACAACATATTTAAACACCCACTAAATATACCAGGAGTCGCCAGTCAGTCTCGTGGGGCCATAGGAGGCTAAAGTCTTTCCAACTCTTCCTCATGGGTTGGGACCCCCCTTGGACATAAGGTCCTGTCCAATTGCTGGATCAGAAAGAGAAGGCCTCAAGTCAATCTAAATTCAGCCTTTTTATGCCAGAAGCCCTTTCTTTGTCTGTTGGTCTCTGGAAAACCCAGTTTGAAGCAGTATATGCAAGCCTCTCCAGGGAGTGGTACCTCTCTAGAGGTGTTTACAACCTAAGTGATTCACCTTAATGACCACCCGCTGTTTTTGATTCCTGGAGGAGCTGAGGTAACCCTCCCTCATGGCACTGCATACAATCCCTGGCTCAGAGTGATACATAAAGTTAATACAATATGGTCCCCTGAAGATAGTGCATGGGATGCCAATATCTGGCACGTAAGTCCTCTTTGTATAGGTGGGGAAAACAAGACGGATTAACTGATTTGTCCTCTCAATGGAAATCAAAGTCGAAACTGAGATTAGATCCCAGGAATTCCTGCTTTCAAGGTCTAAGCTCACACCCCAAGGAGGGGCAGCCAGATCCAGTGAAAAGAGCACTGGACTGAGACTCAGAAGACCAGGATTCTATCCATGTCTCTGCCACTGATCTGCTGTGTACCCTTGGCAAATCACCCAGCCTGTGTCTGTCTTGGCTATTTAGAATGTAAGCTGTTCAGGGTAAGGATGGTCTCTTACTATGTGGTTGTACAGTGCCTGGCATAATGGGACTTTAGTCTCTGTCAAAACCTTTAGGTGCTTCTGTAATACACATAATAAATAACAAGCCACATATCTCGCTCAAGACAAATTCACAGTGTCCTATTCACTCTGATGTTTGTTTGAATCTTGGACATGGACTACCATGGTCTGCTACTGGCAGTGCTCTTTTGTTGCATATTTTTGACAACCCACAAGTCTTTTATGGGTTTAGCAGGCAAATCCTGCCTTAAATTTTGGCAGGCAGCAGAAAGTCTTAAAAACTCCATGTGTCTCTCTTTGGTTTTGGCAAAGTTAGGTGTGAACAGATTTAATCAACTGTTAAGAGGCCAGAGTTGGGGGAAAAAACCACTCTGGAAATAGAGGAATGATTTCCCATAGAATAGATGTAATTTTCACTGTGCCAAGTGCTGCCCATCTAACTAAGTATTAGCAAGTTCTTATACCCTGTGGCCAAGGTCCTGCTGACATAGAAGAAGGTATCTTGCTATTCCAGACACATTTTTAGAAGGCATTTTTAGAAGACATTTTTCAGTCCAAGATGGGATGTGGGGAGGACAAAAGTGGCTCTATATTCCTTTGCTCCTTGTGAATTATGGGTCCAGCAGCACCCAACTCAATTTTTGAATCGCCCTAGTGGCTGCTTTAAGTTATAGCAGCCTTGAATGGCCACTTATGGGCTACTCTTCTGGGCCAGAATAAATGGAGCACAATGCATTCTAGCCATGCCTCTTCCTGCCCCTCAGGTAAACCCCTAAGCTGGGAGCTCTGCAGGAAGGTGTTGTAGGACTACACCAGCCATGGAATGCAACTCATTCCCTACTGCCCGTGAGATTCCTGGTGGGAAAATCCACTAGGTTCCAGTCCATTTATGTTGCTAGAGCAGTGTAAAGGGATGGGAGCACAGCTCAGAATTGAGGCCAAGTTGTTAAAAGGCACATGCTTGATTCTTATAACCTGTTGTTTCACAGTACGTGTCTGGCCACCATCAGCTCATCTGACATACTTGGATAGTTGCTTTACAGAATGATATATTGTATTTGAAACAATGATTGTTTTCAGGTGATGTTATATATGGTCGTGTGATGGTGGATCCAGTACAGAACCTGGGTGATTCCTTTTACTGTAGCATTGAGAAGGTTTTCCTGTGCACTGGAGCAGATGGATATGTACCCAAGTATAGTCCACCAAATGCAGAATATGGCTGTCTAGCTGATTCTCCATCCCTCTTATATAGATTTAAGATTGTGGTAAGTGTTCTGCATTTAATCAAAAGCACGTGTACATTTTTTCAGATTTTCAACACCATTTGTTGTTTTGAGCCTGCCTCAGGGCAAGGGTCTCTTAAGAACATACCTACCAACTTCCATCAAGTTTTTGACTTCAGTTCTCGTCTAGTGCAGCTTGGTTAGGGCATAATGTTGTTATCCAGGACCTTCGTGGGCTGGTTACAACCTGGTTAATCCTGCCAGGGACTCTCATCACTTGTGGCGTATCTTACAGTATGACTCGTCATGATAACAGTATGACATGTTGCTTGTATAGTCTCATATGTTTAAGCTCGGAAGGATTAGATTTTTATTGGTAAAAGTTGGTGAACATTAATTTCACTGTACACACACAAACCACAAAAATATTTCCATTGATAATAATTAAAGTTTATAGATCGGCAAAGTAAGCAAAATGCTGCTTGAGAACTTATTAGAGTTTGATTTAAGTATATTTACTTTATGTATTTTGACATGTGATGTTGACAATTTGGGTTTAAAGCTTTAACTCTTTGAATCTCAACGTCTGCTGTCATTAAATGATTATTGTCTGATGCCCATATTGTCTGACCTGCCCCCATAATTTCCCACAACTGTGAAAATTTAAATAAATACAATTTTTAAAAATGCTTAAAAATAAACATCTATATTTTCTATCAAAATTATTTTTAAAAATCATCAAAATCTGCCAAACCTACATATATTATATGTTTCAAAACAGTAAAACCCACACCAGAAGTGCTAGTCAAATGTAATCACAATGTTGCTGAAGAGAACTTATTTTTCCTTAGGAATGCACCAGATTACATAAAATAGTATGTGGTGATTACGTTCCTGGGAAAGTTGCATTTCCATGTGAATATAAAAACCTCTTTCTTTACAGAAGTGAATGTGCGAATGTAGAATGTACAAACAAAATTATTTTTCCCTTTCACCATTTAGGACAAAGCTCAGCCAGAGACACAAGCCACAAACTTTGGAAATGTGCTTTTTAATGCAAGGCTAGCCATAGATGATCCTGAGGCAATTCCTTTAGTCAAGCAACCTGGCTCGGATGGATTTAAAGTAGACTCAACACCACTGTTTCAGGTGAGCAGTCTATGGGTCAGTCTCAAGAATACTGTTCTAAGAATCTAAAATAGAGTCAGGCATCATATAAGGAAATACTTGACTATAAGACTAATGAACTTGAGGATGGGTACACTGGAATAAGGACACCAACACTGGTGTGAATCTGGAGTCACTCCATTGAAGTCAATGAATTTGCATAGGTATAAACCTGTATAAGTGAAAGCAGGGCCCACAATATTCATGGAGATTGAACCAAACCTCTGCAGCTCTCTGTCTTATTTTTGTGGGATTTCCCCTTGTTCTTTTGCCCTTTCCAGTTTCTTGAGGCTACAGCCCAGGTCACTAATGTACCAAGCTGTTGTACATACGTACACTGCAAAGTTTAAAATTATTTGTAAATGATGATAACGTGACCTGCCTTTGACTCCAGTCCTGGATTGGGAGGTAGAGGTAGGGGTGGGGAAAATCTAGAAAGGAAAACTTCAGGATGAGTGATGAGAACAGTGGACTAGGATTGTCATGGAGCTGTGCTAATTGCTATTGGAATTGAAGTCTCAGAGAGAGATGAGGTGGGGGAACTTGGAAGGGGCACACAGGGCAGGGGAACTCTTATCCCAATAAACTTTTAAGGGCTTGATGCAACTCCTATTGAAGTTGATGGAAAGATTCCCACTGACTTCAACAGGAGTTGGATAAGGCCTTAAATGCACCTCATAAGACCTTTCAGAGCAGGGCTCTTCTCCTCTGTACTTTATACACCAACCCAACATAAACTTTTTCATGGTCAGTAAAAAAAAAAAACTGGCAAAATCAAACAAATGCTTCCTGAGTTAAGGTTGAAAGTACGTTTCAGCAAAGTCCAGCTAACTAATGTTACCAAAACAGTATCACTTTCTGTACAACCGTTCTACACCGTCCAAAGCACAAAACCCCTAGAATGTCTAGAAGTGAGCAGGTAAGGGATACAACTACTTCTTCAGTGCCATATCTTTCTTTCATGCTCAGCCTCTTGATTTATGCAGCCGATACAAATTTTACTTTGCCCCTTTAACATTTGCAAAAACATATGTGAAGGTCAAAATAACCAAGTAGAAGAAACAATAGGGAGCCCTTACTCTAACTGTTGAACATTTTAAGCACATGTGGAGTCCCATTAAAACCAGTGGGATTTTTTGAATGAGTAACCCATGTAAGTAAGGGTTTCACAATCTGGCGCATAGAGGTCGTAAAATCCCATTTGCTATTTAAGGGTTCTGTTTCCAGTAATAATCTAGTCATTTGTTCTGCCCTCTTAGACTGACAACACAATGAGAATGGCAAGAGACAATGGTAGCTAGGTATACTGAAGGCAATGGGGGGATAAAAGTAAATTATAGGAAGGTAATGCTGACATGGGGTGTCAGGCGGTAAACATCGTTTATTAAAACTAGACATGGACTAGCCATGAAATGCCCTAAAGAGACAAGGTGGGTGAGGTAGGGTCTTTCATTGGACCGACTTCTGTTGGTGAAAGAGACGAGTTTTCAAACTACATGAGCTCTTCTTCAGGTCTAAAAAGACTTGTCTCTTTCACCAACAGAAGTTGCTTCAATAAAAGTTAACCCACCTTGTCTCTCTAATATTTCCTGGGACCAACATGGCTTCAACAACACTGCGAACGTGAAATGGCCTATTCATTGTATGCCCTCTTTTTGCTGAGCTGGTGCAAATACAAGACCAGATTGCGGCTCACCTCGGGTTGGGCATGCATAGTGGGCAGAATGTGCAGTGATTATTTCTCTTTTGGAGTACAGCCATAGCTGTAGTCCTTGCACAAGGACTCTGTGAGGCCAATGACACTAACATCACCAAAAAAGGCCAGGGAGGAGATAGCCCATGCGCCTCCATCTGCACCAGGCAGCAATGGAGGCTGGCTGTGGAGGGACTCAGGCTCCACACCCTGTGTGTAGTCGATGGCATGATTGCCAATTCCTGCTGGAGTGCTGGGCAGATTGGCATGTGGCATATTCTTTCTGAGCATGGCCTCAGGAGTGCTGTCCAGGGATTTCAGGATCAGATGATAAAACAGCTTGCAGTTTACTTCTCAGTTTGTATTGGTGTTTAACCGCTTCATCGAGGTGGGTAATGTTCAACAAAATGTTGTGTTTTCTAGGTATCTTTGGGTAGAGAATGGTACATACATACAATCTACACTGTGAGATCAAAAGAAAGTGCCAACCGAGGTATTGGCAAAAGAAGTCTGGAGTACCAATATCACTCTCTGGTCAGCAGTGGGAATCCAGGAACTTCAATGCAGATACGTCAGAAGAGAGGGGTCAGAGAAGCTCCAGAGCTTGCTAAAGAAATTGGCATCGAAAACAGCAGAGGAACTAACATTCAGCACATTGCTTTGGACCGCACCAACAACAAACAGATCCCACAAAGAGAAGTTACAGTCAATGGAATTCTCCCCAGGGAGCTGAATAACAGAAACCCAGAGGTCAACATAATCACGATCATTGGTGGAGCTGCTGCCGTTTTACTTGCCGTTGGTTTAATTGCAATTATTATTTTGCTGTTAAAGCATAAACAGAGCGCAGAGAAGAAAGAAGTCACAAAGGGTTCAGGGAGCAGTGAGCCAATGATGCCACCACATAATTACACTAGTGACAGCTCTGAGGTTTGATTCCAAGACCATGGGATTTGAACCTGTCTCCAGAGTGCCTCAAAGATAAATTTGAACTGTGAGCAGGTCACCAATATGCTTGGAAATTAAAAGATCGTATGGCTCTAGCTGTACTTGAAAATACTGATTTGAGCTCTTACTAGCATTCTCAGACATAAAGGAAGAATCCAACCCAAACCTCCTGTTTTGCACAGTAGGCAACCCTGACGTCCGTACATCATGCACTAACGTTAAGCTGCATTGCAAGAAACTGCATCGCAAGGGAGAGATTTTTTGTTTAGTTTTTGTGTTTTCTGTCAATTAAAAAGAAGAAATTATCCAAAGGTGCTAGTGGGCCCCTCTCAGCAATACAAAAGGAAGTCTCTTATTACTGTACTCTTGTCTACTTGGGAGGTGCAGTGCTGACACTCTGAATGGTTTCTCACAAAGAACTTGGTTGTAGTTGTTGTTAGTCTGTAGAGTGTGAAAATCCTCTGGCCTGATTCATCCCAGTTAGAAGTCCTTTGGCTTCAGTTGTTACACCACTGATTAATTGTATCCCTTGCATTTAACTGACATTTCTTCCAAAGACAATTAGATTAGTCACAACGGAGTTACAAGCAGGCACATATGCCAAGATACATTACACATTCTTTGCTGGGAACTCACAATCAGCTATTTGATCTGTCTTTTTTTTTTCTTGTTCTGTTTTTTTTCCTTATTTAAGTTTATATAAAACCAAAGAATATGATAATGTCCAAAAAGAAGCTTGATTTTTACAAACGCTGGACAGTTGTGTCCTCTTACGCTTATAATGGATTATAAAAGTATTTGTACAGTAAATTGTATTTGTCAATGCACATCCAATGGTGGGAAATGCATGAGTTGGTAACATTGCAGTGTCTAGAGGAAGGATAGTGTTAGATTCAAAATGCAGAAGACAAGGTTCTGTCCGAACTGAGGCTATAAATTGTGATGTAGAATTCAGTGCTTACTAGGCAGTTACCACATTACAAGTGGCAACAATGGGAAGAAAATACAAACATTTTATGGGAGCAAGTTGTATTTATTAAATTGATGCATAATCATTGTGCCTCTTGAGAAACATGCTGTTTTATGAGTAACTTTACTTTTAGAAGGATAATTCTAGTTTTCTCTGTCTTTGTGGTTAAGGTAATATGACAGCAGCATGATCTGCAGAAGACTGGATCAATGGTGCTTCATTACAGTCGTTTATCCAGTTAGGGCCTGATCCACCCAAAAGGTGTCTCTGCAGCTGCTGGCCCACAGAAGCTCTGTCATCTCCACAGTCCTGGGCAGTTGTCCTTGCTCTGAGAGAGTCTGACCCCTCTCTCACACTCACATAAAGCAGGAGTAATTCCATTGCAGTCAGTGGAGTTAAACCAGTGTCAGATCAGAATCCGGCTCTTTGTGCTGTTTCTAGAACATCCTCTTTCTCTACTATAGAATCACAGAGGGACCCGTTCTGGTCTCTTTTGCTCTGGAGTTACACTGATGTGAGTCCAATGACTTCAGAGGAGTTATTCTAGATTTGCACCAGTGACTGAGATCAGGATCTAACCCACTGATTCCTTATGGGTTTATCCTAATGGGCTGTATGATTTAAAGACATTTTCAGCACTCTCAGGGTATGTCTACACTGCAGTTAGATACTCGCAACTGGCCCATGCCCAGCTTTCTCAGGTTCGCAGGACTCAGGCTAAAGGGCAGTTTAAGCCCAAGTCAGCTGGCATGGGCCAGCCATGAGCGTCTAATTGCAGGGCAGACGTACCCTGAGAGCCACACTCTACCTTTCTCCTGTTTAAATCAACCAGAAAGCATACTGGCCTTCAAATGTTACCAAACATTTTTTGCCTGAAACAATTATTTACAGAAGCCCAGAAGGCGCCCCATGTATTATAACTTTCTCCCACTAAGTTCACCATTGATTTGCTGTATGTCTCTAATGATGTTTGTGTTTTTGAGACCCATGTTATAACTCGTGCCAGATGTATCAAAGATTTAACTGGCAGATATTTTTTGCTTTTACCTCAAATTCAGAAGTAGATAAGTAGCAACAACAATCTAGGGCCAAATATGCCTTTGGGTCTGCATACCAAGCCCACTGAGATCAATGGGAGTAATGCACAGCCAAATGCAGAATCTGTCCCCTAGGTTCTACATGTACAGAGAACCAGCAATAAATGACTCTAGAGTAAAATGGAACACATGTAAATAATAGCACACTTCAATATTTATAATGGGCCTGTTTTCTACAAGCAGAGAAGTAGTTTTAAAAAAAAAGTTATAATAAAAACAGAAATTAGGGATTTATCACTAGACTATTTTTCTGCTTTTTAATGTTAACAAATAGGAATGCCATTTGGTAGCATTGATACAAGATCATCTTCTTGTTCCTTTTATGAAGTCAATCCGGGACCCATTTATTTTACAAGCCAAATACTGAGCCTGTTAGGCAGTGTAGTAATTACTTTAAACAAGCCCAACGCAATTACTAATTACTCAGAGGACTGTGTACGTGTAAAATAAAAAGCAGCACAGCACCCTTAGGGTACTGGACCAGTAACTGAGCAGTTATCCAAATTCAGTTTATTTAAAGGTTTTGCTTAGTTGGGGATTCAAGCCTCTAGTGTTTGGGGGCGGGGGGTTAAAAAAAACACTATATAAAACTATATAGAATCAAAGCTGCTGATTAAAAAAAAGGGGGGGGGGATCAAACACTGAAAAGATAGACAAGTATCAATGAGATGCATGAGGTCAAATCCTGAAATCCTCTCTTACAAAACTCCCATTGGTTTCAGTAAAGTCTGCCAGATTTGTGCCATAATTAACAAATTGGATTTCTTAGAATTCAGTGGGTTATAAATACATCTGTAACAGAATGCCTTTTTATTATGGCTTCAGAATTTCAGTTTTCACCAAGATCATTTGAGCCTATTAACATTTGCCCTTCTGCTTAAACATGGGCTTTGTGTATAGTAATTTGAATAAGTGCCTCAATCCCAGTTACTGTGCACAGATACATTTATATTTATCTATGCACTCAATAAATTAACTGTATATATTTAACCTATTTGCAGATTTTTGTACTGAGCTTACTTTCCCATGGAGAGCTTATACTACCAGCAATAACCAGCATTTGTTAGGACTTTTATACAGTAATTACTGTATTGTAATTTGTTGTTTGGATGCATATAGATTTTGTTACACTGTCAAAATGATTTGCACCCATATTTATTTTAAACAACTTGTTTGTTTATGGCTGTTGTATTTGACATTTATATCAGGAAAAAAATAAAGTTACTTCCCCTTTTGGTTACTAATCAGGTATTTATATATAAGTATCAGATTATTGAGAATGGCCAGTAATACACTACTGGGGTAAGTACTGTAATTTATCATTCAGACAGTCAAGCACAAATTTACCATAGTCGGCAATAAACCTCTTTTTTTTTTTCATTCTTCTTGTGATTGTTTCCCAATATAAAATGATTAGTGCAAGGTTTGTTTGCTTTTTAATTTAAGAACTATGGTTTCATTCCTGGACCACAAGTGGAATGGCCAATAAAGAATGGATGTTTCATATCTAGCGTTACAGATTCAGAAGATCAGAAGTGCCTAAACTGAGGGATAGACAGAAGTACCATACACACTAGGGACCAATATATTTTTACCGCAATCACTAAAATACTGACCGCAAAGGGGTAGTCTGAGAAATGACATCACAATGCCTGTCAGATCATTTGTGCTGGTCAGTGCAGCAACCTTCAATCCACTAAAAATCTGACTTTTAGAGTAGTGATCCTTGAAGGAGGTACAATACTGCAAGATGGCAAAAGTCATCAGTTCAGAGTGAGGAGATGGATAGCAGAGATACCTCACCTACACAATGACCTCTGAAATACGCTTGGGTTTAATTCCCCTCTTTTCCCGCGGCAGATTAAGAGAAATTTCAGTTTGGAAAGGGTCACATTGTGGATCAATATACAAACATTGCCAGATTCAGGCCCTTCATAGGCTTGATTTGTTACCCAACTTTGTGCTATCAGCGTTTCCTGTATTTTACGAAGACACAGGCAGCAGTGGGCAATTTTCACAAAACCATCACTCCATACCTGACCTCTCAGTCCTTGTCCTCCAAGGAAACCTGCACGACATCTTCAAAAGAGGAGCCTGGGAGCTTAAATTCATAACTTTGCTAGACACTGAAAATTATGGACTCAGTAA
Source organism: Chelydra serpentina (assembly GCA_037349315.1). Classification (NCBI taxonomy): domain Eukaryota; kingdom Metazoa; phylum Chordata; order Testudines; family Chelydridae; genus Chelydra; species Chelydra serpentina. Next base: position 52,922,529 of record JBAIAC010000004.1, read on the forward strand.
GTAAAGACACTAGATTTATGGCTTATTACAACCATGTGTAACCCACTAATCCTCCTTTGTTCTACAACTGCAGAGGTGTTAACTGCTCGCAAAACTTTGGTCTTTTGCAACACGTGTTAACTCCTTATGCTAAACAATCTGTTCCATCTTGTATTTAGCTGTGACACTCTGAATACCTTTCCCAGACCTCAAGAAGAGTTCTGTGTGAGCTCAAAAGTTTGTCTCTTTCACCAACAGAAGTTGGCCCAATAAAAGAGATTACCTCACCCACCTTTTCTATCTATACCTTTAGGCAGAATAACTCTCTAGATTTAGCCTCTACATCTGATACTTAAACTGGGAAAGCAGGTCTGCAATCACTTTTTTATTGATATTCTTCTTTGGGGGTTTGGACCTCTTGCAAATTACCCAGAAAGTTGATCCATCCAAGTAATCATCATGAATCAAAACTCCTAGGTAAGTATCCGTACTTTGATTCACACAGATAACGAATGGATCAGTTAAGAGATTTTTGAACTACACCTTTTGGTCCATTACATGAGTCTTCAAGAATACATCAATTTTTTTCTAGCTGTTTGACGATTGTTACTTTCACTTTAAAGGTATTGGGTCTTTATACACAGAATCATAGGACTGGAAGGGACCTTGAGAGGTCATCTAGTCCAGTCCCTTGCACTCCTGGCAGGACTAAGTATTATCTAGACCATTCCTGACAGGTGTTTGTCCAACCTGCTCTTAAAAATCTCCAATGATGGAGATGCCACAACCTCCCTAGGCAATTTATTCCAGTGCTTAACCATCCTGACAGGAAGTTTTTCCTCATGTCCAACCTGAACTACTCTTGCTGCAATTTAAGCCCATTGCTTCTTGTCCTAAACTCAGAGGTTAAGAAGAACAATTTTTTCCCTCCTCCCTGTAAGAACCTTTTATGTACTTGAAAATTGTTATCATGTCCCCACTGTCTTCTCTTTTCCAGACAAAACAAACCCAATTTTTTCAGTCTTCCCTCATGGGTCATGATTTCTAGACCTTTAATCATTTTTGTTGCTTTTCTCTGGACTTTCTCCAATTTGTCAACATCTTTCCTGAAATGTAGCGCCCAGAACTGGACACAATACTCCAGTTGAGGCCTAATCAGCGTGGAGTAGAGCTGAAGAATTACTTCTCGTATCTTGCTTAAAACACTCCTGCTAATACATCCTAGAATGATGTTCGCTTTTTTGCAATATTGTTACACTGTTGACTCCTATTTAGCTTGTGATCCACCATGACCCCCAAATCCCTTTCTGCAGTACTCCTTCCTAGGCATTCATTTCCCGTTTTGTATGTGTGCAACTGATTGTTCCTTCCTAAGTGGAGTACTTTGCATTTGTCCTTATTGAATTTCATCCTAATTATGTCAGACCATTTCTCCAGTTTGTGCAGATCATTTTGAATTTTAATCCTGTCCTCCAAAGCATTTGCAACCCCTCCCAGGTTGGTATTGTCTGCAGACTTTATAAGCATACTCTCTTCGCCATTATCTAAATTATTGGTGAAGATATTGAATAGAACTGAACTGATCCCCGCGGGACCCCACTCATTATGCCCTTCCAGCATCACTGTGAACCACTGATGACTACTCTCTGGGAATGGTTTTCCAACCAGTTTTGCACCCACCTTATAGTAGCTCCATCTGGGTTGCATTTCCCTAGTTTGTTTATGAGAAGGTCATGTGAGACAGTATCAAAAGCCTTACTAAAATCAAGATATACCACGTCTACCATTTCCCTCCTATCCACAAGGCTTGACCCTGTCAAAGAAAGCTATCAGGTTGTTCTGACAAATTGTGTTCTTGACAAATCCATGCTGACTGTTACTTATCACCTTATTGTCTTCTAGATGTTTGCAAATTGATTGCTTAATTATTTGCTGCATTATCTTTCTGGGTACAGAAGTTAAGATGACTAGTCTGTAATTCCCCAGGCTCTCCTTATTCCCCTTTTTATAGATTGGCACTATATTTGCCCTTTTCCAATCTTCTGGAATCTCTCCTGTCTCCCATGACTTTTCAAAGATAATTGCTAATGGCTCAGATATCTTCTCAGTCAGCTCCTTGAGTATTCTAGGATGCATTTCATCAGCCCCTGGTGACTTGAAGACATCTAACTTGTCTAAGTAATTTTTAACTTGTTCTTTCTCTATTTTAGCCTCTGATCCTGCCTCATTTTCACTAACATTCACTATGTTAGATGTCCAATCACCACCAACCTTCAGTTTTCACCAAGAAGGTAGGTACCGAGCCTCCTGGTACTGCAACAGTTTGTCAGCCAGGTGGACCTCCTCATTACTTCTACCCTGGGAACTCTGTGTTTCGGCACCAATGGTACCAGAGCCAGGTCAGGGACATGCTTTTTCATTTCACCCTCTGGCTCGGTCCCTCCTCTCTCCAGTGATGAATAGGAGGAAGTGAAGACAGGAATGGGCACCCCTCGCCACTCCTCTCCCAGACCAGGACCCTTGCAGTTGCAGGGTGTAGATTGGCAACCTCCACAATGGGTGCCCCCTCCCATGACTCTTCCACCGCAGTGGGCATACTGGGATACCTGGGTATTATACAGAGCCCAGAACATCCAGCCCTCCAATCCACCCAGGTCCAGGATGCAGTGATCGCCCCCGTCATCTGCTCCAGCTTCCCCAGAACTGCTGGAGGAGGAAGCCGAAGAATCTGTGGACAGATCAGAGGGTGACACCCTCCCACTTACCCACATCTCATCTTCATCTCCAGAGAAACAATAATACCGCCTCCCCCCACATCGGGAGATGACTTCAAATCCTTTCCGGATTTGCTTAAAAGAGTAGCTGATTCATTAGACATCTCACTGGCTGAGCTACCAGAGACTCAGCATAAGTTGGCAGATATACTACAAGCTTCTCCATCAGCCAAGATAGCACTACCCATTAATGCTGCCATTATGGACCCAGCAAAAACTGTATGGCAGACGCCAGCCACAGCTCCACCTTCTTGAAAGAGATCTGAGAAGAGTGGCTAAGGGAGCTCAGGGAGTGGCTAAGGGGCCCATTCCTCCAGCATCCGGCTAGCCCCGTTCTCAGATCACCACCTGAGTTTTTGTTTACCCACCCTACCCCAAACTCATTGGTGGTAGAAGCAGTTAATCAAACGGGGAAGCAACATCAGTCCAAAACCACCCCCTATGATAAAGACTGGAAACGCCTAGACCTCTTTGGCAGGAAAGCCTATTCATCAGCGACCCTCCAGTTTCACATAGCAAACTATTCTGCATTACTGGCCAAGTACACACACAACACTTTCTCAGATGTCCTCTTTTGTTGAGCACATTCCAGCTGACAAAAAAGAACAATATAAAGCCGATATAGCTGAAGGTTTCCTCATCGCCAGAACGGCCCTGCAGGCTTCTCTGGATTCTTATAAAACAGCAGCCCGCTCCATCGCCACATCCGTTGTCATGCGGAGAGCTTCATGGCTCCATCTCTCCAGCTTCCCCAGAGAAGTTCAGATGTCTGTAGAGGACTTACCTTTCAAGGGGCTAAAATTGTTTGCAGAGAGCATGGATGTCTCCTTCCACACCCTGAAGGACTCCCGTGTGACGTTAAAGACACTCGGAATCTATGACCCTGCAAACAAAAAGAAACAGGGCAGATTCTATAACCAACCAATTCTTATACACCCAGCCTAAAGGACATTATGACCAATACCGCAAGCAGTGCCCGATGAGATGCCATCAAACGTAGGAGCAGTCATCTATGTCTCAGCCATCCACTTCTAGGCAAACATTTTGAAGTGTTGGTTGAGGACACGAGAACCCCACAATCTCCAATTCCAGAGTCACCTCTAATTTCCAGTCCATTTGTGGACCGTCTTACACCCTTTTACCCTGTCTGAAGAACTATCACCTCAGACAAGTGGATTCTGGAAATTAGACAGAAGGGCTATTCCATCCCCTTTGTTTCTATCCCACCTACCCACCCCCCCTTCCCTATCCCTCTTCAGGGTCCCATCTCACAAGTACCTGTTATAGCAGGAAATAAACAATCTCCTGCAATTAGGTGCTGTGGAACCAGTACCGGTTCAGCATGGGGATCAGGGGTTTACTCACATTACTTCCTCACTCCGAAGAAAACAGGCGGATGGATGCCCATTCTGGACTTGCACAAACTGAACAAGTTCGTGAGAACACAGTGCTTCAAGATGGTAACCCTAGCAACCATAATTCCAACATTGGAGAAAGGAGATTGGCTCTCAGCCCTGGACCTATAGGACACTTCCTTTCACATCACTATCCACCCGGCACACAGGAGGTTCCTACAATTCACTCTGGGTAACCTACAGTACCAATACAAGGTACTTCCCTTTGGCCTCTCCACAGCTCCAAGGGTGTTTTCCAAAGTACTAGCCATTGCAGGAACACATCTTCGCAGGCAGGGTGTGATTATATTCCCCTACCTAGACGACTGCCTGCTGAAAGCACCTACATATGAGGAGGCGGTTCACACCACTGACCCCACTCTAACCCTATTTACAAACCTAGGGTTACAAATCAACCTCCAGAAATCCACCCTGACCCCAACCCAACAACTGGCCTTTATAGAGGCACACCTCGATTGTGCCACGGCATCAGCACAGCTACCCCAACAATCGTTTCTTGCCTTAACAAACCTGGTTACAACAGTAAGACACAGCCCACAAACATCTGCCAGAATGTGCCTACAACTTCTAGGGCACATGTTGGCTACTACTTTTGTCGTGAAACATGCCAGGCTGCATATGAGATGCCTACAAACCTGGCCACGCACTGTACATTCCTCACAGACACTTGATCAACAGATGGCTTACAATGCCCAGGAGAGTGAAAGACTCTCTCACATGGTGGACAAAACAAACAAATGTCTGCTCAAGCATTCCCTTCCAACAGGAAATCCCATCAGTCACTCTCACCACAGACACCTCTCTGGTAGGATGGGGGGCACACTTGCACGACAACACCATCCAGGACCGCTAGTCCCTAGAGGAGTCAAATCTCCACATAAATCTACTGGAGCTCTGGGCAGTTCGAAATGCCTGCCATCTCTTTCTCTGCCTTCCTCGGCTCATTGGATCCTCGCGAGTGCCTGGTCCTGGGCGGGGACTTTAACACCACCCTTGATGAGCGGGACTGCTTGGGGACCGAGCAGTGCCCGGCCACCATGGATGTCCTCCAGGAGATTGTCGACCATCACTCCCTGGTGGACATCTGGCACGACCACCACCCGAACGACGTCTCGACATTCACCTTTGTCCGGGTGGAGGTCCATCGGTCGCACCACTCCCGGTTGCACTGCATATACCTATCACGCTGTCACCTTTCACGGGCCCACTCCTCCAGCATCCAGCTAGCCCCGTTCTCAGATCACCACCTAGCAACCGTGACGGCCTTTCTCTGTGTGGAGAGGCCGGGGCCGGTCTATTGACACTTAATAACATCTTATTGGAGGATGTGGGCTTCATGACGTCCTTCCGGGAGTTCAGGCTGGCCTGGTGAGGGTGGAGGCACGCCTCTCCCTCAGCGTGGCGGTGATGGGACGTGGGGAAGGTGCGCGCACAGCTCTTCTGCTGCGACTACACCCGGGGTTCCAGCCAACGGACGGATGCAGCGATAGAGCAGTTGGAACGGGAGGTCTTAGAGCTGGAGAGGGGTCTGGCCACCAGCCCTGAGGATCCATCCCTCTGCGGGGCGTGCCGGGAGAAACGGGAGTTGCTCCGGGCCCTCGAGGACCATCAGGCCCAGGGTGCCTTTGTTCGATCCCGCATCCGCCTCCTTCGGGAGATGCATCGCGGCTCCCACTTCTTCTACGCCCTGGAGAAAAGGAGGGGGGGCCAAGAAACATGTCACCTGCCTTCTGGCAGAGAAAAGCACCCTCCTCACGGATCCAGCAGAGATGTGCAGGAGGGCCAGCGCCTTCTACGCAGCCCTTTTCTCCCCGGATACGACTGATCCTGACGCTTACAGAGTGCTCTGGGATGGACTCCCGACGGTCAGCGCGGGCGCCCGAGACCGGCTTGAGCTGCCTCTCACTCTGGCCGAGTTCTCGGAAGCCCTCCGCCTCATGCCCACCAATAAATCCCCGGGCATGGACGGGCTGACCGTGGAGTTCTACCGCGTGTTCTGGGACATCCTCAGCCGGACCTTGTCACCGTCTAGGTTGAGTCCTTGGAGAGCGGGGTTCTCCCTGTTGTGAAGGTGAGCCGTGCTCGCCTTGCTGCCAAAGAAGGGGGACCCCACGATCTTCAGAATTGGCGTCCTATCTCACTCCTCAGCACGGACTACAAAGTCATAGCGAAGGCCATCTCGCTGCATCTGGTCGTCACCACCTCCTGCCAGATTTTGTCACTCATCATCTGCTACCATATATCAGATGAAGTAACATAAAAATAATTTGAAACTCTCCAGGCTGGTCCCTGTGCACCAGGATAGGTTATAAATCATTAACAATACTTTGAAAAAGAAGTACCCCCAAATCCCACACTTCAATGCTTAATCCACCAGCCTTATCTCAAGATGCAGTAATAGCAGTGCTTCCCCATCCTTTGTGATGGCAGCAGTGCAGTTGGAAAATAACAGCTGTGACAAAAGGCTCTTTTTTGTGAAGTTCTATTTGCCAGTTTGGCTTCCGTTTTGCAATTGCTGCGAGATTTTTTTGGTGTTGCTAATTAATACTGCAGCATGGAAATTCCTCGTATTGAGGGCAAAGGTAGCAGATTAGAACTGGAACCCACGTCAGACAATTTGTTTGCTTTTGAGTGCTATGAAAGCTGATTGGCTGCCTGAGTCCAATCTTTTTTCAAGTACCCAGACATTTCAATAAAGCCTCATTCAGCTAAAGTATGAAGTTAAACCCTAATCAGGAGCCTGGGAAGCAAATGAATTTGGCTTGTAAACAAAAAAGAGACATCTGCTGTAGGACTGACTCCAAGATTTCTGAAAGCAGCAGGAGAGGCACAAATTCACTGAACAAGTACCATCATGAATGTATATTTTAACTCCTCTGTCCCCACCCACACCTTTAGCTCCTGAGGATGGAGCCAGGGTCAACCTGGACCCACTCACAGCAGCTCAGCCAGATGGTAAGATGCTCCACCTTGTGCTCCACAATCTAAGCTTTTCTTTTTAAATAATTAAATTCCTAGCCCTTACAGTTGTGAAGTTTGCCTTCAAAATGTGAACAGAGCATGTTTGGGATTCCTAGTGAATGACCAATAATGCTGGTAAGATGGGCATCTCTCTTGAAAGGTTCTCCCAAACTGTTGTGGAAATGTTGATTTTAAAGAAATATGCATGGATAGGTAAATATTTGCTTTCTAAAAACAAGAGAGAAAAGAAACACCACCACACCATCGAAAGGGCCCAGAGGATGGCTATAGATTGGATGGGTAGTTAACCAATTGATTCCTTCAGAAAAACTTGTTTTTCCCGGGCTGAAAAAAAAAAGGATGCAGTCAGTCTCCAAATTCATCTCTTGATTTTTTTTTCTAGCAAAAGTGGATTAATTTCCTCCATTTCTCAGTTTGCCCTGAGCTGGCTCCAGGGCAAAGTGGTCTGGAAGAAGTGTGCGGGGAGGAAGAGGGGACTATCATCACCTCTACTTCTGCCTGTCCCCCTGCCCAGCATTTAATTCTATCCCCCAGCCCCAAATCAATCCTGTGCCCCACACTCGCTGCATCAATTCTGCCCCCTGCCCCGTAGTTTCACCTCTGCTTCTCCTGCGGTCCTTCATCCCTCTCTCCCAGGCGTGGAGGGCTTCAGTGGGATCCCCCTGCCAGCTTCCCAGGCTGTGTGTTCTGGAAAGGAGAAAGGAGAGTCTCCCTGAATTGCTGGCCTCTTTCTGCTCCCTCCTCCCCTCCTGTGAGAATGGTGTCTGCTCCAAAGAGGAGGGGAACATCTCTTGTCTGCTTCTTGCAGCAGGCCCGATTGGCTGCTCTATCCCAGGAGGTGAGCAAGTTGGGAAAGCCGCCAATTAGAGGGTTTCCCCCAAGCCAGTACTAAAACAGTGCACCCCACACTGACCCGGCTGGCTTCTACATTTTATTTCCCATGTGTGTGACCCGTTTTGACCCCGTGGCCTTTAAGTACAGGCTGTCTCTTTCACATATTTAGCTCAGAAACACTGTAAGGGCCAACTGGTCTCAAATGTAGATCTTGTTAAACTGTTCACATAACCTTTTTTTCATTTCCAGTGAGAAACAGGTTTGGTGTGGGGGGGGCTTTAAACCAAATACCCATCTCCTTTTACAGTTTGCAATCCAAACCTTGCAGCCTTGAAAGTGGAATTGAGTAGAAACTGATCAGTCTCTATTCACTGTCTGAAAAAACAGCACAAGTAGTAAGTAGTAAGTTAGGTTTCTAAAAAATTGTCAATTTTAATAAAGTGTTGTTAATAGCAGAGCGATGGACACTTTTTAATGAGCTTTATAACCTGGCAGTGTCTCTTTACCTTGTCTTAATGCCTTTGCTCAGTGTCTCAGCTAAACCTTTAACACATCCACCTCAGGTGATTAATGCCATCCACTGTTCTTTAAGGATATTTACACCCGCATTACCGCTCTGCAAAATAACCTCATGTTGCCCAGCTCACAGCCACCCACCCTCTGATGATCAACTTACATGGATTCACATGTTCTTCTATAGCCACACACTCTATTAGGACCCCAGCCCCTTCAACACACACTATCACTAAAGCGTTACCAAGGAAACCAGATAGTGGGGCAAGCTCACCACTATTATTGGTAGTGAGGGAAGAGCAAGTTAATTCAGTGTCCTTTAATCCCTGTATGGGGCATGAGCTCATGGTCTGTTCCTTCTTTCTTAGCCCCCACAGACTTTAGTCTCCCCTTTGCAGTGGGGCTGTAATGTGGAAATCTCTCTCCTGCTGCTATCACTATGGTAGAGAAGCTGCTGCACTCCCAGCAACGCACATCATGCATCCACACTCAGGCAACACTGCTGTGAAAACCCAGAGTGTAAGATGCAAGCACCTCTACAGTCCCAGTACTTTATCTTTTTCTTTACATGTAGCTAGTGCTTTTAATTGCTCGTGCCCCCTTCTATTGCCTTAAAAATTGTTATTTATTTGTATTATCATAGTGCCTAGGAGCCCCAGTCATGGACGCCCCCCCCCCCATGCTAGGCACTGTACAAACACAGAACAAAATGGCCATCCCTGTCCCAAAAAGCTTATGGTCTAACATTAGCTACATTATAATCAGTAACTATTTGCTTAGCAAACAAAAAGAGCCATCTAGAATGTGTGGGGACATGATATGGAGTTGGCTTATCCGTCCCTTCCACTCAACACATCCACGCACAAAGGATTCTCTTCATGAACAGATTTGAGAGCCACAATCTGGCCCACTGGGTTGATCAATTAAATCAAGACGGTCCAAAGGCATGTTTCTTTCTCAGGCATGGCCTTTGTATTAAGTGCGTTCATCCCCTCACAAAAATCCATCACCGAATAATGTTGGAGACCTGATCTGACTGGGTCCTGGATGACAAAGGAGTGATGTCACTAACAAAAATGAATAGCATCCTTTTATGGAATTTTGAGTCATAAAAACGTAGGGCTGGAAGTGACCTCAAGAGGTGATTAAAATAGGGACAGCTCCCCTGTGACAAAGCAGGTTCTCCCAGGTGAGCCAATTAAGGGGGCAGGGCTGAAGCTGGGCTGTAGAGGCTCAGAAGAGGCCTCAGTGAGGGCAGAGCGGAGCTAGACAGGGGAACCACAGAGTGAAGCTGCAATGGCCCCCGAGGAGCAGAAGTGGGGTTGGGTAAGAAGGCCCAGCAAAAGGTTTTGTTTATCCTTTGGGAGAAAGCAGGCTAGGCCTGACATCTTCTCCAGCTGTTCAGAGAGCAGGAAAGGGCAGCACCGCAGGGAGGAGGGACTGTGCTCAGTTTAAGTCTGGGTGGAAAATTTCTTTTGTTTGATTTTTTGAACTTTGTGTTAGTAAACAACTAGAGCCCAAGAAGGGCTGTGATTGGAAGAGAGACTGTGTGACGTTTCAGGAGCCCTGAAGAAGGGGAAAACAGAGGTGGGGCTCCTTAGGGGCACCCTGGCCACAAGGAGCTGCTCAGATGACCACCACAGTGTTATACTCTTAAATCATATAGAGGAGGAAGAGATGAGTGCGTTGCAATAATTCAGAAAGTCTGTAAGCCATAGAAAAGGGGCAGTTCCTGGAGGCAGTAATTGCTTCAGAAAGGATGTGGATCTCATGCTTGGCAATAAATTGTAATGATCAGCACAAAACATTTGGTCATATTCATTTCCAGTTGTTAATGTGATAGGGCTGACGTGGCCAGGTAGAATATACTATACAGCAGGGCAGTTCCACATTTCTCTGTATTGTCCCAAAGAATAGAACAAAGTCACTCTTGGTCTAGAATAGAATGTTCCATGGGGACACTAGCTAAATTATACCGGAATCGTTATTCCAGAATGGCTATGTGGTCAGTTTCCCCCGTGTAGATAAGACCTAACCTGAACTAAGCCCAGATCACCAAGTCGGCGAAAGACACCCTGGCATCCAAAAGCAATAACTCTTCATATAGAGCTAAAGTCTGCCTTTGGATGTAAGTCTATGACTCCCACTAACTGCAGTGGGAATCCCGCGAGTTCACATGAAAGCAGAATTTGACCTCCTAATTTTCTTCAGACTGTGTTTAACACAGCTGTCCACTGGAGGGCACCATTACTGCACACATATACAGTTGCTGGGAGACTGTAAACCTTTCATATTTACTACTATAGTGCTTATATAGCAACCTGAGTACAGACAAACATGATATGATCCCTGCATCCAGGAATTTACATTCTAAATTACTAGTTTTTGCTGACTTTTTTTAAAAAAAATGTGAAAACTATAACTGAAGGCACAGAAAACTGCTAGCAACACAGTATGTAAAGGTGGATCACAGATTCTTCTTTATTTATATTCTAGCATATTGTGGTTATGGGATTGTTTTAGCTATTACTTTGCAGCCTATGTCTAGTGCTATGTTCTAGGATTCTTTTCCATGACTGCAGGCTTCTGTTTCTAAATGACACATATGATGTACACCTTCTAGTTTTATTAACTACATATCACTGGGAAAATGTAACTTCCCAAATCAGCTTTGTCTCTTGCACCCTTCCTAAGTTGTGATGTTGATGCTAACCATATTATGCTGCTGTCATTACCTTATTATCATTAATACTGTCAAATAGGTTGTAGCCAAAATATTTTCTCTCACTTACAAAACTGCAGTGATTTTGCATCATTTCCCCCTCGCCCCCCACAACCAAAGACAGACAAAGGACAGAAGAAAAGTAAAGGAGGTTCAGAGTGGGGGGAGTGGTTGTAGAGTTGCTATGTCAGGCCAAAGTTGGCACCCTCTCTCAAACAGGCAGGAGTTACCACGGGCTCCCCGTGTGTCTTGAGTTGGGTTGTGGAGGTGGAATTATTGCTGTTTTGTCATGAATGAATGTGGCTTTTGGTATAGTGGAATCTGCATGGGAACACACTGCTGAGAGCACCCGTCTGCTGGTTGACCAGGTTCTCTTCCCTCCTCCCCATATCTTCCAAACTGCATGTTGTTCGTGCCGAGGGACTGTTGATTGCTACACAGGGGAAAGGCGCACGTGCCTCCGAGCTGGCTTTCTTTTCTCACCTCCCAGCACTTGTGTAGAGAAGAAGCCAGCAGTGTTTTTACCACTAGGTTGACTAAGTCTCTCCTCAGAGCAAGCCTAGAGAGAGCACACTGGTAAAAAGGCAAGCAGACACCAGCACACCGCCCACCATTGCTAACATCACTGGAGCTGCATCAGAGTACCAATGGTGGGAAACTTTAGGGCAGAGTTTCTCAAATGTGGCCACCAGGGGCTTTTCTTGCAGCCTCGTGGGTGGTAATTGAGTGGGGAGGGCAAAGCAGCAGCCCCGCCCCCAGGGCTAGGGCCCTGATCCTTCCCCTCCACCCCCACCCCCGACACAAATGTTGGGGGAGCAGGCACTTGATGAAGTTCTCACTTTCCCGGGGATGGTGGGCTCAGGCTTTGGGCTTCAGCCCTGGGGTGGTGGGGGGCAGGCTCCAGCCATGGGGCTTTGGGCTCCAGCCCCAGTCCCCAGCCCCAAGCTCACCACCCCATTGCCCTGGCACCCACTGCCTCCTCCGGTCCCAGACTTCAGCCATGTGGCAGTGGCGGGTGGAACTTCGGACTCATGACCTGGTCCCTGGCCACATGGCAGCAGGCTCTGGCCCTGGGATCACCCCCCTCATCGGCCTGGCCCCTGCTGGCAGCCTCCCCATGCCACTCCCCATTCACCACCACCCCCCTCCCCCACCATTGCTCCCAGGCCGGGAGGTAACTCTGCAGATGAACTTCTGAACTCTGAGGGCTGCACTGACTGAGGACAGAAACTGTGGGTGGGGTGACTGTTGGGTTGCTGGACTTAAGACGCTGAGGGGAAAAGGACGCTGCCAAACTTACTTGGGGGTGAGTCTTTTGCTCATGGTTTGTGTTATGAATCCTGTTTGTGGTGTTTCCCCACATAATGCTGCATTGTTTCCCTCCTTTATTAAAAGGCTTTTGCTACATTCAGACTCTGTGCTTGTGAGAGGAGAAGTATTGCCTCTTAGAGGCACCCAGGGGGGTGTTATGTAATTGTCCCAGGTCACTGGGTGGGGGCTCGAGCCGGTTTTGCATTGTGTTATTGAAATGGAACCCCTAGATGCTGCCAACTCTGACAGGCAGAAGGGTTACACTAGCATTAGAGACTCTGACTTACAACATATTTCAGTAGCAACCATACAGCAAAATTTCATAACTTCATACACACTAATGATGTGCATAGTCCGACAGAATGATGGGTTTCAGCAGGTCATGACCTCTCATATGATATCTTACTTGGCCTGCTTTGTATGAAATATAATTATATGACATCAGTGAATATGGGGATTCCAGGGTGCTGCTTTGAGGTACAGATTGCCACACTTGGGATCTGCAAACTCCCCCAACCAGAAGCTTCTCCCCACCTCCAATCATTAGCATCTCATCTCTCTGAAGTTCTCCTCCTGCTCCCAAGGCCACAGGGTGGGGCTTTAATTTACTCTTACAGCCTGGAGGTGACTGAAAGGGGTCTGATCTTTAACACACACACCTGGAAAACTGGCACTACTTACCTGGGTGAAGTTATGCACATGCAGGGCCTGTATGTGTGTCTTATACACCCCTTCACACTGAGGACTAAATGGAAATTGGTCTTTGTATCTGCGCGGTTCTTACCTGTTTGTTTGTGTCCCCACAGTCAACAAATCAATGTGGTTTGCACAGAACCATGTCTGAAAATAGCTTATTGTGTAGTGACTATGGGGCCTTGGAAAATCAAGTAAGCCAAGATTCCATTCTGGAGTCTTAACTGGCCCCAGATGCTCTTATTCCATTGGGAGTAATGGGGAGCAGACACAGTTCTCTTCTTTGGATGATTTGTATTGTTTAGTTGGAGGCAGTTTTTTTTCAGGGTTGGGTTGACAGTGCAGAAGTGAATTGGATTTGTGCTGTGATTGCCAAGTCTGTGCTGGGTACTGCTCTGACTGCTTAATGTGATCCTTGATGATACTAGGAAACGTGTTCCTCAAACCAAATAGCTGCTTTAAAATCTTATAGTTGCAGCTAGACTTCTGTAGAAAGTATAGGTCAGTACAAGATCTGGCAAATAATCATCCAACTGAATTACTATAAAATAAATTCAGTTTCACATTACTGCAGTGGGTTACCTGCTGGTTGTGGTTGTATCCTGGTGAGATGATGCAGCAGTGTTGCAAACTCTTCACATTCAAATATGTTACAACTAAACAGGTTATAATTTACAAGGGGAAAAATGATTTATTTCTCCAATTACCTCCCTTCTCCATTTCCTCTTTCTCTTTTGGTTTCCCTCCCTGGAAATGAAGACAGAGGGGCCAAAATGGGGACAGCTTCTGATTGATCACTGCAGATATTCCGAACATAATTATAATCTATTAGCTGTTTATTTATAACAAATTTGAACAGTTCAGAATGCAGCAAGAAATCTTTGTTTAAAAACCCCCGTTTTGCATCTGTAATTTTCTCCCTTCTGTAAGAGCTTTGTTGGTGGGGGGGCAGGGGAGGACTTTGCTGAACATTTCAGTTTTAACTTCATGCAAATTGTCCTAACAGCTGCCATTGTGTATTCACACACCCACAGATAGTCCGAAGAAGAGAAGTAGACAACAAAATATTGGGGGGGGGGGAGAGTTGGGCAGAAGAGTTGCACTGCGCCACCTAGCAGCTAGACATGGCTGGAGGGGAAGAAAAGTTTTCCTTCCTCCTCTGCAAACAAGCGAACCCTCAGCAAGCCTGGAGGAGTATTACATATTGGTGAGGCAGCAGCTAGCCAATGTAGTTACTAAAAACACAGGTAAGTGGAAATGAATGTGTGGTCAGAAGGACATTGCACTTCCCCCAATCAGTAGCTACATGGATGCCCTGCCTCACATATCTGCCTCTAGCCAGTAGGAATCTTTTTCTTTTCTAGACAAGCTCTGGTGGGAACATTCACTCTGATTCAGCATACAATAAAAATTTAAGATGGGGCTTTGAAAGGGGCCGAAAAGAATTATGCAGTCAACTTCTATTCATCTTCAGTGGGAATTTGGCACCAACTCCTTAAGGGCCCTTTGAAAATCCCAATTTAGTCCCTGGCTCGTTAGTCTGCCTACTTGAGCTAATCCGTGTTGGCTTTTAAAAATGTCACTGATCTCTGCCATTTTGTAGGAGCTTGAAAAATCACAGCAAAAATCCCTGTTTTTATTGCAAGGAGTTGATGAGCATAAGTATTAAAGCTCAACCTTACAGTGCACAGTATTGTAAATATCCCACCTGAAAGAATGAATCCCCACATTTTAACCTTCACATCACTGATTGTTTTGGACAGGTTTTCCCAGATCCCAATTTCACTAAGAATTTCTTGGTGGCAAACCTCATGGAAGAGATCACAAAGTTCAAGGCCTCTCTTCTTCAGCAAAATAATGTGGGTCACCAAAAGTGTAGAAAACATAATGAAGTATTGAAGTTGTATTCTGAAAGTGACCAGGCATCTGTCTGTGTGTGGTATGTCACTAATCCAGGGCTCACAGGTAAATGGGTTGTACTTGCTTTTCCCTTTTTAAAAGTATGTATATTCTCCTCAGCAAAGATGCTTAGGAAGGGTAGCGTGCAAAAGAAATAATGTGGAGGAAAAGGCCAGTTCTTCCAGAGGAAAACCAGTGAGAATCTCTTCTCTGTAAAATAAGAATAGTAATATTTCCTTTCTCCGCACCCTTTGGCTGTCACATCTGTTCAGACTGTAAGCTTTTTGGGGTAGGGACTGTCTATTACTATGTATATATATACAGTGCTTTGCCCAATAAGACCCTGGTCTCCATGCCATTAATACAAATCTAGCCAATTTCAGATTTCTTTCCTTTTCAGTGAACTCTATTCAAATGGACATTGTAGATCTACTCCTTTGACCTGCTCTCAGTACCTTTTCAAAATGAGAATGATAGTCAGGCTTCTGAAGGCAGTGATTTATGCCATTATCTGTATGATCTCTATCAGCATCTCCAGCTATCACAAAGCAATACAAGATTCAGCTAGTCAGTTGGTTCATGGTGACCTGGGACAAGAAATCTTTAGTGTGTCCCTTTCAGGACCATATGTATTTAAGACCTCCAGTTTACACACACGGCATTTCTACACTTAAAATGCTGCATCAGCGCAGCTGCTGCACTTAACTGAAGACACCTTAATCCACCTCCCCAAGAAGCAGTAGCTGTATTAATGGGAGAAGCTCTCCTGTCAACATAGCGATATAATTATACTGACACAGGTTTATAGTCTGAAGCCAGGTCTACCCTATCTTTCACCTGAAGAGATCTATCTTTCTCCTGAAAGACACCTGACCTCTCCTTTTGTGGTCTATGAGCTCTGCCTGACATCCTTCAACTTCTGAACCTCACAGTATCCTGAGCCAGTACTGCCCAATGGGCCATTGTCTTGCTCTCCATCTGAGACCACCAGAAAGGAAATAACTTGCTACAATGTTTAGATTTTTCTTCACTCGCCCCCCCAAGTCAGACACCTTCTAGAACTCTGGGTTAGGTGTCCTTTATTAGATAGGTACAATATACGGCTACTAGGCTTGGGGGTTCTTGTTCTGTTTATGCACAGGGGATTTCGCCTTTCTCTAACTCTCATTTTGAAAAGGTGTTCAGAACAGGCCAAAGGAGCAGAGCCACATTGTCTCTTTTGAATAGTCAATTGAAAAGCAAATAAATTTGAAATTGACAGGATTAAGCAGCACACGAGACAGGGCTCCTTCAAACAACGTGGGTTTCTTCTGCGGGAAACACAGGAGGTGTTTCCTGTAGCAGAAATGTATGAAGCGATTGAGGTAATCACAAAAGGAGAAAATTGAAACCCAGTTTGGTGAACTTATTCAGTTCTTGCTGGATGAAAAAAAAAGTGCTTTTGGAAGAACTTCAAGCTGAAGAACAGAAAGCCATTGCTATCATGTAAAATACAATGAGAGACCATGACGTGAAAATGAAGTTATTGGAAGAAGCGATAGCAGACGTTCAAGAAAAATTGTCCGTCTCATTCAGTGGAGGTACACTATTAAATTTTTACTTGCATCTGAATCCCAGACTGTTTTGTGTTTGTATGTTGTATCGGACTTTGGCTCAACAAATGAATCAGTATTACGGTCAGTAAAACCTTCGCAGATAGGTAAATATAAAAGAACATTGACTTTGGAAGATATACAACAGTTTAAATATTTTAGTTGAAGTCCTTCTGCTACCTTGTTACAGAGATGTGCAGTGACAGGTGTAGGTTCCATGGAATGTCAGTTTGTTTGTTTTTTTTAAAGGGGACTTCCAAAGCAACTTTGTGTGTTACGTTAGAAATTCCTGTGCTATCTAGATTGGGAGATTCTATAGTGACTCGAGAGCTAATGAAAGGATATCAAACAGATCCAGAGATGGAAAGTTAAGCAACCGAGAGGAGAAGGAATTTATATTTTAATTGAATAAAACTCTTCTGGGGTGTGCATGTGCACAAATCCCTATTTAAATTCAGTAGTTAGTTTCTATTTTGGAGAAAGGATGTCTTTGTTAAGGATTCAACATGCCTCTCTTAATTTAAGATGCACTATGTTAACAATATACGTGTCCTGTAGATTCTCCAGAGGAGACATGATATTTCTTAATGCCAAAAATCAAGCAGGGATGAAACAGAAGAATAATAGAAGAATAGGGTGATCAGATGTCCTGATTTTATAGGGAAGGTCCTGATTTTTGGGTCTTTTTCTTATATAGGCTCCTATTACCCCCCATCTTCTGTCCCGATTTTTCACACTTGCTGTCTGGTCACCCTATAGAAGAAACATCTGGGCTGTGTTATACGTAAGGAAGCTAAAAATGGCACAAACCCGGGTTTTTAAAAATCTTTTCAGAACATCATTAAAGAGTGATCCATGAAAAGGTCTTAGTTGTGAGCTCATGTGTTTCAGGGGCATAGTGACAGACTCCTAACTAAACAGCTGTTTGTCACAGCTATACAAACAAACAATATTCTATATCCAAATAAGCCTGCCCAAACAATGGTACTATGACCTCCCACCAAATAATGAAGATTGGAAATAAAGCAAACTTTTGACAGGATCCCACAGTACATTTTTGGCTGTGCCAGCTGAGTGCCTGCCTGACCCCTACATGTACAGAGCAGGGTTCAGAAACCCTTCAAAGCACTGTCAGTCAAAATCAGTACTCTTGATAGTCTTGATTGACACCACTGCTGGATGGTCCCTGCAATTTCAGCCCTGCCGTTATGCAAATCGGAGCAGGTGACAACTCTACTGCCCACAAAGGTGCCAACTAGAACCAGTTATGTTCTTTGTCACGTGGAGATAGATGAATGGTGACCAGGGCTATCTGTCTTAGCTATGTATAGGGCCTCCATCACTGTAGTATCTGAGTGCATCACTATCTTTAATGGATTTTTCCCCTCCCAATTCCACCTGTGAGGCAGGGAAGGGCTACCTCATTTTACAGATGGAGAACTGAGCCACAGAGAGACTAAAGTCACACAGGAAGTCTGTGGTGGAGGAGGGAATTGAACCTGGGTTGACTAAATCGCAGCTTGCCGGTCCATGGTTCCTCACCACGTAGGGCCCTAAGCAGCCATCTATTAATAATTTTCAGTCATGACTGAGGTGGACAGAATTTGACTTGGTGACCTTCGGGTGAAAGGCTCTGGCCCCAGACTTTCAAACCTGGGTGCCTATAACTGGGCTCTTAAACCTACTAACATCAGTGGGCCAGGCCACTTCTATTTAAATACCTAAATGTGGATTTAGGAGCCTAATTTTAAGCAGCCAGGTTTAAAAGTGTTGCCTCTGTGTCCCATTACCTATTTCATGAGCCTTCTAGTCTAACTAAAATATATCTTTGATGTTGAGGATTATTTTTCTTTTGCAGTCATCTACCAGCAATGCCCAGTTTCAACAAGCATAAAGTGATTCCTCATTGGCATAAATTCAGTGGACCAATTCAATATGCTGCTTAGAAAAAAAATGTTTGGAGAAAAATCTCAGTCCAGGTACTGTCCCATTTTTCCCCCCAGAAAGTTGATTTGCTAAAATGCATCCTGTCTCATACTTAGCAGCTGTCTTAAACATTGCTAAGAGAAACTAATCTCAAGGTATGTGTAACACTGTATGTATGAGATAAGAACTAATCCAGTACAAAGAACTCTTGAGAGAGTTTTATAGAAGAAAAGCATGAGCAAGTCAAACTATCCTGCTTTAGCAGTCTTTCCATTACTAAGACCAAAAGTGTATGTAGGGGGCCTCTACCCCTCCTCACAGCCAAGTGTGTGGAACTGTGGCTCTGTTCCCTGACACACTGGCTAGCAGAGAGATGCTGTGCCCTGAACAGGGTTGCAGTAACTTCCTTTATGCCTCAGAGCAGAGAGAAGTGGGGAAGGAACTTCAACTCTCTTAGCCTCAATTCTTTCCTGCAGCTTTTCCTGCAGTAGTGTAACTACACGCAGCCCGCCCCCTTTCCCAGGCTAGTGATTGGGTCACAATCTAACTGATAATTAGTAAGTAAATATATTACGAGTCCAAAATGAAGCATGTTTCTGAAAACGTAACAAAGGCCTTGAAAGTTAAAGGAAGTTCATCACAGGAGGACTGTGTTCCATCATTTTGACCATCTTTAGCCTTTTCAACAGAAATTCTGTGGGGACTTCTGCTTCACTTAATGGCATAACAACATCTTATCTGTCCATTTCTGTTGTGCCAAGCTCATTAATTTTTATTTATTTATTCTTGGAAGGGTTTTATGCTTTGTATGTTAGTTTCTCAATTGAAAACTTTTCTAGTGCAAAAAGGAAGAACACAGATGGTTTAAAATGCCATTTGTAATACAAATCCCTTTAAAACCATTGGGACGCACAGAGGTCCATGCTAGCTGGTCCTACTGAAGAATCAGGGCCTTTAATGTTTTCACTCTTTACTTTAGGACATTTGGCTCGCCTCTTCGATTGTTTGTTTTATAAATGAAGGGAAAATCTGTTTCATTGTATCTTTAAATGTATGACTGAATATATATTAAATTAAATTATAAATATGAAATGAGAAATGGATTTTTGTGGTGTTTCATATTTTGCCATAATAATGCCTATCTCTCTAGGGCCAGATACGCTCCTCCGCCCCCATCCTGAGCTCTCACTGTGGCCTAATTCCTTGACTCGGGAGCCAGCAGACTGGCAGAGGGCAAGCCCTGTCCAGAGCTCAGACTGAGGAAAGAACCAGAAGGAGGTGAGCAGCAGGAAACATGGCTGGGTGGGAATAGGCCTCACTTCACATAGGAGGAGCGGGAGGCATGTGTTTGTGGGGACAGGGAAAATGGGGATAGGGTGACCAGATGTCCCGATTTTATAGGGACAGTCCCGATAATTGAGGCTTTTTCTTATATAGAAGCCTATGACCCCCACCTCCTGTCCCAATTTTTCACACTTGCTGTCTGGTCACCCTAGATAGGGAGCTGAAGAGAAGTTGGCAGTCTAAGGGATGAAGAGTTTTTGTAAGGAAATTTCAACAGAATTTTTGTTCAGAAGCGGGCTTTTTCTGAGAGAAGCTGGTCTCGATGAGAAGCAGCATATACACCAGCCCTGCTGCCCCTCTGCATATGCCATTTCTTCACACTATCATCTGCACCGTCCACAGTCTACCCAGCTGTGAGAGAACAGAAGGGTGAACCTAGATTCCTATATGGAGGGGCCTTCCCCTACTGTCGGCCTGTGTTTAACCTGGCACTGGCTTTCTAGATATGATATAACTATAACCATAAATAGTAAAGTTTTGACAGTGTTCTGTATGCAAGTGCCCCATCTACTTGTGTACAGAGACAATTACAAGTTGTGGTAGCCTTGGGCTCCAGGCCTGTGCTTTTGGATTCTGCTGGAAAGTCTTGCAGCAGTTAGAACACTCCCCATTTCTGCAATATTTACTCATTAATGTCAGTTAGCTGCATCGTGAGAAAGGGAATAGTTTTGTTCAGCTTTCTAAATATAATTGACCCAGATTTCTGCTATTTACCCCTCAAGTAACCCCACTGACTTTGGGATTGCATGAAGATCAAGGTGCTGTTCCACATGCATAAGACTCTTATTTTTTTCTTCTCAAAGACACTGTTTAAACAAATATGGATTTCCCTATCAACCCTTTCAGAGCCATGAGTAGATACCTAATAAAATGAGTTGTCCATGTAAACCCAGGATCTGTTCCCATGTCAATGTTCTTGAGCATGCAAAATTAGGGTGCACAATTTTGGGCCCTCTATGTAGTTACTTTTGGAAATGTCCCATAATGTTTGCAGCTGGCACTACATCAGTTAAGACTAGTCATGTGATACCCCAGCTCCCTCCTGAAAAAGGAGCTCTTCCAGATAATCCAAAGGGAGCCTCTGGCAAAGCCAGACTTATGTCACAGTTGCAAGTTGTGCATCTATCCTGCTGGGCCCAGAGTTCTATAAATGGATGGAAGTATAGGAGGGTTTTATGCCAGCTCCCAGCTTTAGCAAGATGGTCTTTTCCCGCTTGCCTTGGACTGTGGGACCTACTGCTCTTGTGGCACCATCAGTTAATGTAGCAGGAAGACTTTTCATTTTAAATGCTTTAGCTTAATGAATTGTAGTTTAATGAGAGCGTGGAGTTGTTGACCACTGTAAAGCACATTTCATGGGTAGTATGGGATGGAGGAGCTGGGTGAGTTTGGAATGGGCCACTAGAAGGGAGAAGCGGGGGGTGGAGATTCTCAGACCTGCCCAACAGAGCAAATGTAGCAGAAATGGACGTGGGACAGTAGTGGTGGTTCTGATAGCAAGTATCATGGCCTCACTTTGACTGTAAATACACCCTACATATTCTTAGACAACTTCCTTTTAATACCTGTTCCAGGCATATGACGTTAATAATTAAAGGATCAGACTTAAATGTTATATGCCAAAGGGCAGTTTATCATTAGAAAATCTGGGCAGTTCTCATGGGCTCACTTCTTGTTTTTAGTTATCAGTGAATCAGATGGGCAATTTTCCCTTTTCTTCTGTCAATAAAACCATGTTTACGAGTCAGCTTTCCGGGAAAGGGCTCCTAAGATTAGACCTGATGGTGGTTTTAGCTAATGCTTCTGTATTGCCTTTAATAAAGAACTGGTAGCAGCACAAACAGCTAGGTGCTAATTACTTCTGTGGATTTAAATGGCATCTGTATATCCAACCCTGTATGGTACTGATTGCACCCAACTCCCATTGATTTCAATAGGAGATGAGGGTGCTCGGCTTCTCAGGAGACGTGCTCTCTGCTTTGTAGGATGGGGTCCTGGAATTACAGTGACTGGTTCAATGCCATGGCTGAGGGTGTCTCCCTCCCTTTCTGAGGCTGAGCCACAGCCAGAAACTTGTGTTACTGCTCCTAGTTATTGGACTTAGGGTTAGCGTCAGAAAGGTACTTAGGTGTGATGATGCTGAGTGTCACAACACTTAACTTTTAGGTGCCTGGAAAGTCACAGGAATTCACAAAGCCTGCATTACACAGCTCCGCTCCCTATACAATGAATGGGGAACAGGGCCGGCTCTAACTTTTTTGCAACCCCAAGCAAAAAAAAAACAAAAACCAAGGGCCGCCTCGCCCCACTGCAACAACCCCCCTCGAGCGCCCGCCCGCAACAACCCTCCATAAGCGCCGCCTCGCCCCAACAACCCCCCCCGAGCGTCCCACCGCAACACCCCCCACGAGTGCCGCCCCGCTGCAACAACCCCCCGAGCGCCGCCCCACCCCTCCGCAACAACCCCCCCGAGAGCCCTGCCGCAACAAACCCCCCCCCCAGCGCCGCGCCCCACCGAAACAACCTCCCCGAACGCCCCGCCACCCCGCCGAAACAAACCTACCCCTTCCCCGAGCGCCGCCCCGCTGAAGTGTTTTTAAAAAAACACCCTGAGTGCCGCCCCAAGATTGGCCACCCCGAGCACGTGCTTGGTCGGGTGATGCCTGGAGCCGGCCCTGATGGGGAGAGAGAGGCTCCTTCGAATACCATTCACAAAAGCCAGCATGCTTGGTGGTGTGGGCTAAGCCCCAATGCTCTCACGGAGATAGGAGCCTAAATCCAGACTCTAGGGAGCCCCCTATCTCTGCTAGCAATCCAGAGCCAGGAGCCCGCTTTGGAGTTAGTCATGTAAGGCATTGTATTTATTTATTTATTTGCAAGGAGGGGGGTGGTTGTCCACAGTGCGACAGCTTGAAGAGTCATTTGGGTGAGAAAGGCAGAAAGCAAGCATGAGACTGACGCTGTTGCCTAGGGTCAGGGCACTCACCTGGGCGGTGGGAGACAGAGGATCCAGTCCCCCTGGGCTGATGACTCCTTGTTTATTTACAGTGGAACAGCTTCCTCAGGAGAGACAAAGGGAGCCCTACGTCAGAATGTTCTATAGCTCAGTGGGTAGAACACACCCCAGTGAGGTGGCAGAGCCCTGTTCAAACCCCTTCCTCCCCGCGCTTCAGGCAGAGGTGGGGATTTGAACTGGTTGTTTCCTATATCCCATGTGGGTACCTAACCACTGGGCTAAAAGTCTTCCACCCTCTCATTGACTATTTTCTGTGAACTTGCTTGAGGGCCCAAGCTGGTAGGTGGCCTCCAAGCAGGCCTACCAGATCAGGCCCTGCATGCAGCTGAACAACCGTCCTCCCTGGCTCATGAATCACTCTGTGGCCTAGGCAGGAGGCTGGTGTCTGAACACTTAGTGGGAGGTAGTGGTGTGCAGGCCCGCAGGCAGAAACATAGGTGCCTAGGGAACTTCTACGGCAAACGCTTAGGCGCCAAGTGCTTTCAGGTGCCTACAGATGTCATATGGAGTTATGGGAAGTGCAGTGGAGCTTAAAACTGAGACTTAGGTTTGTAAGTCTGGGGTTTAAGTGCCTAAGTACCATAGGCACCAACTCCGTGGGTCCTCCGGGGCTGGAGCACCCACAGAAAAAAAATAGTGGGTACTCAGCACCCACCGGCCACAGCTGTTCAGTGGCGTCACTGCCGATCAGCTGTTTGCTGCTGCCCCAATGAGCTAATCAGAGGCACGACCAAACAGCTCTTTGGTCATGACCCAAACAGCTGTTTGGTGGCTTGGGGAGGGGTTTGGGGGAGAGCGGCGGGAAAGCGAGGGCCTCAGGGAGGAGGTGAGGCGAGGGGGGTGGGAAGAGGCAGAATGGGGGCGGGTCCTCGGGGAGGGGGCAGAGTCAGGGCAAGAAGAGGTGGGGTGAGGGTGGGGCCTGGGGGAAAAGGTGGAGCGGGGCTGGAGCATCCTCGGGGAAAACTAGAAGTCAGCGCCTGTGCTAAGTACTTTTGTGACTAGCTTAGTCCTTCAGCTCAAGTGGTAAATATCTGCTTTGTACCTATTGAGTTCCGGGAAGTGGGCGGGCGGAAGCCCGCCCACTGCTAAAGGACCCCCCCTAATTTAAGGGGAGGATCCACAGGACCTGGAATCCAAATGAGTCCGGGGGACAACTAATGAAATAACATGGTCAGGGGTGCGGTCACAGGGTTAAAAGAAGGGAGCCTGACGGGGACACCGAGCAGAGAACCCCGGACAGCGCCCACTGCTCCTCAAAGGCATCAAGGGAGCCAGCGGACGCCGCCCAGAGAGGGCACCAGTTCAATCCCTGCTAATGATCCACACAGAAGAGGGTGGAGGCTGTTGCAATAAATTTTATAGAAAACCTTTAGAAACTAATCTTGGATCCTTGTAAAGATGGATCACTAACATGAGTGCCCCATTCTTGAATAAGGACTTTTGCGTCTAAATAGATGAAACAAATAAATGAATCAAAGCTTTATTTTTATTGTTACCTAATGGGAGGCAAGTGATGCAGATTCTATGCTTGACTCTACCGCTGACCTGCTGGGTGATCTTGGACAAGTCACTTCACCTCTCTGCCTCAGTTTCCTAATCTGTAAAACAAGGACAATGACCCAGGGACCTTGGTTCAACAAGTGCTTTGAGATCTAAGATGAAAAGCACTATATGAGAGCTCAGTATTATCACTATCGCTCTCTCTCCCATTCTAAAGAGCTGAAGCAGAGGGCTAGCATTAGAATCGCTAAATTCACCTTTCATCCCTAGAAGCCTGGGTTCATATGTGCCTTAAACTAGACAATGAAAATGGGCTTCTTATCTGTTTTGGAATAGGAACAACTGACCAAATCTACGAATACGTAGCTTGATTTGATTTTGCTTTAATTTTAAAATCAATTTGTTTTCATAAGAATGTGTAAGGGGCCATTTCACGGAATGCATCTTTTCATGACGCTGTTTCTGAACACAGAGAATACATGAGCCCCTTGCAATAAAAGCAAGAGGCTGAGAAGGCCATTGGTTAAAAGGGCTGTTTCTGGTCTCCTACAGATACAAACAAGCAATAAAAAGCTAACTCCCTGTAGATAAATCTTATCACTGAACATACATTGAAAAAGGCCTTGACATGAAAATGAAGAGAGAAAAGAAACAGGATGTTTTGGAATGTGTCACCTAATTAAAATCAGAGAAGTGATTGTTATCACATAAAGAAAGTGTCCACTCCAACTCCAAACAGCATGTAGAAAGTCAGGGGAAAGGGTGGAGCTGGGATCAGAGAACTGTGCTTATTGAGCTCTTTAGACACATTTTAATTTTGAACCATTCTTCAAGGTTATTCACATACCTTATTGCAGTTCAACCTTTCCCGACTATTGTACCCCTTTCAGGAGTCTAATTGTCTTCTGTACCCCAAGTTTTACCTCACTTAAAAACAACTTGCTTACAAAATCAGACATATAAATACAAAAGTGCCACAGTACACTATTACTGAAAAATTGTTTACTTTCTTCTTTTCCATATAATTATAAAATAAATCAGTTGGAATGTAAATATTGTACTTGCGTTTCAGTGTATAGTATATAGAGCAGTATAAACAAGTCATTGTCTGTATGAAACTTTAGTTTGTACTGACTTGGCTAGTGCTTTGTAATGTAACCAGTTGTAAAACTAGGCAAATATCTAGATGAGTTGATTTACCCCCTGGAAGACCTGGTTGATGTACCCCTGGTTGAAAACCACTGCCTTAGTGGCATGTCCGCTAATCTCACTATTAAGGGCTTGTCTGCAATCGATCTATTGGGGATCGATTTTTCACGTCTCGTTTAGACGCGATTAATCGATCCCCAAAAGCGCTCCCCGTCGGCTCCGGAAATCCACCTCATCGAAAGGCAGAAGCGGAGTCGACGTGGGAGTGGCAGCGATCGACTCGCCGCCGTCCTCACGGCCAGGTAAGTCGATTACGATACGCCGACTTCAGCTACGTTATTCATGTAGCTGAAGCTGCGTATCGTAGATCGAAGTCACTGTCCTGTCAAGGAAATTGAACTGTGCCCTGATAACAATTGACCAGATTTTGGAGAAAAGAGACTAAAACAAGATGAGAGAAAAGAGGATGTGGGCCTCCAGGACATCTGTAAAGTGTGAGCAGATCCAACTGAATGGATGTCTTTAATTCGTGCCTGCAGTAAACATTTGTCCACATCACAAACCCAGCACATAATCTGGCATGGTTCAATGCAGCCCTCAGGCTTTGCTCAGGAAAAGTCCAGAGTGTGATAGTTTGAGTATTGCAGGCCAGGACGGAGTTGCATTGGAGGAGTTCCATTGTGCACTTTGCTGAGGACCTGCCCATGCTATACTTGGCTGTAGTCAGTGTTTCTCATGTTTTCATAATCACTAAATTCAATCAGTGTTTAAACACACTGGAAAGAAACTTTCTTACTAGAACAAAGTTACGCTCAGATAGAAAAAAGCACTGTTTGTTTTATTCCCCAATCAGAATGAAGAATTGGCTTATTGCAATTGTTTTTGTCATGCCATCTTTTTCATGAAACTGGTTTTAAGGATTGCATTTTCAGAACTTACACTATTAAAGTAGGCATCATGTTATGAGAACTTTCCTCCATATGATTTTAAATGACTAACATTTGAAAATATTGCAGCTGCAAAGAATCGGGGCAACGGAGGCTGAAAAATAACATGCAAAGTCTTGATTAGCTCTAGAATGCACATCCCTGGGCTATGTTTTTACATCTCTGGAACCTTCAGTCACTATTGATTGCATAATATTGAGGGTTATTAATGAGTAACCCAGAATAGAGACTGATAACTGATGTAGTCTGTGGTCAGCCCTGTTCTAACCACTGCCATCTCAAAGGGAGGTTGTTAATGTTCTTCTGATAGATCTTTTTTGCAGCAAGGAAATTTTGCAGAGGTTTTCAATGGAAAGGCTGGTATTTGTGCTGGGCATTTGTGCATTCTTGTGCAATGCAGAACAAGTGCCATCGTAAGTATATTGCTTATTAATTTTCTGCTTAATGACAAATGCCATGGGACAGAAAGCATAGCTGGCTGACACTCAACTCCCTATCTCCTTCTCATGAAACCCAGATTCTCTAGTCTTGTATTGCTAGTATTTTAGGGAGACAGGCATCTGGATGAAGATGAACTATCTGTAACTTAATATATATAAGATGGAAGTGATACCTGTTGACATATGGAAGCATTTGGAGGAATGGATAGTATAGGTCAGGTATTGGTACCATCAGTACATGTTTTCAAGTATAAAATACACATATTTATATAGTGTTATTAATGCACTGCCTGGTATTACTTCCAGATATGTAAGCGTGAGCCTGTCTAATCTTGCTCTATATTAAACTAGGCGTTGGTGGTCATTATTAGCCTACAATGTCCACCCTTTCTCCCTTTGCATGTGAGATGAATTTTGGGTAGGGCTGGTTGTGGTGATTCAGGGTGGCTGAGAATTGTGGGGAAGGAGTTGATTGATTTCTATTGTATTTATGTTGTTGCTGGGTTGGTTTGATCTGCGGGAATGAGAAGTCTGTTTATTTAGTGTCTTTTGAAAAGTTTGCACTGGATGGGTGCTTTTTAGTGTCTGTTTAAAAAAAATCCACATAAGTCAGTAAATAGTCTATTCTATCTGGTTTTAGATTTCTTATTACTGCACCAAGTGTGGTACATGTGGGAGAACATGAGACAATAACTGTTCAAGTACATGGAGCACAGAGCTCTGTGAAAGTTACAGCATATTTCAAGGATGAGATAAAAAGTGAGCTACTATCGGACATGACTGTCTTTACCCTCAACCAAGCGAACAACTATCAGGAAATGAAAAAAATTATGGTGAGTCAACAATCATGCTAGTAACCAAAAGCTGTCATTTAAAAATCTGTCTGCAGCCATATCATCATGAGCTGGGACTTTGTGATATCAGTGACTAGACAGGGTCAAAGCTTGGACAGGAAAACTCGAGCTCTGTTTGGAGTGGTATTGTTGGTTCAGATGGTGGCACTCTGTTTTCTGAGTCTATACTACTAAAGAAGTACCCCAGCATGGTTTCAGTGGGCTCTTTGTGATGATAGGTGCTATTTTCTATGCAGTATGTAGACCCAAGTTCCTGATCACTTTTGATTAATAAAGATTCTGTGACTTTTTCATGAGAATGGGGAATGGACTATTCGCCCTGGTGCCTTGGCAAAGTCTCTTCACAGTTCCATTTAGATAAAGTGGTCTTCTTCACTTTTATTATTGAGGGCTTGTCTAGACTTAAAACACTATGCAGCATAGCTGCACCACTGCAGTTGCACTGCTGTAGTGCTTCAATGTAGACACTACCCATGCCAATGGGAGAGATTCTTCCATCAGCATAGGTAATCCACTTCCCCAAGAGACAGTAGCTAAATTGACAGAATCATTCTTCCATTGACCTAGCACTGTCTACATGGGTCAATTTTAACTTCACCACTCAGGGGTGTGGATCTTGCATACCCCTGAGCAACATGGTTATACTGACCTAATTTTCTAGTGTAGACCGGGCCTAAGACTGTGGTAGCACCCAGAATGTGTTAGGCACTTTCCATACCTAGAGGAAAGTACGTGCTAGCCCTTAGAATGTATGGTCTTCTCATCTAAAAATGTACACTATTACTGTGAGCTGTTAAGAAGCTGCTTACTGTTATTAGTGGCTGTTGAAATGAGTCCTTAAAGTTCAGGAGAATTGAGATCTGGGGTTTTGGCTCATTGTGGAGACAGAGACAAGCTGCAAAATTCAGACTTGATCTGAATATCCCAAAAGTTTAGATCTGCAGCTTTGGTTTGAGCTCCTTTCTAGATAGGACAGTAAGGGTAGCCCTTATTAATATGCATCAGATAACACTCTAATCACATGCCCAAATGTTGAATAAATAAGGGAATATGGGGTAATATTGCAGCTACCAAATGGCCTGGTAACAAGAATGTAATATGTACTTAGGATAAAAAGTAATTAGGTTTTAATTATATTTAAGTTGGAAGAAGGTGTTTTACTTTTCCATAGTTCCATGTCAGAAAATTAGGGAGTGAAACGCATTTCTAATGCCAAAGAAATAAGAGTCCCAAAATAGAAATAAATTTGAGTACCATCTGTATAAAAATGATATGAGCCATACAAATGGTATCAACTCTTCAGCTATTTCATGGATACTTCAATCGGATAAACTTCTTAAGCCAGATTCTCAGCTGCTCTAAGTTGGCATAGCTCCTTGGAATTCAGTAGAGCTACATTAAATAACACCAGGTGAGGATCTAACACTGTTCTTCTGTTATATTCAGGTCAAGCCTGATTTGATGCCTGAAGATATGTTCAAGAAAAGACGAAAACCGTATGTTCTGCTAGTCACTGAAAGCAAGGAGCTTTTTAAGGAACATGCTCAGCACACTCGCATCCTCCTGTCATCCAAGAAGGGCTACATTTTTATTCAGACAGATAAACCTATATACACACCTAATACAAAAGGTTAAAAAAAATAGTACCACATTTCAGAGGTCAAAAATGCTGTATATTACGTGGTTGCTCTTAGGGAAAAAACATAATGGCAAATTCTTCACTTTATGGCAAAAACCTCATTACTCCCCCCATCCCTTTGTGTGTTCAGTAGCTGCAGTAGACTCTAGCCTGCTGCATTGTGACATAGCTCTGTGTAGTGGCACAAAAGGGGAAAGAATTTTGTTGTTCCCTCTCCTAGTACTTAGACATTCATCCAGGGCCCAAGTAAAATCTGGAACTTCCTCTTCAAGCACACAGCAAGGACTCTTATCAGAAAAATATTAAAATGCAGAGGGAACACCCTCATAGAGCTTTGTGACACCCAATATGTCCCCTTTTAGTGATTGTGAAGTGACAAAATATGAGATTGGATTAGGTGATAACTCAACATTACACATTTGAGCTGCAATGGTTAAGTGCCTGTAATGATACTGTAGTGAGACCAAACTTACTCTAGCTTTATTATAGATATTCTTAAAGCAGCAAACACATTTATTCATATTTATCTTGCTTCATACAGTATAACCTGGAAAAGACAGTGGTAGTTTTTTTATTATGTTTCTGATTATTTGATTTGCCTTCCTGAATTGATTGACTCAGTTAACAACATGAAACTAGAACTAGAATGTGTATTTTAGAAAGGTAAAATGAAACCCTCAGCTTTACCATTTGTGTTATACAGTCAAGTACAGGATCTTCACCTTGGACAATGCAATGAAACCTGCAAATGAGAAGATTCAAGTCATTGTACTAGTGAGTATTTAAACTGTGGTAGGTAGTTTTCCAGGAAGTTCAAGAGTGAGATTAGTTCCAATGATGGCTTTTGAGGGTACAGCTGCACTTTTGTTCACAGTTGTGAGAATTTGGTTTAAAAATTTTCTAGTACAGAGGTGGCTTCTGAGATCTCCATCAAGAGTTCCAGTTAACTGATGTGTTTTTGTGGCATGGGCATTTGTCCATTAAGAACTGACTACAGACCATCAATTTATTTCATATGGCCATTGGACAGCTATCTGATGGTGACAGCTTTCAGTCATTATTAGGGTTGTCGATTAATCGCAGTTAACTCATGCGATTAACTAAAAAAAAATTAATCACGATTAAAAGAACAAATCATGGTTAATTGCAGTTTTAATCACACTGTTAAACAATAAAATACCAATTGAAATTTTTTAAATATTTTGGATGTTTTTCTACATTTTCATATATATTGTATTCTGTGTTGTAATTGAAATCAAAGTGTATATTATTTTTATTATAAATATTTGCACTGTAAAAATGATAAACAAAAGAAATAGTACTTTTCAATTCACCTCATACAAGTACTGTAGTGTAATCTCATTGTAAAAGTGTAATTTGCATATGTAGATTTTTTTTGTTACATAACTGCACTCAAAAACAAAACAATGTAAAACTTCAGAGCTTACACATCCACTCAGTTCTACTTATTCAGCCAATTGCTAAGACAAACAAGTTAGTTTACATTTATGGGAGATAATGCTGCCCTCTTCTTATTTACAGTGTCACCAGAAGGTGAGAACAGGTGTTTGCATGGCACTTTTGTAGCCATCATTGCAAAGTATTTACATGCCAGATATGCTAAACATTCGTATGCCCCTTCGTGCTTCGGCCACCATTCCAGAGGACATGCTTCCATGCTGATGATGCTCGTTAAATAAATAATGTGTTAATTAAATTTGTGACTGAACTCCTTGGGGAGAATTGTATGTCCCCTGTTCTGTTTTACCTGCATTCTGCCATATATTTCATGTTATAGCAGTCTTGGATGATGACCCAGCACATGTTCATTTTAAGAACACTTTCACTGCAGATTCAACAAAACACAAAGAAGGTACCAATGTGAGATTTCTAAAAATAGCTACAGCGCTTGACCTAAGGTTTAAGAATCTGAAGTGCCTTCCAAAATCTGAGAGGGACAAGGTGTGGAGCATGCTTTCAGAAGTCTTAAAAGAGCAACACTCCGATGCGGAAACTACAGAACCCGAATCACCGAAAAAGAAAATCAACCTTCTGCTGGTGGCATCTGACTCGGATAATGAAAATGAACATGCGTCGGTCTGCACTGCTTTGGATTGTTATCGAGCAGAACCCGTCATCAGCATGGACACATGTCCACTGGAATGGTGGTTGAAGCGTGAAGGGACATATGAATCTTTAGCGCATCTGGCATATAAATATCTTGCGATGCCAGCTACAACAATGCCATAAGAAAGCCTGTTCTCACTTTCAAGTGACATTGTAAACGAGAAGCTGGCAGCATTACCTCCTGCAAGTATAAACTAATTTGTTTGTCTGAGTGATTGGCTGAACAAGAAGTAGGACTGAGTGGACTTGCAGGCGCTAAAATTTTACATCGTGATTAATTTTTTTAAATCGCTTGACAGCCCTAGTATTACCAAATTGGTTCAGACTTGAACCTGTAAGTAGATGAGAAAGGCTCTGTTAGTTTCCCATCCAGGTCTCATGAGGGGGATTGTTTAAAAGTATATCCTTATATATAAGTTAAAGAACAATAATTATATTAAGACATGCAGCATATGGCTGATTGGGTAGCCTAGCACTAGTTTTGTGCACCATCGTGTTGGAACCTTGGGTCCAATTTCTTCCTTCCTTCCTATTCCAGAAAGGGCATGGAGGACTGTCAGGGCAATTTACTGTGTCACTTAGCAGTAATTCTTCCAATCAGAGGAGGAGTCGTGTATAGAGGCTGCGAAGAGAATCTGATATAGTCCTTCTCGGTCTAAAGTAGAGGATGGAGGTGGGGCAGAAAAGTGGAATCCTAAAGAAAGGAAAAATTAGAGCAGTCTTGCTCTTTCCCCTCCCCAGGATGCAAACTTCAGCTCATGACACAAATGTTTCATTCTGAGGGTATGAGCTGTATCTTTGTTTTTGTTTTTTCCTCAATAGAATTCAAAAGGAATGGTGGTTAAAAAATCAGCGTTGCAGACAAAACCAATGACCAGTGGACATTTTGTGATACCTGACATTGCAGAGTAAGTTACTGTGGCATAATCTTCAATGTGTCAAACATATCAAAATTACAGCTATTATTATTTGGGAGCATCAGAAATTTCTTCAGACTAAAAGTGGCTAGAAAGATACACAGTCTCATTTTGGAAACAAATTTCCCTTTCTCACCAAGTGTTGTTTAGTTTTGCCATCCTTTGTTAGAGCAGGGAGAGGAATATAGGATGGTGTATTACAAACTGCCCTTTCCCCAGTGCAATTCAGACAAGTTTGAGAGAGATCAGGTGGATTTTAACCATTTATTGAAAACTACAATAGGATCTAAATATATGCTTCTAGGCTACAATTACAGCAACTAAGGAAAATCTCACTCCCTGCTGGGTGGTCTAGTGGGGCGTATCAGCTACAGGCAGATGAACCTTTTTCTCTGTCTAGAGTCTCCATCAAACAGCACATGGAGAAGCTCTTAACACACCCATATATATCCTAGGCTACTCATGCACCCTGTCACATGCACATACACAGCATGTCTATACATGCCCAGCCATGGCTCCCCCTACTGCTGGAAAACATGAAACACATACTAAAAAGATAAACCTTAAAAACAAGAAGGGTAAAGGTTCCTCACCCTGGGGACACAGAGTGGGGCGCTACAGTCCCGTAACAGGTGAAGGAGATGTTTCTGCTTTGATTACATTCAAGCACAGCTATGGCATGCTTTTAGAAAATGACATTTGCTTAATTTGCTTTGAAAATGACATTTGTTTAAATTGCTTTGAAAATCTACTGAGTAAGATAAACTTTCCCCTTTCTATTTAATCTCAACACTAGTCCTGGAAACTGGAAAATCCTGGCCTGGTTTGATGGGTATGAGATGTCCAATAGTTCAGCTGAATTTGAAGTTAAAAACTATGGTAAGCTAATGTTTAATTGGGAGCATGGGTACGTGAATGGTGTTAACCATTCTTCGAGCAGCGCTTTGTGAGATTGTATCTCAAGGAGGTGTAATCCCTCGCTGAGTTCCCTGGTGCATATGGTAGCACGCAGTCTCCACCATCCATTAAGATGATGATGGTTACTCACCCCAGTGTGTCTGAATTGCTGTGTGGGCCAGTGCAGTGGGCGGGGGGGAGAGAGGGGGCAGTGATGGGAGGTAGCAGGGCAATGGCTCTATCCCCTCTAAAGTGCTTTGGGCTCAAAGAGATGCACAGCGGAACAGTCTCGACACTCGGCTGAGCCAATCCATCTGCAATGTGCTTGAATTGGGAAGAATTTGCACCCTCTCGTCCCTAGGCACCCATGTAAGGGCCAATCATGATCTGACCCTTAGTGAACAGGAGGATTTTATAGTGAATGTACTTTGGTGAGGAACAGCAGACTCTAAGGGTATCACTCAGACAGCAGGCCTGATTCTGCTCTCTCATATATTTTACATATGTGAAATATCATTGACTTCAGTGAATATAAATCAGTATTTGTGAGATCAGGCTCCTGTCCAGAGTCTGTCTCTATGCCGTTGTAATATAGCTCCAACTATTGGTTAGCAAGAGGGCTATCAACGACTGCTCTGCTTTTGCCTAAATCTTAAATGGAGACTTCAACTTTCTCTGCACACCTCTCAGTGCAGGAACAAAGAGTTGCCAATTTTTCCAAAGCCTTGTGCATTACAAACTCTCAGGAGTTGAAGGCACATTTGAAATGTGAACATTTTTAGACATGATCTTTATCTTTTGTGTTCTTTTTTGCAGAACTTCCATCTTTTGAAGTCAAACTTGTCCCATTTGAGCCATACTACCATGTTTGGAACAAGACCTTTACATTTGATATTTATGCAACGTAAGTAGTATATTTTAATGGTGTCTTTTTTATGAGGCTTGGGGATAAGAAAAAATGAGCTCTGTCACTTCCTCCACTCCTTGTAATTAATAATTAAACGAATCCATAAGACAGGAGAGGCAGTTCAGTTGTTGGCAAATGCATCTTTTGGGGCCCCACGTTTGAAGACTAAATGCTTTCAAGCCATATGAGAAGTCATAATCCACTACTTGGAGTGTCTTGACGGAATTAATAATTCTACTTTGCTTAATTTAATTGCTTAATAACCAAATTTGCTTAAATAACCAAATCTTTTTTTTTTATTTTGTTTTCTAGATTAGAGTCTTAGGTTGATGAGGGCCACATAGGTACCTAAATAGACAGATATTAGATTTTTTACATTGTTATGGATCATATATCATATACTTCTCATAATTTTTGTTTCTGTGTACATGCTGCAGGTCATCTAACATCAGATTGTGTATAATAGAAATCAGTTGGAGACTTTCCACTAGCTTTAGTGGGACCAGGGTCTGGTTTTTTTCAAGCATTTTTCCTTCAATCTTTCATACTCTGGTCCTTTCTCTCTGTCTCTTCTTTCTTGAAACATTGCTGTTAAATCCTTCTTCTGTGCTAATGAGATGCAGTCTGATAAAGAAAGAAACAGGGCTTTGTGCCTTTCTTTATGAGCTATAGAAGAGATGAAGATGAGAGAGAATTTCTTTGGGTTGCTAGTTGGGTTGCTAGATCAAAAAGTCCCTAAGACAACCAGGGATAATTATTTTTAATTAAACGGAAAATCAGCAAGTATAAGAGTTAGCAACATTCTAAAGCCCGGTAACTTACGATTTACATAGAGATGGACCTCAGTTGTTAGTTCAGACCCAAATCTGAACTTTTCCCCAAAGCTCAGTGGTGTTTGGATCTCGTAGCTTGATTTGGGCCGACTTCTAGTTTTAGAATGACATCAACCTTACTTCCCCTCCACTAAGCAAAGAGTGATGATGATGAAAACAGATGAGCAATGTTTGCTATTTATTTAAAAATAAGTAGCATTAATACAGTTTCTTAGACATGATGTTCTCATGCACAGGTTTCAAGCAGAGACTGGCAGAACCAAGAGCCTTTCAAATCTCGGTTCTATTTTACCAAAACCCTGAAAATTCAGTGATGTTCAGAGAAATGGTTCTGTTTTAGGCCATCTCTAGTCTGAATTGGAAGTGCTGGTAGGGTGACCAGACAGCAAATGTGAAAAATCGGGACAGGGGGTGGGGGGCAATAGGAGCCTATATAAGAAAAAGACCCAAAAATCGGGACTGTCTCTATAAAATCGGGATATCTGGTCACCCTAAATGCTGGTCCTACATTAGCAGTTACTGTAGAGTTGATCCTTTATGCAGAGAGTCTCAGAAATTTGGTGTTTCTTTACTTGCTATATCAATCTTAGGCACTTATATGTCCCATCACTGTAGTATATGAGAACCTCATAATTGTAACACCCCTGTGAGGTAGGGCAGTGTAACAGGGTTGGCACCTGCCTCTCGCGAGCACCCCCTCTGGTTGGGTATCTCCGCAGTCTTTAAATCAGTCCAGCCCTGGTATGGGGCTGTATCCCCAGGGCTTCCTCCCTGGAGACACTATCTTCCTGCGGCCCTCCGCAGGCTCAGTCCCTACTCAGTGTCCACAGCCAGACGGGAGCACCTTCATTGCTCCCCCGGTGCATGCTAGCAAACTGTCTTTGGCTCAGACCTAGCAGCCAGCCAGAAGCCTTTCACTCTCCCCAGTCCCTGCCATCCATTGTGCTGCAGTTCCCTCAGCCAGGCAGGCATGCAGTCATTTCTTCTCCAGCTTTCAGCAGCAACTAACTGCTGCTCTGTTCTGCAGCTCCTTTTATATGGCCCTCCTGGGGCCTGATTGGCTGTTTCCCCCCTGCAGCCATTCTAGCCTGCTTGGAGGACCTCTCCACTGCTCCTTTCCTGGGACGGGTGTCGCAGAACCCTGAGGCCTCCAGCAGGGGGCCTTTGGGCCTAGTCCACCCCATCACAGGCAGTGTCACAGTTCCAGGGTAACTGCATCTGTATTCCCTGTCTGTGATCCCTCAAGGGCACCCACTTAAGGTTTCTGGCTCCTACCGTCACCTCTTTTGCGTGGAGATCGGCATGTCTCCCCCTCCTAACCAGGGTTTTAAGGCTGCACAGCCTTCTGCTTTACATTGTAATATCCCCAGCAAGCCAGTCTGCCTCAAGGCCAGCGCCTGTGCTTTGCTTTCTCTCTGAGGGCTGTAACCAGTGTATTGCCAGCAGTTACAGGTTACCACACAGCTCCTTCTAGGTAAGCATATTTATTCTTAAGGTATAAGCATTAGAGAGAAAACATTATAAAATTATGATGGCTCCAATGTGCATGCTCAAAACTTACTAGAAGTCACCCATCAGTCTTCTGGGGCCCAAGTAGGCCAAAGTCTTTCCAACCATTTTGCAAGATGAGATCCTTGCACAGGTTCAGAAAGAAGGACTTGTGTGAGTTCAAGCTAATCCTTTTGTACTAAAAGCCCTTTCTTTGTTTCCTAGTCTCTGGAAAACCCAGTTTGAACCGGTATATGCGAGACTCTCCAGGGTAGTACATCTCTACGGTTGTTTAGTCTCAATGACTCACCTTAATCACTCCCCACTGTTTTTTGGTTCCTGTAAGACCTGTGGTAACCCTCCCTGATGGAGTAGAACACAATGGTACAGAAACCATACAGAGACTGAATAGAGCGACCCCACAGATATTGCATGGGGTTGCAATATTGTTCACAGGCAGTGCAATGGCCCCCTTTTTACAGATGAGGAACTGAGGTGCAGAGGCCAGATCTACACTACAAAGTTATGCTGGCAGAGCCATGTTGACCAGGACTGTGAAAAAAGCGCACCTCTGACTGACATAGCTATGCTGGCAACCCCTGCTCCTATTGGAGACGTAGCTATACCAACAAAAGGAGTCTTTTTGCCAGTATATGCTGTGTCTTCACCAGGGGGCTCTGCTGGTATCTCTATACTGGTGTAGCTGTATCGTTAATGCTCTTGTAGTATAGACTAGCTCAAGGACTAAGTGCCGCATCCAAGATCTGTGCTTTGTATATCTACAGCTTTATATAGGAATCTGTCAAAGATTATCATATATATATAGCACTAGTTAATAGAGCTGTATTTCAGTTCTAACTACTCAATTACCATGGCACAGTACTAATTGCTAGGTAAAGGGACTCTTTCGTTTCATGTTCATTAGCAAGTGCACAGTAGCACACATGTCTATTGTGTGGATATTACTATAATTATTGTTGCTTCATTCTTTTTCCTATTAAAGGCACTCTTATGGAAAAGGGATAGATGGTGTTGCCTATGTGCGATTTGGCATAATAGAGGAAACGGATAAAAAAATCTTTCTCCCAGGCCTGGAACAACAGCCTTCAGTAAGTACAACATACTAGAAATGATTATCATATATGATTGAATATTGAATCATATTAAATATTAGTTCAGTGGAGCTATGACATTTTATACCAGTCGAGCTCAATATTGTTGAGATTCGTGGAAATGAAATATCAAATGGCCTTAAAACATTGACCCTTGTAATATTACAGTCAATTTACTGGAAGTGCAACATAACCTTGAAATCTAATACCATTCAAAGCACCAAAAGCAATAATATTTTTACACCTTCATTTTAGATACAAAATGGAAAAGGAACAGTCACGTTAAATACCAAAACCTTGGAAGAAAAAATAACAAACAACATTACTGCTTTGGAAGGGCATTTTTTATATGTCTCTGTTACAGCTATAGAAACTGCAAGTAAGTAAACTAAGCATTTGCTGATGTAATCTGCAACATTTTCATTGATCTTTTCCCAGTACAATTCTCATTGGATGAAATCTTGGTCCATGGAACTTCTTTTCACTGCAAATTAACACAGGTCCTTATTTGACTGTTGTCCACACACTTTATGTCATTGCCACAGGCTTTATCATGTGTTCTTATCCTTGTTTTCTGCCCACCCCTCACACCACCATCCACACACAGTATCCTAAAGCATATGCTTCTATGTGCCTTGAACCCATGTTTGCTTGCACAGCTCGGGGATGGGTTAAAGCCCACATTTTGCTGTAAGGCATGCTTCAAACTGTCCATTTTGCAGTGAGGATACAGATGTAGCCAAGCTTGTGTTCAGATAGTCCTCCAATGCCATACCACATTCCTGGGTCTTGTATGTTCCAGCTCTTCTTCCTAGTCACTTCCTACTTGCCTCCCATGCACCAGAAGCTACTTGTCAGTCAACGTTTAATGCTTCATTCCACTCAGCCTGCTCCATTTCCTGCTCAGCCCAACTCTGCAAAATAGTTCAACACCCAGCGTGCTGCTAGCTGGCCACAGTTCTGCTTAACCAGTGGTATGAGCACAGCAGGGAGCATGATTTTGGGAGCAACACCAGAAATATCCACTTGTCTGAGAACATCTCAAAGAGGCTAGTGAAGATGGGAATGCTGTTCAACGCAGGTAGTGCATTAAACATCTAAAGACCTTCTACCGCAAGGCAAAGGTTAACAAATCACCATCTACCTGCCCCTGTTAGGAAGGCGTTTGACTGGGGGCTCACCACAGTCCCAAGCACAGAGCCCATAGACCTACATAACAAGCTTCTGAGCAGGGATTTTGAGACCAGTGGCAATTGCACCAGAGTAGACCACGGCAGAACATGGGGCGGAGTCACAGGACCAGACCATGATGCTGGAGCAAGCCTTGGATCAGGCCCCGCAGCCAGATGGGCTAAGGGGTATCCCAAGGCTATATTCCAAGGACCTGTGCATACTGCAGCGCTAAGAGCCATGGGATATGCCACACACAACTGAGTGCAGCATCAATGTGGAAATAACAGTTGGAGTGTTATTTCACAGTGTGGCTGCTCTCACTCATGCTAGGCTGACATGAGAGAATTAACTGGAATGTAGATCTCCTTAGTTAACTCTGCAGTGAAGACATACCCATGAAAGCCAATGGCAAAACTCCCATTAACTTCAGTAGGGCCAGGATGTCATCCATCATGTTTTATTGTCTGCTTAGCACAATTGAAAGAGAGCTGGATAATATATATGCTCATACTTGCTATAATTTAGTCTGAGTCTTAACATTGTGGACATCATTGTGGATATAATGGCATACACAGGTGAAGACCGTTACTCAGCCGGGGCTCACCCTGAGAGTGGCAAGTGACAAATAGGTGTTATAGAAGGGGTTTTTTCCCTCTCTCCTCGCTATCCACAATGAATTTTGGCTAGGAATGCATCAGTTTTTTTGCAGCAAGGAGGAGACCCAGCCAAAACCAATGAATGATAATGCTGGATGGGCAGGAGCTCATTGCGAAGTTATCATAAAGGTCTGAACCTACAAAATAAAATATCAAACAAGCATAAAAGTATTAAAAGAATTTGCCAGAAAAGAAAACTCTCCTCCCAGAATGTTAGAGACCTGAGGCCTCATTCATCCACCATTACTCACGCTGAGTAAGGCCTGCTTTTTTGAGTACTCCCAATAGAACTAATTGTAGAGAAAAGAACTACTGAAAGGGAGTGAGAGTGATGAAATCAAGCTCCTAGTGAAAGACAAAGCTCTCAGAGGGCCAAAATCCACCCTCGTGACATTGAGTAATACCTTGAACAGTAAAGAAATATCACTTTCCTGCTATCAATTCACAGAAATGATAAAAATATTACTGTTAACCTAAATGTTTTTGTTCCCCCAAACCACTCCCTGAATCACATTCCCTCAGCAAGGACAGCAAGAGGGATGGAACAAGAGGGTGTAGGATGTTCAGAAGGGAAGGGAAAACTGGGTTGTATATGTGTGCGGGAGGGTGGAGAGCAGGAAGGCTGAGGAGTACACACTGGCAATGCAACCCAGCTTCATTGGCTATGTGGAGTGGCTGCTTCACACGACTGAAGAGCAGCCTGAGCATACTAGGGAATCCAAGGCCAAGAAAAGTGATATGCCATTATAAACGAAGCCGTGAGTCTTTGGAAACGAAGGCTTAGCTTCATTCACTTCTGTTGTACTTTAGTTTTCTTCATTTGTGGATGCCTTTTAACATTTGTGTGGAAGTAAAAAATGTCTTGGGTCATAAAAGGTGTTTGCTATTAATAGGTGGTGAAATCCAGGAGGAAGAACTCAGTAGTGTGAAGTTTGTTAAATCTCCTTATAGTATCGACCTGTCCAACACCAAACAATATTTTGTGCCTGGGGCACCTTTCTCCGTTGTGGTAAGTAACGTTTAGTTTGCAGTAGCTGCTTTCTTCCATTAAAAGGGACTCATCTAGCAGCTGTTCTGGCCATCGAAGTCCCAGCTGCTTCCATGGGATTTCTCTGTGAGGAGTACCTGGCAGGTGCAGGCCCAAAATGTTGCTGGCTATCTCTGTTCATTTTCTGGTTTTATCTTTCTGAGTACATAGAGCCCTAGCAGTGGGTGGAGAGTAGACAATATAGAACTTCTCTTTAAGAAA
The DNA here is from genome assembly GCA_037349315.1 of Chelydra serpentina. Lineage (NCBI taxonomy): Eukaryota > Metazoa > Chordata > Testudines > Chelydridae > Chelydra > Chelydra serpentina. The sequence continues at coordinate 52,963,417 of JBAIAC010000004.1, forward strand.
GGAACGAAGGATGTAATGGTGCACCTCAAGCCTTCAAAAGCTATGAGACAGTGCCTCACGCCCCATGCCCTCCAAAAAGCATGAAATTGGCTTACAAATCCAAAGATTTTTAACATAAAAGTTGGTTTCTTCTCATTTGTCTTCTGGTTTTTGAGCTGTCAGGGTTAATGTTTTCAAATTTTTCAGCACAGCTATCACGGCTAGAAACTTAATGTGTGTGTCTGTCTGTTATGGAAGCTGAAATTCTCATATAATCACTTGTCTACAAGGCCTAAGTGATTACATATGCTACTCCTGGGGGAATTCTGCACCAAAAAATTAAAATTCTGCAAAATTATGCACATTTTATTTGTCAAAATAACGTAATATAACCATGTCAGTTACAATTATTTTGATAATTTATTTAAAAAAACCTGTCAACAAGTATGTCTGTAACAATACAGACAACAACAAAAATTCATAACATGGTTTTTTTTGACAAACAGATTCCTTTCTAGGCATATGAGTAATAATTTATTTAATCCACAATACAGAAACATATTTCCCACACCCCTCAGAAGCAGTGCAAAGGCTTGGGGGAGTCAGGGGTAATGGAGGAGCTGAGGGAGAGGGAAGTAATTGCTGGGAATGAGCCTGGGAGTGAACATGAAGGGTTGCTCAGTGTGGGTGAGAGAAGTATGGAACAGGGTTTTTTGGGGGGAAGGTATTGTTAGGGAGTTGAGGAGCCTCCCCCATGCAGACCCTGGCTGACCCGTAGCCTTTCCCAGTCAGTCAGGCACATCTGCCCCTGTCCCCATGTGTCCCTGCACCCCCACTCAGCCACCCCTACCCCCTGTCCCCATGTGTCCCTGCCCTCCATCTCCATGTAGGCCTGCACCCCCATTCAGCCATTCCCCCCCAATGTGTCTCTGCACCCCCACTCCCATTCAACCACCACTCCAGGTTGTTCCCACCACTAGCCCTTCTGAACCCCAGTCTATGTGATCCCACAGCAGCCCCATGTGACACTCTCTGTCCATCCCTTGCCTCCTCACCTGGCCCCGTAGGCAGGGCGCTGTGAGGAACACACCCTCTGCTCTCTCCCCATTGTCTGTTGACTGCTACAGCCGGTGAGCTGGCTGCCTCTGTTCTGGTGCCAGAGCAGCCCCTAGTGGGTGAAAGGCATAACTGCAGCGCCTCTCCAGCAGAATGTATTTTCTGTGGAGAAAAAAAAACTGCAGGGCACATGAATTCTGCACTTGTGCAGTGGCACAGAATTCCCCCAGGAGTAACATGTGCTTAGGAGAGCTCTGGCACAACACGGGATCTGTGTATAGTTGTATGGTACTAGTTGGTAACAAGACGAAGTCACCTTCTGCTTCTCCCTCCCAATGGTCAAATTTCCCAATAATAATTTTTATGGGTTCATATTTCCTATTGTTTTAAAATATTTTCCTTGTTTTAAGATTTTATTTTCACCCTGTCGTTTGCCTGTGGAAATTTTCCCCAATAGGCATCTATAACTTCTGTTGATGGTTCTCCTGCTGCTGCCGTGTCTGTTACTGCAACTCTTACCCGAGATAGAAAAGACCCAAAGAAAAAGACTGCACTTTCTAGTACAGAAGGTCTAGTATCCTTTGTATTCAACATTCCTCGTGCTGCAGAGAAGCTACAAATAATGGTAAAAAAAAAAATGGTTCGGCAAACTTTTACAATGTTTTTACAGAAAATGAATGCCCAGAATATTTTTGATGGAAGCTGCAAGGCAACTGCAGCATGATTCCTTACATCATATGAACATCTTTAGGACGATTCCATTGAAGATGTTACATAAAGTAGGAGCCTGATGCTGCAAATCTTTAAGCACTTGAATAGTTTCACTGATACGATTGAAACTACTTCTGTGTTTAAGGATTGTTTGCATGGGCAAGGGTTGACTGACTCAGGCCCTAAAGTTGCATTGTAAAATGATTTGTATGGTTAGCTAGACTGTAATCTTCTCAGGGCAGGGATCAGTTCTTTATTTTCCCTGTACAGCATCTGTGGTGCTCTGTACAAATGTTAAATACTAATAATAGTGTATTTGTGCTCGGTTTGTGATAGGCAAATTTTGTCAAAATATAACTTCCACTTTCACACAATAGGCAGAAATGATGGGCGAAATCCTGAGGTCACTATGCGTTTTGTTCTTGGGCAAACTCCTGAACACAAAGGGTACATCTATGCTTGGGCTGGAGGTGTAATTTCTATCTTGGGTAAACGTACATGTGCTAGTTTTGATCAAGTTATTATGCTAAAAATAGCAGTGTAACCGCAGCGGCATGAGTGGCAGGAGACCTTAGTCACTTGAGCAACTACCTAGGGCCTCAGATGGGATTGTACTCCAATGGATAGCCTATCCTGCTGTCTGTGCTACTGCAGCTACACTTTTTGTAGCATGATAGGTCAATAAAAGCTAGTGTGTGCACATCTGGAAATTGCACCTCTAGCTGCAGTGTAGATGGATCCAGAGTCAACCTCTGATGTCAGTGGGGCTGCACGCAGGTGCAGAGGTCTTCCTGCAGGGTCATTTGTAGGATAGGTCCCTAATAATAGACATGACTTGATGCATAGCAAACGGGGAAGGGGTGGGGTGAGAAATGACAAAGGACAGATCAGTAAGATCACACAGCTACTTAGCATAGTCATCTGAGCATTTGAATGGTGGTTAATTTTATTTTCAAAATACTTATTATTAATTATTATTAAGCCACTTAGTGTGGATGTCATTGAGCAAGCTACTCTAGGGCAATATCCAAGACAAAAATAGCAACAGCAAAATAAGCAATGAGAGAGAATCAGGTTTAGAATTGTTGTTCTTGTTTTGAAATCACCAAGCTCTGCAAACAAGCTCCTAGACTTAGTGCATTGTGGTGACACAACTCACTCTCCAGTGTTTTCTAGGTGACTTGGTGATACATTAATTAATCGTGGCACCTGATATTGTCTCTTAATTGGCATGCTGTTTGCTCTGTCCTTTTCTTTCTTCACAGGTGAGGGCTGAAGAGGGGAAACCTGGCATGGAATCAGCCGGAACCAAAACCACTGCTGAGAGATACCAGTCTGCTACCCAGAACTACCTTAGTATTAGCATTCCACATGCTGTCATAGCACCTGGAGATACTTTACTTGTTACCTTGACGGATGTCCACCGGTCCAGCAGTAACATTGACTATTTCTATTACATGGTGAGAAATAGGACTGTGACAACAATACTTTGTGTTAGAACAGATCATTTTATAGTTTATAAATCTACACAACTGACCTTTTTCAGGTCAGGAGAAAAGCATGTTAACGTAAGATGCAGCTTTGGAAGAGGTCTGGTGCAAAGAGATCCATATGTGTGGTATTTTTAGATCTTTTATGACATCCATATACTTTAATTGAAGTGAAAGGTACCAGATTGAGAACTTTGGAAACTGAAGTTCTAGGAAGAAAAATTCCATGATCTCCTGATTTTCCTAAGTTTGGGCCACTTCTACCAGATCTGAATTTGGTCCTTAAAACTGCAATAAGCCCAGATTTTTCTTTTTTTTAATGTATTCTTTATAGTCCTGATTCTTATTTACACTCAGGCCCCTTTACATCACTCTTTCAGTGTAAAGCGGCCTTAAAGTCAGCAGAAAAGTATATGTGCATAAATGAGAATCAGGCCCTATGAGTTTAAAGTGCAGTCATATTGCTGGCATCCTTTAATGCCTTTCAGTGTCTCTTCCAGATAAACGGTTCTCATTTTACAAGTAAAACTATACTTTTTAAAAACTCACCTGGGATCCCAAAGTCCTTTCTAGCTAGTGCATCATAACCTGCAACTAGAGCTGGCCAGGAATTTTTTGACAAAACATTTTTCAGTGCAAATGATCTGTTGAAACTGATGCTTTTCACAGGAAAGGGTCAGTTTTGATGAATTTCCTGTTTTGAAATATTTTTGAAGCCTGTTTTGAAATTGTCAAAATGTCCCATTTCAACATTGTCAAAATGAAAAGTTCCAATTTTTTGGTTCAAAATTATTTTTTTGTTGAGAAATTTAAGTTTTGATTTTTTAAAATAAAATTATATAAACATTGAAATGATATGTTTCAAACTTATCTGAAGCAACACAAACTGAAATTTTTTTTTGGATTAACAGTTTGCTACTTTTTTGAGATTTTTGGCTTTTTGTCCTGATTCAGGATGGAAAATTTCAAAATCTCAAATGTTTCTTTAGGATTGGAAGATAGTTTCCTGTTCAGCTCTGACTGAATCTAAGACCATGTCTACACTACAAAATTAAGTTGCTCTAACTTATGTTGGCATACAGCTGCTGCAGTAATTGCATAGCTTGTGCATGTCTACACTTTGCTCCTTGTGTCGGTTGTGTGCATCCTCACCAGGAGCACTTGCACGATTGAACTGTCAGTCCGGTGGCACCTTAAAGACTAACAGATTTACTTGAGCATAAGCTTTCATGGGTAAAAAACCCACTTCTTCAGATACAGATGAAGAAATGGGTTTTTTACCCACAAAAGCTTATGCCCAAATAAATCTGTTAGTCTTTAAGGTGCCACCGAACTCCTCGTTTTTATGGATACAGACTAACACGGCTACCCCTCTGATACTTGAACTGTCACTGTGGGGAATTGTGGGATGGCTTCAGAAAGCCAGCAACAGTCAATGTAAGCAACACAGGCCTGGTTTACACTAGTTAGGTCAATGTAAGGCAGCTTATGTCAACCTAACTCTGTAAGCGTCTACACTAAAATGTTCTTCCGATGAAGACGCACGCTGTCAACACAAGGAGTATAGTGTGGACATGTAAAACCAATTCAATTACTGCACTGGCTGTACGTCAACATCCACAGTGTCTACACTGACACTGCGTCGACTTAACTACATCGACATTGACTCTACGTCTCGTGTGAAGGTAGAGTTATTAAGTTGGTGTAGTGGGCAAATTACATTGGCAGAAGCGAAATTTTAGTGTCGACACCTAGTGTAAGCTGCCTTGCGTCTACCTAACTCTATAGTGTAGACCACGGCTAAGACTGGAATTTAATGAACAATTCTCTTCATGATTCACAAGCCAGAAAACAATCTTGCTCGGTTTCTCACAGCTTTTATTGACTCTGAAATGCTACCAAGTATTAAAAATATTTCTTTCACTAAAGTAAGCAGATCTGACTCTGAATCCACTCAGAGAACAAATTAGTTGAATGACAAATATGTTCATTATTTTAACGATAACTGCACTTTACAGCCTACATTTTCAAAGCTGTCCAAAGCATTTGGACACCCCGTTCCCATTACATTTCAATGAGAATCAGGTGTCCAAATCCTTAGACAGTTTTGAAGATCACAGTCCCAAGATTTACAAGTAAGATATAAAAAAGAGACAATTTTATACCAGAATTAGAATACCTGCTACCCAGAGCTACCTGGGCACCTTGGTACCCTTGAAGTGCAATATCTGTAAGCAAGTTAAAACCTATCTGAAAGGAGAAACTCCATTAGCTCATTTGTGAGGATCTCTGTTCTACTTTTGCCATTTTAATGGCAAAAACCAAATGACCCCATGTTTTTATTGTGTCCTGTCTCATGATTGTTATTGTTATTTTGAAGTGTCTGGCATCAGTTCAGGTAAAATCTTTATCAACTCTGTCATCTCAGGGCCTGATTCTGGCTTTCTTACAACTTTCTCTAGAAGTGGTTCAATTGAAATAAATAGGATTACTTGCAGAGAAAGGAACTAGCCAATGTAGCAGTGACAGAATCAAGACTAGGACCCAGACTCTGATATGCTTACTCACGCTGAGTAATACCTTATTCTGTCAGTGAAAGACCTATCCCCCCTCCACCCCAAGGTAAAAGAGCCAGTGTCTCTATACCCTGCTGAAGGACAGCCACAAGACTGCCTTCTGAAGTCCCTTTTGCAAAGTCGGGTACAAGGGTCTGCTGGGGATAGAGTTGGGGGTGAAGGAGTGTGTCGGGGTGGACCCCAACACACACACACATGCAGAAATTCTGGGCAGTGCTGCAGTTCTAAGGGCAGCCTTGGGATGCTACTGTAACTTAAACAGGCTACCAGGGATACGTTATACTGGGGGACCTCTCCAGCCCCTGGAGTTGCCCAGAATCAGGAGTGCATGACTCCATGAGGTCTCCCATGCCATGGATCTCCAAGGTACTAACCATAGGTCATGCGTTATGTGCTGTTCCTCTTTGAGTTGCCCAACATCACCCTATGAGTAGTGCCATTGACTTCAGTGGGAGAACTTATGGAGCTAGGTTCTACTAAACCAGAATAAAAGTTATCAGAATCTGGCCCTAAGTGACATGATTATTATGTTTTGTATTCCCTTTATGTAATACAGATTCTGTCATGATTGCACAGCATTTGATTTGTTTTGTATTTGCTTTTGAATTGCAGGTAGTGACAAAGGGGAAAGTTGAGGTAATGGGAAGGGTCCCGTACGCAAACAAAAAAATCGCCCTTGATGTTACTGAAAAAATGGTGCCTGCATTTCGCTTTATTGCTTACTACTTCATTAAAAATCAAGGCCACAGTGAGATTGTGGCTGACTCTGTGTGGCTAGACATTGTGGATGCCTGTGAAGGAAAGGTAATGACAAGACAAATAAAGGGATATTTATAGAGAACAAAAATAGAAAAGAGATGACTAAGGTGGGATATGATAGAGGTCTATAAAATCATGAATGATGGGGAGAAAATGAATAGGAAAGCATGATTTATCCCTTCACATAACACAAGAACTTGAGTCACCTGGTGAAATTATTAGGCAGCAGGTTTAAAACAAACAAAAGGAAGTACTTCTTCACACAACGCACAGTCAACCTGTGGAAATCATTGACATGGGATGTTGTGAAGGCCAAAAGTACAGCTGTGTTCAAAAAAGAACTAGATAAATTCATGGAGGATAGGTCCATCAATGGCTATTAGCCAGGATGGGCAGGGATGCAATTTAAGGCTCCAGGTGCCCTAAACCTCCAACTGACAGAAGCTGGGACTGGACAACAGAGGATGGAGTCCTCAAAATTGTTCCGTGCTGTTCTGTTGATTCCTTCTGAAGCATCTGGCACTGGCCACTGTCAGAAGACATGATACTGGGCTAGATGGACCATTGGCCTGACCCCGTATGGCTGTTCTTATGTTCTAGGAAAGGGAATGTTCATGAGCACCAGACAGCTAAAGCTAGAGGATGAAAGTCATCATGGAAATAATTTTAATTAGAAATTAAATTATTAGAAATGATTCTTACTGCAAAGTACAGTAAGTAGCAGTAACAGATGGCATATATCTGGGAGATTATTCAGAATAAGACTGACAGGTTATTATGAATTCAGTTACTCCTGTAAATGGCAAAAAAAGTTTATAGTTCTATATTGGAAGAGGTGAATCTGTCTTAAATGATGAATGGATAATGGTAATTCATAGTTATATTCCAATGAAAATTGAGTCTGTGGGTCAAATCCTCAAATCCTTGGAAGTCAATGGAGCTATGCCAATTTACATGAGCCAATTAAAAATGAAAAGGCCATATCTTGAAAAGTGTTGAAGAAAATTAAAGTGTGTAGTGGGGGTGGGAGAAAATAAATGTTGCAAAAAAATTCAAAATATTTAGTTTTGTTTCAAGGGAACAAACCCATTCACACTCTTGTTTATTTTTTCTGCTGCATTTCCCCCCATCCTCCCACCCACACACACATACACACACCCTCTTTTCCTTCAACTTTCTCACTCTTTCTCTTCTCCACTTCCCTTTTTCCATTGGGAAAAAGTAAAGAAGTGAAAGTGTTTTCCCCCAACAAAACTAAACAGAATTTTTCATTGAAAAATGAAGAGTTTTAACCAAAATAATAATTTTCATGGAAATTTTTTGTTTTGACCAAAAATGCCTATTCTGTTGAGGGGAAGGGGTGAAAGTAAGGTGACACGGGCTGGTACAGTGTACTGGTAAAAAGTGGCAGCCTATACCAGTCCGTACAGCTGACTTTAAGGTCGCTGCTCTTTTTGCGCCCCCCTGTCTGCGGCCCTGCCAGGTCCCTACGTGGGCGGGCTGGCTGAGGGATGCTGACCCCCCCTTCAGCCCCACCCCTTTTTCCCGAGGCCCTGCCCCTTCCAGGGGGCAAAGCTGTGTCCTCCCTCCTGCCCCCATACCGGTAAGAGAGAAATTTTACTTTCACCCCTGTTGGGGGTGGGGCGGAAATTTCCTAGCAATTTTTTGGCTTGGTCTAACTCAGCCAAAGATCTGATCCCATATGTATAAAAAAAGCAAAAGCCAGTTGACATGCATTTATTAATAATCTTTTGGTAATTTCACCATTACCACCATCTAATTCTGAATACACAAAGGATCTACATTAGAGTGGTCCCTTGCTGTAATCTTTTAAAAGCCTAGTATTTGAGGGACAAATTCTGCTCTCATGTACTTGATTTAGACCTGTGTAACCAAGAGCAGAATTTGGCCCATTAACTGACAGTGAGAAGGTGGATGTGGGAGAAGAGAAAGTGAAGTAGCAAATTGTTTTAGTTTAATTAACTTCGTAACATAAATAAGCTACACTTCACTAGTTTTATTTCACAGTATTTTTGATTTTTAGCTTGCTTTGGAAAGATATTAAATGCAGCTGGTACTGTTTAAGGCCCTGATTCAGCAAAGCATTTAAACAGGTGCTTAAATCTACTTGAAGTTAAGATCATGCTTTTCTGAATCCCTAAATATATACGGTAAAATTCTCTTCACACACACCAGCTTCCAAGGCTCTTAGTGGGTGTTGCCCACATGTATCTCCATTCTTTAAGGTTCTGGTGTTCTGAGTTTTTTATTGTAGCAGCTGGAGTAAAGGATAATCAGCACGGTTCAGGATCAGCCCCTTAATCTTCATCTGCCAACAAACTTATACCACAAGTGACACTAGATAAATGTTAGGGGTGTGAAATGCAGAAAGCTTAGATAGAGATTACCTATATTGCTAATACCCCACTAATATCAATGCTTGATGTTAATGCTAATGAGAAATATAAAATTCTGTTATTTAAACATTTTGCATTTAGATTAAACTGAAAACAGACCGAGACACATACGAACCAACGGAACTGGTAAATTTATCCATTGACACAGATCATGCAGGAACTGTTGCCTTGGCTGTGGTCGATACTGCAGTTTTCTTTCTGAACAAAAGGAATAAGCTTACGGCCAAAAAAGTAAGTGTGTTAAAAAGAAAATAGCATGTGTCATTGAGTCAAGTAGTATTTCATAGGAGAATAGAGATCTGAATATAATAAATGAGTAGTAATGAAAACATTATTCTAGACATTGCTTATTTGGGAAAATATTTTTCTTATTTATTCATAATACATTTATAACCAATTTGCATAGGATTTGCCAAAGCAGAACTGACTAGTAGCCTATCCACTCTCATATTGGCAAAATTGATGATTCAGAGGAAGGCCATAAATAAATTCAATTATGCCCCTACTAAAATGTCAGATTCCTTTCATCTCAGTGCTGGGGTGTAACCAATATTTCTATTTGCATTATTTCTGCATATGGCCCAATAACAGGATATGACATCACTATTCAGAAAAGAATCACTAGTTTTGCAATAGTGCACCTTCCTTCAATGCTATTATATTTTGTAGGTCTTTGAAGCGATGAATTCATACGATCTTGGATGCTCAGTGGGCGGTGGTGCTAACAGCGCTCAAGTTTTCAGTGATGTGGGTCTGGCTTTTATATCAGACACAATTAAATCACATTTTCGGCAAGGTAAACAAAGACCTTCTTCCTTTGCTATAGAAGTGAATTGCGGTAGAATAAGTTCACACTGAATTTCTGGGGTTTGATTTTTAGACCTTGTATGGCACTGTATTGTTGCTCTTTTCAGAGGCCTCCCTTCTGTGTGGTCTTATTATTTCCCAATGTTCATTTTCCCGTCTGATACTGTGTGTTCATAGCTCATATGCAGGTGAAACAGGCTACATCCTTGGAACTGGTCATTTGGCATCTATTGTAGATTGGAATGTGTGAGGGGGAAAAGGCGCTGGTAAATCAGCTTTGCAGACCATGCATCCTCTGGCTGCCAGGTCCCAGGCTGGTGCTGAGGAGCAACTTAGAGCAGCCTCAGGTATTATTTTAACCAAACTCTCTTGCTCTGTTTTCCTAGGCTATAAGTGTTCCCCTGCTACCAGAAGACAGAAAAGATCATTGGATTTTCACAAGCAAATTTCAGGAATTGGTATGGCCATTTATCTTCAGGGGCAAGAGCCAGAGGCTGCTGGGGCAGGGTGAAGAGGACTGGAGAGCTAGGGACCAGAGCCTCAGGGGTGGAGGGAAGGGGAAGGATGAGGTGGCGGGTGTTGGGAGCTGGAGCTTGCCTGAAGGAATGGAAGAGGTCTCAGTTATAGGGACAGGCGCTAAACTTTGCTACTTTACAGGATATAATCAGGCTAAATCTATTTATTTTCTTTTAGAGGACATGCCAATGCTAATTGTATGCCATTCCACTGTATCACCCATTATGTTTATGTTCTGTGTGTGCCACAGATTTCAGAGGAAAGCCGTTATAGAAATGATTTTATGGTTAGAAAATGTTTTATTGATACCATTTTCCCTTCCCTTCTGCTTCAAAGCCAGGTTGCCTTTGGCACAGTGTGCTCCAAATGACAGAAGTGTTAGTGATCTAAATATATATGATCTGAAGAAAGCATTTTCAAACATAATTTTCCTATAAGTCTGTCTCATGAAGGTCTGATATCTTATGACCTGGCAATATAAGAAACAAATGCTTTAACCAAGGGTTTTCCTGACTTTCTGGAACAATAGGGTCATGACTCACTCCCTGAAAGACCTCTAGCCCTCACCTTGGGCAGGTGAAATTTTGAACCATGACCATCCTAGACATAACAACTAACTATGTAGTTTTTAACAGTGATTTTAAGGATGTCTGAAGTTTTATAGATCAACATGATGGAAGAATCTGTCTGACTGATTAATGATGCCCCACATAATGCTGAATTGGGGATTACAATCTTAATTCTTTTTTATCTCCATGCAATCATGATACTTCATTTATAAATTCACCATTACAGCGAAACCTGATTTACAGAGACAAGAGAATGAAAATGAGATGGGAACTGTCAAAACTGATCCATCAAAAGCTGAGTATTCCTCTTTCAGAGACACCCAAAATCTTCTGTGCCTCTGGCTAGAGAAAGCCAGTTCCAGAGTGCTGACGCAAGGGATGTCTGTCAACTTGCCTTCCAACAGCCCAGTCAGTCAACATCTTAGCTGAAAAGATTGGTGATCCACCTCTTTCCTGTTGGTGGGTCATCAGAAAAATAGTCCTGCCGCTGGGTTTGAAATTCTCTGAGATGCTGACTGTTGAATTCCTGATGGCTCCCAACTGGCATCTGTTCCCATAAAGTTTGAAATGAAAGAAAGTTTCTCCAAGTTTCCTCTTTGTGCTTGGGAAGACCAGTTTCTAAGTGTTGTTATGACTTCTAAGTTCTGCCCTGTTGTTCATGGTACTGAGCAGTCATATTCCACTACGACAGAGAAAAGTTTAGCTCCTTTAGATGCCCCCAAATGTTAGCAGCATAAGCTACGCATGACCCCTGCTGAATTGTTGAAGCCATCCACCAAGGGAGCTCAATCTTCATTCAGGAAAACTTCTGCTCTCAGTAGAAACAGTTGAGTTAGCCTGAAACTGTGAAACCATGAGGTGCAATATGTTAGATCTGAGTGACCACACCACTGTTCTTACTTCTCTTTGCCCTGGTACCATATATGCAGGTTGTGATATACCAGTGAGATACACCACTCTCACTGAATGCGGGAGTCTTTGACTGCATCTGAAATGTCTCAGATAAGCATTTTTGTGGCACTGCTTTGTATCGGAGCAAGCCTTCTTCAATAGCAACATCAGAAACATACCTCACGAGCGCTAGAAGCCATCCAGTACCAGAGATACCTGTTGACTCATTAAGTTGAATTGTTAAATAGTCCCTTTTCCTGTCTTTTGAAAGCAGTTGTTCTCATACATTCTCAGCCACATCACTGATACAGTATTGAATAGTCTCATTTTACAAAGGGCTGATTCATAGATTCCAAGGCCAGAAGGGACCATCTAGTCAGACTTCCTGCGTAGCACAAAATAATTCCTAGAGCAGATCTTTTAGAAAACATCCAATCTTGATATACAAATTGTCAGTGATGGAGAGTCCGTCACAACCTGTGGTAAATTGTTCCAATGGTTACTTACCCTTACTATCAAAACTATATATCTTATTAGCAGTCTAAATTTGTCTAGCTTCAATGTCCAGGCTTTGGATCCTGTTATACCTTTCTCTGCTAGATTGAAAAGCCCATTGTTAAATATTTGTTCCCCCTGTAGATGCTTATAGATTGTAATCAAGTCATCCCTGAGCCTTCTCTGTGTTAAGCTAAATAGACTGAGCTCTTCGAGTCTATCACTATAAAGCATGTTTTCTAATCCTTTCATCATTTTTGTGGCTCTTCTCTGAACCCTCTCCAAGTTATCAAATCCTTCTTGAACTGTGGGCCCCAGAACTGGAGACAGTATTCCAACCGCAGTCACATCAGTGATCAATACTGAGGTAAAATAACCTCTCTCCTGCTGCTTGAGATTCCCCTGTTTATTCATCCTAGGATTCCATTAGCCCTTTTGGCCACAGCGTCATGTTGGGAACTCATGTTCAGCTGATTATCAACCACAACCCACAAATCTTTTTCAGAGTCAGGCCATACAGTTTTTGAACCCATATTCATTGGGCAGGGAAGTATAAAATTTTCTACAATAGAATAATCTTTATTATAAGATGCCTGAAGGGCATGAGTCTTGTCATAGTCCATTTGAATAATCAAGTCTTGCTGATTGTTCAAGGCTTTGAGTTTTCTCAGGGAAAAAAACTCTCAGGTTCATCTTTCAGTGACAGTCATTTTGAAGGCTTCTTAGTCTCAGCTGCTAGCATTTCATATCATACCACACACTGTGATATCAAATCAGGCAATGTAAAACCAATTGTTGCATCCTCATGTTTTCTGTTAACTTTATGAGCTGTCCTGGGAACACGTCACTTGCCATTGGCTCATTCACAAAACTTTTCCGCAAGCCAGGGTCCTTCCCTGCCTGACAGCCCTTTGGCTAGAAATGATCTCTAGTAAAAATGGAATGACATAGGCAACATGTCATGTTAGGCTCACTGGGCCTTCATGTTAACAGCAGGTGCACTGTTCCAGCTCAGTGGTATGATTTATCATGGTCTGTGTGCATGAGGACTTGCACTTCCTATGGTACATCATAAATAACAATGCAGGTACAGGTGTTTTATTTGCAGCAGCTCTAGTGGCAAGCTGCACTCACGTTCTGCTCAAGACTACACTGAGCATGAGTCTAGATTCAGGTTGCAGTAATACTGATGGCCTTAAAGGCAGCAGGCCAATCATGACAAGACTTATAATCTGAAGAAGTGGGTATTCACCCACGAAAGCTTATGCTCCAATACCTCTGTTAGTCTATAAGGTGCCACAGGACTCTTCGTCACGTCTACAGATCCACACTAACGCGGCTACTCCTCTGATACAAGACTTATAATCTAATTACAAATGTATTCCATTTTTTATTCCCCACTGCAAAATGTTATTGTCGTGTTTCAATTACATTTTTGGTACAATTTTTCATGACATTGTTGGATCTTCTCTACAACCCTCTCTGGGACTGAATTCTACGCTTTGGGAAACAATACCTTATACTCTAAGAGAGTGTGGCTTCTCAGCTCTCCAAAAGGGATGGAGCATTCATTTCTAGCACTCCACAGTTATGAGATATTAGAACTTACCATTGTCACTGGATCAGGACGGAAGATGTTGAGTGTAGTTTTCACTCATTACCTTTATCTGAGCCTGGATGGGAGGGAAATGGGAAGAAATGTTTTTGTGGCAGGTTCTTTTTTTTTAATGATGGTCGTTGAAAAGCTATTCAAAGGCTAGTCATGTTGGAAGCATTCTCAGTGGAAATGGGCTAGTAGGTAGAGTACAGGAGAGGATGTCAAAGTATATGTTTAGTTTATTAAATCATTCTGTTGTTTGTTTCTGGTGAAAGCAGAAATAAAGGAACATAATTCATGCAGAAGAGAATAAACCTGATAACTGAAACTCACAATCTTACATTTTTCTGTGTAAGAAAACAAGCATTTGAAAAATGTGTCCTAAATTCTGCTCTCATTCACTTCAGTTTAAGTCAGCTGATCCTGCCCCCAGTGACTTCATGGTCTGAACTTAAAGGAAAGATACGATTGTAAACCCTTCGGGGGAAAGGACCTTCTTCTCGCTCTGTTTTAGTACAATGCCCAGCCGGGTGGGGCCCTGGTTCATGATAAGAGCTCCTATGGCTACTGTGATAATAGTGACAATTAATAATAATGACATAGGTGAAGTACATAAGTATGATTGAATATCTCAAAATTTATCAAAGCCTCTGCAACACTGACGTCACTGTAATTTTGTTACAGCTAGCAAATACCAAGATCCTGCTCTACGAAAGTGCTGTCATGATGGAATGAAATTAAATCCAATGAGGTTTTCTTGTGCCAAAAGGCTAACTAGAGTTACCGGCTCAATAAAATGCAAAGAAACTTTCAAGTACTGTTGTGAGAGGGCTCAGAGCCTCAGGAAGGAGCTGGAAAAGAAGAAACTAGCTTCTGCACTGGCAAGAAGTAAGGAATTTTGCCTTTTAGTAACATACCATTTTTAAAAAACGAATTGTATACAGTCATCTCTGAAAAAAACAGTGGTTTTAGGGCTGCAAGGTAGAAAAGACACACATAGGTAAGTATTATTCACGGGGACACATGTCATTGCAATGCCTGTTGCTTTAGTCACTCATAAAACCTGTAGCAGTTTGTGCAGCTGATTCCCGAAATGCGAGGTTCCAAAATGACACCGAACTCAGCCAAGGATCAGTCCTGCAAGATACTGAGCACTGACTTTGAAGATCCTGTCCTGCAATGTGCTGAGCACCTGATACTTCTGTTGACTCCCGCACTCCAATGCTGCAACATTCTGAGCACCTGCTGCCCTTGTAGTTTGTTACCGATGGTTTCTAGGTGGTACATCTGTGTTCACTTCAGATTGTGAAAAGAACAGATATAGCTCTGTCCGAAAGTCAAGCTCAGGTTTTTGGGCCATAAGGTGCTGGGTTACATTTATCAAAGAGATAATGCACCGTATGAAGGATGATGTTTGTCTGAGTGTAAACTAGTGGCAATGTATCTGATGTAATTCTCCATTATATGCACACACGCATACATATGTCATGGCTGAGTAGGGTGGGATTTTTGGAAAGTGCGTATTATTGGTTTAACTAGGCTCCCCTTGAAGTCAGTGGGGGTTTTCAGTGGGAGCAGAGTTAGGCCAATGATGGGAGCTTTTGAAACCCTCACCTGAAATGTTTAACAACCATTGTTTTTTGGTGATTTGTGTGTAATTTACAAAGTTCCACACTCCTTTCCTCTCCTTCTCTCACAGACATCTCCATACCTTCCTGCATGCTCCCATTTACATTTTTAAGGTCCCTTCTCCAAACGTATTCACCATACCACAAATACTACCTCCCATGCCTTTGTGAAACATGCAGAGAGTGAGAGCAACGAAAGCAATCCAGGAATTCGTATGTTTTTGGCCCTCATTTGTTGTGTCATGTTGAGTTTAGTTAGCGAGTGCATCTGGGCAGGTATTGTGAGCCTGAGTCCCCCATGCCCTGCTCCTTGTACATTAACTTATACCTGTGCAAAGGAAAAGTAAAATGCTCCCAGTCTCATTTGGTAACACTTTGCATGTGTTTTCTCTACATGTGTGTCAATGGCTACAGAGGGTGCAAAGCAGTGGAGAATTAGGGCCTCTGAAGTCAAACTCTGCCTACCTTTCTCTCACTGAGTAGTACTGTATCTGTAAATAGTCCAAGTGGTGTTAACCTGGCCCTGGTTTGGGGGGACACCTTTGGTAGCACATCTTTGCGCACTCAGAAGAGCAGCGGTATTAATAGTGAGGTTTACATTACTGCTTTCTCAGCAAGTAACAATTTGTAAATTAATGATAGTGACTGTTTATGTTAATATTTTCAGTAACATAAGAACACAGGAATTGCCAGACTTGGTCAGACCCAGGGTCCATCTAGTCCAGTATCCTGTCTCTGACAGAAGTAGTGCCAAATGCTTCAGAGGAAAGTGTAAGAACCCTGCACTAGGCAGATGTGAGGTAATCAGCACCCCTCATTAGGTCTCTTCCTGTTGTCTAATACACATTGGCCACATTGGAGCATGAGGGTTAATATCCCTTCCACAACATTTTGGATATCATGAATTATGACAAAGCTGGATATTCTTGATAGCTGTATAAATGTCCAATTCCTTTTTGAGTCTTGTTCAGTTCTTGGTCTCACTAACTTCCTGTGGCAGTGAGTTCCCCAGTCTAATTACAGGTTGTGTGAAAAATTTCCTTTTTTCTGTTTTGAATTGCCCCCTTTAAAATGTGACCTTGTTTATGTGTTATGAGACAGGGAGAATAGAAGCTCCTGATCCACCTTCTCCGCACCATTCACTTTTTTATATACTTTTATCATGTCCCTTTTATTTAGCTCTTTCCTAATCCCTGTCCCAATCTTTTCAGTCTTTCTCCATATGAATTTTCCCATTCCCCTAACCATTCACATTACCTTTCTCTGACCACCATCTAATTCTGCAATATCCTTTTTGAGATCTGGTGACCGCTACACAGTAATCCAGATGAGGCTGCACCATGGATTTACACAAAGGGATTGTAATAGTCTCCCCATGATTCATCATCCCATTCCTTAGGCAACCTAACATCTTGTTTGCTTTTTTGACTGCTGCTGTGTACTGAGCAGAGGTCTTCACTGAGCTGCCTACAATTTCAATTGAAAAGTTAATTTCTTTACATGAGTTGTATACCATAAGCCTGATCCAAAGCCCACTGACATCAGTGGATGGATTCCCACTGTGATCTACTGGGTTTCTGTTCCCAGCTCAAACACTAAGCAGCTGTGTGACCTTAAGGATTTCACTTCACCTCTCTGGGCCTCGCTTGCCTGTCCCACACAATGTTTAAACTATTTTGATTATTAGCAGGAACTGCCTCTCAATGTGTATTTGTACAGTGCCTAGCACAATGGTGACTCAATCTCACCTGGGGTCTCTAAGCACTCCTGCCATGCAAATAAATAATACCAATCATTATCATCATAATTTCTGAACGAATTTCAGTGCACTTTGGATCACACCCTATGTACCCAAGCACTCTGAGAGTCTTGCTGCCTGCTGACACTGTATGAAATTCAAGCAGAGAAGTTTTTTGCATTTGTCTCCATTCTGCCCCTTAGGCAGCCAATTTCATTGAACAATTCTGTGTGTCATGACTGATCCCATTCAAAGCATGATTTCTGTCACTGGTGTTCTCTCCTCCTTTCATGCCCATCTATCACAGTGGTAATGAAGAAATAATTTCTCAACTTGTGACTAAAGGGGGAATTTTTTTGGTTGACAGCATATAATTCCCCAGTTTGGAAGGAAGAATTAACCTTTTGTTCAGTGTCAATTTTTAGTCATCGTCTGTTGTCTTTCTGCATTTTTTTGCAGTTTACAAGATCAAAACCAGGCACAGTCTTTTCATTCAGCTATTCAGCATATTAATCCTTTTGTCTTGTTTCTGACAACTGATTCTCCAAATCAGTGTAAGGTTATCGGCCATAGGCTTCAGGGAAGACTCCCAATTTCTGTTTTCCAGTTGGTGACGTTCCAGAAGAAGAAGTGTTTGATGAAACTTCAATCAACTTGCGCAGTGTCTTTCCTGAGAGCTGGTGGTGGGAGACAGTAGAAATTAAAAACCCTGGACAGCATAGGTACTGTATTATTTGACCAGATGAATACACCTGCATGTATATAAATATACCCATACCTGTCAGTGTTCTGTTGAATCTATTACAGAGGGATTTGTACCTGCTTGCTGTGTCTCTCCTCCACAACTGATATTTTTTTCTTGTCAGTCTTCAAGATTTAAGGAATGAACTTGTTTTCATTTCATACATTCTTCTTCATACCTTATCTCTTTTCCTTTTAGGATAACAAATGCTATTCCTGACTCTATAACTACTTGGGAAATTCAAGCAATAAGTATATCACCTCAAAAAGGTAAAAAACCCTATTGGTTCACTCTGTACTGATGCATGAATATTGACTCAACCTCTGCATCTTCTTAAAGATGCGCACTAGCTCAACTAGAAGTTATGGGCTCAATACAGAAAGTACAGAGTGGAATTTTGTGGCCTGTGTTATGCAGGAGATCAGATTAAGCAATCACAATGGTTCCTTTTAATTTTAGCTTCCAGTTAGACAGAGGGTTATGGCAAATGTGGTAAATAATGATAAATAAAATGCTTAGCACTTTGAACCTATGAATCTTTCACTGTATTTAGTGATGCATGTGTTCATATTAAGTAAGTCTGGGGAGCAGGTGCAGAAAGAAAATTCTAAAGTAATCATATTCAGAAGATTTTAACTTAATATGTGGTACACTGCCATTAATAGATTCATTGGTTTTGAATAATAATACCTAGCACTTTGCATCTGTAGATCTCAACATGCTTCACAAAAGCGGTCAGTGTCATTATACCCATTTTAAAGATGGGGAAACTGAAATATAGAAAGGTGAAGTGACTTCCATAAGATCATCAAGCAGGCCAGTGGAAATTAGACCAAAGTATTACAGCCCAAAGGTCATTAGACTATTATGGGACACAGGCAGAGAATAGGAAGGACTATGGTGCACCAGTGCCCGAGGCCCCAGCAATGGCAGGGAAATTTGCGCTCAATACAGTTACTCCTGTATTGAGACCAAATTTTCCACAAAGCATTTTTAGAACATGGGATTTGCCATACCAGATCAAATTCAAGACCATTGATGTATCCAGTCAGGTATCCTGTTTCCAAATGTGCTGAACCAACCACTGGCCCATACTTCATGGCTTCAGAAAGAACAGAACAAATCCACAATTTACCCAGCCAATTGTTCAGTGTTGGGGGCAGGAGTAAAAGCTTCCTCCTGACCTGGCAGGTGAGCAGCTTATGGTCTGGAGCATACAGTGTGATCACCATTATCAGTATTTTAGCTTGCATAACCACAGACATAAGCTGCCGTAAGATATAGCTACAGAGACTTTTGCTCCTAGTTTGTAAACAACCAAACTCGGTATCATTCTGTTGCATTTATTGTAAAAGCTTAGCAAATTCAGGCATTTTCATAAGTCTCCCACGGATGCCAGCACTGGGTTTAGATAGCAACAGAAAAACTTCAAAAACAGGCTCCAACGAGAAACTGCGGAATTGGAGTGAATATGCAAACTAGATACCGTTACCTTAGGCTTGAATATTGACTGTGAATGGCTCGGTCATTACGTTAATTAAATTTATTTCCCCTCCTTAAAAACCCTTAACACCTTTGTGTCAACTGTCTGTAATGGGCCATGTTGAGTATCACTTCAAAAGTTTCTACTGATAACAGTTCCTTTCAATTAATTAGCCTCTTAACGTTGATATAGACACTCCCACCTTTTCATGTTTCTCTGAATGTATAAATATCTGCTTACTGTGTGTTCCATTCCATGCGTCTGATGAAATGGGTTCTTAACCCACGAAAGCTTATGCTGAAATAAATTTGTTAGTCTCTAAGGTGCCACAAGTATTTTTCTTATTTTCTTTTTGCTGACACAGACTAACATGGCTACTACACTGACACCTTTAACTAAAGCATTATTGTAGACCCCAAAAAGATTGCCTGCATGGACCTTTGAGCCCATGCAGAATCTCATTGATTTCAGCAAGGCTCTGCACATGAAATGTCCCTTTGCAGTATCAGGACCGTAGTCATTTAGGCCTTGATTCAGCAAGGGGTTTAACATGTGCCAAATACAAAGCCCCTGAGTAGTCCCCATTGGTGTAACGGTTACAGCACTGGAGCGCTACTATAGAGTACTGCCCAAGAAAAATAATGGAAAAGGCATTTCCTATGAACCTAATTCACAGTCTGATAAATATTTTCTGAGAAAAGAGATTATTTGGAAAGAAGTTCAACAAACTTTCTGCTACTTATTTCAGTATCGTGTGGGGTAAATTCTGTCACCCCTTTGTACATGTAGAGAGCCCTGCCCCCAGCAGAACCACTGTAGTTGTCCATGAGGAGAAAGGTACAAGGAGCCTAGTTAGCAGGTCTGCAACTTCTGTAGGCTACACAGAACACAAATTCACAGCTGCCTCCCTTTATGAAGCTCTGGATGGGGACTGGAGCCAAGCCAAGAGTGGGGAAGGGTCAGTTTGGTGCGGCTGTGCAATCTCCATCTGATAGGTCATGTAGAGCAGGCATGCCTGAGGCTGCAGTCATGGGTTGTAAAGCTGATCTGCTGCTGCACTACAGACTTGGGGAAGGAATCAGTCTCCTAGACCTCCCCAGAACTTCCAGCACCATGCTGGGCTTGATGCGGGATAGATTTGGACATATGTTTGTTTCTGAATGGCAAGAAAGGAGCACAGCTATTTGTTCTTTTTTAAATGTAACATCTTCATGATTATCTAAACTAACCGCACTTTGAAAAGCTAACATACCAGGGTTTTGCTGGGTCTGAACTCCAGTTTTCTCCTCCACCAGGATTCTGCATAGCTGACCCCAAGACCTTTAAGGTTTTCAAAGATTTTTTTGTATCAATAAGATTACCATATTCAGTTAAACGGTACGAGCAACTAGAAGTAAAAGCAGTTGTCTACAACTACCTTTCTGAAGATCTCAAGGTAATATTACTGTAGTACATTGCTGAACTGTATGCTATATAAATCACCCAACCACCAATCCTTACTTCCTTTGTGAAGTTTCAGCTACATTGTCTGAGTTGACCATACTTGGCTGGGGTCCTTTGGGCTTTGTAGAAAGGAGCAGAGCTAGGATACAGGGAAAACTGTTGAATTTACCCGGCTCCCTCAAGCTTCGGGGACTAATGAAAAATAACATTAATGTTTATATTGCATGTTTTCAAAGCATTGAACAAATATTCACTAATTTATCCTTACATCCCTCCTGTAGGCAGATGAATACAGTTAGCACCATCTTAGAATAAACAGCTCAGTCTAAGTGGTTTAGCTGGGAGGTAAGATGGACTGGGAATTAATAGATTGCTGTTCTGTTCTTGGTTTTGATAGTGATTCATTGTGTAGCCACAATGAGGACTTAGCTCCTCTGAACCTCTGATCCATTTGAGGTTTGCTCTTTATTGTTTATATCTGTCAGGATATCTATTTCCTTGAGCAGTGGTGTAATAAACATTATTACAAGCATTTCCTTGTTTCAATAGGTTACAGTGAAGATGATCACAGTGGAGGGGGTGTGCAGTGCAGGGACATCGACAAACGACGTGCAACAGAAACTAACTGTTAAGGGAAACTCAGCAGTGCCTGCCTATTTCTCACTAGTTCCGCTCATTGTAGGGGAAATTCCAATTACCATTACTGCTTTTGACCCAATTTCTGGGCACAGCGATAGTGTTATGAAGAAACTCAAAGTTGTGGTAAGTATTACAGCATGTCATCAGCTCAGCTGTGGAGCAGGAATTTAATAGCTCCCTTTCTGTTTGCCTCTGTTTCATTAAATATATAAATAATTGTGTGCATGGCACTCTCAGGAAGAAAATAGCAGTAGAAAGTAGTGACTAGAATGAATTTAGCCCAGAGAAGAAACTTCATTCTGGGATTGACCTCTGACTAAAATTGCTTATTATAATGTGGGTGCACAACTGGCTGAAAAAGCATACTCAGAGTAGTTATCAATGGTTCACAATCAAGCTGGAAGGGCATATTGAGTGAGGTCCTGCAGGGATCTGTCCTTGGTCTGGTTCTATTCAATATCATAAGAACATAAGAATGGCCATACTGGGTCAGACCAAAGGTCCATCTAGCCCAGTATCCTGTCTTCCAACAGTGGCCAATGCCAGGTGCCCTAGAGGGAATGAACAGAACAGGTAATTATCAAGTGATCCATCCCCTGTCGCCCATTCCCAGCTTCTGGCAAACAGAGGCTAGGGACACCATCCTTGCCCATCCTGGCTAATAGCCTTTGATGGACCTATCCTCCATGAATGTATCTAGTTCTTTTTTTAACCCTGTTATAGTCTTGGCCTTCAAAACATCTTCTGGCAAGGAGTTCCACAGGTTGACTGTGCGTTGTGTGAAAAAATATTTCCTTTTGTTTGTTTTAAACCTGCTGCCTATTAATTTAATTTGGTGGCCCCTAGTTCTTGTGTTATGAGAAGTAAATAAAACTTTCTCCACGCCAGTCATGATTCTATAGACCTCTAGCATATCCCCCCTTAGTCGTCTCTCTTCCAAGCTGAAAAGTCCCAGTCTTATTAATCTCTCCTCCAACAGCAGCTGTTCCATACCCCTAATCATCTTTGTTGCCCTTTTCTGAACCTTTTCCAAGTCCAATATATCTTTTTTGAGATGGGGCAATCACGCAGTATTCAAAATGTGGGCATACCAGGGATTTATATAGAGGAAATATGATATTTTCAGTCTTATTATCTATCCCTTTTTTAATGATTCCCAACATTCTGTTTGCTTTTTTGACGGCTGCTGCACATTGAGTGGATGTTTTCAGAGAACTATCCACAATGACTCCAAGATCTCTTTCTTCAGTGGTAACAGCTAATTTAGATCCCATCATTTTATATGTATAGTTGGGATTATGTTTTCCAATGTGCATTACTTTGCATTTATCAACATTGAATTTCATCTGCCATTTTGTTGCCCAGTCAACCAGTTTTGGAAGATCCTTTTGTAGCTCCTTGTAGTCTGCCTGGGACTTAACTATCTTGAGTAGTTTTGTATCATCTGTAAATTTTGCCACCTCACTGTTTATCCCTTTTTCCAGATCATTTATGAATATGTTTAATAAGACTGGGCCCAGTACAAACCCCTGGGGGACACCACTATTTACCTCTCTCCATTCTGAAAACTGACCATTTATTCCTACCCTTTGTTTCCTATTTTTTAAGCAGTTACCAATCCATGAGAGAACCTTCCCTCTTATCCCATGACTCCTTACTTTGCTTAAGAGCCTTTGATGAAGGACCTTGTCAAAGGCTTTCTGAAAATCTGAATACATTATATTCCCTGGATCTCCCTTATCCACATGCTAGTTGACCCCCTCAAAGAATTCTAGTAGATTGGTGAGGCATGATTTCCCTTTACAAAAACCATGTTGACTATTCCCCAACAAATTATGTTCATCTGTGTGTCTGACAATTTTGTTCTTTACTATAGTTTCAACCAGTTTGCGAGGTACTGAAGTCAGGCTTACCAGCCTGTAATTGCCAGGGTCACTTCTGTAGCCCTTTTCAAAAATTGGCATCACATTAGCTATCCTCCAGTCATTTGGTACAGAAGCTGATTTAAATGATAGGTTACAGACTACAGTTAGTAGTCCTGCAATTTCACATTTGAGTTCCTTCAGAACTCTTGGGTGAATACCATCTGGTCCTCGTGACTTATTATTGTTTAGTTTATCAATTTGTTCCAAAACCTCCATCCTCTAATGACACCTCCATCTGGGACAGTTACCTAAAAAGAATGGCTCAGGTTTGGGAATCTCCCTCACATCTTCAGCCATGAAGACCGATGCAAAGAATTCATTTAGTTTTTCTGCAATGGCCTTATTGTCCTTGAGTGCACCTTTAGCATCTCAATGGAGGGGGGGGGGGAGAGATAGCTCAGTGGTTTGAGCATTGGCCTGCTAAACCCAGGGTTGTGAGTTCAATCCTTGAGGGGGCCATTTAGGGATCCAGGGCAAAAATTGGGGATTGGTCCTGCTTTGAGCAGGGGGGTTGGACTAGATGACCTCCTAAGGTCCCTTCCAATACTGATAGTCTATGATTCTATGATCGTCCAGTGGCCCCACTGGTTGTTTAGCAGGCTTCCTGCTTCTGATGTATTTTTTAAAAATTGCTATTAGTTTTTGAGTCTTTGGCTAGCTGTTCTTCAAATTCTTTGTTGGCCTTCCTAATTATAGATCTTCATAAATGATTAGGATAATGGCAGTAAGAGTACATTTATAAAGTCTGCGGATACCACCAAACTGGGTGGGCTTGCAAGCACTTTGGAGGACAGGATTAGAATTCAAAATTATCTTGACAAACTGGAGAACTGGTCTGAAGTGAACAGGGTGAAATTCAATAAGAACAAATGCAAAGTACTACACTTAGGAAGGAATAGTCAATTGTAGAAATACAAAATGGGAAATAACTGCCTAGGAAGGAGTACTGAGGAAAAGGACCTGAAGGTTATAGTGGATCACAAACGGAATATGAGTCAACAATTTAATACTGCTGCAAACAAAGCAAACATCATTCTGGAGTATATTAGCAGGAGTGTTGTAAGCAAGACATGAGAAATAATTCTTCGGTTCTACTCAACAATGATAAGGCCTCACTGGAGTATTGTGTCCAGTTCTGGGCACCATGCTTCAGGAAAGATGTGAACAAATTGGAGAAAGTCCAGAAGAGAGTAACAAAAATGATTAAATGTCTAGAAAACACGACCTACAAGGAAAGATTGAAAAAACTTGATTTGTTTAGTCTGGAGAAGAGAAGACTGTGGTGGGACATAACAGTCTTCAAGCATATAGAAGGTTGTTATAAAGAGAAGGGTAATAAATTGTTCTCAAGACGTAAGGACTAGCAAGAAGTTCTGGGCTTAAATTGCAGCAAGGGAGGCTTAGGTTAGCCATTAGGAAAACTTCCTAACTGTTAGGGTGGTTAAGCACTGGAACAAATTACCTTCAGAGGTTGTGGAATCTCCATCATTGGAGTATTTTAAGAACAGGCTAGACAAACTCTTGTTCGGGATAATCTAGAAATACTTAGTACTGCCTCAGTGCAGGGGACTGGACTAGATGACCTATAAAGGTTTTTTGTAGTTCTACATTTCTATGACTATTGTAGGTAAAAAGAGCTTACTACTGAATTATCCTGAAGAAGAGAGGAGTTTACTACCTCTGATGTAGCTCAAGTACGCCAGTATGATTGGTTGTTTGCTCCTAAAGGAGGAGTCCAATTGCTCTGGCAACCATCAAAGGAGTGGCCTCCCAGACCAGCCAATCACAACTGGTTGGAAAACAGTGCTGGCCTAACTAGTCCCTAACCTCCACCTGTATATAGTGTTGTATATAGTGCTGCATATGCAGTTGGGAGGTTCTTTTTTCCTCCATGAACCTGTGGCTGAAGATTTTCATGGTGTTCACCCACCTATATGCAATATTTGTGATGGTGGTAACTCCTAGTAACCATGGCATTTGTTCCTAGCCAATATTAATGGTGTACAACTAAGGGGCATACCTGAAAAGAAAGCTGCCTTGGGTGAATCTTCAATCTTACTGCTTTTTTCTCTTAAGGTGGGAGGGGATGCCATTTTCAAAAGTCAACCTAGCTCAGGGTTGCCCAACAGAGGGTCCCTTTGACAACCTGCCAGGAGCCCAAGGACACACCTAATTTACATATAATGGGACTGAATCTGGCTGCTCTCACCGTTAATAAGCAGGTGCAGCCTCAGGGATCAAGATAAAGCACTGCATGTTGGGAACCTGTAGTTTCAACTGGCCACATCCCCATTAAAATGGAGGCAGCCTTTATTATTTATTTATTTATATGTTCACTGCTAATAACGTGCTTGCTGCTGTACAAGACACAAAGATAAAGTCTGTGCCTGCCCCAAGAAGCTCTAAAAGACATAGAGAAGATGGGAGACACTGGGAAGTCAGGAAGCAAAGCAGCCATTTGTGGTAACTTTCTGCCTCTTTGCTGGAAAAAGCACTATTGGCCTTATATGGCCTCCATTGCTTTAGTATCCACACAGGAAGTCTGTGGCAGAGCAGGGAACTGAAACTGTCCCCCCCAAATCCTAGGTTGGCGTCCTTCTCAGTGGGCCATCCTTCATCCTGATAATGCCCAGCACAAGGTCTTCCATGTTTAACAGTCTGGAATTCTGCAATGTCATGATAATAGGTACCACATTCCAGTTAGTGAGATCAAGAACACTGAGATATTAGAATCATAGGACTGGAAGGGACCTTGAGAGGTCATCTAGTCCAGTCCCCTGCAATGATGGCAGGACTAAGTATTATCTAGACCAGTGATGTGCAACCTGCGGCCCACGGGCAGCAAGCGGCCCTTCAGGGTAATCTGCTGGCAGGCCGCAAGACAGTTTGTTTACATTGACCATCTGCAGGCATGGCTGTCTGCAGCTCCCAGTGGCTGCGGTTCGCTGTTTCTGGCCAATGGGAGCTGTAGGAAATGGACACCAGCACGTCCCTGCGGCCCGTACTGCTTCCCGCAGCTCCCATTGGCCGGGAACGGCAAATTGCGGCCCCTGGGAGCTGCAGGCTGCCGTGCCTGCAGACGGTCAATGTAAACAAACTGTCTTGCGGCCTGCCAGCAGATTACCCTGAAGGGCTGCTTGCAGTCCATGGCTCCGCAGGTTGCCCACCACTGATCTAGACCATCCCTGACAGGTGTTTGTCTTATATCACTCGAATCAAGGCCATTAGTTGTCTCCGTTGTAACTTGTATGAGCTTGGCATGGTCAGCATCTTTTAATTATTTTTTAAAAAATAATTGATTAAAAGAAAATTAAGACATAGCTCCTTTATTGACACTTTGCATAGTGTGTGTGTATGTGTGTGTGTATGTGTGTGTCTGTGTGTGTGTGTGTATTGTAAAACTGAGCCCTCCTATGGACTGTAGATGTAGGTTTCACTTGCTAAAAATAAATGTCAAAGCTTCACATTTCTTGTTTGTTTTAGTAAAATGTTTCATCTGAAAAAAAAGATGCTTTTTCTAACAAAAAGACTAGTAAAAATCAAAACAAAAATAAGAAGAAAAACTTGTAGCACCTTAGAGACTGTTTTTCTTTCTTATTTTCGTTTTGCTGACACAGACTAACACGGCTACTACACTGAAACCTAGTAAAAATCAGTAATCAGTTCAGCTGGTATATTTATGGACTTGAAATGCTGACTCTAAGTACCTTTTATTGTATTTGATCAGAAATCTCTATCCAAATGAAATTATTGCTGCCATCTACTGGTCCAATATTATGTTAGAGATTATATGTTTTTAGCAGTTAAGTCCTCAGGATGCAATAATTTGCAATGTGGTTGACCTATTTTTTTTCTTCTTTGTGCAGACTGAAGGCATTTTACGGACAGAAGAAGAGACTATTTGCATTAATAATAATTGTAAGTTACAAGAGGGGCTTTATTTTTTAAGATTTCCACCATTTTTAGTCTAATAATCTGATTTCAAAATGCTTTACAACCATATGGGCTAATAGGATCATAACTTTAACTGTAAAAACACCACATGTGACTCACAAGCCGCAGGTTTGGCCACCCCTGTTATAGATTATTGTAACAGGCTATAAATCCAGTGGTGCTATTCAGTCTATGATTTTTTGTGTCTAGCAAAATTATGAATTTAAGCTCCCAGGTTTGTCTTTTGAATGTGTTGTGCAGATTTCTTTTGAGGATGAGAAGAAGTCTGATATAGAGTGACGGTTTTGTGAAACGTGTTCGTGATTGTGATCGTTTTGTGAAAAGTTTTTGTCTTTTATCATGTTCTGTGTGAATTCATTCAAGAGCATAGTGATTGTCTGATTTCACCTACATGACTGTTATTGGGGGTTGTTATTGGAGCATTTAGTGCATTGGATGAGGTACACCACATGTTGTGATAGGCATGTGTAGGACCCCTGAATCTTGAAAGGTGTGTTGTGGAGGGTATTGATTATCATAGCAGTGCAGATATGTCTACAGGTTTTGTGTCTGGTGCTGCTTTGAGTTGGTGTGTCCTGGTCTGTGGGGAGCTTGCTTCTGATGATGAGCTTGGAGAGGTTGTCCCATTGTTTGAAGGCCAGAAGAGGGGGTTCAGGAAAGATTTATTTTAGGATGTGGTCCCCATCAAGTATCAGTTGTAATTTTTTAATGAGATGCCGTATAGTTTCCAGTGTGAGGTGGTAGGTGACAACTAGGGGAGGGCAGTTGGAGGGGTTTTTATTTCCGTACTGAAGCAGCTTTCCCTCAGGGCATTTGGGTGACCAGTTCCATGATGCAATCTACTCTGGTGGAGAGAGACTTTCATTGCAAGACTTTCATAGCCAGAAAACTGTTAACCCTTTGCTGACACCATACAGTCTATCACAGGGATCTCAAACTCAAATCACCACAAGGGCCACATGAGAACTAGTAAATTGGACCGAGGGCCGCATCACTGAAACCTTTTCATACAATGATACAAAAGTATAGTCAAAAATGAAAAAAATGAAGAGTAATATAGTATTCTATTAAAAATCAATGTATTAACTTTTTAAAAATTGTAATGCAAAGAGGGGTTTTAATAAAGTATAAACACTCGGTAATGTTTGGAGCTTAGCTGCCAGTGGAGTTGGCACCTATGGCGGGCCGCAGGAAATAACTCTGCGGGCTGCATGTTTGGGACCCCTGGTCTATCAAAAATAATTCATCCATATCTTTCTGTGTCCCTGATCCCTCTTTAAAATGCTGTTCAAAATCATTTCTTCATAGCTTACAACAAGTTTCTCATGCTAGCACTTACTGGCCCTTGTTCATCAAGGTGCTTAAGCATGCATGTCCTAAGCACCTAAGTAGTGACATTGAAATTGCATTGCAATTACTCAGGTGCTTAAAGTTAAGCACATGCTTAAATACTTTGCTGAATTAGGGCCACTATTATCAGCTTTTCATGCTGCTTCTTGTCTGCCCTTGACCTCAACTCTCACAACTTCCTAATATAACAGCTCTGTTGTAACTGCTATGCATTGTGAGATATTGGTAGGAAGGATATGTTTTTAAATTAAATTGTATTGGATAACACTTAAACAGTTCTCATGCACATCTTCTTTTCCAGTTAAAAGCCTTGTTCTTGATCTGAAGAAACCCTCTGATATGATACCAGAGTCTGACAGCCATGTCTTTATGAGCTTGAAAGGTAAAAATAGCCTCCAGAGATTACAATGATGGAAAATGATATGTGAACTGGTGGATCAGGTTCATAAGCTGATCTCTGTAAATATGAGTGTCAATTATTTCCTGCGGTTCCCTTGTCATTCATCAGGAAATATTCTGCTATTGGTTTAGCCCAAATCACTGAGAGTGGCAGAGCCAAATCTGAGCCAAATCTAAGCCATCTACTCTCTACACAGCAAATGTGTATATATAATCTAATATTGTGTGTGCTTGTGTAAAACACATAAAAATTATGTTAAAAGAACCTTAAGGTTGCAAAGTCAAGCTTTCAGAAGTTAGGAAATGCCAGAATCATATGCATTATGAACAGTCTTTAGCTACATGATCACATACTATTTTTTTCCATGGGAGCCCTGCCTCATTCAGTGCATAGACTCCACAGTACTCAATTAAGGAGCAGCAATTCAGCATTTTTTTTATCTTCATTGATCAGTCACAGAATTTCCATTGCTATTCAATCCGTGACGTTTGATAACTTGGTTGTCCCTTAGCAGGTAAACGTCTCTGTCACAAAATACTGTGCATCTGTCTGGACACATATGTAGCCTTTTGATGGATGGGTATATTGATCACGGAGTAATCTCCTAGACTGCATTGGTTAAAGATTCAGTCTCCTGAGAGCCAGAGTATCAGAAATATTATTATTATTTATTATTAGTTATTATTAGAAGACCCTAGGAGCACACAAGAAACAATTCCAGTTTATTTCAAGTTCTTTTAGTAACAAATTCTCTAAGCAGATAAACAATCCATCAAATACTAAAATACAATAGCAGATACAGAGAGAGTGCAAAATGTTTAGCCCTATGACCAGTATCACTCACATCTCCTTCTGGGGGACCCTGGAGTGTCAGTCATTATTCTCCTCATCATTGTCATCATCACCACCCATGGTTGACATCTTGGCATCTCCTCATGCATTTATTCTCCCCTCCCCCTACACAGACCAGGCAACACCTTTTATCCTGAGTTACGCTTATGCCTACTAAGGCTCATATATATGCATAAGACTGTCAACCCCTTTTTTCTTATTTGCACTTCCACACCCTATAGACTTACGGGTGCTCAGCTTTTCATAGGTTATCTTGGTAGACCAGGTCTACATTACAAACTTACATCACTATAACTATGTCACTCAGGGGTTTGAAAAATCCACATCCCTCAGCGGCACAGTTATAGCGACCCAACTCCCGGTGTAGACAGCGTTATGTTGATGGAAGGGCTTCTCTTGTCAACATAGCTACTGCCTCTCATGGAGGTGGATTAACTGTGCTGATGGGAGAAGCTCTCCTGTCAGTGTAGTAACATTTTCACTGATGTGTTACAGCAGCACAGCTGCACCAGTGCAGTGTTTTAATGTAGTCCTGCCCTTAGTTCCCCTTATTCTCATTAACATCTGTGCAGACAAGTCTGGATGGTAACCTGCAGTTCCTGCAGAATTTCTCATGAGGTTACAATCAGGTGTCTTGCTTTCTAGACCACTGTGCCCTTTTAAGGAGTCTAATTTGTTTTGTATACTCCAAGTTTCACCTCTTGCTTACAAACTTGCTTAAAAACTGCTTGCTTACAAAATCAGACAAAAAATACAAGTGTAACACAGCCACACTATTACTGAAAAATGGTTTACTTTTCTCATTTTACCATATAATTATAAAATAAATCTAATGGAATATGAATATTGTACTTACATTTCAGTGTATAGCATATAGTGCAGTATAAACAAGTCATTGTCTGTATGAAATTTTAGTTTCTACTGACTTGGCTAGTGCTTTTTATGTAGCCTGTTGTAAATCTAGGCAAATATCTAGAAGAGTTGATGTACCCCCTAGAAGATCCTTGTGTACCACAAGGGGTACATATACCTCTGGTTGAGAACCATTGGTCTAGACGGATACATTGTGGCATATTTTCTTTAACATTTTTTTACATTTCTCTTGTAACTTTACTGGTACAGGGTTACCTACTTATGTCAACCTCCTTAGGCCTGAGGCCTAGTATGGCTAAGCTGAAATCATACAGGCCTCAGCCTGTAGACCTTGCATTACAACCTTACTTTGCTTATATACCTAATACAGTTTTATCTCTCATAAATATTTGTCAATCTTATACTCCTATGATCCTATCATGCTTAAACCTGTCCATTACACATAAATTAATTATTTTTAACCACAACAATAAATACTCTATTAAATGATTAATTAAACTAATCAGCTACACATAGCTCACACCCATCATTTGTGGATTCTCAGATTAACACATTCACGTGGATTATTACAGACACAGTGAAATCAACGCTTCTTGTTGATCCTGGCTTCCTGAACTGGCGCATATCCACCTACCTCAAATTTGTCATGAGAATTCTTCAGGAGTTCCATCATATTCAAGGGAACAAGGGTCTTCCAATACATAAAGGCCTAAATAATATATTTAGATTCTGTTTCAAATCCAGAAAACCTTTTTGGCTTACAATACAGGGGTACATCTACACTGCGACAAAAGACCCACACAGCAGCTGCAGCTTGCCCAGATCTCAGGCTGTGTGGCTATAAAGTTTCAGTGCAGATGTTTGGTCTTAGGCTGGAGCCCGGCCTCAGGGACCATCCCCACTCATGGGCTCTCAGATCCCAGGCTTCAGCTCAAGCCCAAATGCCTACACTGCAATTTTATAGCCGTGCAGCCTCACTCAGCTCACCTGGGCCAGCTGTGGGTCTTTTATTGTAGTGTAGAGATACCCAAGAGCTTGAAAACTTGGGGTGGAAGGTGGACAGATGCCAACATCCCAAATACACACAGAATCGAGGATCATGTTGAATAACCCAGTGGCTTTTCACTCCCGTAGAAAATATGGTACACTTTGAATTGCATGCACACATCACATGGCAGATGTGCCTACTTTCTCCATAAATGGGGACTGAGAGATGGAGACACGATCCTATTTGTGACTGTGGAAACAGATTTCAAGCTATAGAACACCTCATTAATCAATGTGTCAAATGATCGTATCTCAGTGGTATCTCTGCCATCCTCTTCACTTCACCTGAAGCAATCAATTGGATTGCCAGCCTGAACTTAGATATCTAAAATTGCTTGTTTTTAACCCAGATGAAAGGAGAAGAAAAATAGAAAGGAGGGCTGGAAGGGACCTCAAGAGATCATTTAATCCATCCTCACTGCTGAGCCAGGATTAAGATAGCTAGACCATTCCTACATGTTTGTCTAACCTGGTCTTTAAAGCCTCCAATGACAGGGAATCTACCATCCCTAGGTAACCTATTCCAGTGCTTAACTATCCTTATAGTTAGAAAGTTTTTCCTAATATCTATCCTAAATCTCTCTACAGAAAACAGTTGCTTTCACTACACAACCCTGATTCACCCCCAGAGTAAAATCCATCCTGTGCATTGAATGAGGCAGGGGTTCTGTGGGAAAAATAGTATGTGATCATATAATTAAAGATTGGATCATAATGCATACTCAGAGGGCGGCAAATTAAGGTTGCACAGGTTGCTGATTTTTGTGTAATTTCCATTTTTTTAAAGAAAGCAAACTGAAATCCCCACCCCCCTGAAATTCCATCATATGGCATCATATTGACACCAACATGGGTCATGAGCAGGGTTGGAACTTTTAGATCCACTGCACAGACCTCTGCCTCTTGAGCTAACAAAGTAACTGATAGCAGTAGAAGTTGTCATCCTCTATGTGGAACAGCACTAGAGGGGGAAAAGCAACACACTTTGCCAGAGGGTTTCACTGTTGTCTGCTGACAGCGGAGGAATGGTGAGACTTAGGAATCATGGGTTCCATTACAGGCTCTGGAGAGGAGTTTTCCCTAGTGGGCACAGGCTCTTCTGCCCCTTTTGCTCCAAGCTTGACCACTTCTTTCCAATCCCCTCCAACATGTCTCAGTCCTGCCTCTTTCCCACCCTTGGTTCCTTGTCCCAGTCATGTTCTCCATGCCTCGCCAGTTCCGTTCTTCATTCCTCAGGCTTCTCATCTGAGCCAGTCCCAGTTCCTGGCTTCTTTCTCAATCTGTCTCTTCACCCTAAGCATCTGGTCACCCCACACCCTCGTTACCCATCCCCATAAGCTCCAGTCCAGTCTCCCTTTCTGGGCTCCTTCTCCAATGTCCAGCATTTCCACCCCACCCAGCTGCTTGTTTCACTCTCTTTTCACATCCAGTCTTAGTTCTCCCGCTTCACCCTGGCTTCATCCGTGGCGTTTCATCAGACCAGCCTCTCTCCCCTTCACCTCTTCCCCTGGCCCCACTGGTTCCCAGTCCTCATCTCCTTGCTCAACCAGTATCATTCTTCTTCCCCAGTCTCCTAGACCAACCACAGTCTCCTTCCTCATCCACTGGCTCCTAGTGCCCCCTCACTTTCCCTTCCTGGCTCCCAATCTCCTTGTCCAGCTAGTCCCAGTCCCCCTCCCCAACTGTCTCCCAGTCTCAGTCTATTTGTTTTACTAGTCATAATCTCCTCTGCCCCCAGCTCCAAGTCCTAGTCTCCTTGCCCATCCAGTACCAGTCTCTCCTTTACCCCCAACTCCTGGTCCCAATTTTCCCTCTCACCACCCATAGCCTTCAGCCTCCAGTTCCATTGAATCCTTCCATCTCTATGTACTTGTCCCAATGTACTCACTCTGTCTTCCCTCTCACCCCACCCCCACACATCTCAGGTCCAGCTCTTTTCCTCTCTGCATTCAGTTATTCAGTTCAGGTGGCTCATGCCTGCTGGGCCCAGTAGGAGAGTCTTTGAAAGCACAGGAGAGACAGCCTCCCTGCTCACAGTTCTAGTGCTTGGACCTGGCACAGCTGGGAACTTGTGACACATTCTTGGGGTGCCCATGACTGTTACTCACTGACCCCAATGAGAGGAAGACTTGCTGGTGCTGGGTGTCAGCTCCCTGACACCACCCGTCACAATCTCCTCAAGACTCTGTCAGCCCTTACTTTGCCTTGCAGGTAACAAGAGTGTACCCCAGTCCTCAATCACCTTTGAAACATTCCCCTGTAGTATTCAGCTCCTGTCGCTGGACACTCTCAGAAATTGCCAGATTCGCTATCCCCAGTGTACATTGAGAGTCAGTTCCTATATAATATCACAGCACTGAGATAGAGCAACAGTAAAAACAATCATAAGTTTATTATCAAAAGCTAAAATGTAGGGGACAGTGAGTAAGGACAATGGAAACAGGAATGGTTTCATATAAAACAAAATCATAAAATGCCAAGTTGGGTCTACACTTATCAGTGGTTACCTTCCCTACATAATGAAGTAGATTCCCCCCCCACTCCGAAAAGGTTCAGTCTTATGCAGAGCTAGCTGGTTTCTGAAAAAACAGGATCCGAGCATTCGTGAAGCACCTTCCCTCTGCCAGGGATTTTCCTCAGTGAATGGATAACAAAATGTCTCCTTGCATTCGTTTTGTATTTTTCAAAGTTCATTTTTTTGACCCAAGAGACAGCAGAAACCCCCTGTGGTTTAATCTCCAGTGTCATCCCAATGTCTTGTTGACTTCATGTTTAAATTGGTCTCCCACTGTGTTGCCTTATAATACTTAATGTACATGTGAACCAAGATGGATAGGTGAATATATATCCTAACTCCTGTCTGGAAGAAACCTGTTTTTTTCTTTGGTTAGGGACAGACTTTAAAACATAGTTTCAATATATATACACAACATGTTTAAATACCATCTGTACATGTATCTCATGATGATTATGAGGATCAGTATAAGATAAGCCTTTATTAGAGGCCTTACATGACATTCCTTATGGGTAAATACCATGAAAGTGGTCTGCTAGGTGCAGTGAGTTTGTCAAGCCTGCTCAGATTTGCTGTTACAGAACACTAAACCATTTGCCAGTTGGCGTGGAGGTGTGCTTAGGGTCGCAGAACTGCAATTGCAGGAAAAGTCCTGCTCAACCCTGGGCTAGCTTATGCCCAGTCCAGAAGGAATTTTCAGGGAATTAAACTGAAGATATAACAAATGTCTACTGAGCATGTCAAACTATGATTTTTCAAAGACTTATAACTTGGCCAAATTTGGGCAGATTTTTCACCAGCATGGCAAAAGGCATATCACACACAGACACACACACACCTCAAATTTCAAGTCACTGCTCCAAAGCATGCGGAGTGCTAGAACTTCTGAAATAAAAGATGGTCAGAAATATTTAACATTATTCCCTAGCCTTGTTCTTGGAAATAGCTGAACTGTTGTGACTGAAATTAAAAATAAATAAATAAATCAGCCTCAGGCATGGAAAAGTTCAGCCCAAGCAGTTAAAGTCTGGTGAAGTTATAAGCAAATGAAAATGGGAACTGTTGGGCAACCTTAATAATAGGCAGTGCTACTAGCCCCACCTATAATCCGTTATTTTAGGGTTATGTTTCCTCTGATTTTTTTACCCTTTCCAACCTTTAAATACAATAATTTTGGTCTGATTGTTTTTGCCAATATAGGAGATATAATGGGTGAGTCCATTCAAAACTGTCTCAGTCCAGCTGGAATTGATAAGCTTATCAAAGTGCCAACTGGTTGTGCTGAGCAAACTATGGTGACAATGGCTCCAGCAACGTATGCCATTGAATACCTGGATGCAAGTGAACAGTGGATCAACTTTAAACCTGAACGGAAAGAAGAAGCCCATAACATGATTGAACAAGGTATGTGGAACCTCTTCCTCCTTCCCCCCCAAAAAATAACAAAATTGTTTTTACTTGTTCTCTCTTTGCATTGTAGAGTAAACATTGATGTTAGACATAGGACCGAGCTTGATTCCTAACTAACTTGCAGAACTATAATGGACATTTAGCAACCAGGCACAAAATCTGCACATTCACCCGCCAGGATGATAATGAAAGAACTAATGAAATTCCATACACTTATAAAATCAAAGGGGAAGGGTGTAAGCAAATCCACAGCTGTCTGTGAACTGAGGAAGATCCAAGTCAATGTAGTTATGTCAATTTCCACCAACTGAGGCTCTGACCCAAAGACTCTTTTTGGTTCATTAGAATTCTGCAAGCCTTTTCTAAATAATTAGGGGCTTCTCTTCCCCCCAACTCCTGTACGGGCATGGAACTCCCAGTGATATGAATACTTAGGGCTTCTCTACATGAACACTTAGTTCACGGCAAGTTTGGGTGTAAATCTACTCTGCACTAACCTGCCGTGCACTAACCTGCAGTGTTCATGTGAACACTGCTGCCACGCAATATCTGCTGGGCCATGCATTTACATAAGTATATAGTATATGGTGTCTTTTAAATTAATTCAAATGTGGCTATAAAAGTATCCCCAGCTCTTCAAATTCCTCCAGCTTGTTACCTGTTTTATTGATGATCCAAAGCTACTTTTCCCCGCTTTCATCTGGTAGCATCATTTGTCACAAGCCCATGAAGAAAGCTACAGCTCTCCATCGCTGGATGCCAGTTCTTAGGTACACTATAGCCCCTGCTCTCACAGCAATTCCCTTTGAAGTTTTTACAGGCTATCAAATAAGACTGGGCATGAAGTAAGACATTGCAAACCTTACTGCAGAATTGTCATTGTGCAACATGCAGAATAGAACCACATCTACAGTTTATCCCCTTAAATAAATAGCTATTAACAAAATATTCTCATTACAAGAATTATATTGTGGTGAAACATATTCCTGTTGTCTTTATTACAGCAGAGCTATATATATGGTTACCATCTGTACTTGCTTATAAGCCAAACACACTCTAATATGAATATTGAAATTGATCCATATATCCAATTATCTTTGAGAGCTCCTGGAGGACAGATGAGGTCCCAGAAGACTTGAGAAGGGCAAACATGGTACCTATTTTTAAAAAGGGGTGAAGTGAGGACACAGGAAATTATAGAACAGCCAGCCTCACTTCGATACCTAGAAAGATACTGGAACAAATTATTAAACAAGCAATTTGTAAACGTCTGGAGGATAACAGGGTTATAAGGAATAGCCAGCATGGATTAGTCAGGAACAAATCATGCCAGATCAACCTAATTTCCTTCTTTGACAGGGTTACTGGCCTAGTGGATGGGGAGAAGCGGTAGATATGATGTATCTTGATTTTTGTAAGGCTTTTGACAGTCCCGCGTGATAGTCTCATAAACAAATTAGGGAAAGGTGGTCTAGATTTAATTACTATAAGGTGGGTGCTCAATTGGTTGAAAGGCCATAATCAGAGGAGTTATCAATGGTTTGCTGTCAAACTGGGAAGGCATATCTAGTGGGGTCCTGCCAGGGTCAGCCTGGAGTCTGGTACAATTCAATATTTTCATTAATGATTTGGGTAATGGAGAGTATGCTTATACAATTTGCAGATGACACCAAGCCGGGAAGAGTTGCAAGCACTTTGGAGGACAGGATTAGAATTCAGTGTGCAGAATTGTTCTGAATTCAACAAGAGGAAATTTAATAAAAACCAGGACAAAGTACTTAACTTAGGAAGGAAAAATGAGGAGCAAACAAAAGCAGTGGAGTGCACTTCCATGTTAATCCAGGTGTTGCATGTAAAGGCCCAAAGTGCATACATACAAGTCCATGTACACTAATATTCTTAACCAATATATTTGATGGCTTGTTTATGCAGGTTACACGAGACTTCTTGAATTTCAGAAGGAGGATGGCTCTTATGGAGCATTCAAAACAACTCCCAGCAGTACATGGTAGTGTATACATCATAATCGGCCTTAGTTGTTGTTTTATATTCTAAAATGCCAATGTTGTCACACATAGTGCATTGGAAGTTTAGTTCCTGGCTTTTGGGGCCAAATTGTGCCCATATACTTGAGTGCATCTAATATGTACACAGATAAATTAGCTACATATACAGCTATGTGAGCAGGCTTCACATGTGCACAATGGGTATTTGCAAATATATGGATGCAAGTTTGTGTGCCTAAACTTTGATTCTTTGGCTTTTTATGGCCAAATAGTTTTTATTGTTAATAAAGTGAGACTTTTTTTCTGAACAACTTTCAGTGAACAGCTAATGCTGATGTAACTACATGGGCACGTGCAAGCTTTGTTTAATAAGAAATGCAAACACATGGGTGGACACTTCTATATATGTTTAAAACTGCTTATATTGGTTTAATTTTAATTCATCAATGCAAGAAGAGTATCCACACAGGGGGTTGTCTGGTTTAACTAAAACAATAGAAATTCACACTGCTAGTTAAACCAGTGCAACTTGGTGTGTAAACCAGGCTTCATTGTACGTGAGGCTGGATCTGTCTTTCTGTTTATCTATCTTTCTATATCTTTTACACTCATGAAAAACCAGTGTCAGAAGAGAATTGGGCCCAGTGTGGTAGTGAGTAGTGTTGTGCCCTAAGGTATGAATTGCACTGAGATTCTTCAGTCTTTCTTGATGCCTCGTATATCTTTCGTCATTGCCCCATAACTACCATTGACTGGTCAACGTTACACGTAGCATAGCTTGTGCAAAATTGTATCAGAATCTTCTGACGTACTAATTAGGGCTGTTGATTAATCGCAATTAACTCATGTGATTAACAAAAAATTAATTGCAATTAATCGCAATTTTAATCACAATGTTAAATAATAGAATGACAATTGAAATGTATTAAATATTTTGGATGTTTTCTACATTTTCAAATATTTGATTTCAATTTACAACACAGAATACAAAGTGCACAGTGCTCACTTTATATTATTATTATTTTTCATTACAAACATTTGCACTGTAAAAATGATAAAAGAAATAGTATTTTTCAATTCAAAGTACTGTAGTGCAATCTCTATCATGAAAGTGCAATTTACAAATATATATATATATATTTGTTACATAACTTCATTCAAAAACAAAACAATGTAAAACTTTAGAGCCTACAAGTCTACTCAGTCCTACTTCTTGCTCAGCCAGTCACTAAGACAAACAAGTTTGTTTACATTTACAGGAGATAATGCTGCCCGCTTCTTATTTACAATGTCACCTGAAAATGAGAACAGGTGTTCGCATGGCACTGTTGTAGCCGGCATTGCTAATTATTTATGTGCCAGATATGCTAAACATTCGTATGTTCCTTCATGCTTTGCCTACCATTCCAGAGGAGATATTTCCATGCCAACAACGCTAGTTAAAAATAATGCATTAAGTAAATTTGTGACTGAACTCCTTGGGAGAGAATTGTATGTCTCCTCCTCTGTTTTACCTGCATTTTGCCATATATTTTGTGTTATGGCAGTCTCGGATGATGACCCAGCACATGTTGTTCGTTTAAGAACACTTTAAGTCTTAAAAGAGCAACACTCCGATGTGGAAACTACAGAATCTGAACCACCAAAAAAGAAAATCAACCTTCTGCTGGTGGCATCTGACTCAGATGATGAAAGTGAATGTCCGTCAGTCTGCACTGCTTTGGATTGTTACTGAGCAGAACACTTCATCAGCATGGAAGCATGTCCTCTGGAATGATGGGTGAAGCATGAAGGGACATGTGAATCTTTACCGCATCTGGCATGTAAATATCTTGTGACGCCAGCTACAACAGTGCCATGTGAATGCCTGTTCTCACTTTCAGGTGACATTGTAAATAAGAAGCTGGCAGCATTATCTCCCATAAATGTAAACAAACTTGTTTGTGTGAGCAATTTGCTGAACAAGAAGTAGGAGTAAGTGGACTTGTAGGCTCTAAAGTTTTACATTGTTTTATTTTTGAGTGCAGGTTTTTTTTACATAATTCTACATTTGTACATTCAAATTTCATAATAAAGAGATTGCACTACAGTACTTGTATTAGATGAATTAAAAAATACTTTTTTTTCTTTTTTACAGTGCAAATTTTTGTAATAAAAAATAAATATAAAGTGAGTACTGTACACTTTATATTCTGTATTGCACTTGAAATCAATATATTTGAAAATGTAGAAAACATCCAAAATATTTAAATAAATGGTATCCTATTATTGTTTAACAGTGCAATTAGTTGCGATTAATTTTTTTGCTTGCTTGATAGTCTTAATGCTAATTGGTGTTAGTGAACCACAAATATCAATGAGTTTAGAAAATGAAAACAGTGTCTTTTATACAGGCTAACTGCATTCATTGCTAAAGTGCTCACAAGGTGCAGAAAATACATCAGTGTCGAGGACCGTTACATACACAAAGCTGTTTCCTACTTGCTTGGACAACAGCAGGCAGATGGCTCATTTCGTGACCCTCACCCAGTGATGGACAGACTTATGCAGGTTAGTCATTGAAAATTATAAGTACCTGTTCCCATATGGGCCAGATTCTCAGCTGCTATAAATCGGTGTCGCTCTACTGAAATCCTTGGGACTATAGCAGCTGATGATGTGGCCATGTGTTTAATTTTGTTTTGTTTTGTTTCCCCCTGATTCTGGACTTTTATCTTTTGCTTCCCATATAATTGTGTGTGGGGAGGGGAAAATCAACAGCGCCTCACAGTGAGAGACTCAAGGAACTCAATCAGTTCAGTTTATTAAGAAGATCAAGTAGTGATTCGATTACAGTGTATGAGGAGAAAATACCAGGTGCTAAAGGGCTCTATAATCTAGCAGAAAAAGACATAACAAGAACCCATGGCTGCAAGCTGAAGCCAGACATATTCAAATTAGGGATACAGCACACATTTTTAACCAGAACTGTGATTAACCATTGAGACAAACTACCAATGGAAGTGGTGGATTCTCATCTTTTGATGTCCTCAAATCAAGACGGGATGCCTTCCTGGAAGATGTGCTTTAGACAAGTTATTGGGCTCAGTATAGGAGTAAATGGGGAACATGTAAAGGCCTGTGTTAAAGAAGATTAGAGTAGAGGATCCAATGGCCCTTTTTTACTTTAAAAGCTATGAATCTATGAATGAAAAAAATACTTGTGATAGAAAAAAAGTGTGGCTGGGAGAATGGAGAAGAATGTTGGGGGGTGTAGTAGCAACAAATGTGTGACTGTGTGGTGGTGTTTATTTTTCATACAAAGAAATACAACTAGATTTGCTCAATTAAACAATTAAACACACATTTATGCTTTAGAAACTTTCCAGTGATTAACCTTCTAGGGTGGAGTTGGCAAAGCTGAAGAGCATTTGGCTTTGACGGCCTTCATAACCATCGCTATGCAAGAGGCCATGGGGGCTTTCAATGACTCTAAGTCTTCTGAGGTGGTAAGAAGCCTGCTCTTCTTTTATTCTTAAATCTTTTGTTTTCTTTTTACGTGCATTTGTTGTCTGCTGGCATGCGTGCTATGCTTGGTATAGTGGCATAGAGATTCCTGAGCATGTCCTTGGCCTCATCGTCACTATTGAGGCTGCATTTCCACTGTGGCACAACCCTTGCTCTTCTTGGGCCAGATTCAGCTAGAATTTCTGTTAGGAGAAATACAGTCACAGCACCCCAGTGGCCACAAGTCTGCTGGGCTGGCGCAGTGCAAAAGAACCACAATCTTTCCTCCACTGTTGGAAGACTGCAGATCCCCAAACGCACATAGTGCAGGCCAATGTGGCTGGAGGACACATTGATTCAATGGATCCCCTTGGCTGCCTCTACTAACAAGTTTCTTTGAAGCCCCTAGCAAATTTTAAAGCTACCCTCCCGCAGGTCAGAGCCAGATGCAGGTGGCAGCATCACAACTTGCTCTCCTTGGGGTGAACCTTTTCTATCGTGCAAGAGGAACAGTGGGCCCAGGGAAATGTGATTTACACCAGTTGGGGGAACCAGGCCATTGTCAGTGGCGTGCTTATGATACTTTTCTTTTCTATAGCTCCTGCCATCTGAGGATCTCACATTTAATTGAATCAGTCCTCACAATGCCCCTGTGAGGATGGAAGTGCTGTTATCCATTAAACAGATGGGTAAACTTGGAAACCAGCACTATAAATACTGTTACAAAATGAAGCCAGGACTAAAAGCCATGTCCTTTGAGCTTCAAACACAATAATTATTCTGTAATCCATGGTGAGGTAATAAAACCATGGTTCTAGGTGGAAGCAGGAACAGAAGAATATAATAATTGCCAGACTGAACAGTGGCCAGCACTAGATGCTTCAGTGGAAGGTGCAAGAAACCTCCTCACTCTAATAATTAGAGACTGGCTTAACCCTTGAATCATGAAGTTTCATCTCTCTCCCAGATCCTGTTAGAATCAACTATTATACCTCTGTATAGTCTTATTATCCATATTGATTCCCAATCCCTTTTTGAATCTCGCTATGTTTTTGGCTACAATGACATCATGTGGCAATGAGTTCCACAGTTTAATTGGGCATTGTGTGAAAATGTATTTCTTTTAATTTGTCTTGAATTTGACCCTAGTAATAATAAATAATAATAATTAATAATAATTAATAGCCCCAGATCCTGAGGTCCCCAATCAGGCAAACTCCTAGTTTTGTCTGAGAAAGGACTAAGTAAAAATTAAGTAATAAACTCAGGATTTGTCAAAACAATGCTGGTTAGCATTTATTCAGCACTTTACAAATTCAGTGCATTGGACAAACATTCATCTTGAAGTATCTTGTTATTGCAAACATTATTGCCTGCATCATCTTCGAAGCCTTCCTCTCCCAGAAAATTAGGATCTGGTGCCACAATCAGATGCTAAAGGTGCCTTCTCTTCTCCCCCAGAAATCAGCTGTATGTGGTAGGGAGTCTCTGATGAGAATTTTGTACTCCTTGTAAATGGAGCAATTGCAACTCAAATAGCCCATTTATTTTAGCATAGACTAGCCAGTGCTCATATAAAAAATCATTTTATTCCCTGCCAAAATCTTCAACAAATATAATTGTTTTGCATTATTCTTAAGCACAGTTATTAGTGTCACCTCACTCCCATTCGATTTAATTTAGAAATAGCTGCATTGTGTTATAATTCATTGGATCTCAAATCAATGTTACCTTTGCATTGGTTGTGTACCACTCTCCAAATTGATCTATTTTTATTTCCACAGAAACAAGGCATTGAAAAAGCTGTCGCTTACGTGCATGGACAACTCTCACCTCAGCTGAACTTCTACTCAGTTGCAATCTCTGCCTATGCTCTGGCTCTTGTGAAAGACAGTAACTCAGAAGCCAAATGGGCAGAACAGATTTTAAGAGAAATTTCTACACTCGATGCAGGTACTAATAATTATTCTTACAATGATGATTCCATTTATAAAGCACTCTTCCCAACCAAAGTCCTTGGGCGCTGTTGCAACATAATTAAAAACAAGATCAGGTGCAATAAGGCCAACATGATTAAATGTAGGTAATATGCAGATTATTAACTCTAGACCTATTGGAATAATAATTCTACCTTTAAGTCATCCCCAGAAAGAATCTTAGCACTGCACTGAGTTGGCGTTCCATACATTGTGATCAGTACTCTATAACAACTGGGTCAGTACATTGTGATCAATACACTATAATGGCTGGGATACGTCAAAACTCTGTTAGAAATTTGGCTTTTTAATAACCTTTGGTTCCTATA
Source organism: Chelydra serpentina (assembly GCA_037349315.1). NCBI lineage: Eukaryota > Metazoa > Chordata > Testudines > Chelydridae > Chelydra > Chelydra serpentina. Next base: position 53,007,076 of record JBAIAC010000004.1, read on the forward strand.
CTTATTTATGTATATCGTCAGAATGGTGACGGCTGTGTCTCTTGGGTGGAATCATTACTATGAAATGAATTACCTATATTTTTCTAAACTGAGCTAAATTGAAGTAATTTTTGGAAAATACCTTCCCTGGACTGATTCAAGACTGAGTAATTGTTTCAGCAACGCAACAGCGCTACTGGGGAAATGGTAAAGATGCAGTTTCTATAGAAGCTACCGCTTACGCATTACTTCAGACGTTACTCCAGAAGGATATCAAGTATGCAGAGCCTATTGCTACATGGTTAACAGAAAAAAGGACATATGGTGGCGGATACTGTTCTACACAGGTATCTGGCTTTCAGGCTCAATGGAGTGGGGGGGAAAGTACTGTAAAAAAACCCTTACATGTCCAATAAATATGGAAAGATAAATATTTCTATGGGTCCAACCAGGCAGTCTTTTACAGTAGTTCAGAATCATAATGTTATGGGGTGAAACTGGATTTTCCATTGGTAGAAAGTTGCTTATTTTGATTTGAAGCCCACAATGAGCCAAGTCCTGAGGTCATTCAGTAAACACCTGAGAATTTGGCCCTAGGAAAGGAACAATATGGGTTAGTGAGGGTTCCATGACTTTAATGGAGCTGCGAAGAGTTATACCCGCTGGGGATCTGATCCAAAATGTTGATAGAAGAATCTGGAAAATAAGGTGAATGGACTGAGGGGGATGAGCAGACATGTGGAGACTTCAAAGACAGAAGCTGAAAGGGACAGAGATCTAAAAAGGAGAGATCTGAATGAGGAGTTACTTACAAGGAGAGGCATGTGACAAGAGCACTTTGCTATTGCCGAAAGACTCCAGTGAGGCTGGTGTTCATTTGTATTTCAATCTCACACAGGATACAGTGGTAGCCCTGGAAGCTTTGTCGCAGTATAGCATACAGACTATAGAAAGTGATCCCACCATTTTGAATCTTGCATTAAACCTACCTGGAAGGCACAAAAAGCACTATTTTAACCTGAATAGTAACAACATCCAGATTCAGGAAGAACTACAGGTACTCAACCCTTTATTGTTCTAAGTTTTGATATTTCCTGGTTTGCAAACAGAAGGAATGCTTTCATTTCTCAGCAACCTTGATGTACTTTGGTTACAGCCATTTTTCTGTGTAATAACAATATTTAGCACTAATAGGCACCTTTCTGCCTCTCCCAGATGTTCAGATTGCTGCTTTTCCTCCAATGGGAAGGACCACTGCGGTTCTCTGTCCATTCAGGGTCATCTTAGGGGGGAGGGAAGGGGCAAGGTATGTCCCTTGCTCTGACCCACAATGCAGTGGGGCCTGAAAAAATGCTCCCTACTCCTACTGCAGGGATCACTTTAGTGAGGTAGGGGAAGACATGCCCCATAGTTCCTTGAATGACAGTTAGGGGACTGTTACAACCCTGCACTAGGGAGGAGGAATCCCTATAGTCCCTCACTCATGGCAAAAGGGGAACACCTTCTAACATGGTGAGGTTGCCCAGGTCCCAGACAACAAGCAAGACTCTCAGGGATCACGGGAAAAAGACAACGTGAATAATGGCCAAAATGTTAAATGTCTACTGTTTGGTTTGGTTTGCAGTTTGACCTCGGAAGCAAAGTTGAAGTGACGGTAAAGGGCAAAGGAAATGGGACGCTGAGCGTAAGATGGAGCTTGGAAACTTATAAGTTTAATTTTATTTTTCTCTTTCAAAAAGAAAACGGTACTAATTCACATCTGTAGGCGCCTGCCCCACCATCACTTCCAATCACACACAGTGCAGGAAGGAATATCAGGCAGCCTCACCCCTTCCCAGATCCTGCCAAACAGTAACTAAGCAAAGCAATCAATACCCCATACTGCCTGAGACCCTGTACTTATGCACCCCTGCCCTCCCCCAGTATCCCTGGAAAATCCATGCAGAGTGCCCTGAAGGTCACAGATTTTACCTGTGTTGGACACAGATGCAGGGAAAAATTCAGTCTATGGAGCCTCATGAAGAACAGCCTGATAGCTATTTATTACACTGAAATTACTTCTGTTATTACTGAGCGCTGCTGGTGGGGGGCGGGGAGGGGGTCTTTGAAGTGGGTAGGTCCCAGGCCATTTAGGTCTTTGAATATTGCACATCAGTCTGTCATTGTATCCACTACAGTCATCAGGAGATAATCTGTAGTTATAGCTACATTATGAGCTATGAGTGTGATTCCCCTGCTCATGCACACAGACTCATGATAGCTCTCATTGAGCTATCACAGGTATCACAAGCAGGGTAGCTGCGAGAGCACTGGTAGCTGCATCGGAGGCATGGCTGAATCGTACCAAGTACAAACCTGCCTGAAACTAGTTTCTGTGGAATCTATCTCACTCTCCCTGATCACATGTAACTTCCAGTATGTGCAGAATCCGATGAATTGCTGCAGACCTGGTTGGTTAAATTCTTTGTTGTTTAAAGGAGATTTTAGGGTGTTCTCTTTTTTTTCAGATACAAAAAATATATTATTCTGTTGAGACGGAGAACAACACATGTACTGACTTGATTCTGAAAGTTGAAATGGAAGGGAACGTCAAATATTCAAGTAAGTGAAAAGAAAACAGAGCATCTGTTTTTAATGATGGCAAATTTGGCTAAACCCTGATAGTATCCTATGCCTTTTTAGCTGATTAGATTGGGAAAGGAGAAAGATATATAGTGCCTTCAGGACAATTTGTATTTTTATTACATGTAGGGTGTTTAATTGGTAATATTTTAAGAATTGTTTTATAAGGCCCACAGGTGACTTTTTGGAGAGTGCTTAATAAATATACTTACGTTATTATTATTAGTTATTACTAGAGAGCAACGATGACCTTCTTGGCCAAATGACTTAATATCTCTGTGTATCATGGTTCCCGCCCAAAAAGAGTTAATAATATTTCCGGTGTCTGTCTTTTAGCTATTTATTATACTGAAATTACTTCAGTTAGAGCACCTCCACTGAGTGTTGCCTGTCTTTTCTCCTTAGATTGTAAGCTCTTTGGGGCAGGAATTGTCTTTGTGTATTTACAAATGGGGCCCCAATCTCAGCTGGGACCTCTAGGTGCTCATACAAATTAAAAATAATGGTGATTATTGCGGGCATTTATTTCAAGCTTTAATTTAAAAGATACATGAGATAAAGAGACGGAGGAAAATGAAGTTTATAAAAGCCGTGGAGGTGGCAGGAGTCAGCGCTGATCCCTCACAAAGTGCAAAGAGGAGAGAAATCAGCAAGCTTTTCATCCCAGTCCGCCGGGGTCTGATTGTGTCTAACACCTCCAGGTGCTCTGGACGCTGAGGAAGAGGACTATGATTATGAGGAGGACCATGCTATGGAAACCAGAAGAGATGAGCCCATGAGCCAGATAGAATGGTTTGACATCCGTAATAGAAGGAAAAGAGAGGTGCCTGTTCCCGGTAAAACAGAATCATTACGATACAAAGTCTGCGTCAGGTAGGTTTGGGACTAGGTTAACTTTATTGGTTGATTACACGCTTTTGGTTAGGAAATCTTGGTCTTCTACATCTTTCTGCCATCTGTTGTCTTAGTGAGCTCAGCCTCCAGTGACAAATACATAGACATTCTGGAAGCACACGTTCAAATCCTGGCATGGTGGCTCAGCTCTTCGTCTTTCAAGACAGTAAAGTTGATTTCCATTCAGTGCATGGGGTATGGGCCATTCACACAAGATCTTAAGCACCAAGCTCCTGTCTGCTCTGCATAACATTAAAGAATTGTTTGTTTGTTTGTTTGTTTGTTTGTTTGTTTTAATGTAAGATTTTGCCCCAGTGCTCTTGGTCAAAAATTTACTCCTGCCTTATACCCACATAGTTGTGTTGTATGCCAACTATTCACCTGGCTGCTGCCCTCCACCCCAGAGGTAGTTGCACTTCAGCCTATGTAAACAACAGAAACTCAATAAACTACACCAAAGAGGAGGGGAACCTCAGTGGGATTAGTGTAGTTTGCAGATTAGAGTGTTGGCGTGTGCCCTGTGTGATTAACCTCCCTCTCCCTGTGGATGTCACATATTCTCCCTCGCACTCATTAATGCCCTGGAAAAGAGCTAGTCCATTTACTATTGTCTGGCGGTGCTTCTCCAAAGATAGACCATGTTCTCTTGCTGTTGCGTGGAGAGCAGAGGGGAAGGTCTGGCTCTCAGTGCCACTGGCTCTGTTGGGACCATGGGAATGAAGAGAAACTGGCAGTTGTGTAGTAGAGGCACTGGATCCCAATGGGTGAGAAGGGCCTTTATTAAGGCTGCTGTTTCACTCTCCTCCTGTGCAATGGTGGCTCTTAGGCAGTAGCAGCCCACAGTTTTAGGCAGGACTTTATAACTTGCTTTTGGTCTGTACAGGTGTCAATGGGAGGTGAGATGGAAGGTGAGTGAGGTAATATCTTTTATTGGACCAGCTTCTGTTGATGACAGAGACAGGTTTTTGAGCCACACAGGTCTGACCTGAAGGAATGCTCTGTGTGGCTCAAAAGTTTGTCTTTCTCACTAGCAGGAGTTGGTCCAATAAATGATATTACTGCACCCACCTTGTCTCTCTGATATCCTGAGACCCACACGGCTGCAACAACCCTGTGTACAACAATGGGATGTGAGGGCATTTAGTACCTCATGGAATCAAGGCACAATAAAGGGCACTTTGAAAGTGCCTATCAGTGTTGCATTGTGCATGGGAGGCTGCTCATGGAAATCCTCCTGCATCTGCTGTGTTGGAGCCTCCTACAGGAATATGTGGCTCTTAGGGTGTGTGATAATATCTGCACTGTCCTCCCCAGCACAGTGTACTGCACAGTTGCACAGTTGCACATTGTGCGAATGTTGCACAGTTGCAATCCAGTGTGGATTTAAGGGGTTGTGGTTTACCACAGCACTAATTATCAAAGAGCCACTGTCATTTGTAAAGCACATTGGAACAGCCGTGTAAATGTAACATACCATCATCACCTCCATCTTCTTGGGGATGGCTCAACAAAAATAATCCAACTCTGAAGAATTTGGGAAAGGAGGGAAATTAAAGTGCATTAGAAAAGCACAACAAACAGTTGCATATTTAGGAATTTAGTCTCTAGACATACATTTAAGCTATTTACTTTCCTAGGTAGATGCGTTTAAATAAACAGCTGCTAGGAACATTTTGGATTGTGCTCATTAGCAATAGGAATCAGAATCTGTTTCATCATCACCAGGCAGGAATGGCCAAGCTCTTCAGATGACCGTCTTTGTAACAAAATGTAAATGTACAGTGCAGAGAGACAAGGTGGGGGAGGTAATATCTTTTATTGGACCAACTTCCATTAGTGAGAGAGACAAGGTTACACAGAAAGCTTATCTCTCTCTCTCATCAATGGAATTTGGTCCAATAAAAGATATTATCTCACCCACCTAGTGTTTCTAATGTCCTGGGACTGACATGGCAACAGCAACACTGCAGACGTTGTACAATGTAAGCATTTACTGACAGCAATTTTCCCTAAAAGGTCCGCAGGTCCCAATATACCAAAAATGTCTCTAGTTGATCTCTCACTTTTAAGTGGCTTGGAACCTGACACAGATGAACTTGAGCAGGTGAGGAGCATTTCTTTCATTGACATCTGTAATTTAATTTATTATTTTTGCACTGTTCTTTGGGAGTCTGTGTTTATCACCAGAGTAAAAGGGGTGGTTTTTAGCCCCACTTCTCTCAAAAGTTTGCAGAATAATTAACAGGAAACTGAGAATCGGGACAGACATTTTCATTATGGAAAGAGTTAGGGCTCTCGATCAATTGCAGTTAACTCACGCAAATACCTCAAAAAATGTAATCACGATTAAAAAAAATCATTGCGACTAATCGCAGTTTTAATCGCACTGTTAAACAATAGAATTCAATTGAAATGTATTAACTATTTTTGGATGTTTTTCTACATTTTCAAATATATTGATTTAAACTACAACACAGAATACAAAGTGGACAGTGCTCACTTTATATTATTTTTTATTTCATATTTGCACTGTAAAAATGGTAAACAAAAGAACTAGTATTTTTCAGTTCACCTCAGATAAGTACCATAATGCAATCTCTTTATCGTGAAAGTGCAACTGAGGGCTTGTCTACATTACCCGCAGGATCGATGGGCAGCAATCGATCCAGTGTGTGTGGGGGGGTCGATTTAGTGCGTCTAGTCACGATAAATCGACCGCCAGGTGCTCTCCCATCGACTCCGATACTCCACCGGAGCGAGAGGCGCAGGCAGAGTCGACGGCAGAGTGTCAGCTGTCAACTCACCGCAGTGAAGACACTGCGGTGAGTAGACCTAAGCATGTCGACTTCAGCTACATTATTCATGTAGCTGAAGTTGCGTAACTTAGATCAATCTCTCTCCTGCCCCAGTGTAGACCAGGCCTTACAAATGTAGATTTTCTTTGTTACATAACTGCACTCAAAAACAACATGAAAATCAACATGAGTTGGACTTCTCCGCTTTGGATCACTATCGAGCAGAACCCATCATCAGCATGGAAGCATGTCCTCTGGAATGGTGGCTGAAGCATGAAGGGGCATACGAATGTTTAGCACATCTGGCACATAAATACCTTGCAACGCCAGCTGCAAAAGTGCCATGCAAACGCCTGTTCTCACTTTCAGGTGACATTGTAAATAAGAAGTAGGCAGCAGTATCTCCTGTCAATGTAAACAAACTTGTTTGTCCTAGTGATTGGCCGAAGAAATAGGACTGAGTGGACTTGTAGGTTCTAAAGTTTTACATTGTTTTGTTTTTGAGTGCAGTTATGTAACAAAAAAAAATCTACATTTGTAAGTTGCACTTTCACGATAAAGAGATTGCACTACGGTACTTGTATGAGGTGAATTTCTTTTGTTTATCATTTTTACAGTGCAAATATTTGAAATAAAAAATAATAATATAAAGTGAGCACTGTTGTTATAACCATACAGCTAAGGGTAGCCTAAAATTCCTCCTTACCTGTAAGGGTTAAGAAGCTCAAGTAGCCCGGTTGACACCTGACCAACAGGACCAATGGGGAAAGAAAATACTTTCAAATCCTGGGGGGTGGGGGGAGGCTTTGTTTGTGCTTTTAGTTTTTGTTCTCTTTTGGGACTGAGAGGGACCGGGCTGAAATTCATCTCCTCCAAACCATCCTAAACCAAGTCTTCAATCCTGCTTCTTACCTATTGCCTTGGCAAGTTTTTGACCTAAGCTGGTAAAAATAAGCTTAGGGGGTCTTTCATGCGGGTCCCCAAAACTGTACCCTAAAGTTCAGAGGAGGGAGGGAACCCTGACAACTGTACACTTTGAATTCCATGTTGTAATAGAAATCAATATATTTGGAAATGTAGAAAAACATCCAAAATATTTAATACATTTCAATTGGTATTCTATTGTTTAACAGTGAGCTTAATCGTGATTACTTTTTTTGAATTAATTGCATGAGTTAACTGCGATTAACTGACAGCTCTAGGTACGTGAGATGCGAATTGCACCACTAACTCACATAGCATAGACATACCCTTAAGTTAGGGATTGATTGCTTTTGTTGATAGGTGGCTTGTCTGATGACTACTGGATTTGTCCTACTAGACTTTCTTTTTTAAATAGTCCCTGGCTGGATACGGTGTTTGGCTGCTTGAGTCAACTCAAATCTTAATATTTTGTACTCTTTTGTCTTATGACCATTAGATACTCACAATATGCCCTTCATAAATGGATTAAATCAATAAAATACAATAAAAATGAGCAAACAGTCCCTCCATATACTCATCCAGAAAATTTCCTAGGTCCTCCACCACATAAAGGAACAGCAGACCAAGGAACTGTTCATTCTAAGGAAGAATCAACCAGTCCAGTACAACACACAGCTAGGCAGTTTAAAACAGCCAGCATAAGCCAAAACAGATTTGAAACCAAGGTAAAAATGATGTTTCTGTTTTTGTAGTTGGTAAAGTCTGCAGACAAATACATCGACCACTTTGAGTACAAAGAAGGAAAGGTTTTGCTCTACTTTGGAGAGGTGAGTGAATCCTATATGACTTTTCCAACTTCCGTCAGGTGATATTATAAAGAAGAGAGTATGTTCAGAGGCATCTCTTTTAAATCTGTATATTGTTGGTCCTCTGCTCAGATCAATGTAGTCCACCCAGACACAGGACAGCAGTGCACCATCATGTATTAATTAGAGGACATACCCATTCTTTTCCAAAAGTATCTTTAGGCCTTTGTAATACCCAGAAAGATTAATACCATGTCCCAGACCAGGACTTTGGAACAAAGTAGTCACAGAGCCCCTAATGAATCCATTCAAGCCAGAGCAATTGCTAACATTTGTGAGGCCCCAGAGCCTGAATCCTGCAAAGCAATTATGCATGTGGATAACTTCAGTCATGAGAGTAATCCCATTACAGACAGTGTGTTTCCATGTGTGTAAAGTTAAATATGTGCTTTGCTGGATCAGGGCCCATGACAAGAGAGATGTACAGGGACGTCCTCAAATGATCTGCCTTCTGGGTTATCTACAATGCCCCTGACTTCCCTGTGGCATCAGTTCACATGATGACTGCCTCCTTCAGCCATCTGAGATGCTTCACATCCTTAAGTGACTCTCAAGCATAGATGCCACTAGCAAGTGATTTTCACAGAAGGCAGCAGTAAGAAAAGAAATAACTAAGGACAAGGGCCAAACTGGATGAGAAAAAAATTAAATATGTTAGTGCTGCTATGGCTGACAAAGTGATTGTGTTTATGTGGGGATCATAAATAAATGTAATGTATGTAAATAAATGTAAATAAACTGTAACGAGGTCAGCACCCACCTCTCGTGCATGCCCCCTTTGCTTTGGCCAATAGTGCCTGCAAACACAGTTCTTTTCACAGCAGGGGTGAGGGGGCACCCACCTCTCATGGATGGCCCCCCTTTCTCTTGGTTAGGTGTGAGCCTGCTTTTGGTTTTTTGTTCTTTCAACGGGGTGGCACCCACCTCTTGCAAGCATCACCCCTCCCCCGGCTGGTGGTTCTCTCAGCTGGTCTTCAGCAGCTTAGCCCTCCAGCTGAGCCACACATGCTGTCCCCCCTTCCGGGGTATACAGTCCCGAGTTCTTATCACAGCCCTGGTATGGGGCTGTAGCTCGTAAGCTTCTTCCCAGAGGCACTGCCTTCTTCACACACCTAGCTGGGGCCCATCTTGGTACCCTCAACTGATGTCGTTTTCAGCAGCCCTCCCTGGGCTCATTCTGCAATCAGACCAGCAGGGCCCATCTCAGTACCCTTGTCTGGTCTGGCCGGGTTTTGTGCTCAGTCCCCGGGCTCAGCCTGCCCGCACAGACCTTTTGACAGCTCTGCTGCTCTTCTGTGCAGCCAGCCAGACATCCAGTCTTTGGCAGCCTTCGCTGGGCTCAGTTCTGTCTGGTGAGCTCTCCGCAGGGAGCTATCCGCAGTCCAGCCACGCACCTGGTCCTCCCTCATCAGGCTCCACACAGCCACTGATGGCTCTTCTCTGCTGCTTGCCTTTTATCTGGCCCTTCTGGCCCCTTATTGGTGGCTCTAGCAGCCCCTCTGTTTGGCCGCTCTTCTGCAGCCACTCTAGGCTGCCTAGACTAGAGGACTTCTCGCTGCTATTCTGGGACAGAGTGATGCAGGACCGCAAGGCCTCCAGCAGGGGGCCTCCGGACCTAGTCCACCCTGCCACAGGCCCTATGCAGTTACATAGCTAACACAGGTCTAAAGCTGTCCCTTAGTTCTATAAAAGAGAACCAGTGCATACTGGCACAGGATACTTTGGGATGTTAGGGCCTGATTCAGGAAAGCCTTTAAGCCTCCATTTCTGTTCAGGATGACTTCAGTGGGACTTAATCACATGCTTAAAATAAAGCAAGTGCTCTGAAGATTAGGGATACTTTCCTGAGTGAGGATCTCAGAAAGAGAAGACCATCGATGCTGTACACAGCCAATAAACCTGCTTATTCTTTAATAGCAAGTCTTTGAGCATTGGCCTGCTAAACCCAGGGTTGTGAGTTCAATCCTTGAGGGGGCCATTTAGGGATCTGGGGCAAAAATTGGGGATTGGTCCTGCTTTGAGCAGGGGGTTGGACTAGATGACCTTCTAAGGTCCCTTCCAACCCTGATAGTCTATGATTCTATGATTCTATGATTCAAAGCTCCCAATAACCTGGGAAAGAACAACCTTATGCACTTCTGGCTGAAACAGCCAGTTAATTCATCCATGTTGTCAGAAAAAAAAAGTGTTCAGCAGAACCAACACTATAGGCGCAGATAAATTGGGGAGTGGTTGGGGAGCATTAATTCTCTTTTTGTAATAAATGTTGTTTCTGGTTTGTTTGTTTTTTATGCAGCTCAGTAATGGATCCGAACCAGACTGTGTGTCGTTTGGGGCTAAGCAAATCAATCCCATGGGTCTAGTACAGCCAGCAAACGCCATCATTTATGATTTTTACAACCCTGGTAAGCTGACCCAGTAGTATAGAAAAAATGAACATGAAACTATTTAGAAAGGGCAAGATGCCAAGGTTGAATTTTTCCCTTCTGTCCGTTGAGAGGAAACCCTAGTATATTGGAATGTGATGTGTGAATCAATATTTTTCTTACACTGCTTAATGAAAAGACTCCCCTCTCAATAATTATTGGTAATGTCACAGAGAGAGTGTACTTTAACAGAGATCTTTTCAAGAAGTGATCTCCTGGTTTTCATTGATTGTAGGGGACTGAAAATACATATTTTTACTTGTATGAGCCTTTTTAAGTGAACTTTTCATGCATGTGTATGATTGATCTCCACAGATCACATAGAGCACCAGCCGCAGAAGACCAGGCTTCCCCAAATTTGTCCCTGGGATCAATTCTAAGGACAAAAGCCCAGATTCTCACAGGTATTTTGATGCCTAACTCAATACATTGAATGGGAGTTAGAGGTCTAAATACCTTTGAGAATCTGGGCCAAAGAGACTAGTTCAATCTCTCTGTTGACTCAAACCTTGGCCTCTGATGGTACTGTTAGCACGGTGATCAAGTAATGCCATACATGGCGGTGGTATTTGCAATGTGGATCGTTATCAACTAGAAAATGTTTAATTGATGAATTTGCATCAGAATTTTTTCTTTAAAGAAACAGTAAATGTTTTACGTAATGTTTTTTTCCCTTTTAAGCTTTCCATTGTGGCTCTGTCCACCACTGCACTTTGTTTATTAGACCATCTCTTTGCCTTTACAACATCCAACCCCCAAACCAGCTAAGTCCTCCAAATCCTAGGCTTCTTAGAAGTCCTTTATAGAAAGGAGACACTTCAACTGCAAAATATGATATGTCTTCCAGTAGAATCTAGAGTCCCCAGTCAGGATCAGAACCCTGTTATGCTAGGCATTCTACAGACATAGTAAGACAGAGTATTTCATTGACACTTTTTGATTTCTAGAAATGGAACCAAGTTGCAAAATGAAGATCTAGATACAGATTTCAAAGTTTTAGGGAAAATGGGATGTTTCAGTTTTTGGTATGGTCTATTCTAAAGCAAGGTGCCAGTTGCAAAATCCAGATCCAGAATTTGGAATCACCCAAACTTCAGACCTGTTTGAATCTGGGGCTTTGGTTGGGATCATATATAGCAGCTTTCTATATACTATACAAAGGTATGGTGCATTCCTTATTCCCATCTAAATATCTGAGATTTCATTTTAGCTGTTAAAATAAAGGAGCCTGGGAGTGAGGAAGAATATTGGGGATTGTAGCAATGGGCCGACAGAAACTAGGTTAAATTACACTTGCTTGACTCTGTGACTAAAGACTGAGCCATTGGTATTTGGAATGATCAGCGTTATGAGCCAAAATACAACTGAAGTCCTGATTAAACCAGGATAAAGCTGAATAGTCAGTGTATGGGTGAGAAATAAAAGAGAGACTGTTCAAAGAAAGTCAGAGGCAGCTGTGATCTCTGTGTAAACATCATCAAACCATAGCGAAGATAGTGCCTCTCAAGTTATGTCTACACTACAAATGAAGGCATGACTGGAGCATGGGTAGGCATACCAATACTAGCTTTAATCTAGCTAGTGTGAGTAACAATAGTAGTGAAGACATAGTGGCATGGTTCTAGCAGCCTCAATACATTTCCAGAGTCCCCAGCGGGCTTTTACTCAGGGGGCTAGCCTGTCTTACCACATCACTGCTGCTGTAACCTGTGTTAGCTAGATTAAAGCTAGCACGGGTTTGCCTCTCTGTGCTACAGTCACACCTTCATTTGTGGTGTAGACATACTCTGAGAAGCAATGGCCTCCTCAGACACATATAATACAGGGAGCAAAGTTGTTGCTATCTTCTCTGTAAATGCTATGGTAGTGAACTGTACTTGCAAAAGAAAGATACACTGATGTGAGGTTGCTCCAAGTCCCATTCCTTGTGGGACTTAAAAGCAGTAAGGTTGTTGAGTTCTCTTTCTCTTCTCTCTTCAGGCTGCCCCTGCGAGCAGATGAGGATAGCAGAGAACAGGCAAACTCCAGAGCTCTTAAGTACAAGCAACCAGTTGGGGCCCAGTCTAACCCCCATCCTGGGATGTTTAGATTCCAACCTTCCCCACCTGCCATAATTCTGAGCACAATGAAAACATTGGGCTAGATCTGCAGCTGGTGTAAATTGACCTAGCTCCAGTGAAGTCAAAGGAGCCATGCCGATTTACACCATCTGGCCCAGAGATAGAAAGATGGCTCACAGGACAAAGGTCCTTAATAGACATTATTTAAAACTTGTAAATTAGTACTGACTGTGTCCCTTTCTAAACACATGTTTTATGTGGTGAAACCCAAAAGAAACGGGTTTAAAATTAAACACGTTGTTCAGTTGGAATCCAGACAATGAGTTTCCATCAATATTATAGATTTAAGAGACTGCAGTTACTCATTCAGGTTGCACAGAAGAACCCTCAGTGCACTGGAGAAGTTCGGTTGCAAAGGTGAACTCTGCATCTCTGGCCCATCGTTACCTTTTCCAATTTAGGATGCTCGAGAATTAAATTATTTTGTTTCCTTTCATTAGGGAGAAAATGCAGTGTATTTTACAATGCACCCAAACAGAGTGCCATGTTATCAAAACTGTGCCATGCAGAGGTTTGCCAGTGTGCTGAAGGTAAGGTATTGATAAATGTGATCGAATCGGTTCCAAATGAATTCATTCCTTCATAGCAGCCAGCTGTTCTTAGATTCCTAAATTTTAAGGCCAGAAGGGACAGTTATGATCATCTAGTCTGACCTGCAAAACACAGGCCATAGAACCTCACCCGGTAGTATCTGCACCAAGACCATAACTTCTGTTTGAAAGCTAGTCAGTCTTGATTTAAAATTTCAATATGATAAAAACATTCATCACATCCCTAGGTACATTGTTCCAATGGTTAGTTACCTGCAGTGTTAAAAATGTGTGCATTATTTCGAGTTTGAATTTATCTAGCTTCAGCTTCCAGTCATTTGTTTCTCTTAGGATTGAGTGGGACTGTTCAATATATATTTAAATTGTTCAATCTAGGTCCCTGTCCACAAAGAAGAATGACTTTCAATAAAGCCATGGCAGCGGATACACGTGAAAGCTTTGCATGCTACCACTCTATTGTAGACTATGGTAAGGCATGAAAGATGTTTGTCAATATCTTTTAAACTTGGTGTTTCTCTATGTGACCCTTCTGCCAGGTAAAGCCAGCAGCAACCAGGGCTGGGTTCAATATCTAGTGGTTCCTTTCCATTGATACAGCACAGAACCGCTCGAGTCTCCACCCAGTAGCCTAGAAAATTACACACCACCCCTGGGTGTCTCTAAGAGGCAATACTGCCCCACTCACAAGCACAGAGTCTGAGTGTAGAAAAGAAACTTTTAATAAAAGGAGGGAAGTAACTCAGTGTTAATTTGGGAAAACACCGCAAACAGGGCTCATAAACATAAACCATGAGCAAAAGACCCACCCCCAAGTAAGTTGGGCAGTGTCCTTTTCCCCTCAGGTTCTTGAGTCCAGCAACCCAAAAGTCCCTTTCACGTGCCTGATCTGTCTCTGCACCCCACTCACAGTTGCTCTCCTTGGTCAGTGCAGACTAGGGTGACTAGATGTCCTGATTTATAGGGACACTCCCGATTTTTGGGTCATTTTCTTATATAGGCTCCTATTACCCTCCCACCCCCTGTCCCGATTTTTCACATTTGCTGTCTGATCACCCTAGTGCAGACCCCGAGTTCAGAGTTCACCTCCCACCCTGGGTGGAGGAGGGGAGTAAAGGCACCTTATTCACTCCACTGCTCAGGCACTCACACGCCACCCGTCTCTGCCAGCCACCCTGCTGGCTGATTCCCATGTCTCTCTGTGGGGCTCTGCTCTGGTCCTCTCTGCCAGCCACCCTAAGGGCCGCTCACCGGCCTCTCCCACCAACTGATCCTGCTGGCCATGTGTTCATCGCTCTCGCCGCACCTCTCCGCCAGCCAGCCTGCTGGCTGCGCCTGTCCGGCTCACCAGCCACTTGTTTGCCAGCCAACTGTCAGTCACCTTCTACTGCCATCTGCCTCTCTGCTGTGACCTCTGCAGATCAGTCTCTTAGTAATTGTCAGCTCTTTGTAGGCTGGGCAGAAACACTGCCCCATCTCAAGTGATTTCAGCTCTGACTGAGCATTTAAAATAACAAAGAGGCTCTTAATGTAGCCTATTTAGCTCTTTCTTTGAACAGTTGGGGGGAACAGGTTAAACCAGTCCAGGGAGGACCCATGGGGGAGGGTCCCCATCTCCTGGCTGGGACACCTGTCCCCACCCCTCTACTTTCACAGGGTTCTGGCATTCAAGCCCCTGGCTTAACGAGGTTCTTTCAGCTGAGGGTGACCCCATCATTTGGGACAGGTTAAGCACAGTCCTGCTTCCCTGTATTCATACAATAATGCCAACAACTTTGGTAACAGCATTTCACTACCCTTGCATACAGTACTAAAGTGATTTGTAACCCAACACCAGCCAAAGTTGATCATTTTGAGCAACGCAGCTCTATCTGCTGGATATCTAAGCAGAGTAGTTGTGTTCATGTAAATACAGTTTGCTCCGGAAGTCTCTCCCTTCCCAGCTAGCTGTCAGGGGAGAATTCATTCAGTTCATTTAGACCCATACATCTATAATGGTAAATTCTCTATAATGAACCTCTCCTAAACTGAGCAGAGTTTCTGTGACTGGCTTGGAGTCTATCTGGGATGGGGAGATGAGTGGGTCTTAGAGAAGTCATTCTGGACAGGGGAGAGAAAAGGAGAGGTTTCTAAGGAATTCATCTCGGATGGGGAAAAGGCCAGTGAATGGGTGATGAGAAGTCTGGCTGGGCGGGGGTTAGAGGAAGAAAGAATGCATACCAGTATGTTACTCTGGTTCAGAGACGACCGGTGGCATTCGAGCCTCTGACCTCATGGTCCCTGGTGTTAGGTAATAATAATAAGGCCTATTTCTTATATAGCAGTTTTCATCTGTAGATCTCAAATAGCTTCACACTCTGTAATGTATTTTCCTCACAACACCCCAGCAAGGTAGGGAAGTGCTGTACAGATAGGGACAGAGAGACTGCATGACTTGCCCAAGGCCACCCAAGACATCCATGAATGGGGAATTGAACCTCGGTCTCCCATAGCCTAAGCTAATGCCTCAGCTACCGAACTCTCCTTCTCTTCTGATAGGAAGGGAATAGGAAACAGTAGGTGACTCCTTCTAGCATTTCCTTCCTTCCCAAACCTGCCAGCTAAATACCTCTTCATATGTGAATTTGTCTCTCTGGCTCCTCTCTAGGATATGCAGGGTGCAGGAGATACTGGAGGGAACACTGGCTCAGCAGCTTTAGTGAAGTGCACATGAATGCAGTGATAGGACAAAGGCAGGCCTTTCCCAGTGCAGCAGTCCAGGAAACCTACCGGCATAGTCTGGTCTATCGCCAAGTGGGAGGATAATGTCACATTTGGCAGAGGGGGTTCAACCCCACAAACTCCTGATCAGTGTCTTCCTTGCCAAGAACATACCTTACCTGTTGTCTTTCAGATTTCCAGCTCTCTTGTGTACCACTTGGTAGCACATCTGCCTCTGTGCTGGAAATCACTTAGAGTGTATTTGATTTTCCTTTCTGTATGCTATTTAATATTTGCATCCATCCTCACACAAATACTATCCTGTTGCAGCATACCATGTAAAGATCCTTGGGATGACCCAAAAGAATGCTTTTGATTACTATCAGACTGAAATCCAAAGAATCCTAAATGTCGGTAAGTATAAACTTTGCATTCATTTACAGCAAAATCTGGCCTTCTCCTAGGAAAGTAATTTTTTCTACCAAACTGGTGGCATTCTAAGGACAATAATACACATTCAATAGTTCCATTTTCTATGTTTTAACAGAAATGCTCAGGCCACTGTACTAGAGTACCAATGAAAAATCTGTTTGTTTTAAAGGCAGGATTGAGATAGATATTTGCTAGTAATTAGGTACAACCATACTAACAATGGGTGAACATCAACACATTTCAAGTTGGAATTCAGTTTAGAATAATCACCCAAAATCTGAATAGTTATACAGGCCATCCAAACCTCTCTGAGTCTGTTAAGTAAGGCTGGAAATCTTATGAAAGCAGGACTGGACTTCCACTCCTGTCCCAGCTAGGAATACCCAGAGACCTGCCTTTCTCATGCTGTTTCAGCACATTATCAGTTCCAATCCCAATGGGAAACAAACGTCGTGAAAATAGATCTAAACATTTGAGAGCCTCCAAAAGCTTTGGTTCAAATGAACCAGCGAATCTTTCCACAAGACTGGAGGAATAAAATGCTGCTCACTAGGAGTAGTATATATTCCCTTTCAGGGAGAGAAGACCAGTGGAGAGCTTTATGATTAGATATTTTCACACACACGTCTTGCATACCAGTTTCTGTCTCTGAATGGAAGGCACTGGTCTTTTCTTTTCATGATGGACAGAGTTTGTTACATACGGGCTTTTACCAGCCAAGAAGAAGATGGATTTGTTTTACAGATAGCGGCTCAAATATTTCTCAAAGTTTCTAGACCCTCATTTAGTGTGATAGAGTTGAACTGTATTGGGTTAGTGTGTGGTTAGTCCTATCTGGTCCAGTTTAGGGTTTCCTGTCTTTTAAAAGCTTCTCTCAGATTCAGTTGATCATTCCCATGTGATAGTATGAGAGCTCTTCACAGTGTTTGGTGCTCAGAGCCAATGGATAGATTATGAAGTTCAATTAGCTGGTGAACTATAGAGAGTAGCCATTCCAGCCTGGACTTTGTACCTGTGATGACAGAAGGGAAGAAGATTTTCTTTGCTTCCATTGCTGCAGTGGCGTAGTCCTGCAGAAGACTTTGTGCTGATGGTGGGTGGGTTCAAAGCAGGCTTTGTGCCACCACCATTCCAGTCCCCCGCCTACACACTTCCATTTACCTAGTTCATCAGTAAACCAGGACAGTCTTCACAGTAGGGGGGAAGAAGGTGGATAAGATCCCAGGGGAAGTTCAGCCACTGAGGACATCAGTTGGTTGTAGTAGCTTGTCAACCTCTTGGTCTTGTAGCTGGGAGGTTTGCCTTCCCCGAGCAATCTGAAAACCGTAAAAGTTCCTAAAGCTTCATGGTCACTACAGCCTTGTTGGTTCATTTCCCTGATGGGATGCAATGAAGGCACTGGTCTTTGCCTGGATGAGCGGTAGTCACACCTGGATGAGCAGAACTTTTGTTATGTGCCCAGTGGTCCAGTTTTTGGCTGAAGATCAGGTCTTGGGTGTGTGGGTCCAGAGATAGCGTATGTGAACCCAGTGGTTTCCAAGTGCAGGAGGTAGGATAATACAGTTCTTGGCATTGTCTATATGGAGGGTGAGGATGCTAGGAACAATGACTCTGGGGGAGTCCAGCAACATGCTGGACAGATCTGTTAGTTCTAGGAAATCTGCAGGGTCTTAGCCAGGAAATCCATAGACTGCAAGGTTCCCTTTGCTCTTATTCTCCCAGCCTATTATGGTGATTTCTTGAACAGTTACAATCCCGCCACGGATTTCAACACTTATCAGACGACAGCATGAGTCATACAGTTACCTACAAGCCATAAGAATTTTTTTAAACAATGGTAATTTAATTACAATGGGCCTTAGGCAAAATGACATAATTGCTCAAGTAAGCAAGCCCAATCCATCTTTGTTTTCCTTTGCATTCCTAGCTGTAAGGGAAATTGAGTCCACTATATGGCATACATGCTCTACAAGTCTTGCACTACACAACAAATCTGCAGCACTTGCTGTATTACTCAGGGGAGCAATGTACATGTAGGACAGCATATATTACTGATGGCTTTTTTCTTTGGATATGAAATAGTGTATGTAAAATTGATGTAAGTTTAAACTAGTAAATAAATAAGATTCTCTTAGAGTTGGGCTTCAAAGATTAATATTTTTTTTCCAAAACACACTGAAATCTTCTTAGCTTTGAAATATTAAACTTTAGGATTAGGTTTTATATCCAGAACTTTTCACACTCAGCATATCATAGAATCATAGAATATCAGGGTTGGAAGGGACCTCAGGAGGTCATCTAGTCCAACCCCCTGCTCAAAGCAGGACCAACCCCAACTAAATCATCCCAGCCAGGGCTTTGTCAAGCCTGACCTTAAAAACCTCTAAGGAAGGAGATTCCACCACCTCCCATAATACTTTATAGTGCAGAGACTGTGTAAGCAGCCAGGAGCCACTATGAACACAGCAATATTTTGTAAACAGCTTGGGATGCCTTTTAATTGTTGTTGTTAAGATTTGTATATGTGCCATAGTTATGCCTGCTATTTTGCATTGTATTCAGAAGGCAAATTTGGCCAGCACAGTGGCACTCTCTGCACTTTTCAAAACGTGTCATGAGATCTTAAAATTCCATCAGGAATGTTGCTAGAAGCAGGTAGAAGTGACCTTGCTTTTATGTCCTACCCAAGTACTACTAATACTGCACTACTGTGTCAGTATTTTTGTGTTCTGTCATTCTAGTCACTGTGGTATCTGAGCACCTTCTCTCTCTCCCTAGAGGTAGGTTCTCAACCCCTGCAATGAGCTCAAGCCCAAGTCCTGAAGTAATATTGAAATCCATGATTTTCTGGCCCAGAACTAGAATAGGATCATCTGACCCATTTTAACACAGAGATTAGTCTCTGTTTCCCAGAAGCTGGGAATGGGTGACAGGGGATGGGTCACTTGATGTTTACCTGTTCTGTTCATTCTCTCTGGGGCACCTGGAATTGGCCACTGTTGGAAGACAGGATACTGGGCTAGATGGACCTTTGGTCTGGCCCAGTATGGCCGTTCTTATGTTCTTCTTATGATCCCTGGTATGGCTGGGAAGTGAATGTCCTATGCAGTAGTTTCTGAGGGAATAGCATATCAGAGTGGCTTTCAAGTTTTTTTCATTTATGGACCCCTACAAAATTTCGAACGGAGATGTGGACCCCTTTGGAAATCTTAGACACAATCCGCAGGTCCCCATGGGTCGACGGACCACAGGGCTGAAAACTACAGTTCTGTGTTACTGACAACCTTTCACGAACCCCTTAGATATAGTCTGCAGGCCCCCAGAAGTCCATGAACCATAGGTTGAAAACCACGGGCATATTAGGATGCATCATTGTAGGGCAGGTCAGCAGCACTGGAGATTTAGATTTTCTGATTTTGCCTGCTACACTAAGCACTGAAACACCAATGCCAGCGTTCTCTCTGTAGCTAACATCACCAATGTTGAGGTGAAGATTATGAAACATCAACTTCACTGGGCTGGTCATTGTGTGTGGATGGCTGATACTAGTATTCCGAAGCAAGTCCTCTTTTCTCAACTTAATCATGGTATGAGGACTTGCAGGGGACTGAGGAAATGCTACAAGGACACCCTGAAAGTATCTTAAGAAGGGAAGCATTGACCCCACGAATTGGGAAGAGCTGACTAGCAACAGACTGCAGTGGTGTCACATCACACATCAAGCCTCAGCCCATTTTGAAGAGAATCGCCTTGCTCAAGAGGCTCAGAAGGAAGGAGAATGTACAGCATTCTGGCCAGCAATTGTGCTTTCTCCAAGCAGATACCAGTCACATATGTGGAAGAACCTGTAGAGCATGGATTGGACTCCTCAACCATCTTAAGTCTTATCAATGACTTTTCCCCCTGGAATGCAATGGTGACAAATATCCTATGTGCCAGAGGATAAAGTGAGCACTGTCAAATATTTATTAGTAGCAATCAACCCTGGCAGTGTTCAGTGCTTTTCAGTTGCATCCGATGAAGTGGGTACTAACCCTCGAAAGCTTATGCTGAAATAAATCTGTTAGTCTCTAAGGTGCTACAAGTTTTTCTTTCTTATTTTCGTAGTGCTTTAAAAGTTAGTTAATAAAATGCTAGGACAAAAAATCTGCTTCAGATTTGAAGTATGTGGTAAGGGATAGAGCAGGGGTTCCCAAACTTTTTGCTGGCACAACCTCATTTTAATGAAGTCTTTCTGGCCGGGACACTAGACAGCCTGGAAGACACCATTTTGAAGAGCAAAATGGCATCCTCCACACAGGGTGACTTCACACGTACCTTATGTGTGAGATCATGCCGCACAGAGGACGCTGTACATGGGAGGTCACACTGTGTGGCACAAAATGGTGTCCTACACACAATAGGGATAGCAGCACCCCCATCTGCCGATGGTGCGACCGCAGCTGCAGTCATGACCCACAATTTGGAAACTTCTGGGGTAGACCCTCCAGTGCCCTGCACCCTGCGTGTCATTTACACCAGTGTCAAGTGGCTTTAAAAAGCTACTAAAAGCAAATGGAAATGATGTACACTTGCTTGGCAATGGTGTACATGACTTCACAGGGTGCAGGACACTTTACTGTTCCCTCTAAGCTGTGCGCGGGTGCGCGCGCGCACAGATTCTAAACCCCGCGCACATGGCGAAACACTCTGCACGCACAAAAATTTGCACAGAAGCACAACAATTTGCACAGAAGAAATTTTTTGCACACACAGCCTGTCAAAAATTTGCACAGAAGAAATTTTTTGCGCACATGGCCTGTCAAAAATTAGAGGGAACATTGTGACAATCTGTCCCTAAAAGTTTATTTTACTGTTGAAAAAACATAGTTCTTACTGTGAACACTAGAGACTTTTTCTCTTTACTAGTTTCAGACAGACGCGGTTTATGGCACTTTCTTTGTTTCCACAATAGCTGGTGATGAAACCATCCAGATAGGTGATCTCCGGCAGTTCTTAAAGCGTTCATCTTGCGAATTAAAGGTGGAGGCTGGCAAAGAATACCTTCTGATGGGGAAAGATGGGCAAACCATTGACTGCAACAACAAGTAAGTAAAGTGCCTCCTTTATAAGCAATAGTGACGGATGTTGCAAGGTCTATCAACAAATACTGAACTGTGGGGTGACCTGTGAGTCAGATGTGCCAAGATCTATTATCTTCCAGGGAAGTCTGCAACTGAGGAATACTGTTGTTATTAGAATGCTCTTTTTATAAAGGATTGGGACAAATGTTTAGGCCCTTATTCAGGCACTGATTCTGCTGCCCTCGTCCATCTGCAGAATATGCAATGGCACAGGCGAAATGGTCATTGCACTGTAACATGCAGCTGCTTGACCCAAGCAGGTAACTGTCCAGTTACCTATTCTGCATGCACAGCTGCATGTTTGCATGCACAATTACCTGCTTCGAGCCAGGCATGCATACTCTGGAGGATCAAGGTAGGCTGCTATTTTTGAAAATCTGGCCCTGAGGCTATGTTATCATAATTGTGGGAAATGGGAAACTTATGGAGTTCAGTATCTTGAGAACCCCTTGAACTATGTTTGTGTTTGGAGAACAAATTTGAATATGTTGTTCTTTTGGTAAAGTGGGGTTAAAAAAAGAAACAAAAATGCCCTTTCTAATGAGAAGCCTGTGCTGTGTATATGGGGACAGAACAACTCTCAAAAGCAAGGCTGCTTCCACTGCATGAAGAAGGGGTTTGCCTCAGGAAGGACTGAGTAAAATCTGTGGGCCCAGTTCTGGGACTACTTGTAGCCTGATCCAAAGCCAATTGAAGTGAATGGACAGGCTTCCATTGTCTTCAGTAGGCCTCGGATAGGGCCCCAGAGCATTTCTCATCATGTTAGAGGCTATTCCCTATGGTGCTTTCTCCAGTCCAGTTTTAAATGGCTGAAGGCGAAGCACTATGGCTTTCACCATCTTTCTGGTCGTCTACCACCTATTAGCTCTCACTGTATGTCTCCTGAGATTCTGCCTATATCTCTTTACTCCTCTGTGTACCCCCTTGCACCACCTTAGCAAGTCCTCTTGCTGAGCTGGGGAGTCTCAGAAATTCTGCTTTGTGTGATTTTTTTCTTTTCCCTTCACAACATTTTGAACCCCCAAAACTCAAGGTGAAATTTAGCCCAGTCTACCACATTTACCTTGGTTTAAACCCCAAGCCATAAATCATCCCAGGACTGCCCTAATCCAAAACTTGTTCAAACTTGGGCGAACCTGTTGGAGCCCAGATCAGGTTTCATGTTTGCCACAAAACCTGAAACCAGGCAATGTTCATCTGGCCTAGGGCCAGATTCACAGCTGGTGCAACACTACTGAGCTTAGAGTTGTTAGCCCAAGGATGAATCAGACCCCACAGAGTTTATACTCGTCACATACTTTAGGCAAAGCTGTCTTTCAACATTAATTAACACCTCCTTTGTTATTGTAATTGTTACATAGGATGCAGTACTTCCTTGATTCACGAACTTGGATAGAGGAGATTCCAGATGGGAACACATGCAAAGCCACCACTCGTCGAAAAGCTTGCGCTGACCTCCGTGATTTTATGAATGTGTATGAGATAAACAAATGCAGCATTTGAAACTTGGTGTCACACAACATACCCCAGACCTGTTAGTGCTACTCTTTCCCTGGGCTGGTCTGGTCCATAAAGCATTAAAGTTCTAGGAACATGTAACAGAGCTTGTTTTGTTACTGTGTGTGTTTCTATGAATAACTGCCTGCTCCCTGGATGGGATTTATTACTGTGGGGATAGCGTGGCAAAACTTTCAGCTCAATTATAATTTCAAATGCACAAACCTTTCCTTGAAACAAAGACTATGGCCTGGTCAAGACTAGAAGATTAGGTCAGCATAACTACATTGCTCAGGACCTAAGTCGCTTTGGAAACATACCCTAAAAAAATGGCCAAGAAAATGATACCTTCCTTAAAAGGATATGCCCCCCAGTCAGAGAAGGAAGTAAATACTAATGGGAACTGTGTGATCATGGGAGACTTCAACTTCCCAGATATAGATTGGAGAACAAGTGCTAGTAATAATAATAGGGCTCAGATTTTCCTAGATATGATAGCTGATGAATTCCTTCATCAGGTAGTTGCTGAACCAACAAGGGGGGATGCCATTTTAGATTTGGTTTTGGTGAGTAGTGAGGACCTCATTGAAGAAATGGTTGTAGGGGACAACCTTGGCTCGAGTGATCATGAGCTAATTCAGTTCAAACTAAATGGAAGGATAAACAAAAATAAATCTGAGACTAGGGTTTTTGATTTCAAAAGGGCTAACTTTAATAAATTAAGGAAATTAGTTAGGGAAGTGGATTGGACTAAAGAATTTATGGACCTAAAGGCGGAGGAGGCCTGGGATTATTTCAAGTTAAAGTTGCAGAAGCTATCAGAAGCCTGTATCCCAAGAAAGGGGAAACAATTCATAGGCAGGGGTTTTAGACCAAGCTGGATGAGCAAGCATCTGAGAGAGGTGATTAAGAAAAAACAGAAAGCATACAAGGAGTGGAAGATGGGAGGGATCAGCAAAGAAACCTACCTTATTGAGGTCAGAGCATGTAGGGATAAAGTGAGACAGGCTAAAAGGCATGTAGAATTGGACCTTGCAAAGGGAATTAAAACCAATAGTAAAAAGTTTTATAGCCATATAAATAGGAAGAAAACAAAGAAAGAAGAAGTGGGACCGCTAAACACTGAGGATGGAGTGGAGGTTAAGGATAATCTAGGCATGGCTCAATATCTAAACAAATACTTTGCCTCAGTCTTTAATGAGGCTAATGAGGAGATTAGGAATAGTGGCAGCATGACAAATGGGAATAAGGATGTGGGGGTAGATATTACCATATCCGAGGTAGAAGCCAAACTTGAACAGCTTAATGAGAGTAAATCAGGCGGCCCAGATAATCTTCATCCAAGAATATTAAAGGAACTGGCACATGAAATTGCAAGCCCATTAGCAAAAATTTTTAATGAATCTCTAAACTCAGGGGTTGTACCGTTTGACTGGAGAATAGCTAATATAGTTCCTATTTTTAAGAAAGGGAAAAAAAGTGACCCGGGTAACTACAGGCCTGTTAGTTTGACATCTGTAGTATGCAAGGTCTTGGAAAAAATTTTGAAGGAGAAAGTAGTTAAGGACCTTGAGGTCAATGGCAATTGGGACAAATTACAACATGGTTTTACAAAAGGTAGATCGTGCCAAACCAACTTGATCTCCTTCTTTGAGAAAGTAACAGATTTTTTAGATAAAGGAAACGCAGTGGATCTAATCTACCTCGATTTCAGTAAGGCATTTGATACAGTACCACATGAGGAATTATCAGTTAAATTGGAAAAGATGGGGATCAATATGAAAATTGAGAGGTGGATAAGGAACTGGTTAAAGGGGAGACTACAGCGGGTCATACTGAAAGGTGAACTGTCAGGTTGGAGGGAGGTTACTAGTGGAGTTCCTCAAGGTTCAGTTTTGGGACCAATTTTATTTAATCTTTTTATTACTGACCTCGGCACCAAGAGTGGGAGTGTGCTAATAAAGTTTGCAGATGACACAAAGTTGGGAGGTATTGCCAATTCAGAAAAGGATCGGGATATCCTACAGGAAGATCTGGATGACCTTGTAAACTGGAGTAATAGTAATAGGATGAAATTTAATAGTGAGAAGTGTAAGGTTATGCATTTAGGGATTAATAACAAGAATTTTAGTTATAAGCTGGGGATGCATCAGTTGGAAGTAACGGAAGAGGAGAAGGACCTCGGAGTCCTGGTTGATCACAGGATGACTATGAGTCGCCAATGTGATGTGGCCGTGAAAAACGCTAATGCGGTCTTGGGATGCATTAGGCGAGGTATTTCTAGTAGAGATAAGGAGGTGTTAGTACCGTTATACAAGGCACTGGTAAGACCTCATTTGGAATACTGTGTGCAGTTCTGGTCTCCCATGTTTAAGAAGGATGAATTCAAACTGGAACAGGTACAAAGAAGGGCCACTAGGATGATCCGAGGAATGGAAAACCTGTCGTATGAAAGGAGACTCAAGGAGCTTGGTTTGTTTACCTTAACCAAAAGAAGGCTGAGGGGAGATATGATTGCTCTCTTTAAATATATCAGAGGGATAAATACCAGGGAGGGAGAGGAATTATTTCAGCTCAGTACCAATGTGGACACAAGAACAAATGGATATAAACTGGCCATCAGGAAGTTTAGACTGGAAATTAGACGAAGGTTTCTAACCATCAGAGGAGTGAAGTTCTGGAACAGCCTTCCAAGGGAAGCAGTGGGGGCAAAAGACCTAACTGGCTTCAAGATTAAGCTAGATACGTTTATGGAGGGGATGGTTTGATGGGATAACATGATCTTAGTCAAAGGTCAATTAATTGCCATCAGCGGTAAATAGGACCAATGGTCAATGATGGGATGTTAGAAGTTACTACAGAGAACTTTTTCCTGGGTGTCTGGCTGGTGAGTCTTGCCCACATGCTCGGGGTTCAGCTGATCGCCATATTTGGGGTCGGGAAGGAATTTTCCTCCAGGGTAGATTGGCAGAGGCCCTGGAGGTTTTTTTTTTTTTTTTTTTTTTTTTTTTTTTGCCTTCCTCTGCAGCATGGGGCACGGGTCACTTACCGGAGGATTCTCTGCATCTTGAAGTCTTTAAACCATGATTTGAGGACTTCAATAGCTGAGACATAGGTGAGAGGATTATTCCAGGAGTGGGTGGGTGAGATTCTGTGGCCTGCATTGTGCAGGAGGTCAGACTAGATGATCATAATGGTCCCTTCTGACCTAAAAGTCTATGAGTCTATGAGTCTATAAAACTGTTCCCAGACAATAGTTGCAGTTGCCATTAATTGCTGTCTTTGTTGTCTGACTCTAGCTCGTATGGCAATAGTTAGATGTGCTACATCATATGGATGTTCTCTGTCTCAGCCTCAGCCCATCACAAAAAGGTTATTGCAGAATTAGAGGTGGTGGAGGCGTTCAGATGAGGGTGATGAGAATGATATTGGGCATGGAAAATCACTCAGGAAGCAAGATTGAAAAGGAGGGGACGTGATGAAAACATAAAAAATAATGACTGGGTTAGAGAAGGTAAATTGGGAGCTTCTGTTATCCTGGTCTCATAACACAACAAGGGGACATTTTCAATTACATTAAAAAGGTGGGCAATTCAAAATTGATAAAAGAAAGTACTTTTTCACATAATATGTAATTAGACCATAAAACCTACTGCTACAGGATATAATTGAGGCCAAAAGCCCAGCAAAATTTTTTTTAAAAAGGATTGGCCATTTACATTGTTAACAAGAATATCCAGAGTGTTAATAGTTAATGCTAACACAAAGGTTTAGAAACAATGCTAAATCTCCTGCTTCAGGGTTTAGGCCAATCTCTAACTATTAGAGATCAGTGTGAGACTTATGAGGGTGGGGGACAGCTCACCCCACATCTGCCTGCAACAGGGTTCTTATACCTTCCTCTGAAGCATCTGGTGTTGGCTGCTATCAGTAACAGGGTCCTAGACTAGATGGACCTCTGGTCTGCTCCAGTCGGGCAATTACCATGTTCCTTTCATGTACACTAGCAGCAGTAGCCCACTGGGGGCAGGCAGAGAGACCTCTCAGTTGTTCTTCTCTCTCTCTCTCTCTCTCTCTCTCTCTCTCTCTCTCTCTTTTAAGTCAACTGCTATGGCTGTGAAGAAAAACTTCAAAATGTGATCAAGTGGCAGGTAACTCAAGCAGAGTTCATAGAGACCTGACACAATAGCTCTGCAGTGTGATCTGCCCCACCAGTGTTAAAGGATGCTAACTCATATGCCAGTGATGATACTTTACAGTGTCGACTATTTCACTGCCCATCACTCCCCATGTGTGAAAGGAGAGGAAGTCTCATATTACACATATCTACATCAATGTGTCCCAAATATGGGGGACATGGGGAAAACAAAGGACTAGTTGGGTGCAGCAGGGAGAGAAGATGCATACATTAGAATGTGTCGGTACTGAATCCCACATGGCTGGGTTCATTTTCCTGAAAGTAGGCTCAGCTTTTGAAAGTGTAAGAAATGCTGTGGTAATACGTTCTCTTCCTTTTATTGTACAGAGCATTGATTAGTTTGGGTGCCAAATATCACATAGACCTAATTCTGATCCCACTTACACGTGCGGAAAACTCCATTAAAGTCAATGGAGTTACTGCTAATTTACATCTGCGCAAGAGCAGAAGGAGGCGCTAGATCCACCAAGGGACTTACGCTCAGCTTTGCGATGCCTACATTTTGGGTGCTGTGTTACCCAGTAGAAACTGTAGCACTGAATTAGGGGCTCAGGCTCCCTACGCACTGCAGCGGGGGAGAGTTTGTTAGAATGGGGCCCAGCATGCTGAGCAAGGAGTCACCTCTGCCAGGCATTAGCATGTTCCAAGGAGAAGGGGGGGTGGTCTAAATCCTGAGTCACTCAGAAAGCCCCTTTGCTTGGGATTCTCAGACATTAACCCTCTCCTGGAATTTAGCCGCCTAAACTGTAAGATGGAGCCCCTCTTATGATCTTTAGCCCAGTGGTCAGAGCACTTCTTCAGGATGTGGCAGACCCAGGTTCAATTCCCCCATCTGCTAGCTGTGGCGAAGTGATGCAAAATTGGGTCTCCTACCTCTCAGGAGAGTTCCTTAACCACTGGGCTATGGGATATTCCGGTGCTGGTGTCTCTCAATCTCACCTGTTAAAGTTGTTCCGCTGTGTAGAAATAATTAAATATGGATTGGGACAGACCCAGAGTGAAAATAACTGTCTATGGCCAATGGTTGGGCATTCTCTTCAGGAATGGGAGACCCAAGTTCAAATGCATACCCCATCAGTCAGGAGGGAGAACAGAACCCCAGGTCTCCCACGTCCTGGCTGAGTGCCCTACCACCTGGCTAAAGGTTACGAGAAGGCTACGCTATTCTCTGTGGTCATTGTTATTTTGTGTGGATTTAAATATGCTCAGTGCATGCCAACTGGATTGGTCCCCATAGGCGAAATAGATGGGGGCCCACTGAGTTTGAGGAGCCTGCTGGGGCTTAGGTGAGAGAGAGAGGTTTAAGGCCAGTGGCATCTTAATGTTGGATATAGGCAGCTAAGTCTTTTGTAGATGTAGCCCCCAATCTATAGGAGGTACATAGACTTACAAATTACTTGGTGGTTCCAGTAATGATCAAGGAATACCTCTGGGTGACGTTCTCGCCACTACGCTGGTGTTTTCAACTGAGTTGCTACAAATTTACCCCAGTGTAACAGAGCAGGAGCTGGCCTATTTATTGCATGCAGTGGTTGTATTAGCTTTTAGAGGCAGGCTGTTGGTGAGCAGACAAATCACCACATACCTGCTAAAAGAGTGACTCTGTAAAAATCAAGTAACATCAAAAGCGAGCACCTCAGTTTAAGTTTAACCTGCATTTTAACACAGTCTCTTCTATTTTTTACCTAGAGATGAGCTTGAGGCACAACATTTGGATGTCTGACTTTTGAATGCCTCAGAAATGTGGGGGCATTCAGATTCAGTGTTCTGGCTTGTGATTGTCTCTGTGTAGTTAACCCTATTCCTGAGGCAGGGTATCAAAGTGTACTTTCTACATTAATTCTGCTCCTCTGCAGAGGCTTGCCTCTCCTGAATCCCTGTAAAACTCTCCGAACCAAGAAATTCAGTGTAAAAGAGCCTTCGTCACCATTTGGTTTTGTCCTATTACTGTTAATAAAGCATATTCATGGGCAGAGGAAAGACAATGGTGGAATTCTTCTCAGTAGCCAGCGTGGTCAAGGTCTGCAAGTAGCGCAGCTGGAGGGCTGATGGAGCCTCGCACAGCACCATGGAGGCCTGCTTCAGCGCTTCGGCAGCATTCCTTTCTCCTTCTGCTGCTATGATCTAAAAAGGTGATAGAAATGGACACGGTGGTGGCAATGAGGAAAAGCCACCCTCCAATTGAAGCAGAAAAACCAACGTGGAGGTTTGTCCTTCAAAAGACGCAGAGCTTATAGAGGCACCACATTATACGAATGAGAGAAATATTACTGTGGATCTCACCTGAGCTCTAGCGTCTCGTGTTGCTTCAGCTTCAGCAGCCATTGCTCTTTGCATCTCCATAGGGATCCTAACGTCTTTGATTTCCACACGCGCTACTTGGATTCCCCATTTACCGGTGGCACTATCGAGGATAGACTTTTTTTTTAAAAAAAGGACAATTAATATCAAAACCTATACTATGTGACTTAAATGACAAATCACATTAACCAAAATGTCTCAGATATCGACTACACTCAGAATTCCAAAACAATTGCAAAAGAATAATTGAACTAAAAGAATAAATGGGAGGAAATTATGATCTGCATGGGGTCATTTCAGGGATAGGTCAAGTGGCTAAAAATGGTCAGATCAATTATTAGTTGCAAAATAGTCTCTCAGATCTGTGACGTGTTGGAGGGGAGATGATTCACTTGGGCAAGTCATTGTGCTATTTTTCTAGCATCAGTTCTGCCCGATGGGAACAGCTTTGAAAGAAGCCTTTTACCTTTATCATGATCAGAATTAAAGACCTGCAGGCCCAAACCTCCAGACACTGCCTTGATCTAAATTCCTCATGTGAGGAAGTGCTTTCAGAACCAGGTGCAATAGTGGGAGCTGTTAATAAAGGACCAAGAGAATCTGGGAACATAAAAAAGGTAAATACCCCCATGTAAAAGAATAGTTTCAGAGGGGTAGCCGTGTCCGTCTGGATCTGCAAGAGCGACAAAGAGTCTTGTAGCACCTTATAGAGTAACAAATATATTGGAGCATAAGCTTTCATGGGCGAAGACCCACTTCGTCAGACGCATGTGGTGGAAATTGCCTCTGGAAATTTCTACCACGTGTCTGACGAAGTGGGTCTTTGCCCACGAAAGCTTATGCTCCAATATATCTGTTAGTCTATAAGGTGCTACAAGACTCTCTGTCATTCATGTAATAGAATAGTACTCAACCCTTCATTGCAAATAAGCCACTCTGTTATCCACTGGAGCCGGAGACCCTCAGAAGAGGGCGAGTGACATCCTGAAATTGCACTGTACTATTTGCCATCAATACATAGAATCCGTATGATGCATCACAATGCCTAGCACAATGGGATCCTGGTCCATGACTAGGGCGCCTAAGCACTACCGCAATCAAGACCATTGACTCCTCCTCATTACACATTGACACAACATCATGTCATATCACCTCTCTCACGCACACATTTTCTTCTGGCTGTTGGAAGGGGTGTGGAGGTGAGCTGACTTTTTTTGGTCTCTCTCTCTCTCTTCCTGATATCTAAAGATCTTTTATCTCTCCTCTACTACCAGAGTGACACTCCCTTGATTGCAGGGAGGGTAGAGGGGGAGGGATTTAAACACTGGAACAATTCAATCCAGTTCAGGTCAATTCAATACATTTTATTCACATGAAGTGAGAGATGGGTGGTGCCAAAGTTCAATCAAGCATCTGCTTAAGATAATACAAGATGGTTTTACAAAAGGTAGATTCTGCCAGACCAACCTGATCTCCTCCTTTGAGAAGGTAACTGGTTTTTTAGACAAAGGAAATGCAGAAGATCTAATGTACCTGGATTTCAGTAAGGTATTTGATACAGTTCCAATGGGAAATTATTAGTTAAATTACTGAAGATGGGGATTAATATGAGAATTGAAAGGTGGATAAGGAACTGGTTAAAGGGGAGACTACAACAGGTCACACTAAAGGTGAACTCTCAGGTTCGAGGGAGGTTACTAGTGGAGTTCGTCAGGGATCAGTCTTGGGACCGATCTTATTTAACATTTTTATTACTGACCTTGGCACAAAAAGTAGGACTCTGCTAATAAAATTTTCAGATGACACAAAGTTGGGAGGTATTGATAATACAGAGGAGGACCAGATTCTCAAACAATATGATCTGGACAAACTTGTAAACTGGAGTAATAGAAATGGAATTGTATTTAGGGACTAACAACAAGAATTTTTGCTGTAAACTGGGAATGTATCAGTTGCAAGTGACAGAGGAGGCAAAAGACCTGGGTGTATTGGTTGGTCATAGGATGACTATGAGCCACTAATATGATATGACTATGAAAAAGGTTAATGCAGTCCTAGGATGCATCAGGTGAGGTATTTCCAGTAGTGACAGGGAAGTGTTAGTACCATTATACAAGGCACTGGTGAGACCTCATCTGGAATACTATGCGCAATTCTGGTTTCCCATGTTTAAGAAAGATGAATTCAAACTGGAACAGGTGCAGAGAATGGTTACTAGGATGATCCAAGGAATGGAAACTCCTACCTTATGTGAGGAGACTCAAAGAGCTTGCCTTGTTTAGCCTAACCAAAAGAAAGCTATGGGGAGATATGGTTGCTCTCTATAAATACATCAGAGGGATAAATACCAGGAGGGAAAGGAGTTAGTTAAGTTATGTGCCAATGTGGACACAAGAAGAAATGGATATAAACTGGCCATCAACAAGTTTAGGCTTGAAATTAGACAAAGGTTTCTAACCATCAGAAGAGTAAAAGTTCTGGAACAGCCTTCCAAGGGGAGCAATGGGAGCAAAAAACCTAACTGGCTTCAAGACTGAGCTTGATACGTTTATGGTGGGGGGAGGATGGTATGATGAGACTGGCATGTAGCCTATCTGCAACTGCCAGCAGCAAATATCGCCAACGGCTGGTGATGGGACACCTGATGGGGAGGGCTCTGAGTCACTACAGAGAATTCTTTCCCAGGTGTCTAGCTGGTGAGTCTTGCCCACATGCTCAGGGTCTAAGTGATCACCATATTTGGGCTCAGGAAGGAATTTTCCCCTGGGTCAGATTGGCAGAGACCTGGGGCGGGGGGGAGGGGGCTTTGCCTTCCTCTGCAGCATTGAGCATGGGTCACTTGCTAGTTTAAATTAGTGTAAATGGTAGATTCTCTGTAACTTAAAGTATTTAAATCATGATTTGAGGACTTCAGTAACTCAGCCAGAGGTTAGAGGTCTATTATAGGAGTGTGGGTGGGTGAGGGTGAGGTTCTGTGGCATAGGCAGCATGTGACTCTTGCATTTGGGGAGGTGTGGTGGGAGCGCCAGAAGCTCCCTAGAAATGGGGGGCCACCAGTGCCCAGACCGTGGATCCACCCCCTGCTCCACCCTGAAGCCTGCACCCACTCAGCCTCTTCTCCCGAGGCCCTGCTCCCACTTCGCGTCTTCCTGCCCATGCTCCGCTGCTTCCCTCCCCTGCTCCGCCTCTTCCTCTGAGGCCCCCCCACCCCAATCCTCTCTGCCCTCTCCCCCAATATCCCCTCCACCCACCACTCTGGAGTTTTGGGCTCTGGGGTGGGGCCAGGGATGAGGGGTTTGGAGTGCAGGAGAGGCCTCAGGGCTGGGATAGGGGGTTGGGGTGCAGGAGTGGGTTTGGGATGCAGGCTCTGGGAGGGAGTTTGAGTGCAGGAGGGGGATCAGGGATGGGGTAGGGAGTTGGGGTGCAGGATGGGGTGAGGAGTATGGGCTCCAGCCGGGTGGAGCTTACCTCAGGTGACTCTTGGAAGTGGCCAGCATGTCTAGCTCCTAGGCTCAGGGGCGGAGAGATGGCTCTGTGCGCTGACCCTGCCTCCAGGCACTGCCCCTGCAGCTCCCATTGGCTGTGGCTCCTGGCCAATGAGAGCTGCGGAGTTGGCATTCAGGGCAGGGGCAGCCCGCGGAGATCCTGTGGGCACCCCTGCGCTTAGGAGCTGGACATTCTGGCCACTTCCAGGAGCTACTCAGAACCAGGACAGGTAAGGAGCCTGCCTAGCCCCACTGTGCCACTGACCGCACTTTTAGCGGCCTATTAAAATCTCCCGGCTTGGTTTCAAATTCACCAGGCGATTGATGCCCATTTCGGTAGAATCCCGGCTACGCTGGAGCCCTCACCCCCTCCCACACCACAACCCCTTGTTCCAGCTGTGAGCCTCCTCCCGCACTCCAACCCCCTACCCTAGCCTGGAGCCCCCTCCCAACCTAGAACCCCTCATTTCTGGCCCCACCCCAGAGCCCGCACCCCCAAGCGGAGCCCTCACCTTCTCCTGTACCCCAACCCCCTACCCCATCCCAGTGAAAGTGAGTGAGGGTGGGGGAGAGCGAGTGACAGAGGGAGGGCGATGGCATGAGTGGGAGGCGGGGCCTCAGAGAAGGGGCAAGGCAGAGGGAAAGGGTGTTCAGGTTTGTGCAAGTAGAAAGTTGGCAGCCCTAGCCCCCTCCTTCGTGGCCCCCCCTCTCCTCTCCATCTCCTTCCCTGAATCTCCCCCCACCCTCTCCTCTCCACCCCCAGTTCCGAGGCCCCCACATCTGCCTCTCACTCCTCTCCAGCCCCTTCCCCAAACCCCCCGTTGGCCAGCCGCTCACTTCTTTCTGGCCCTTCCTGTCTTAAGGGCAAGTGATGGGGAGAGAGGGGCCAGAGAGGAGCAACTGATGGGCGGGCAAAGCAGTGCCTCGGGGGAAGAGGCAGAGTGGGGGTAGGAAGAGGCGGAACAAGGGCAGGGCCTCAGGGCAGAGCACAAACGGGGCCACAGTTTGGGTGTTGGTGGCCCCACCCCTTCTCGGGAGCTTCCAGGGGTGGCGGCAGGCCTCCAAATAGAGGTGCACCATATCTGGCATTTCTTGCCTGGTTTGGGAAGGCTTAGTCTCCCCGAGCCTCTTATACCCAGGTAGGGTGACCAGATGTCCTGATAAAATCGGGACCGTCCCGATTTTTCATCTTTTGTCCCCCATCCCGACCGGTGCTTTTGTCCCGATTTCCGGTCTTCCATTTTTTGCTCAACAACTTCCAGCGGGAAGTCCCGATTTTTGGGTCTTCTCATCTGGTCACCCTATACCCAGGACCCATGTTCTGTGGCCTGCAATGTGCAGGAGGTCAGTTTAGCTGGCCATGATGATCCCTTCTGACCTTTAAGTCATGAGTCTATGAGTCTAAGATGGAGCATCCCGGTACCTATGGATTTCTCCACCATCGCACATTATTGCTCATTTCTAAAGAAGGGTCAGGGAGCCCCATATCAAGACTCTTTACTGTCTCATTCACTTCTCAGAAAGTTAAGTTCCAAGAGCCTTGTTTGCTTTTTAACAAGGGATTACTAGTTTTATCAGATGAGCTGAGGAAGTATCTTTACAATATTTCTTCCATATTTTGCAGTAGGTGGTGTATGAAACTGAAAGGAGATAATGAAAGATTTTACAATCGTGTTTTTTTTTAAAAAGGTCACTCGTTTCTAAGATTATATTCCATAAAATGAGATGCTGTGCCCGTCACTAGAATATTAGATGTGGATTTACCTGGATACTGTGGGCAATCTCTTCTCGACCAGACAGGATCTGGGACAAGCTTTGGGTGCCTAGAACATTTCTCAAAGTGGTCTGTGCCAGCAGGTTGGTGGCTAAATGGACATCTGTGACATTAGCCACTGAACAGACAGCGCTGTGGATTTTGTAGTAGACCACTCCATCTACTTGGGTAGTTACAGAATCTTTCGTAAGAATCTATGAAAAACAAACATAAAGAGATTAGATAATCATCCAGGACACACAAATCCCAATGTTATGGAGATGTTTGTTTCCTGTAGTGAGACAAGAAGCCACTATAATTCGAAGAAATCAAGATACATTGATTTCAGTGGCGTCACCTTGGATTTACAACCATCTAAACCAAAGCAACATTTGTGCAAAGTATTTAAATGACTCGCCCGGTAATATGTTAACCAGTTGTGATGATTCTGAGTGCATTTGTCTTGGCATAATCATAGGCAGGTTCATGGAATTTAAAAATCATAGGCACAAGGACAGGAAAAAAATGCAACAACTGGATGACATGTTCTTAAATGGTCTGTGGGGTCCCTTTATGTAGGCCTGCCAGGCCACATTCACCAATTCTGGTGAAGGGAGCTGTAAATCCCCTGTGCTCCAGTGAACAATTCATCTTGACGGAGCACAGGTGATGTTTCCACCACTGCCTTACCACCGGAATAGGTGGGAGGCATCTTTAGTTTGCAGCCAAGGGCTCCATAGAAGCCCTGCCAGAACTGATTACAGAGAGGATGTATTGAGTAAGTATGTTCACAGGCTATTATGGCCACCTTCCTTCCTGTGCAGACCTATCCATGTTCGCAGCTGGCTCTCTTCATCCCTCCTGCATGTCATCTCCCTCCTCCCCTTTTCACATCAGCTTCCCCTCCACCCCAGCTGACTTTCCATCTATAGAGTCTTTCTAACAGGGTGCTATGCTGGGGGTTGGGAGAAACCTCACTGAAGCTGGTGGGCCTAACAGTCACTCTCTATGGGTAATAGAAAGAAGCAGTTAAGCTCCTTAATGGAATCGAGAGCTGAAACAATAGGGAACCACCGCCCAGATATATACGCCACATGCAAAGCTGGAATAGGAGTTGAGCCATGCATTCTGAGGGGTTTTCCTTGGGGTCTGAATGAAATGCAGTTTGTGTATGAGAGAGAGAGGAGGATCAGTACCATAGACGCACACAAAGTAGGCAGCAAGGAAGCCCCAGATGCAGTGGTATCCCTAGATTCTGTTTGCCAGAAGCTGGGAATGGGGGACAGGGCATGGTTCACCTGATGATTACCTGCTCTGTTCATTCCCCCTGAAGCATCTGGCACTGGCCACTGTTGGAAGACTGGATACTGGGCTAGATGGACTTTTGGTCTGACCCAGTATGGCTGTTCTTATGTTCAGTCAGAGGAGCACTTGCACTATGACCCCGAGAAATGGCTAAGAGATGGAGCTTTTGCAGAGTGCTGCTGGAAATAGGTGGGAAACTATGAGCAAAGAAACGGTCTCCTGCTATTTGATTCCTACTGTATTTAGGGAAACAGGACTTTGAACATTTTTTGTAAATAAACAGGATTGCATCAAAGAAATACCTGCCTCGATCATCATTTTCTCCTCCTAATGGAAACAACCTACAAGACCATGAATACTGGCTGACCACTTGGGTCAAAAGGGGTAACAGAGTTTAGACTCAGTGAATCTGACACTGCATGAAATAAGACCCTTGAGCTCTTAAAACTTAGGAGGTTCCTTAAGCATATTTACTCCAGGCCACAGGCATTTAAATTTTGGATGGAATATTTACGAACAATCTCTAGCAGCACGCTATATCATAAAGAACCTTTTCTCAGATCTGTAACACACAAACTTTGTGGCTCTATCACTGTTGATTCTTGTTTCTCCTTTCTTCAGAAAAGCACAATAAAATGGCAACTCTTCAAGCAGAAGCACAGTACTGTAGCTACATGTAAATAAACCTTTTTCTGGGGAGTGGGAGATTTCCCAGTGACTATTTTTAAAAATTAATTTCTTTGGCCGACATTTTCAACCCTGGGTGCCTAAAGAGAAGGCCCTAAATCCCTATTAAGGCCTGATTTTCAGAGATGATGAGCACCTGCAACTTCCTTTGACTCCAAGGTGATTTGGAAGGTACATAAGTACGTATTAAATTACCTATCCATAGGCACCAAATGTGACAAATTTGGTCTTTGCTCATTGTTTTGTCTGGAACATTAACTTTCTAAGTGACTTCAGTGAAGGCTTTCGTAATGATGATAAATTTCTAATCAGTTATTTACCAGATCTACTTCTTACTGGGAAAAATAGTTACTGGGGAACTGTAGCGGGGTGAATACCCCGCTCCTGCCCTGAGGGGCGGGAAATAGCCCGGGGAGAGGGCTGAGACTCAGAAGCTGGGCTGATGAGCAAAGCAGCCACAGCTGTGGCCAGTTAATCAGGACCCAGCTGGCCCTTATAAGAGGGCAGTGGGCCTGGAGCAAATGGACACAGACAGGGTCTCTCTCTGCCTTTAGAGGGAGAAGGGCCTGGTTGCAGGTACCTAGGGTGGAGCAGGGCTGGGGAAGGCCAGAGGAGCTGGGGAGCTCCGGCCTGAGAAAACCCCAGGCTGTGGCCTAGGGTTAGGCCCACTAGGTACTGGGGTTGTGGAGGCAGCCCACAGGTAGGCTGAGGCAGCAGGTCCAAACCCCCTTTGCCTGTGATGAGTGGCTTATACTGCAGTCTGCCCCAGGGCGCGGGGGCTAGCTGGTGACTGGCAGTAGCCTACGACTGAGGCGAGGTGGGGATAGTGGGTTGGGGGTTTCCCTGGGGAGGGGAGACCCAGATCTAAGGGTACTGCCAGGGAGCAGCACCCCAGTTAAGAGGGCACCGGGTCCTGGGAGGGACACGGCGCCAGAGTGGACAGGCGGATCACTGGCCTGCAGAGGGCGCTCCAGAGGCTGGTGAGCTAATTCCCGACTGAAACCAGCAGGAGGCGCCGCAGGGGTGAGTCCGGCCCTGCCACAGGAACCCACTCTAGTTTATTGCTTGATTTCCATGGATGGTAGAGAGAGGACTAATTATGACGGCGTGGTAAATTTCAGCTCTCTTGACTTCCCTCTCTCTCATCTTTGGACCTCCCCACATCTCCAGTTCTAATCTCACTTTCCTCTTTTTCTAACCCAGAATGCTGAAAGTTAATAAGAAAAGCCTGCTTGACTTGTCACTCCTGACAAGATTGTAACCTGAGCTGGTAGGGTTATAGGTTTGATTAGGCTCCAGTGTTATTCTGGCGCTAGCATTTGGAAGTAAACAAGTACAGCAAATGAAGGTAAGTCTGTACCGCTGCCAAAGACTGTGAGACAATAAAACTGCTTTCTTAGTTTGACATGTTAAAAACTAAAACTGCTTTAGGTTGGATTTCTAGTTTAAATAGCTATTGGGTAGTTGTTACCTCTTGTAGAGGAATATTACAGGTAACAGTTCTAAGATCAACCCTGGTAAAAACATCCGTACAAGGAAGAACCATGATCAAACCTGCAAAAAAGAAGAAAAGGCCAAAGCTGAAACACTTTTATCTGAAGGCTAAGCTCTGATCGCATATGAAGCAAACCTCTGGAAATAACTATTTCTATTGTGTAATGACAATGGCCCTCAGAGCTATACTCATATTTCATTACTACAGCATTTCTTTTTCTGTATGAGGAAAAAGGAGTGGGGTTTCCTATTTTTATATATATAATGGAAGGAAATGCAGATGTCAGAGTTCCAATACTTATGTGAATTCAGTATGGTTAAGTAGCTAGTGCACTAGTCTGGGAGTCAGAAGAACTCTGTTCTGTTCTCAGCTCTGCCATGTGACCTTGGGCAAGGTACTTCCTTGTTCTGTGCCTCTGTTTCCCCTCTCAAACTTTTGTCTATTTAGATTGTTAGTTCTTCAGGATGGTGGGTCAGAGGACATTAGCCACTTAGTGTGGTTCCTCCTTCAACCCCTGACCCTACCCACTTTTGGGGGCATATGGTTGTTTTGCAGAGGAAGAGAGATGGTTATGTGATACGCGGATTCATCCTCCATTCCTACTCCACTTTTGCACAGTCTCACTGTACCTTTTCCAATTGATTGTTTTTCATCCACGTGGTGCAAAGGTACTTGTTATAATAATGTGGAGAACATTCTTATTATTATTGATCTTTTCCTATGACAATAGCACCTAAAGGCTCCAACTATGATACTAAGTATTGTGCCAGGCGCTGTACACACTCTTAGTAAGAGACGGTCCCTGCCCCAAAGTGATTACAACTTTAACCAGAGAAGACTGATAAAGGGTGAGAGAAAGGAAGTATTATTATCCCCATTTTACAGATGGCAAACTGAAGTCCAGGGAGATTGAGTGACTTGCCAAAGGTCACACAGGAAGTCTGACAGAATGGGGAATGGAATTCAGATCTCCTAAGTCTCTGTCCAGTGTGTTATGCACAAGATCATCTTTCCCCTCCATGTGATCTTTACTCTATTATAAAGCCAGGTTTAGATCTCAGGATCTGCTGGCTTCCTCTCTAAACAGCAAGAGAAAACAAGCAGCAGATGCACAGGTTCATGGACAAAGAATTACTTGTCCTTTTTACTGTGCCCTGGACAGATTCCTTGCATCACCCATTCTCTGAACAAGGACTTGAGAGAACTTCAGATGCAGAAACATCTGGTTACAGTGAAAATAGAATAAAATCTCATTTACTCACCTGGGCCCCTTGCTCTTTTAGACACTATACGTCCCAGTCGAAATACAACAGCACGCTCATATTCTTTGACAATCTAGGACAATATTTTTAAAATAGAGTTTAACACTAACACCACCCTTCCCTCTTGCCTGACCTTCTATCCTTCAAACCACATGGAAATGACAAAATAATTATAGCAAAAGATGTGTAGGTTATTACACGTTTGATCTTGTTCTCCCTGTAGCCCCTCACCCTGTCCCTTGCTGTGGAATATCAGGCCCCGATCCTGCAAATACTTATGCATGTGATCACAGGCGCCAGCTTCTTCCTTTCCCCGGGAGTGCTCAACCCCCACTCAGCCCCAGGCTCCACCTCCACTTCACACCTTCCTGCCCCCACTCTGCCCCACCTCTTACCGCCCCTGCGCCGCCCTGCCCCTCCTCTGCTCCCCCCACCTCTTTCCACCCAGTTCTGCCCCTCCCCCAAGCACGCCCTGTCCCCGCTCCTCCTCCTCCTTCCTCCCAGCGCCTCCTGCACACTGCAGAACGGGTGGTCGTGGTGGGCGGGAGGCACTGGGAGGGAAGGAGCTGATTGGTGGGCCCATGGGTGGGCGGAAGGTGCTGGAGGGGTGGGGGAGAGAGCTTAGAGTGACCAGATGCGAGGACCCGAAAATCGGGACTTATCCCCTCCCACCGGACTTGTTGAGGGGGGAAAAAAAAAAAAAAAAAAAAAACCTCTCCCGCCGCCGAACTTGTTGAGTAAAAAAAAACGGAAGAAGCCCGGATAGCGGGACAAATGGTGTCCCGACCATGCATCAGTCGGGACGCGGGACAAAAGAAATAAAATTGGGACAGTCCCGATTTAATCGGAACGTCTGGTCACCCTAAGAGAGCTTGGCTTCCAGTGGGTGCTAAGCACCTACTATTTTTTTCCATGGGTGGTCTAGGATGTGGACCTTTATTTGTATTTTTTTGTACAAATACGGATCAGTTTTTCTAGGTCTCTCATCCCCAGCACCTTATTCTCACACCATCCCTGTGAAGTAGGGAAGTAGTATCCCTGTGTGAGCACTGAATTCACAGAGAATTTAAGTGACTTGTCTGAGATTATACAGGAAGCTTGGGGATGACCATAGACCAGAACACAGAACTCTTGCACCCCAATCTTGAACTACAAAAACTATCCTTCCTTTGTCCCATAACATGGGGTACCAATGGCTTCTGTCCTTGTGAAATACATAGTCGTAATAGACCGTTCTCTCAGTGCTCCAGTTCCCATCCGCTTACCTTCAAGCACATCCAGATGGAGAAAGGAAAGGTAATAAGCACGAACAAGAATGAAAGAGAAACCAGGATCCAGCCACAGGCCCCAATTCCTTCCTTCTTATCCGCTACAGAATAAAAAGACGGGAACCGTTGTCAGTTGCCTGGTCAATCTGCTGGGTTTACAGGAAAACATCTGGCACAACAAAGAAGCTCTACATGAGGAAAATGACAGGGACTCCCAGGACAGTTTAGGTTTGAAACTTCTGCTGTAGAGAGGTGGCCCGTTCACCTAATGCCAGAAAAGCTTT
Organism: Chelydra serpentina; assembly: GCA_037349315.1. Lineage (NCBI taxonomy): Eukaryota > Metazoa > Chordata > Testudines > Chelydridae > Chelydra > Chelydra serpentina. The sequence continues at coordinate 53,048,040 of JBAIAC010000004.1, forward strand.
AAACCAGTGATTGTCAAAATGTGCAGATGTGGGACTAGCCCTCTGGGCAGGTCTTTTAATTCTCTGGTCCTGCTGCCTTTCCTCAGCACCTGTATTATTATTAATTAATTGTGTTGGGATAGAGCCCGGAGACCCCAATTGTCAGGTGCCAGGGGGGTTTTTAGCAGGGGAGGGGGTACTTAGGAGCAAAGCTGCAACAAGGCAAGGAAAAGCCAGAGATTTTTTCACAAGAAGGGTGAGACAAATCCAGCCCAGCCAAGTTCCATACAAGAGGAGCAGCTGGGGCATAAGCAATAGGAACCAGGACAGGAGAAGTGGAGGGAGCCATCCCAGGGGAAGACCAGCCGCAGGAATCAATTTTTCAATGGAGAGTGTGGCCGTAATTGATTTTTGTGGGCATGCTACCGAGACGCTGAATGTTGCTGCCTCTTCTGTCTCTTCGCTCCATGCCGCTCCACTGCTTGGAGAGGAAGAGAGCTCGGGTCTCAGCACCCCAGAGCAGGATACAAGGGAGGCATGCTCACAGGCTCTGAGTGTAGCGGCTGTTCCCAACAACCTGCTCCCGCACTGGGCTGAACACAACCTGTGGTGGGGGCCTGCTCTTCCCCGTATGAGGACTCCTATACCAGAACTAAGGTCTTTTCCCTGCTCACTTGCTCTGCTTGGGATTCAAACTTTGCCCTGTGTAAAAGCCTTCTCCTTGTATAACTTCTAAAAAAAAAAAAATCCCCCACCACAATCCCTGAGGAGAGAATGCTGTTCTCTGCAGTCCTCTGCTCCACATTTCTGAGGTCCTTGCTACAGATTTAATCATTCACAGTTTGAGAGGTTTGGGCCCAAGAGGACTGAGTTTCAGGCCTTGTTTGGAACGTCCTGCCTTTTCTGTTCAAGCTTTTTTCATGAGAACAATGAGTGCATTTTACACTAATACTCTACATTTGGGAGAGTTTGACTCCAGGTTTTTGTTCTGACTCACTGTAACAGAAAAGACACAAATCTAGGAGTTAGGTTCAGGCCAGTTGCCAGAAAAATATCATTTGGTCTTGCCACCACTGGCACTGATGATTTGAGCAGTTCTCTTGAGTAAATTACCATGAAAACCTCAGGTACATATGGCTGAGGCCAGACTAAGATCCTCAGGGGTTAGTGTTAAAAACTTAAAAACACTGTCTATGCTGCTTCTCCACCATATGTCCTGCCCTGTTATTGTTATATTCAGATTCGCTTGTCATCACTGGCAGGGCCGGCTTTAAGCCGATTCCTCCGATTCCCCAGAATAGGGCCCTGCGCCCAAGGAGGCCCCGTTCCGGTGGGAGGTTTTTTTGTTTTGTTTTGTTTTTTGCTCCGACAAGAGGGTGCGGGGGCCCCGCCGTCGTTCTTCGCATGGGGCCCCGCACCCACTAAAGCCGGCCCTGATCACTGGCGTGTCAGGCTATAGCTGGTACATTAAGTAACAGGCAAGAGGATAAATGTTTCTTCCATCAGCTGAATGTCCTACTCACTCTTATGATCAAATGCAATGTGAACAAATAATGGGAGATGTTTGTATCAACATTGGTTCCCGGTCAGCTCCAAGTGCAAAAGATTGCTCAAGAAACATCCATGTTTTAATCACAGAAGAATTTTACAGATGCTGAAAAAAGGCATAGTGTACCTCTTGGCCTTCATCATCCTCCCCACTTCCACCCATGCCGCCATCATCACCTCTCCCCCTTCCCCCTTTACACCCATCTAGGGTGTGTGTTTCAACAGCGCTTTTCTCTGCAGCTCAAAAGTTACTCTGATTTAAAATATCATACTTGTATCCCAGTTCATCATGCTGCCACTGTCATCATTCACATCCTTTCTAAAGACTCTGGGCTAGATCTTCCAAGGGACTTACTTAGGTGCCTATGGCCAACATTACATGTCACCTAGATCCTCAAAGCCCTCACTCAACTGGTCCCTAAATTCTCAAGTTCCCACTGGTAACATCTCCTAGGTGGCTAAGTTTCTGCTGATGGGAGCATGCAAAGTCTGCTCTGTCCTGACACCCACCAAGTTGCTCAGTGCTCTAGTGCGATTCATGAACTAGATGTTCCCTCACTCTATCTTGCCGGGGCCTGATCCGGTAGGCCTTCTTGGAGCACGCCTAACTCGCACAAAAGTCAGGTGTGGTGATGGCTGTTAGACCGCTCTGATTACTGCAGAGGCAGGATGTGAATACAGCGCTCCCACCTCTCACATGGGTGCCCTAACTACTGGGGTATTAGCTACTCTGATGTGGGTTTCCCTCAGTCTCTCTTGTTGAAGCTGTTTCACTTTTGGTAAATAGCTTAATATTCATTAGGCTAGAAAGAGAATCACTCGATAGCCCAGTGGTTAGGGCACTCATCTAGGACATGGGAGACCCCAGATTCCACTCCCCGCAGCTGAGCAGGGAACTGAAAGCAGGTCTCCCACACCCCAGGAGACAGTCCTAACTCCAGAGATACTTGCTATAATGGGGGATGGAAAGAAGGTGCTCTCGTTGGGTGTTTTTCTTGCTACAAAGGATTGACCTGAACTGATGTAGGTACCTAACTCCAGGACTATCCCTTTGAGGCCCAGGGCTTGGGCCACACCCCTCACTTGAGCATTTCCTACTGGCTAACTTAGGGCGCTCCCCATTCAGCTTGTATGAATTCCATTCTTAGGTGTCAGACTTTTCCCATGCATTGAATAGGGAGCCTAACTCAGGGCTAAGGATTCCACTGGATGGCAGGATGCCTAAATGTTAGGCGTTGCATGTCAGTGTGACCATGCGTATGTCCCTTTGTGGATTTAGCTTCCCCTACCCGATGCCCTCCTGAAGTGAGTTAATAGTAACAAATAAAATAAAAAAAGCTTCCAAGTTATTTCCTCCTCTGAGTTTCCCAGTGCCTCAAGTCTTGTCTGTATCTGTCTTTTGAAGGCCAGGCCTCTGGCACCAGGCCTGTTTTTATTTTGGGATCTTGTACAGAGCTGAGCACTATTGGTGCTTTGACCTTCATTTTGTGAGAGACAGAACTAAGTGAATATAAGGCCACGTGTTTTGGAGAGAAAGAAAGATGTGCCCTTATGAAAAGTTCTATAGGATTTAGTAGAAAATACTAACCTTTATATAGGTTTATGGAGCCACCTTATAGCCTATAATAGAGAATTATATCCATATCCTAGAATTCTTTAAAATGGTGTAAAACCCTATGAATGTTTATAATTCTTTATTAAAATCTATAGGACTTTTTCATAAGGATTACGTTGCTCTTGATTGCTAAAACCAAAATGCTAGCAGCATAGATTGTCTGTCTAACCTATAATCATCACACAAAATTAGTAGCCATTAAAAAACAAACAAACAAACAGGGGGATGTTGGATGGCTCCAGGGATGTGTAATGGAATATGGAGTCTTTTACCTGTAGGAGCTCAGACATCCTGGCAATGGGTGCAGTGAAAAACCTAGAAAGAATGGAACTGGTAAATAGTTCCAGTCCATATTGGACCACTGACTGAAAGCTGTTACCTGTTCAGTTGCTTGGTGGCTTAGGTGAAATGAGTTGGTGGTCTCAGTCCAATTCTCAGGACCCTTCATTACAAAACCACCTGCGTAACTGGCACCATTTGGTATCGTCACAGCTAGTCTTAGAGGAGAGAAGCTAAGGACGGTATGGTATTGGGTATGGACTCTGAATTAGCCTATCCCCTACAGGTGTCAGTCCCCAGATAAGGGTTGAGGCATACTGGCAGGACAGTGGGGAAGCTGGCACAAGTGCTGTCCATGAAGATGGAGGAATCCAGGGCTAGCAATCTGAGGCCTTTGACCCACACTTAGCCTCTCTCTCTCTCTCTCTCTCTCTCTCTCTCTCTCTCTCTCTCTCTCTCTCTCTCTCACACACACACACACACACACACACACACACACACACACACACACACACACGTTTGTTGGGGTTATTTTGCAGTAAGAATAGAAGGAATACTTACCAACTAGAGTCTCCTTACTCTCTTTCCCAAGGGAGCCTTTCCCGGAATCCATCTCATTATAGAGAAATCCTTATCACCTCACAAGCTGTAATGAAGACACCCCCTCAAATGGCACACCGCTTGTTAAAGTGTCTGAGAAGAAAAGCAGAAGAACAAGCTCTCACCTGCCAGCGAGTCCTCAAGGGATTAGTTACCCAGGTGAGGGAAGAATGTTTACAAAAACAAAATCTGATGGGTCATGTTCCTCTCTGGAGTAATGCCACTGGTTTCAATGACTTTACTCCAGGGTTGAATTTGGCCCAGCACTTCTAGTTCTTGCAGAATCGTCTCTGGGCGTGATTTCTACACACATCAGCAATGAATGGCACTATTTTCAAAGCCACGGCAAAAAAGGAAAAGAAGTCAAAGCTGGACTGTAAACTCTCCAGGGCAGGAATTGTTTCTTGAGCTGCGCCTTTACTGTATCCAGTGTAATGGGGCCCCAATTTTGTTTAGGGTCCCTAGGTACTAGTGCAATACTTATGATAATGTAAGGATGCCAGTGAGCTTTCAAGGAGCATGGTGAATCCTCCTTCTCCTCTTTTCAGTGTAGTAGCCGTGTTAGTCTGTGTCAGCAAAAAGAAAATAAGAAAGAAATACTTGTGGCACCTTAGAGACTAACAAATTTATTTCAGCATAAGCTTTCGTGGACTACAGTCCGCTTCATCGGATGCATGGAATGGAACACTCAGTGAGAGGATATTTATACAGTCAGAGAAACATGAAAAGGTGGAAGTAACCATAGCAACTGTAAAAGGCTGTTCACAGTTCCTTTCAATTAATTAGCCTTTTACAGTTGCTATGGTTACTTCCACCTTTTCATGTTTCTCTGACTGTATAAATATCCTCTCACTGAGTGTTCCATTCCATGCATCCGATGAAGCGGACTGTAGTCCACGAAAGCTTATGCTGAAATAAATTTGTTAGTCTCTAAGGTGCCACAAGTATTTCCTTCTCCTCTTGTTAGCTTATGAGAGACACCTTAACATTATTAATTATTTTTAATATTATTAAACATGTATACTGCAGTAGGACCTAGAGGCCAACCAAGTTGAAGCCTTATTGCACTAGACACTGTACAAACATATGGAAACTTTTTCAGCCTTTAACTCCTTACATTGCCCAGAAATTATATGGCTCAATGGACATTTGGTACAGTTCCTGAAACTCATTGCTTTAGTACTGCATCAAGACTTGGCTGTAATTAGACTGTGGGAAAAAAAGACAAAACCGTTTACAAAGCGCGTGGGCGGGGAGGGGGTGGGGTCAGCCCCTTCTAAGGACATAGGATAAAATGTCATTACATGTTAATTCAGAAAGAATGAGCCATTTTCTCTCTCTCACACACACACAGTTGCATTAATTATATTTTTATGACTTATCTTTTCCATCACACGTTAATTCTCCCTCTATATCCATTGCTTCCCTATTGCTGCCAATACATTTAATTACATTTTGCATAATACCGATTACAGCACTAGCCATGTCCTCCCCGTGGATGGGCACCAGGCTGCTATATTGGACCCAACCTTTGGATCTCATGGGCTTTCACACCCACAGCATCCAGGCACCATCTTTGGATCTGGGCTCTCAGGCACACTTCAGAGGGGCAGACTCCCTGTTGGGCGCCCCCTCCTTTGGGATGGAATCCCACAGGCCAGCTGCCCTTGCCCCCAAACCAATACCGACCCTCCAAGTCTCCCCGGCAGTTTATATACACATCCCTCAGAACCCCACCTCATGGGCATTCTAGGGTTTAGTTTAAACTCTTTGGGGACATGTGACTGATAAAGCAAGGAACACACAGGCTTTGCAAAGGAACTTCTTAAACACAGTCCTTTACCTAGAGCGTGAGCTCCATGGGGAAGGGCCTGTCTTGTGCTTCTGTGTTTGTACAGTGCCTAGCACAATAGGGCTGACCCATGACTGGGACTCCTAGGCGCTATGGTAACACTAATAATAATGCTCTTAGCACAAGAGATATCAAAAACAACAAACACCTATACCCTGTTCCTCTGCCCTGAGTCTGTGCTCACCCCGTTCTGTGAGTGCTTTGGCCCAGTCTGTGTGTGAGGCAGGTAGGTCCCTCTTTCTCCTGCAGTCCTTCTGCTTGCTGGCAATTGCTCTCCTGGTGTATGTAGTTGTGAGAGAAAGAGAGTGTCTGGGGCAGAGCCTGCCCTTAAATAACATTTCATCCCCCCTCTGTCACATGAGTCACTCACCAACTTCAAAGCCCTAGTTGATGGGGTGTCACAGCCCTGGCAAAATGCCCCCTGCTGGATGCTCACCAGGCTGTGGGTTTGGACGCACAAACTGGGGCCCCTTGTGCTTTTAAGCTCCCTTTGATCCCCAAGTAGGCCCCAGTCACAGTGTCTGGCTGCAGCCTTTCTGGCACGCTTCCTGGGCACAGATTCTCCGTCTGGTACCCCTTATGAAAGGACTAACAGTGTGCCCCCTGTCTCCCCGGTAGCTTAAGCAAACCCTTTCCACAGGCGCACACTGGTTTATAGTTCACCCCTTCAGGGACAAAAGACAAATGAAGCAGACACAGATGTTGCAGCAGGGCCGGCTCTGGCTTTTTTGCCGCCACAGGCAAAAAAGCCACCGGCCGCCCCTCTCAGGCCGGGCGCCGGAGGGGAAGGTGGCATGCCCGCGGTCCCACTCCCCTGGCGGGGGCGCCGGCGGGGAGCGCGGCATGCCCGCCGCCGCGCTGCCGGCCGGAGCTATGCCGCGCTCCCTGCTCCCCGGCCGGGGCACCGGTGGGGAGGGCGGCTTCCCCAGGGCGCCGCGGCCCCGGTCCCCCGGCCAGGGTGAGGCCGCTCCCTGCTGCCGCCCCGGCCAGGGGGCCGGCGGCATCCCCGCTGCCGCCCCGGCCGACGGGAAGGGCGGCTTCCCCAGGGGGCCGGCAGGGAGCGCGTATTCCCCGGCCCCGCTGCCCCGGCCAGGGCGCCGGCAGGAAGGCTGGCATCCCAGCTGCCCCGGCTGGGGGGGCCGGCGGGGAGCACGTCTTCCCCGCTGCACCGGCCGGGACGCCGGCTGGGAGCGCGTCTTCCCCGCTGCCCCGGTTGGGGCGCCAGAGGAAAGGGCGGCTTCCCTGCTGCCCCGACCAGGGGACCGGCGGGAGCGCATCTTCCCCGCAGCCCCAGCCGGGGTGGCGCCTGGGAGCTGGGCTCGCCTGTGGCTCCGCTGCCCCAGCTGGGGCGGGGAGCGGGGCTTGCCCACTGCCCTAGCTGGGAAGAGTGTTTAAAAAAAAAAAAAAAACCCTCAGCACCGCCCCCCTCCAGGTGCCGCCCCAAGCATGTGCTTGGTTGGCTGGTGCCTGGAGCCGGCCCTGCGTTGCAGAAAGGTTTATAAAGCCAGTCTCTATACAGCACAAGCGATGTATGCAAAACACCTACATGCCGTTCCCTCCATGAATCCTCAGTGCTTGAACATTCTTTGAGATTTGGTTCAGTGTCATTTCAGGGTTCTAGGTCCCCTTTGTTGGGCTTCACTCCTCCAGCGCACAGCTTCTCCTCCAAAGCAGGGAATCTGACTCTGTAACCCCCTGCAGCCCTGTTCTTCAGCTACAGCTGGTCAGGCAATCAAAGAGGTTCCCTCTGCTTAGGAAACCTGCCCCTTTGAGTTCCTATAAAAGTGACTTCTCAGCCTTTAGCCTTGACTAAAGCATTAAGCTGACCTAATTTAGGTTGACATACAGCCACCGCAGTAATTACTGCAGTGGTTTATTTCCACACTATGAGCCCTGTTGGTGGTGCACGTCCTCATCAGGAGTGCTTCCACCAACGTAATAGTGTGGGGCATTGTGGTGCACTGACAACTGGAGCACCCCCCCCCTCCTCTGGGGCCGACAGCCCAAGCTGTCAGCCCTGTGTGGGGCTCAGAGCTGGAGCCCCCCGCACCCTATGCGGCGCTCATTGCTGGAGTCCACCCACCCCAGGGCTGGCAGTATGAATCACACTGTGAGCCCCGCGCAGGGCTGACAGCCCCGAGCTGTCGGCCCCAGGGCCGGGGGAGCTCCAGCTGTTAGCCTGGTGCGGGGCTGATAGCCAACAGGCAATGTAAGTAATGCCGTGTTGACACAGATATTGCATCACCCTAACTACATCGAGCTAAGCCCTACGCCTCTTGCGGAGGTGGAGTTATTAGATTGGTATAGTGGGCGACTTACATCGGCGGGAGTGTAGTGTAGACACAATGTTGTAGTGTAGACACTTTCAGAATTAGGTTGACGTAAGCTACCGTACGTCAACCTAGTGTAGACCAAGCCTTAGTGTTTTTAAACCCCTGCTCTGGCATTGCTGTCTCTATTCCCTTCTTGGGATTTTCCACTCCTTAAAACCCTAGCTCTCTGCAGACAAGCTGACAAAAACTGCTTTCACCTAGGCAGTAGTGCAAGTAGAAATCATTTCTTGCCGGTACTGCACTCATGGGAGGGACATAAGGGAGAGCATGTGACCTCCCCCCATGACCCTCCATGTGACTCCTCACCCTCCATGTGACCCTCCATGTGACTCCAGCCCAGTGCCCCCACGCTATCCCCGTCCCCTCCGGCACCCCCCTTACCTGTCTACAATTTTACAATTGCACGTTAAACAGATATAGTTGTAAAATTATGCTTTGGGCCCCCGGTGCCACCTGTACTTCCAGGTGTTGTTGAGAAGCCAGCAGCCCCCAAATTGTAAACTTCTTACATGAACGAAGGATAGGGAGGACAATCACCCCCCCGTTCCCTTAACACACGCTCAGTGCCTCCCTTATGTCCAAACTAAGCTTCTGACAGCTTGTCTTTATCTAAGTATTGCTCCCCACCAGGCACTAGGAAAGCAAAGATGCTGCGCCAATTAAGTTTGACAGAAAAGAGGCATAGAACTGTGTGTGCCATGTACAGCTTGATAGAACTACAGCCCAAATTGTTTTATTATTTTTCTCAGCATGACATGAGGGGCAATCAAAATCAGCCTGGCAGAACATGCATGAGAACTGTCTCTGGACAGATAAGCAATTGATCAAAATCACATTCTCTGGCCTCTTGGGGCCGAATCCTGTTCCCATTGAGATCAAAAGGAGTTTTGCTATTGAGTTCAATGGGAACAGGCGTTGACATTTGGAGAAGAAAGAACAAAACCACTCAAGCAAGGGCTAAGTTGCTTATACCACAGGTATCAAAGGCTGCTGACTCATGTGAGAAAGTCAGCAGACAGCTGATCTTTGTCTATTGCAAGGGAGAAATCAGCAATCAACAAGGCTAGAACAGCCTCTGTACCATATCCAACTCATAAGTCCATCTGCAAAGGAGCAAGGAAATATGAAGGCTCCAGATTACCTTAAAGTCCTCAGTCCCTTGGTTAGAATGCTCCCATTTGTATATGTTCATAGTCCAGAGGCTAGAGCAGGAAAGAGGCAAAATGGAGATGTTTCCAGGCCAGGGCCTTTTAGCTTCTGCCAAGTGCCAAGTAAAGGGAAATCTGTTCTTACTGTGAAAGATGGTGTTTGGAGTCACATGGGCAAGTTATATGTCCATCACGCCCATCCATATTCTAGTTGAAACATTCACAAAAAGTCCATTAAGTGTAGACGGGCGTTTTCCAAGGTCCATTGTGAGCTAAGTGTTCCTTAATGGGCCATTCAACTTGACTTGTCCTTTCATGTGCTGGCTAAATACCTTGTGGGCATTACCGCAGGAGCAAACATGTAGTAAACATAGCTAATATTCATAACTTCAGCTACCAAGATGAATATACATGCATAGAAATAGCATAATCATAAGTACCAGCTATTTCACCTACATGACTATTCCCAAAAGAGATTCTGAAAAATCACACCACATACCTATGCGCCAGCATCATGCCTCACTGAAGTTTTGTTATCTGTTATGTAACAACAGAGATGGCGCTAGTGACATGACTCCGTTTAGCTTAAAAGGGCAAGGTTAATTTTTAGCTGTTCAGGTGTGACTTCACCTTTAGTCAGTGAGGGCATACTGGCTGGCACACATTCAGGTTAATGGGCTTCAGTGTTCCTTTGCAATGAACTTTTTAATGTTCAGAAACCCGGTATGTGCTGAAGTGGTTTAAAGCACAATAGGTTTTTAGGTTTATAAATCTGTGAACTTCTGTCTCTTTGAGATTGTATTATTAATTATTATTATTATTTTGCTAGTCATAGTGTGGGAGGGTATCGTCTCCGCCCTCTGCTCATGAGACTATGTATGTGTCTTGTACCACTCTTCTGAACACCAGTTGGAAGGAATTTTTTTTTCAGTAAGTGTTGACTGATTCTTTTCTCTTAGAAGGCATGTAATTTTTTCAGGTTCACACTGATTAACACAGAAAACTGGGGCTGTTAAACATTCTTCAAATTCCATAGAAAATTAAGTTCATCTATATTTTCCAGTACAGTGATGAAATGGGTGTTTGTATATACAAACATCAACATGCTTATGTAAGCAGAGTCAGGATGAGCTCTACCCTGACATCTGGTGGTGAGTTGTGGAAAGGGATGTCAGGGGCTAATCTTGTTTGCATGGACACACCCACCCTGCAAAGCATGATGGACCGCTTGCCCAAATGGTCACCTTGACTGCTGTGGGAGCCCCAGTTTCTCTGTTATTGGGGCAGGAAGACTAAAGTGTTGTTACCCTGATTGTGTGAATCAAGGACAGCGGGCTTTTGTTATGAGGAAGGGACTCGCCCTTAGCTAAGCAGCACTTGCTAGGCGAGGGACATGGATTCCAAAACCCAGTGAATTGAGAGAGGTTGGGGACAGGTATTTGTATCTGGTGGCATGGGCCTCTTCTGAGGGTCCTAAATGTCAATTGCACCTCCTTCTCTCTCTCCACTGTGGAATATCAGAGCTAATTTTGAGTTCCTTAGGAGTCTATTCACAGGCTGCTGAGTTGGAATTACTCTGGACTAAGTGTGCAAATGAGCACGAAGGCTCCCCTAACTACAAGCTGAAATTGTTATGAGCTGAAATCACTGAGCACTGTGTTAAGTAGTGGGGGAGCCAGAAGATCTATTGCTGAGCGACTGGTGGAGCGGAGCTGCTGGCGGAGCGGGACAGTTGGCGGGACAGCCGGAGCGGCTTGCAGGCCGGCTGACGGAGCGGAGCTGCTGGCGGAGCGGAGCAGTTGGCGGGACAGCCGGAGCGGCTTGCAGGATGGCTGACGGAGCGGAGCAGTTGGCGGGACAGCCGGAGCGGCTTGCAGGCCGGCTGATGGAGCGGAGCTGCTGGCGGAGCGGAGCAGTTGGCGGGACAGCCGGAGCGGCTTGCAGGACGGCTGACGGAGCGGAGCTGCTGGCGGAGCGGCTTGCGGGACGGCTGAACGGAGTGACTCGTGGGATGGCTGGCGGAGCAGAGCAGAGCAGAGCCGAGCGAAGCACCATGAAGGGACGGGGCAGTCAGCTTCGAGCCACGTAAGGTGCCCCTTACCTCTCCCCTCCCCATTTCTACCCAGACTGGAGGGGGTGTAACACTCTGCAGATGAACTTTTGAACTCTGGGTCTGGACTTTTGGGTTGTTGGACTTTTGGGACTTTGGGTGATTTTTGGGGTTGATGGACTCAAGAACCAAAGGGAAAGGACATGGCCAATTTGCTGGGGTGGGTCATTGCTCACAGTTTGGTTTACAAATCCTAGATGTGGTGTTTCCCCAGCAAAAGGCCGCATTGTTTCTCTCTGTCATTAAAAGGGTTTTCTACACTCAGACTCTGTGCTTGCGAGAGGGGAAGTACTGCCTCTTAGAGGCGCCCAGGGGGGGTGATATATATTTGTCCCAGGTCACTGGGTGGGGGCTCGAGCCGGTTTTTGCATTGTGTTATTGGAATGGAACCCCTAGATATGGAACCCGGCCCTTGTTGCTGCCGACTCTGACTGGCAGAAGGGTTACACTTAACTACTCACTTTCCCAAAAAATATGTAGTATTTCAGTCTGTTTATATGGAATATGGGAGCTGGGTAAGGAGGCATTTCAGCAGATGTATTAAAAGATAAATTTTAAGTAGAACTGTATCCTAAACTGCATGATGGTATTGTACCCAAACATTGCATTTAAATGGGAGATTCAACTTCCTTTATAGGAACAGAACAGACTCCTGAAACTCTTACCACAAAAGTGGTCCATAGACGTACAAATAGTCACACTGTCTTCAATGGGATTGATCAAATGATTAAGGGTTTACAGGATTAGTTTCCAAGTTTGTAAACTGTTTTAGATGAAACTGACAATACCTGAGCTGTCAGATCAGAGGGAGTATCTTTCAAATAAAGGTGGGCAGATGTGTGATAAGTCTTAGCTCCGTTGCTAAGACGAGGAACATATTTTCAGCAAAGTTCTAGGCAGATTCCTGAGGCAGCTGGTTAAAGGTCATCAGTGTCTAGCATTATAACCTTCACTTATAGCTCTTTCACCAACACAACTGGAAAATATGCATTTGTTTTCTTTGTTTTGCTGCTCCAGTTAGCAAAATGCATGTTAGATAGTTTGGCTGCAAAGATGACTTCTATGTACACTGGGGACACCACCTGATACCTGTCAGGCTGCAGAACTGGGCTGACATCAGAATCTAAACATTCTCTGATCAGTGCAAGCAGAGGCATTCCTCTAATGATTTGGACTTGATGTGATACAGTACGAATATCATGGATAATTCAGACCAATGGGGAGAAACAGAACCAAAACCACTGTTTAAACACCTTCCATTCCTCCCCACACTCCTCCCCTCTTGAGGACTCCTGACCAATTTAACAGCACAATACATATGCTAACAAACTTTTTTAAAGCCTTTGTTTAAGTTTGTTAGCATATGCATTGCGTTGTTAAAGCCATATAAAGAATGAATGCCCTCTCTAGCCATGTTTTGCTCCTTTAAGGAGCAGAGCGCAACCCCGCCCCTGGAGTGGGAGGCAGGCGGAGGAAAGCTAGCCCCAAGTCTTTCCGGCACCCTGTACCCCCTAAAAAATCTCTTGCGGGTATTGCGTACTGGAGGTTAACACCCTACTTGCACTACTGCACCTAGGATGCAGCATGCCCATGGTTCTGTTCCGGCAAGATCTGGTCAGATGTGGATGGTTTAGTCAGAGACAAACACACAGGTGCCTCGCCCAAGCTCCTTAACACAAGGGAAATGAGGCATGACCAAAGTAAAGATAATCATCAGGTCTTAACTGTACAGACATCAGAATCGCAAACAGAATTCATAAATTGCGCATTGACAGACTCCCAAGATCATCACAGCCCTGGAAACGTACTGGGAGAACCAGTTTGCTTTAACTTTGTCCTCCCACTCCCACCCTCTTTTTTTAGCAAACTCCTTGTTCTCATAGGTGAAAGATATTCAAAGTTGATGGGCCCCTGAAAGGCCTTGTTTCAGATTCACAGTCATGGTCTGTTCCTACCATGACATTGCAGTTCTGCTCCACACTGAAAAATACAGTCATCTAGAGAGAGTTCATAAAATCAAACTGGAATGCATACGTTTACCTAGATTCCCCAAACGATCACAATATCATTTGCTGCATTTGTGGTGGTGTTGTTTTCCAGCAAACAATAATATCTCCAGTTGAAAGTAAAAGACAAATTTTAGAATGTCTGACATTATTGCCAAACTCAAGAGCTCAAAAATTATCAGTCAGAACCCCAAAAATCAGGAGAGCAGCTCAAAAAATAAAATAAAAAACATGATGTTGTGGTGTTTGGTCTGGCTTTTGAGTTTTTAATGTCCCCTGCCCATCCTGTGTGTGACAAGGTAATAGCTTTGATCAGACGTTGGTCCAATAAAAGCTATTACCTCACCCACCTTGTCTTCCTAATATCCTGGGACCAACATGGTTACAACTACACTGCCTGCGTACGCATCCTGTGTGGGCCAATTAGTGTTGCCCACACTCCCAAATGTATTGTGTAATGTACTTTTGGCCCCTGCACCAGGAGCTCTCGCCTGACATGCCTGTTCTTTATCCTACAATTAATCCTGTCCCTCCAGCAGAGCCGTCCTGTCCATAAGACAGCCTGGGGCAACCACCCTGGGACCTGCGTTTTGTGGGGGGCCCCGCGCATCAGGATGCGGAGTCTAGGGTGGCCTGGCAGGTTAGTGGTGGGGAGGGGGCAGGTGCTGGCAGCAGCAAGCAACACAGCCTCAGCCTTCTTGCCCCGCCCCACCGGCTCCCAGCATCGCTCAGGGGAGGGGTCGGAAGCTGGAAATTGGTGGGGTGGGGGTTTGGGGGAAGGGGTGAATGGGGAGGGGCCTGGGCCAGAGGGAGGGGGTTGTCCCAGGCCCCATGTAACCAACAGACCTCCTGGGTGTGGTGGTCTGTCCCATCTAGTGGCACCAAAACCACCTAGAGAGAGAGAAAAAATGAATCTGCTCTACAGCCTCAACTAACAGGCAGTTGGCTTTTAGCTCATGCGGTAGAGGCTCATGTACTAAGCTCCAGGGATACCCGGTTCGATCCTGTCCACCGATGACCGTGGTCTGTCAGCGTTACACCCGCACACTCCTAGGGACAGCCCCGCCCTCCAGTTTCCCCCCTCTGTTCAACCCATACAGCCCCATCTTCACTCTGTTCCTCCTGGGGTTCTAACCCCCTTGCCGGGCCGGGGTGGGGGGGCGTACCACCCTGAGCTGCTGGACTCTTTAGCTCCAGCTTAGTGTTGCCAGCCTCAGCAATTTGTGACCAACGGGGCTACTTTTGAAAGGCATCAGGTGACTTGGGCTATAAATTACTTTCTTGGGGCAAACGTTGGGCGATTTGACTGCTCCTCAGTCCCATCTCTTTGCTGCCACCTGGTGGCCTTTCAAATGAGAAATCATCCAGACACATGCACAGCAGGACCAAATCTGCCTCCCGCCCAAGCCAGCAGAAGCCATGCAGAGCATGCTTTGGGGAGGGTGTAAAAGTAGGTTCATGCTTCGTGCGGTGCATGTTCCTCAAGCAAACACCAAACAAGTAACAGTGTCCCAGAAAATATTTTTTTCTGATTTTACTGAAAATAATGTGGTTCATTAGAAACACTATCTGCACAGTCTTTTACATGTTTGATAGTTATGTAAAACGTAACAGTAATAATAATTGCTCCCTGCTGCCTATTGAGAAATCCTGATGGGAATCATAAATATGTCCCTTGGAAGATGACTAAGCAGCTGGTGTTTTTCTTTTTCCTGAAAGAGTGCTGCTGTATTTCCCTTTGGGCAGAGATTGAGTTTGTTTCACAGTTTCCTGCCCCGTTTTTTTTTAGGAGAAAGCATCTGAAATCATTACATATTTTTAAAGGTGCTGTTAACAGTGGGAACCCCCAAAAAGCATGAAGTACATAAACCATGAACATCATTTTGCTTGTGTGGGTATCGGAGTGGAGCAGCAGTTATGAGAGTCACTTGCCGTTTAAGAGACAACTATTCTAAATGCGCTAAAACCCACATGTTGGCTCACGTGGCCTTAACCTTTACTGTGCCTCATGGGTAGAGCCAGTGGTCAAATTAGGGGTAATCTGATGATGAGTGTGTTTATTAATGGGGGAGCTAAGAAGTGCTGAGAGAGCAGAACTATGCTGGGGGAAATTGGGCACCTTCCCCGCCATGTCATCCAGGTGTTGCACCCCTTCCTCAGGGTGAATTTTGCAGCAGACTATGACCGTTATGCCAACCATTTGCCACTAATGATGAAATTTCAAATCTGAAAGGGGAATTTACTACTTACATGGACATGCCTAATCCTGACAGAGTGAAACTGGACGTGCTAGTTTTTTGGAACTGTCATCAAGACACTTTCCACTTCAGCAAAGTGGCACAGCAAGCTTTGAGTGTATCCTCTGGATCTACTGACACAGTGCATATTTTCAAAGTTGGACTACCTCCAAGACAGCAAGAGACTCAACATGAGTGAGGATACTGGAAAAAAATGATGTGAGTATATGCAAACCACGATTTCAGGAAAAACTACTAGCTCAGAGAGATAAATACCTTTGTAAAAAAAAAAGTTTCAATTATACTGTAGTAAAATGTGTATATTATGAAAGCTTTGGGGGTTTTCTTTTTTCTCCAATGTTTCTAATTTTTTTAGAACTCAATTTCATCTCGGTTTTAATAAAAATAAAAATTCTGGGAATATTTGTGTTTAACAAATAAAAACTGAAAACATGGAACTAAATATACCGTACTGTGATCACTGTTGCTTGCAGTAGCAAAATCAAGGTTACTGAAGTTCCATATCTACGATTATATTACTCAATGGTAAAATATTCACAAATCAGTAATTGATGTGGGAAAGAGTATGGGAAGCAAATTGACACTGGCTCTTCTGGATAATTTTTAAATAGTCTTTTCCTTGTAGTAACTCCCAAAGGAAAGCCTGTACATGTGGTGTGAACTCCTACTTTGCCTAAAAGGTAACATTTGACTTGCACTTGGATGCCTGACCCAAGGCACTCTAGTGCTTTATAGAATTCATCTCCAGAGAGTTGAAATATCTGCTGTATCTTTGGAAAACAGATCTAACTGAGGTGGTTCACATTTTAATACAGCTGGGTCAGAAACAGTTTCCCTACCATGGGGAGTGAAGAGAGTAGCCAGAATCACATTTTTTGTAGCCAAACCACAGCCAAATTTTCAAATGTTTGATATATTGTATACAAGTATCATATCTGATGCCTAATATTTGTTGTAAAGCACAATGAGAAGATTAGAGATTTTATGGGCAAACCCAATGACATAATATACCAGGGGCAAATTTGGACTTGATGGAAACAGGTACAGCAACGGCACAGTCTTCAATGGAGTGGCACCCACTTACACTAGATACAAATTTGGCCAATTGCCTTAATGTTTCTGGACATGGACTACATAACCTAGCCCCAAAATGGTGCAGACTCTCTGTTTCACAGTATCTATCCTCACTAGCACACAATTCTTACCTTCCAAGGTATTACATTGAAACAAGAAACCTTATCTGTTACCTTATCTTCCTCCTCCTGAAAACTAACAAAGTTCTAGGCAGTAATAGTTGTGCAATGAAATACAGTTTTGGAAAAAGACAGCTGAATCCACAAGATGACCTCAAAGAAAAATGAAGCTGCTCAGCACACTTTAGGATTGGGCCCAAGTTGAAGAAAACAGTGAAGAGAGATCTCCTCTCCCAGCTTCAGTATCAAAGCATGTGTGCAGCAACTGTTCTGTCCCGCTTTGAAAGATTTTCATACACCGATAAGTTATATCTCAGACATTTGAAAACAGCTGTGTCACTCTTACTGCTGTTTACAGTTACATGCAGTTTAAAGTATTATAGAATCAAACAACAATACTGGTCTCCTTCAGGCATATTCAGCAGGATATTTGTTGTATTATCGCACTGTTGGTTTTTAAGTAACTAGATTATGTTCAGCACAAAATTCTACATTATACCATTAATCTCTCACTTCCATTAATCTAAAATAAAAAAACTTTAGGAATTTTTTTTGTAAAAAATTGTTTATTCAAGTGTTTTATAAACTACTATGCAAATAGTCACTAAAGCCTCTGTGCCATGAGTGTAAACTTATTTTTAAAAATTGTGTTAAAAACTAATACAGGAATTCCCATTAATGTTTTAAAAAAGTTTGTTCACACATTGAAAGAAAATACATTAGCAACGTCTTCCAGCAGAATCCATCTTTAAAAAAGTAAAACTCTAGGTGCAGAACTGTTCTACAGTGTATCTTCTACAGTTTATTTTAAAATCACATGATTGTATATCATCATCTCTATTGTCTTTTAGAACTTGATCAAGAGTTTTTCTTAAACAGATGATATTCAATTATGTGTTACACACTGCCACAGGTACTACAATTATTATGAGTGCACACGCTGCATTTTACTTACAAAGCAAGACCTTTGAATATGCTGTCATATACCATTCCTAGCCAATGCAGTTAATTCAGTTATTTACCTTTAAAATCATGTAAGTTTTCCAAGGAAAAATGCTAAAAATCCATAGCCCAAATTCTGCACTCACTCACACACTTGCTAGTCCACGGAACATAACCAAGTTTTGGTTACATGAGTGTGAGAGCAATATTTGGTCCATGACCGTAAACATTCACAAAAGCCTGCAGCAAACAGTGATGGATAGGTAGTCTATGTGCAATACAATTACTTCCATTAACAGAGGGGGATGTTAAAGAGCATATCCTGGAGGCAAAATGAAAGGCTTGTTTGCATTTCTGTAAAGAAGTGTTCCTCACTAGGTAAACTTCACTCAATTAAAAGTAACCAGTTCCTATCCCAGAATACAGTATAGCATCATTGTCTGGCTTCCTTCTGTTCTGACTCAGATAGAGGAGTATTCAGTTCAGCAGCAGGTCCACAACAATATTTCATATGGCATTTTAAGAACCTGATCTAGTCTCCCCTTGACATACTACTGATGCTAATAAAGAGTTACTCATGCATATGAAGGAGAGAATAAATCTCACGAGCCATACATGGACCTTGATCTGCGCACACAACTCTTACCGATGGCAACGCGAGATGTGCATCTACACTAAGGATTGTCTACAGCTTTAAGTGTCTAATTTCAATCTAGATGTTCTTTCTACATTACCACACGTACCATACACATTGGAAAAGAATGATGGGTGAAAAATACCACACACTATTTAGAATACCATTTTCCCCATACAGTTTGGCTGCCAATTGTTCTATTTACACAGGAAGTCTGTGTTTAAAGGTCCTGGTCCTATGAGGAACCAAACCCACAACTCCCTAGCTAAAGAGGAAGCTGAGGATGTTCGGCACATCACAGGATCACGTGAGTGATCATGGATTTGTTTGTAATCTGACACAAGAACAGTTTCCCAGAATCTCGTCACTCTCTTGTCTTCCTTCTCTGTCCCAATTTCTGGGCCAGATCATGTCCCCATTGAAGTCAATGTGTATTTTGCCATCAACTTAATGGCAACAGGATCGGGCTCTGTCAAGCCAGCACTGCAGTCTTCAAATGTGTCTTGCTTGTCAAGAAAGAGACGATATTTATTGCCATCCACTCTGGGGTAGACTGGTCTGCAGTGAAAATGGTGTTCCTGGTGCAGAGGGATAGCTAGCAAAACCATCGGGCTGAGCTGAATAGTTCTCTAGAGCTGAAGCGGAATGCGCCTTCAAGAAAGAGAAAACAAGCAGGTTAGGAAGGAACTTGTAAAAAAAATAACAAAAAGCCATGCAGAGAGCTATTCCTGTTCATGCTACAGAACTTTTAACAAGAGACGGTTCAGAATAGCGTGTTGGGTATGCTGCAGAGGTATAGCTAAGTGTGAGCAGTTCTTTAACTACACAGCAATTTCCCCTTGAAACATAGAATCATAGAAATGAAGAGCAGAAAAGGACTCAAGAGGTCATCTGGTTCAGCCCACAGCGCTGAGGCAGGTCCAAATAAACCTGACGGAGGTTTTTAAGAACAGTTTATCTAAACACCTAATGACGGGGATTCCACAACCTCCCTTGGAAGCCTATTCCAGACCTTAACTAAGCCTATAATTAGAAAGTATTTCCTAATCTAAATCTTCCTTGCTGCAGATTAAGCCGTTACTGTTCTACCTTCAGAGGACACGGAGAACAATTGAACCCCATCCTCTTTATAACAGCCCTTAACATAATCTGAAGACTTTTCAGGTCCCCCTCTCAGGTCTTCTTTTCTCAAGACTTAATATACAGAGGTTTTGGGTTTTTTTAGCCTTTCCTCAGAGGTCAGGTCCTTTTACCATTTTTGTTCCTCTCTTCTAGACTCTCTTCAGTTTGTCCCTATCTTTCCTGCAGTGTGATACCCAGAACTGGACACAGTAGTCCAGCTAAGGCCTCGCCAGTGCAAAATACAGTGGGACAATTGCCTCCTGTGTCTGACATAAGATATTCCTGTTAATACACCCTAGAATGATATTAGTCCTTTTCACAACTGAATCACATTGTTGATTCGTATTCAATTTGGGATCCACTGTAATTCCCTGATCCTTTTCTGCAGCACTACTGCCTAGCCAGTTATTTCCCATTTTGTAGTTGTGCATTTGATTTTTTCTTCCTAAGTGTAGTACTTTGCACTTGCCTTTATTATCTTGTTGATTTCAAGCCAATTTGTCAAGGTTATTTTGAATTCTAATGCGTTCTTCCAAAGTGCTCTACTGCAAATTTTATAAGCACACTCTCCACTCCATTATCCAAGTCATTAATGAAAATATTGAATAGTGCCAGACCCAGGATAGACTCCTGTGGGCCCCCCCCCCCCCCCAAGATACATCTTCCAAGTTTGACAGCAAACCATTGATAACTACTTCTCGGAGTACAGTCTTTCACCTAGTTTTGCGCCCACCTTACAGTAATTTCTCCTAGATTGCATTTCCCTAGTTTGGTTATGAGAATGTCATGTGAGACTCTATGAAAAGCTTTAGTAAAATTAAGATATCATGTGTACAGCTTCCCCCCATCCACTAGGCCAGTAACGGTCAAAGAAGGAAATTAGGTTGGTTTGGAATAATATGTTCTTGACAAATCCATACTGACTATTTCTTACGACCTATTATACTCTAGGTGATTATAAACTGATTATTAAACAATTTGTTCCAGTATTTTTCCATGTATCCAAGTTAAGATGACTGGTCTATAATTTCCCCGGGTCCTCTTTGTTCCCCATTTTAAAGACAGGTACTATATTTGCCCTTCTCCAGTCCTCTGGGGCCTTAACTGTCCTCCATGTGTTCTCACAGATAATCGTTAATGGTTCTGAGATTGTTTCAGCTAATTCCTTCAGGACTTTAGGGTAAATTTAATCAGGTCCTGTCAATTTAAATACATCTAACGTATCTAAATATTCTCTAACCTGCTCTTTCCCTATTTTGGCATGCGTTCTTACCCCCTGTTGCAAATATTACTTTTGTTATGTATCTGGCCACAATTTACGTTTTTAGTGAAGAATGAAGCACCATAGGCATTAAACATCTCAGCCTTCTTGATGTTGTCCATTATTAGCTCTCCTTGCCTGCTAAGTAGAGGACCTACACTTTCTTTTGTCTTTCTCTTGCTCCTGATGTATTCATAAACCCTCTTCTTATTGCCTTTTACATTCCTTCCTAGGTGTAACTCAGGGTATATCTACACTACAGCCACTACAGAACACTAGGAAAGCAGTCTGATTCAGAGACGGTAAAGCGGGATGGTTTTCCAGATGGCTTCATTTGAGACTGAGGTTTTAAGAAGAGTTTCACTAATTTTCTAACATTAAGCCTTCCTTCACAACCTTATTGTATTTTTAACTAAGATCTATATTTAAAGTTCTAATTTCAGTGATCAAAGCATGCAAACAAGAAAAATGTCTTCCATTAGTACAAATATATATGGGTATAATTTTAAAATCCTGTAGGTAATTCTTTGGTCCCTTATCTTCCATCTCTAGATCTTAAAGAAAATGATTTCTCCATCTGTAAAAACCAATGAAGCACAGATTAAGCGATTTGCCTAAAATCACAAAATTAGTGTTAAGAACAGAACCCAGGTCTCCTGACCATGTGGTCAGTGCACTAGATCAAGATACTACAAATTTTACATGTCAGATCTGTCCCCTTCTTTCCTCATCCTCATTTTTACAATGCCACCCATAAGAAAGGTTTTGACACATCCATAGCCTTTAGAGAAAGTCAGTCAGCTGAAGTGCCACTGATGATAGTCCTGTCCCCCAAGAGCAACAGCTATCTTCAGACAACTGGATGTTGGATTATCAGAGTGCACTGTATCAGCCTTGTAGTCAATTCTTTAAAATAAGCTATGCTTCCTACGAGCGAAGATTTGATATTGAACAATGAATGCTCCAGTGGGGCCTTAAGGCAGTGCAATATCAAGAAATATGCAGCTTACCTGTAGTAGTGCTGATTGCGCTGCTGCACTATGCTGCAATTCCTGCAGGGAAGACTGTGCGGCACTTTGGGTAAATCCAGGGATACCAGGAAGAGACAAGAGTCCAGGGAAAACTGTATTTCCTGGGGTTTGTAGCCCAGAAGTCAGGCTGAAATAACCAAGACATGGCAGTTATTAGGAACACTTTCAACAATATTTTATCCTAGATTTCTTATCTCGCTAACAGCACCAGAGTTTCTAAACCTAAGTTAACTAGGTTTCCCAAACAGCACACCTAAGCTGCACTCACACAACGTTTGCATGTACAAGCCAGGACACTGGTACACACATGCAACTTGAGCATGCAAGCCAGTATCTTATGTGCCGTTACCTGCTTGTGCATGAATATTTTGTAGGTGAAAATGTAGTGTTGGATGATTTTCTTGACATGGAAAAGGCTAGGATATTGTCTGCTATTACCTGAGTATGTCAATTGATACATATTTTAGACCCATTCTTGCAAAATCCTAGCATGTTGTAGGAGGTGCCAAGTACCCTCAACCTGGAGCTGAGGACACTCATCACCTTGCAGGACTGGACCTTATAGAAACTGGAATCCTGTACACTAGTGGCAAAATATAGACTGGCCTCCTCATTTAAATTCTAAAGACAGATGGAAATCTACTGCTGAAGTAACCATTTAAAATATTAGAAGTGCTTTATAACTATGCCTGGAAATACCATCTATGTCTAAAGTAAATCAATGATTTGCTGAGAAAGAAATGGTTTTGCCCTCCTTCAGAAACAGAAACATACCCAGCCTGTGCAACAAGTGCAGAGTTGAAGTTTGAGCTAAAGGCCGAGGCAAACCCTGGCAGGACCGGAGCCGGAGATGGGGCTGTGGCAGCTGCCGGCAGCGGTGCAACTGCTGCTACTGTAGAAGATGCCTGGAGGCCAGGGAAAGAAGGGAGAGCTGGAGTGACAGTGGGTGTGTTAGAGACAGGGAAACCAGGGAAGGATGGGTTTGATGATCCCAGAGGCCCCTGGGTGACAGAAAATAGGGAGGGGACGGCACTGGACAAGTTAAGCGGAAAGGGTGGAGCAGAGACTGTTGCTGAAGCAGTGAGACCTGAGAGAACAGCTGCTGTAGAATTCACATGAGAAGCAGACACAGATGAAGCAGTTGTAGATGGAGTGGCTAACAAAGACCCCGGGACAGTGACCGGTGGTGTAAGTGCTGGGTTACCAGTAAAAGCAAAGTTACTGGTCAGAGACGTGAAAGGAGGAAGTCCATTAAATACTGGGGCAACTGGAGCAGAGGAAGCATGTGGGGCAAGGGAAATAGAGGCAAGAGAAGTGGAGCTGTTTAAGGGAGAACTCAAAGAGGAGAGACCTGATAATGCTGGATTAAGGGAACTAGGTAAACTGACTGGCACTGAAGTTGCAGAGGTATATGCACGCCCAAGCGCTGACAATCCTAGTGTACCATGAGACGGGCCAGCCGAATGAGAAGGGCCTTTGAAGGCTGAGAGAGTTGGGCTCATGGGTTCAGTTTTGACCAGAACTGGAATACCTGTGGCAGCTGGGGCTGATGAAATCTGCTGCTCGGGATTAGTAGGGCTCGCACCATGCAACAGCGCAACGGAGGCGCCACAGCTGACTGGTATAATAGATTGTGAAGTGGTTAATGGTGACTGCGTTGGCAATGTTGGGGGAGTGGACCTAGGATTGGCTACAGAGGGAGATGGGAGACCCGGGAAAATGGCCAGGCCTGGCGTGGAAGAACGTTGTGGTGTAGGTGTGGCAGATGGAGTATAACATTTGTTTACAGAGGCGGCAGGAGGCTCAGAGCTTTGATTAGCAAGAGCAGATAAAGAGGCAAGCTCACTCGTCACAGCAGAAGGTAAAGCATTGATTAATGAGGTATCATTTGATGTCAGAAATCCCTTTAAAACAGATAGAAGTGGATTATGCAAGCTAAGTGGGCCAGAGATGCTAGTGGCAGGAGAGCTAGCAATTGCAGAGGGAATGGGACTAGATAGCCCTTGCGGAGTGGGGGTCAAGGACAAAGGGAGGCCAGCAAAAACCGATGACAATGGAGTAGGATTATTAACTGAAGCAATTGAAGAGGTTGCAGAAAAAGGGAGGCCAGCAAATGGTGCAGAAGCAGATGCAAAAGCTTCATTAGAGGCAGGTGTGGCACAAGCTGTGGAAGAACCTTGTAGAGCTGGCGTAGCAGCAGGGATAGAAGCCAGTCCAGAGAAAACTGCAGGAATAGGGATGGTGGTTGCATTATGAACAGATGTGACAGGAACACCAGGCAATGAAAGGGATTTAATGACAGATGGGGTCGGGGTAGATGGCTGAGATGTATGGATGGAAGAGGACACCTGCCCTGGGAAAACAGGAAGCACAGGGGTAGACATGCTCATCCCAGGGATGACTGCAGTGGCAGTTGCTAATGGATGGCTTATCGCCTTGACAGGGGATGGGGTAGGGACTGGAGTAGCAGCAGGTGTTGAAGGATTAGAACCATGAGGAGTAAAGAGCTGATTCGCTTGTGCAGAAAAAGCTGCAAAGAAACAAAACTGGTAAGAATACTTGAAACCGACAGAAATGTTTCAATTCAACACAAATGCATCTTATATAATTATAAAATACGATACACAAGCAGTAACTAATATATGTTTGTATATACACAATCTACATGGAAGGCTATGAAGCTAAAATGTAGAGGTATCTACATATAGGTGATACATGCCGTGCAATATGCAGTAAATAGATTACATATATCTGTGTGTCTCCCTTCAACGATTATCTATTACGCACACTAGCAATTATGTCTACCACTCTATGGCATTTGCATTAGCTCATGAAGAAGTTGTAAGAGAGTTTAGATCTTCAAACATGCTCCCAGAGATATCTCTATGTAAGACAGGTAAACAGCTAATTCCTGCCCCTAACATCTAGCAGCACCCATAATAAGATGAGCATTCAGCACTGGTACCATTTCTGCTCTCCACATGAGCGCTATATGAGGGTCTACACTAATTCTAGAACAGGTAGAATGCCAGGATTTTACAGAGGTATGTTGGAATCCAGTCCACAACTGCAGAGTACATAATTTTAGGAGAAGTTTGGTTTTTATTTTATTGGTAGGTAGGTTTGACTCTTTCATTGTTTTTGATTCTGTATAACACAGTCTGGACAGTAGAGGAAGTGCACTATGAGATTCATGTGTGCCATAGGTGTACTAGCTAACATTGAAACCTGCCAACAAAAACAAAGTCTTTAAAACCAGTTTGTTCCAACTGAGGATCAAATGTCCCATCTTCAAGTACCTATGAACTACAGCTAACACTAAGAATTTCAGTTTATATCAACCCTACAAAGTAAATAAAGATTGATGCTCTCCGGAGGAAAGTAGGAAGGCACACTACCAGATTAAATGGGAGAGGGGACACTAAATCTAGGTCTGAAAGCTGGTGTCTCAGAGCTTATTATGGGTCTTGAAACTCTTACTAAATGTGAGTAGCCCCATCACCTTCAATGTGGGCACTTCCCTGAGTAAGAACCATTTGACCTCAATACCCCAAAATTTGTGCTGAACTGTGTTTTAACCAATTTGGAGTACTATGTAAATACTACATAGGGATTGAGCCCTTTAATTCTAGACACTTCCATAGCACCTTGCTCTTCCTATAAATGCTATCGTGTTCTTTGTTCCCATTATTTTTAATTTAATTCCCTTGCTCCATTATGGATTAGAAATAAGGCATGCTGGTCGTTTCCCGTAAAACACAACTTTTATATTTTGTTTAGAAAGTAACATTTTCTGTTTAACCATGAACAGAACACTGACCCAGGAGGCAAAACTCACTGCTTCTTTAACTCCAAGTTATACCCTAAATTTACCTCTCCCCCACTTTATAATCTTACATTTTCCACCACTGAAAACTCGGCCCTAAGATCTTAGGATACTGTTTAAATCGATATACGCAAATACTCTTAATATTTTGAAACTTAAACATCTTAGATATTTCCAAACAAAATGAAAAAAGGTTCAGTTCTGTCCTTTTCTACAAAACCAAGATCTATGCCCCATGTCCTGGACTCTCTTTCCACAACCTCATCCTGAACTCCAAATTGAAGAATTAACTAGGGCTGTCAAGCAATTAAAAAAATTAATCGTGATCTATTGTTTAACAGTGCAATTAAACACCATTTATTTAAATATTTTTGGATGTTTTCTACATTTTCAAATATATTGATTTCAATTACAACACAGAATACAAAGTGTACAGTGCTCACTTTATATTTGTTTTTGTTTACACGTATTTGCACTGTAAAAAAAAATTGTATTTTTCAATTCACCTAATACAAGTACTGTAGTGCAATCTCTTCATCATGAAAGTTGAACTTACAAATGTAGAATTATGTACCCAAAAACTGCATTCAAAAATAAAACAATGTAAAAAGTTTAGAGCCTGCAAGTCCACTCAATCCTACTTCTTATTCAGCCAATCGCTCAGACAAACAAGTTTGTTTACATTTGCAGGAAATAATGCTGCCCGCTTCTTGTTTACGTCACCTGAAAGTGAGAACTGGCGTTCTCATGGCACTGTTGAAACTGCCGTCACAAATATTTACGTGCCGGCTGTGCTAAATATTCATATGCCTCTTCATGCTTCAGCCATCGTTCCAGAGGACGTGTGTCCATGCTGATGACGGGTTCTGCTCAATAACAATCCAAAGAAGTGCGGCCCGACATGTTCATTTTCATTATCTGAGTCAGCTGCTACCAGCAGAAGGTTGATTTTCTTTTTTGATGGTTCGGGTTCTGTAGTTTCCGCATTGGAGTGTTGCTCTTTGAAGACTTCTGAAAGCATGCTCCACACCTCGTCCCTTTCAGATTTTGGAAGGTACTTCAGATTCTTAAACCTTGGGTCGAGTGCTGTAGCTATCTTTAGCAATCTCACATTGGTACCTTCTTTGCATTTTGTCAAATCTGCAGTGAAAGTGTTCTTAAAATGAACAATATGTGTTGGGTAATCATCTGACACTGCTATAACATGAAATATATGGCAGAATGCAGGTAAAACAGAGCAGAGGACATATAATTCTTCACCAAGGAGTTCAGTCACAAATTTAATTAACACATTTTTTTAACGCGCATCATCAACATGGAAGCATGTCCTCCGGAATGGTGGTTGAAGCATAAAGGGGAATACAAATGTTTAGCATATCTGGAAAAGAAATAAATTGCAATGCCAGCTACAAGAGTGTCATGCAAATGCCTGTTCTCACTTTCTGGTGACATAGTAAATAAGATAAGGGCACCATTATCTCCTGTAAATATAAACAAACTTGTTTGTCTTAGCGATTGGCTGAACAAGAAGTAGGACTGAGTGGACTTGTAGGCTCTAAAATTTTACACAGTTTTGTTTTTGAGTGCAGTTATGTAACAAAAAAAAATCTACATTTGTAAGTTGCACTTTCACGACACAGAAATTGCACTACAGTACTTGTATGAGGTGAACTGAAAAATACTATTTATTTTATTTGTTCTCTTTACAGTACAAATATTTGTAATCAAAAATAATATACAATATCAATTACAACACAGAATACAAAGAAAGAAAATGTAGAATAACATCCAAAATATTTAATAAATTTCAATTGGTATTCTATTGTTAAACAGTGCAATTAATTGCGATTAATTTTTCTGAGTTAATCGCGTGAATTAACTGCGATTAATCGACAGCCCTGGAATTAACTAATGATCACAGTTCTTGGCTCTGACCCATTAAGTTGATATCAGAGAAATCTAGGTTCAAGATAGCCAAGGATTGTTGTTGGTACTCTGCTTTTCGATGAGGATGTTGTCCTTTTAATTGTATTGATTTACCTGTGTATCTATCATAAGGGTATAACTAAGTGTGGCTTTCAGTAGCAAAATTCCTGAGCAACTACACCTGGGCACAGAGGATGAAGACAAAACAGACAGAGAACATTCTCCCAGAATTTTTAATGTCAGCTCCTTTAACACGGCCATTTTACTTTGTTTTGGTTACTTGCTTGTGTGCATAACAGAAGACAAATTCCACTTGAAAAAAGTTCAGGTTATTTTGTTTTTAGTTTCTGCCACATAATAGGAATGGCACAAGTAGCAGCAATGAAACCTTCCCCACATACTGGATTTAAACAAGTTACAAGCTGTGAACATATTGTGCTATCAGCAAAATTTGGCAGTTGTGCATTCAAATCTCCCATTATGACTTACATACACAAAAATGTTACTTGAGTAGGCCCCAAATTAGGCAGAAAGCATTTTTTTCAGCAACTGAAAACCAGTTGCTAATAATGAATTTCAGTGCACTGCATTTCTAAGAGTATTTTGTCTTAGTTTGTTATATTATCTGGACAAATATACACACAATTAAAAATACAAAGTATGAATATTCATTCAGATTAAGTTTAAAATCTTGAGGTTTACAAATAATGTATAACTTTCTGAAAGGAATGCATTAAATTACATCAAAATACAGCAGATTTTCCCCAAAGAGCTGCACTTTACCTTGATTTTGGGAAGATTTTGTCTGATTGGAAAGGTCTTCGTTTTCTATGTAGAGAACAACAATTATTTAAGGGCAGAACAACTTCTGAAATAAGTTATCCTTTCTCACACATTTAAAAACATTTGTTTATGCCAGCATTTATACAGACACACATGCTTTACCTGATCCCACTTGATTAGGTGTATATGGTGGAGGAGCTGGTAAGCTTGGTGCTAGGACACTGGCCATTGGAACTAGACCGGCGTTGTTGAAAGCACCTAAAAAAAACCAAAACACCACACATATGCATCAAACAAAAGTCAACAAATACAAATGGTTTAAGAGTGGACTAGTCAGTATCATTCTGTTAAAAGGATACTTTCAAGGCTCTAAAATGTTTCCTTATTAGTTATAGCAAAGCCACTTAACCCTCCAGGCTGCATAGGATGAGAGGCATGTGTTCCAATTTAAGTTTTAGTTAGGGCACCTCTCCGATGGCTCACAAGAACAGTGTCAACGGAAGACTGAGATAAATGGATTTCTTGCTCTCTGAAGCAATCTAGGAGAGCAAAATTCTTGCCCCTTTCAATTCCATGCTTTCATACAAGAAAAGAGATGGGAGAAAGGAAGTGATACGAAATGCACATGTGGGTCACAGTACTTATTGTTGTTGTTCCCACCCTAACAACTTCCACCTTAAGGCTGTTACAACCCTTGTTTTTGGAGGGTTGATAATAAAAAACCCAACACTGGCAAGGAGATTTACATGAGAAAGAGTCCTTTCAAGGTAAATGTCATACTTTGGAACTGTCGTCCTTCAACATCTCTTTAAATGATAATGTACTAAACTGGAATAGCAGGTGATCTTGATAGATTAGGTATAGTAAATGTTTCCTATCATAAAAATAGCTTCCTTATTTTCCTATAATGTATAGTAACTGGCACACACTGTTGTACTGTTTTAGCCCTGAGTTACTGCAGTGAGGAGGGACATCAGAGTTTATATAAAAAGATGTACCTCAGGGGTCGGCAACCTACGGCACGCGTACCACCTTTGGCACGCGAGCCAATTTTTGATGGCACGCAGCAGCGGACTGAGCTGCTCAGCCTGCCGCAGCTCTGGGGTTCCGGCTGCTGGCCCCTTGCCAGCCGGGATCCTGCCGCCGGCCCCACTCAGCACCCGCTGCTGGCCTGGGTTAAAATGTATTACTGGCACACGAAGCCTTAAATTAGAGTGAATAAATGAAGACTCGGCACAGCACTTCTGAAAGGTTGCCAACCCCTGATGTACCTACACTCCCACAAAGGGTGTGAAAAGCATATATGCAAATTCACCTATATAAGATACAGGCAGCACTATCAACACCACTCAAAACATGGAAAGGATCTTTTGAACATCAAGTAACTTCCGATATGCATACTCTTCATTCAAGTTTATAGAGGTTCCATCATGCTACAGGTATTAAAATTCCTTGCATGACTATTTATGGCAAAGATCTAAGGAGCAGTTTAAATTCACTGAGGGGACAAACACTCCCCACTGATATAAACCAAAACACCTTACACGCAAGTTTTGCTCATGGCTTAAAAACAGTCAAGTGAAGCAAGACTCAGTTCACTATTTACTAATTACAATGCAGTTTCTTAATGCAGTGTAGCATTTGATGAAACGAGCTTAAAGGAACTGAAATAAACTCACTTCTGCTTGACGATGTGGCCTTTGCCTTTAAGGATACGTCTACACAGCCTGGGGCAGTGAGCCTCTGAGCCTAGGGTGACAGATTCAGGCTCACGGGGCTCGTGCTACCATGCTACAAATAGCTTGTAGATGTCGTGGCTCAGGCTGGAGCTCATGCTCTGAAGCCTAGAGAGGGAAGCGGGCTTCAGAGCCCAAGTTCCAGCCCAAGCTGCAACTTAAAAGTGGTCTACACAGCTATATTTAGTGGAATAGCATGAGCCCAAGTCTGTGGACCCAGGCTTGAAGGCTCCCTGCTGTAGGCTGCCACTGGCTCTGCAGACATACCCGAAAAGGGACAGCATATCTTTTTCAAGACCAGATTCAAAGAACACGTCCAGCTTCTTGGCTTTTATGATACAGAAGTCAAATATTTATATTCAATGGAGTTCTAAGAACTCTATAGTTATCATCCTCATCTTTTCTGAAACGCATGACACCTCCAGTAATAAGAGATTCTACAATCAGAACGGCGTTGACAGTTCTTTGAATGACGCAGAAGCCGGAAAAGAAGCCAACACACACTCATCGTATTGCCTCTACAGTGATAACAGGAGAAGTTAGAGTTAGGACCCAGAATACACACAGGGAGCACAGTCAACTAAAAAGGTAACTATGGTCAGAAACGTATCACCACACTAGAACCTTTAAAAAAACCCAAACAAATAGATCAAATAATAGGATCAAGCTAAAGCACAAAGAAGCCTTACTTGGTGCAATAGTTGCATGTGGCCGGCATGGGGGGATGGGGTATGGAACAGGTTTGTGCGGGTTGTATGTTGCTGGAGCCTACATTAAAAAAAAATGAAAAAAGCAGTAAGTAATATGTTTCTCTGCCAAAACTTTTAGCATTTAGATGCTTAGATACCGTATAGATCATTGTTACAGTACAGACCCGTTTACGCACGGATGTCGAGAGTCAAGCCATCACGACCGCGTGTTAACGGACCGTGGATTAAGATATTTCAGCATGGCTCTCTTAAGGTATCTATATATACACACACACACACATGTATAATTATCTAAGATTACATACGTATTCACAGCATCCCAAATACTGCAGGCCTGTTAACGGCACTTTGCAAGAATATAAATTCAAATGTGTAATCTAATAAAAACATTAAGCACGCAGTAAATCACTAAAACTTTGAAAAAGCACAAGTTTAAGCTAAAAATGTGTAAAACACGTCACGAAAGAAAGGTTTCCCGCTAGAATCAAATCAACGAGAATCAAACAATTTCAAAATTTATTAGCACAGACTATATATTACATGTACCAAGAGTCCACAATGATATATATAGTCCTTGGCTCTAAAGTGTCTATGACTCACTTAGGAAAAAAGCCGTTATTTTCTGCTCTGTCTCACTTTTTTTTTTTCCTTTCTTATGAATGAGATGAATGATTTTGATATTTTCCACATTTTGCTCCTCCATAAATCTTACAACAGTTTCTACAGCACTAAGGGCTTCTGTTGGCGAAATTTTGACCTTTTCACAGACATCCTCGTTGTCGTCATCATTGTCATTTAGGCCTGCGTTATTAGAATTCTCGCCATCACTTTCGCGGTCCGACGTAGCCTCGCAGCCCGTTAA
This sequence comes from Chelydra serpentina, assembly GCA_037349315.1. Classification (NCBI taxonomy): domain Eukaryota; kingdom Metazoa; phylum Chordata; order Testudines; family Chelydridae; genus Chelydra; species Chelydra serpentina. The sequence continues at coordinate 53,079,794 of JBAIAC010000004.1, forward strand.
TATTTCTTCCTCGGACAGAAATTCTGAAGTCGGGCAATCTTCATCCATCTCCAGCCACTCGGTAATGATTTCCGGCGACGTATCCAAACTAAAATCTTTTATCATTTGAAAGAGAAGTTTACCTTTATCCTCTTTTGTCTGCGTGCATGTTTGTAGGATGTCTTCTTCCGAAAATCCTTCAAAGTCTGGCTCTGAATCAGTGCCACTGCTGGAGTTTTCCGAGTCTGAGCTGTCTGACAGAAAAGGCATCATCGAGAGCCTTCATCCAGCAGTTTTCAATGGACTTTTGTTTTACTCTGTCCCAAGCTTTTTTAAATAAATAAATAATTTCCTTCATGTTTAACTGTTTCAGGAATTCGGAAATGCCTGAAGACGTGCATGACACAATCGCCTAAATCAGCTCCCGTCGATAATTGTTTTTAAAATTCTGAATAATGCCCTGGTCTAAAGGTTGAATTTTTGATGTTGTGTTGAATGGTAGGTATAGCACTTGAATTTTTCCATCACTCGATACCAGTGCTTCGGCTGGAGGATGGGCTGGACAATTGTCCAGTAGCAAAAATGTTTTGGCTTCGAGTTTCTTCGACCGCAGATGCTTACGAACAGTTGGAACAAAGCTGTTGTGGAACCAGTTGTCGAAAATGTGTCTCGTCATCCAAGCATTTTTGCTGTTAGCGTATATTACTGGCAGTTTGGCTCTATTGAGGTGATTAAAGCAGCAAGGGTTCTGAAAGCAGCCAACAAGAAGAGGGGCAAGCTTACGGCTGCCCATCTTATTACTACAAAAAAGGAGAGCCGTACAATCTTTTATCTTTTTAAATCCAGCTGTTTTATGTGTTTTGTAATTAAAGGCTAAAGTCTTATCAGGTAGTTTTGCAAATAAAGCTGTTTCATCACAATTATAAAGTTGTTCTTCGTGGTAATCTTCATTTTGTAAAATAGATTTTAACTCGGTGGGAAACGCGTTTGCGGCCGATTCATCGGCTGATCAGCTTTCTCCAGAAATCGATACCTGCACTATGCCATGGCGCTTTTTAAAACGACATATAAACCCCTTGGCTGGCTTGGAATGATTCATCCCCCGTTAAATTTCCAAATTTTGTCGCTTGGGCTTGAAGAATTGGGCCACTTAGCGGTATTCCTTTCAGCCTTTCCTGAGCAAACCATGTGTGCATGGCTTTGTCTATTGTGGGTTTTGCTGAATACCGCACACGTTTTCGCTTAAGCCCGATGGCAGAATCAATATTTTGTACAAAGCCATTCAGTTTAGATTCGTTTTTCAGCCATCCTCAGAGAATAGATTCGGCAATCCCAATATATTTAGAAACTTTGGCCTGGGTTTCTCTGCTATTTACTCAATCTATTGCAGCTAGTTTTTCTTCTATAGTGTAGGAACGTTGACGCTTGCCCTCTGCCATTATATTAGGCCTACAGTTAAAATTTTCTAATGTAGTATATATAATACTATATACAGTAACTACTATATATTATATATCTCTCTAGCATGACAATGACTAAGCGTGCGTGATACGTCTTTACCAATATCGGCGATCAAAAGGAAGAGGAAATGCCAGTAGGCCTACAACACGTTTCTGCTCCACACTTCCTGTCGATTTCTGTTAGTGAGCAAATCTGTAGTGCTACATAGCAAGTTCCTGTACCGCGTGTTAACGAGTCTCGCGTGTTAAATAGGTAGCACTGGGAGGCATGGCGCTACCGCGCGTTAAGCGGATTCGCGCGTAAACAGGTCTGTACTGTATTTATCCCGGGAAAGAGAATTTGCTGTATCAAATTACATTGCTGATTCATTATGTTTGCTACCCTGTCTCTAAAGCTGCCAATACTTGAATGCTTCTAAAGAAGGTGAAATACCATGTTGTAATAACGTATTTGTGTAATATAGCAATAGGAGAGGAAAAAAGGAAAGTCTTTCCTGATCCACGCAGCTTTCATGCCATGAAGCAATAGATTCTGTTTCCCTTCTCTTAATTTGCACAACCACAAATGTAATCTATGGCCATAAAATTATCCAGTCCTTAAAACAAATAAAATAAAAATATAGCCACTAGATTGGGAAACACCTGGAAACAGAAGCACTAGTCATACATTTCTGCAATACTTCTCAACTCACACTGAAAATGTCAGATTCAGTACTTTGCTGTCCATTTGTTTTTTTTTTAAAGTTTTATTTTTAATTAGAAATGTAGGTGTGTCACCACAGAATAAATTTCCTCATAAATCACCTTATTTCAGGAGTTGTGTATTAGATTTTGATGTGGAAAAGCCTCACAGATCATGAAACAAAGCCAGCATGACTGTTAAAACTTCTAGACCAGGTCATGATGGAACTACGGGAACCAGCTTGGCTTTCCTTACTAGCCTAGTTGATACTGTGTCCTAGAATTTTTTTTTAATTTTTATTATTAAGACGTACTGGTTTGGATGGTCCAAGTATACGGGCTGCAATTCCCTTCCCTTCATTAGTACATTCGTCAGTCTCCTTTTTGATAGGCGTTCCCTAAGACATAAAAAACATCAATTAAGCATTTTATTTAGAAATAAATAAAAAGGAGAAACCGGAGATAAAGGTTTTCACCTTACTCTTATTCTGAATAATATTCAAATTCACAGATATTCTGATAGTCTCAATGAATCACACATTCCAAAATACAGAACTGTGTTCTGGATTTGTTGCATTATAATTAAGAACTTTCCAATTAGGCTGCATTATAACACTGGGATTTTGTATGCAGAAGCATATTAAATAGTCACAGTTTTTGCAACACCTGGAATTCTTCATTCAATTCTAGGGTCCTCACCACCAGATAGACAAGCTACAAGGAGTTCACAGACAGCATTTAGCATAGGACATTCAAAACTGAACTAAGGCTAGTAACTGTAGTGCAGAGACCAATTGCATATTATGTTCAAAAGTTCATCACTCTACTAATAAGCCTTTTACACCTTTAATTTCCATGATTCTGTATAGCATGTTTGTGGTACAAAAGAAAAGCTTTTCTATTTCTTGTATAAAAGGATGTCTTCCATAGAACTCCGAAGGAAAGAAATCTGAGTTCTTTTTAATTGTTGACTATGAATGGTTACTCAGCAATATATGACAAAAAGTTATTGCTTTTAATTCCACTCAGGCCAAGTTGTCCTCTTTTCATTTGAATGAACAGCAGTTCAGGTATACTACAGTACATCCTAAATCAAAAGCACTTTGAAGAACTTAAGTAGACTTCACATACTGGGAAAATTCCATTTATTCGGCTTGGTTTCCCCTTGGGATAAGGGTTTCCAGGAATCATGCCACAGGAAGATATCATAGCATGAGGGGCTTTACAGCCTCCTTTGGAAGCCTGCAACATAATCAAAGAAAGTAACATTAAAACACTACAAATTCAGATAGTATTGCATTATTTAGTATCTGAAATTCAGCACTTTTAAAAGGATATGAATTGTGATATCCAGCCTTCATTAACAATGAATATACCTACACGGAAATCCAGATTCAAAACTCTCCATAGCTTTGCTTACCCTGTATGTTAGTTCTTCTTTCCATCTACTTCTCCCCTATTCACTGCATGCTATATGCTCTATCCAGTCCCACACTGTTTTGATGGCTCCTACTGAAGTCAATGGCAGTACTCAATGACTTCAAAGAAAGAAGAACTGTGACCCTAGTCATCTCTCACATTACCATAGCTTTTTTCCTACACAACCTTTGTGTGTGAAAAAGTCTTCCTCTTCTCGTACAACCACCAATTATTTCCTCTCCTCCTTCAGACTCACTTCCTTCAGATTGTTAACCAGCAGTTTGCATTAGCTATTAATTATATGGGCCCTGATCCTACAGTGACCATATGGATGGAAATAACACAATATCAGCGAACATCTTCTACTACCTGCTCAAGAATTCTCCTGCACCTTTTCTTCTCTGACATGTTAATCCTGAACAGGTCCTCAATAAGGCGGTAATTCTGAGCATCAACAATGTTGCTATAAAGGAAATGGTTTTGAACAGTTACTGTCATTTCTTATACCTATCACACACACACAATCAGGAACTAGCAGCTGAAAGCCCATGCAACTTCACAGGCATGGGGGGGGGGCGAAAATGGCTGAGAAGTTAAAAATTGGATGGTAACAGATCACAAAACCCAGTGATGGATCAACCTGGTGATAGTCTGACCAAAAAGAGCTCTCAACCATGCTTGTAGCTGCTTCCACGACTTTACATTGACTAACCAGACATTTTAGGCTTCACAGTGACACACAGAGTGACATTCCTGGAATATTATATACTAACCATTTTTGAATACTGCGTTATTTGTTCAAACAGTTCTCAGTAATATAGTAAAGAAATATAATTAGTCTGTGCACAAACTATTACTAAACCTATGTAGTGCTTGATTTCTCCCTCTTACAGGTCAAGAAATGAACTCAGCCTTACATATGCCACCAGTGCTTATGTCTTGAAATAGGGTTTCTCAATTATCTGTAAATTAATACAATACACAGGAAAATACAAACTGGAATTTCTGAGTGGCCAAAACAGCCACATTGAAAGGATGAGTAAAACCCAAGTTTATTGTCATAGTTCACATTAGCAGCTCTCACTCCGACTGACACACAATTCTTATCACAGCAGCAAGGCTGCAGCTACCAGGCTTGGCACAGGCTTGGCACAGGCTCCTGCTCTCCACCATCTGGTGGCCTGGTGACAGATTCCTCCAGGATCAAAAAGAAGTTCTTGGCAGTTACCTCCGTGCTGTAGAGTGGTGGTGAAACACTCCGAATGTCACATCAAAATGTAAATAAAGAACTATACCAAACAACTAACATTTCAAAGTGCAGTAGGCACTCTGATACCTGGGGTCACAGTTTGCCTAATGGCCCTAGTAGCAGCAGCCACACTGCTGTCACAGACGTTCCAGACTAGCAGCAGGGAGAGCTAATAGCAAAGAACAACTATGATTATAGTTACTTTCCATTAAAATAGATTTCTTGATAGAGGAAAATGTGGTGTAAATGGGATCATCAGGGTGCTGATCAAAGCTATCAGCCACACATAAGCACAATGGTGTAAAATAAAAGTGGCTCAACTTTAACTTTTTTCTGTTTTGTTAATTTGTACCACAGCCATAACATGAACTTAGTACATTTTTATGGTGTTAATATTCTCTGGTTTAACAGCTGCTCACATCCTCGCCCTTGTGCCCTGTCCTGACACCAAGTTCTGGGACCTGCTGACACCTGAGGAATCTCAGTGGACCAGCCTATACTCCACTCTGATATCACAGCCTGCTGGGGATATTAGTTGATGGCTCCTCCATGGAACCATAAGTACTGGCATGTATTTGGCATTATTTACGAACTCCGGACACCTGTTCTTTTTGTGGTGAGAGGGAAACACCGGCACACATTTCATGTAGAGTGCATCAGGCTGCAGCCCCTCTTCCAGCTCCTCCAGAACCTCTTCACTTTCCCCATCACTTGTTTATCCTAGAACATCCTAGCCGCAGCCCCACGAAAAGTCACGAGACCTCCTCATCAACCTCCTCTTGGTGCTGGCCAAGATGGCCAACCATCACACCAGGAGGAGGAAGCTGGATGGCAGGTGCTCTGCTACTGTGGGACCTGTTTCTAGTTCCTTGTCCAGTCATGTCCCAGGGCAGAGTTCCTCTGGGTGGTATCCACTGACTCCTCAGACACCTTTGAGGAGTAGTGGGCATTGTCGAGGGAATCTCTGCTCAAGGTCCTCGATTTTTAACCTTTAAGCTTCACTCCTGTCTCTTTTTTTTTTTTTCCATTTGTTGTCCTCAGTATTTAATTGTGGCCTGGGTTCAATGGCCCCTTTCCTTCGGTTGAGGGAGCAAGCCTTTAGCTTTGTGTGGGCTTAGGCCTGCCGTCTCCCAGCAACCACAATAAGTACACGCCCAAGAAGCGCCTCCCTGTTCTACACTGCTATTTTTAGCAGCGTAGTGTCCCGCTGCCAAAGTCTTTCCCGCAGCAAGAAACGCTCAGGCAGCAGGGAGGCAGTGGGAAAAGGCTTTGGTAGGGGGAGCAGCTGGGGCATTTCCCTGGTGCCTCCCCCCCTGCCAGAGCCTTTCACTGAAGCCTGTAGCTACACACCGCCCTAAAGGCTGCTGCCAGTGACATGTGGTGTAGACATAGCCTAAAAGGCTTTTGAATACATCAATAACTTTGGCACAACTGTCAGTTTTCAATCGGGTAGCAGGGGTATTGCAGTTCAAGACAGATGAATTTAGGAAGTTTTGGCAACGCCTATCTCCGTTATTACAAGCTACAGCTATTACTTTTTCCATTCATGAACACCAAATCATTTTAAAGCAAGTAGGTGTTTTACCTTAATTGTCCAAAGTGGTTCCTCTGAAACTGTCCTTTGTCTGACATATTCAGACATGAGTAAAAACAGAAACATCTCTAAGTAAATACAACACATAAAAGAGATACTTACGAAGCTAAGAGTTCTAGAGCAACAAGCTTGTCTTTACTAAAGGTGAAGCAGTTAAGGATATTAACCACTTTTGATGCTGGAACAGCTACCATTTTCTGACAACACAAGAAGGGAAAATAAAAAATAAGACAGTATACTTATTTTTAGTACACTATGTACTAACATCTTCATTATCAGGATTTTCAATATACAATTAATCATCTTACACTCTCTGGGAACAGTAATTCTTATGTGCTAAGTGCTGAATACTTAACAGAGCCCCAATTCTGGCAAACTGTATGCTACTGCAAAACGTTTAAATTTGTCATAATTACCAAGAATTAGATTATTCCCTGGGATATATGGTACAGAGAGTACAATCAAGATACTCCCGATAGCAGCAGAGAGTAAGAGAAGCCACACAGCATAATGCCATCAGAAGAGAAAGAGGTGAAGAGGAAAGCACACAGATTATAAATTATGACCATTTGACAGGAATATAGATGTGGCTATGGAAATTAAGAGCAGAGGAAACAGACGGACACTTCAAAGGATTGCTCCATGAAAACATACATGTTGTAAAGCCTTCATTGCCTTTAGTTGTGGTTCAGCCCAGGAAAAGTATCTCAGTAATTCAACAATCTGAAACAGAAAAACCTACAGTTCACCTCTTATATATACACGTGTTCTGTTGACAATGTTAAATATCTTTGCTGCCACTTTACTCATTGAGTGTGGCGGGATTTTGTTAAGCACTGTGTGCATATATACGAGATATCTGATCAGGTGTTATTACACAACAGTATCAGCCATTAGCCAGGATGGGCAGGGACAGTGTCCCTAGCCTCTGTTTGCCAGAAGCTGGGCATGGACGACAGGGAATGGATCACTTGATGATTAACTGTTCTGTTCATTCCCTCTGGGGCACCTGGCATTGGCCACTGTTAGAAGACAGGATGCCAGGCTAGATGAACCTTTGGTCGGTCCCAGTATGGCGGTTCTTATGTTCTTATCCAGTGTGTTTTTTGTTTCATCTAACCTCAAAGAAGCCTTAGAGAAGATTATAATCATTTAATTTCAAACAGTAGCATCCAAATATATACACAAATACATATACAAAACAACCCATAACATTATCGTACTTGGCACTGAAGTAACAGTTTTTAGTTATAAACTTAGAAAATAAAAACAGGTTCAAAATATCCCATCATCATCAAGGTTCTGAATTCCGTGATAATTAACTACGGATATTTCCCTCCCACACGCTAAAAACCAAAATCTGATCTCTATTAATTGGTAAAAATCTGGACCCCATTATGATGTTACTTCAGATTAAAACTGGTGTAAAAAAGAATGTGTCACAAATCTCCTAAATTAGTAGAAAGGCAACTAGTTAAATCTGATCTGGCTAGGCATAGTAGGAGAAATTGTCTATGTACTTGAGTGTATAGATCGAATCCTGAATTTTACATTTTCCATACATACATAGCAGTATGTAGAATATTACCTGTTCACTAGAGAAGTATCCATGCACATATTCTATAGCTTTTAATTTGTATTCAGTCAACACAGCCTAAAAGACAAAGAAAGGCATTTAGCTGACAAAAGAACAATTAAAACATACCATCTGCAAGACAAATGTATTCACGAGAAAAACCATACTGTATCTAATATCACAAAAATTTGCAGCAATTATACTGAAAGATTTCTATACCACAGAATATTCCTTGAATAATTATGTGAATATTTTCAAGCAGAGGGAGACTTAAAATAAATAAATAAGATAAAAACTCTTTTACTTTGTTCGTTTCTCTATTAAGAAGTTCACCATATCTCTGTTTAGGTTCAGACTGGAAGAATACCATAATGCTCCTCCTTTCAAGCTTTAGATACTGTACACTGGCTTTAATAGTAATTCTCTAATGGCTCTTGAAACCAGTAGATGGCAGTTAATTACTTCAAACTGCAGCTTATATATATTCCTATTTAAAGCTCTTAGGTGTATATCTTGCTTTAGTTACTTTTATGAAGAAGCTAGACACACTCACTCTGGGCATTCCTTGGTTACAGGCTGCTAGAAATATAAAGGTGATGATAACTAAAATTATTTTCATGAAAGTTAACTCTAGAGCAGTGGTTCCCAAACTCGGTCCGCGGCTTGCTCAGGGTAAGCCCCTGGCGCGCCGGGCTGGTTTGTTAACCTGCTGCCTCCGCAGGTACGGCCGCTCGCGGCCAGGGGCTTACCCTGAGCAAGTCGCGGACCGAGTTTGGGAACAACTGCTCAAGAGAATGATGTGATCTTGTCAATGAAGGGTTAAAATCCATGTGCTGCTTGTATAACAATTTGGCATATGAACTTGTGTCAACTTTTAGAGGCCCAAAAATCCAGAGTTTGGCTAAAAGGCCAGAGGCCTAGTGAATAGTAATTAGCTAAAAAAAAAACCAAATAAACAAAAGATAACCTCGCTTTGTTTATTAAGCCTAGTCAGCAATATGCCAGATGTTAAAGCAATAACTAAATAATTGTATCTTCTCTAAAATTGCAATTATGGGACAAAGGCATCCTGTCCCTGTTGTGTTAGTTTCTTCTGTAGGAAGAAGATCTTCCCACAGACCAACCGTGAGTTTATGAAAAGGTTGGGACATGTCAATATAAAATAAGGCCGCCTCCTACCTCTCTTTCCTAGGGACCAAGCCTGCCTTAACACAGAAAAAAAGACAATTCTTATCATCATATACTTTTCACTGTTTTTGCTTTAATCCCTAGGAATGTACCTGTTAAATGATCAGAGGAGCGACTTCATTCCTATGGACCCCAAATTAAATTCAACATATACATATATATTACTAATACATTTAATTAAAGTACTAATTAAATGTTAACTTGTAAACTTAAGACCATGGGCAGAGACATTATGTAACCTTTTGACCATTGGGCTAATGTGCTTATCTTGTCTTGCTGCTAGCCTATCCCGGGGTATGAACTGCCCACCTCATCACTTCCCCCCCACCACAGAAAATCCATATATTCCACTGTAATCAATTAACAGCATCTCTGCGCCTAATAAGCAAGGTGACACTCCGTCAGCCCTGTAAGTAATAAACTCCTACGCTTGACCGCTATACAGTGTGGATTTATGTCCTTCAGTTTGGGGGCTCGTCCGGGATACAAGCTTGTGAGCTGATTGAGGATCTGAGACTGAACTCCAAAGGAGGTGAGTACCTTTATTATACTACCTCATTAGGCCAGGGATAGAAGTCTCTCATCCCCTTCCAGACACATCTTGTTTCCACTTTTTAAATTTAAGTGTGAAGGAACCTAGACACGTGTAGTCCAAGCAGAGAGGTTAAATAAGGGTACCAATTGGGAGGAGAGACTTGTGCAAGAGGGTCATGTGCTGTTTAAATTAAGGGGTATGTTACAGGGGACATGGATAAACCACCAGCGAGCGATTGGCCGTGAGTTAAGCCCAGGACTGGCTCGGTATGCAAGCGGTAGGCCATGCAAAACTGGTGGTCCATTTCCTCATTGCACGCAACATTGCAAGTCCTAGGGGAGTGCCTCCCCCTCCCCAGGCAGGTGACGTACATGCTTTCGAATAGCACAAAGTCTCCAACCAATAAGGCCGACAAGTGTGTGTAAAAGACCATGCGGTATTTAAAACAGCGGGGAGATGTCATCATAATCAAGGCTGTGGAGATTGAGACCATAGCATTAAAAAGGGGGAAACGTAACTCCCCATTAAGGCCGACAGACTATGCAGATAAAAAACGCGGCACTGGGGCGGGGGGGAAACTTGCATCCCTAATAAGGTGAGCAGCTGGGACGAGTAAAGGCCCATGGCATCAAAAGGATAGGTGATAATTAGCCCTCAAGAGTATTTGGAATACAAGCATGTCAAGATTCGACATGCAGCAGTTAAAAAAGCAAATTACAATGCAGCCAGACCAGAGGCAGATCTGGTTACTTGGTGGAATAATCAGAAAAGTGACAAAACAAACAAGGCAGTAATTGTGTGCTAGATGTATTCAGCTTAAAGAAAAGAGAAAATGCAACTTTAAAATCTCAGAACCAGACTCTGAAAGATATGAGCCTGTGCTCTAAATTATGTAACTGTTAGGAAATTGGAAAAGATCCCAGAGCAAAAGTCACCATGCCTGGGACACGCCTCCAGATTGGGAGGGGGAGAACACACTCCTGGCATTTGTCAGCCAACTGCTCCATCAGCTAACGATCTGTGGGAAAACTCAGCAGCACAAAGCAAAGGGGAGGAATCAGAACCACCTTTATACATTTCTTTGTGTGACAGGCCAAATTTAAGCACCCACAGAAATAACAGAGGAGCACCACAAGGATTAATTGCCCCAGGGGAGCAAGTACAGCGTATGGCTCCAATCAAAACACAGCTAAGGAGGTTCAGAAATGTTAATATGGAGGGTGAACCAACAAGGAGACTTAGAACAGAAACAACTGAAATTTACTGTCCCTTCACCCCCCACAGGAGAAACAGGCACTATTGTCTGATTTACCCGAACTCAAACGTAATAACAAGAATACCGAGTCCTGGGACAAGCTGGATGGCCTGGCTGAAATGCACGGCCTCCATAGGAAGGATGTTCACATCCTGGTTAAGTGTAAATGCCCCAGAGATGTGTGGGACAACTTAGAAGATAAATGGAAGACAGGGCATTGGGCCAAAGATCATAACCCCAACCCAGCAGGAGGGGATCAGGCTGAAGAACCAGCGGGCATTCCAAACCCAGACGCAGGCAGTATAACAGAATTCAGGAATGCACTATCTGCTGTTCTAGGAGCCCAGACCACTAACTGGGGGACTGTGCAATCAGTGTTTCAGCAGAAGGGGGAGTCTGCCATGTCCTATGCTGAAAAGAAATAGAATGCATTCCGAGCTTATTCAGGTCTGGAAAATATAACATCCCGAGACCATGATGTATTCCTCCAAATCCTAAAGGAAGGACTGTCTGCAGACCATCAAGCGTCCTGGCATTAGGCATCTCAGTGAGAGAGACATATTCAAGAGTAGTGAAATGGGCCACAGAAGTAGAAAATAGGGAAAGAAAAAGAAGGTAGCAGCAACCATACCCCTGAGGAAATTGCAGCAGTTAATGCAATCAGAACCACTACCTGCTTCACGTGCAAAAAGTCTGGACATCAGGCACGTGACTGTAAAAATAAAAATAAAATCAAAACATGCAGTAATTGTAAAAGAAGGGGCCACTTAAAGGAAGACTGCTTCCACCCCAGGAGCAGATAAGCAGCCGACTGTTTGAAACGGAGCTTTGAAATGGCACTTCCGCATTCCTCAGCTGATTTCACAACAAAGAGAAGAGTGGCCACTTGATTTAAGGGGATTATGGGACGTTTCCAGAGGTCAATCAGAGTAACTTAACTCCTCGTTCACACTGACCCTGGGGCGTCTCAGCCAAGACGCAACAGCCGTTATCCCTCTTGGGGAAGTGGAGTACCAGGAGCTCTCTAGCCAGGGAGTCAGAGCGCTCTACGTGCCTTGCCAGTGTGGACGCGGAGTAAGGTAGAGAGCTCTAGAGGGCTTTACTGCGGTATAAAGTGCAAGTGTAGCCAAGGCCATACCCTCAGACACATGGCACAGCTGCTCGAGTTCTTTTCCAGTTAGAAATAAGTTACTCAAGATACAGCTCAAGCATTAGACTGTTTCCTGAATTACGCCCCAGCTCTTGGAAGCTGACATTCTAAAGCCACAACACTTTGCGGAAAAAGAAAAAATATCAGTGATATTGTTTCAGCTTTAGACTAGCAGTAAATGCTGCACATTGATAACTCCCCTTGAAAACAAAAAAAAATTGAAAGGATATATTCAGGGGAAGAATGAAGTGATATTCGTGCCAAAATAGCTTGCTGTTCAATTACAGGTCACAGTTGGAATTATGTATTTCCAGTTTCATAATAAACGGATACAAGAATTATTTGTCATTGTGGTACAGAGCTGGTCTTAAAATTTTTACACAAGTGATTCTAGTCAGTCAATGGGCCTACTCATCAATAATTTACTAGAAAGGGACTTGGATTGTAGGTACAGTACTTACAAGAAACAGGGGTAACCTTTCCTTCATTCACATGTTCAGAGCTAAGTTGCTAACGGTTTGAGTAACAATAGCATGATAAAACTTGCATTTAAGGTATTTTAAGTTAAACCAAAAAGCAGTTGGTATCTCTAAAATATAACTCAGAAAGCTGAACTTTATTTAATGGGAGGTTATGTGAAAAATTAATTCTGACAAAAATGTATTATTGTTACAAGAAGCATAAGACAACTAAAACACTACAGGAAACGGAGGTTCCCTTTCGTTGACATAAACCTTTCACATAATGAAAAGCAGAGAGAACATATTTCAAAAATAATAAAATAAAATAGCAAAAACTGAAATGGGAATTCAGGGAGAATTCTGTATTTGAAACTACTTTTTAAAGTTGACTAGATTTCAAGTTCACCCTGAATACTTACATAGTGACAGGTGTCAGAGTAGCAGCCGTGTTAGTCTGTATCCGTAAAAAACAAACAAACAAACAAACAAACGTACTTGTGGCACCTTAGAGACTAACAAATGTATTTCAGCATAAGCTTTTGTAGTCTCTAAAGTGCCACAAGTACTCCTGTTTGTTTGTTTTTTTAAAGGATAGACTAACATGGCTGCTACTCTGAAACCTGTCACTATGCAAGGCACTGCATTTAGCAGTATGGAGTGGAAATCCATCAACTTCATGAAAAAACTTGTACAGATACAGACAGACATCATCTTTCTTTCCAAATGCAAATAGATGGACATCATACCTAAAGGACTCAAGATAAAAAAATCCATTACAATCTATGGCAGCTTCCAAGTTTTCTGTGTGTATATATACACACACACACATCTTACTTCTGTGTGTTCCATTCTATGCATCCGATGAAGTGGGCTATAGCCTACAAAAGCTTATGCCGAAATAAATTTGTTAGTCTCTAAAATGCCACAAATACTCCTGTTTTGTTCTTGGTTTTTTTTGTTTGTTTTTCCTGAATACTTAGTCTCCCTCTCATATACATATATACCACTTAACTACTTCTACCGTGCCTTCAATACTAGGATCTGACATCACTTACAAATAACAAGTTAAGACTCACAACATATCTAATGTTGGGCAGTGTTAATCCCATTTTACAGATTGGGAAATGGAGGCAAACAAGTTAAGCAACTCACTCATCATCACTGTTAGTAGCTCAGCAGAACATTCCAGCAGAACATTTCACGCTAGCGGTTTATCAGACAAGAGAATGTTTAACCTACTTCTAAAGATTAAAGACCCACATTTTATTTAACCAACCAGTAAGCTATTCTTAAAATTGCATTTTTTATTAACTTCTTCTTCTACCATTGATCAAAAATATTTGCTGGGGAAGATTTAACCTCATACCCATAATAAATATTTAATGTAAATACTATGTTATTTTTCAAAGCATTATATCCTCTAAAAGAATTGTGGTTTCAAGATTAACAAAAAATATATTAAAAAATACCAGTTTAGGCAGGGCCTTTGACTAATGGGATAACAAATTAATTCAACGCATGATTAACTTTTAGGGGTGCTCTTAAGATACTGAATTAATTTTACTTGCAATCAAAAATTGTATTTAAACATGAGACTGGATGTCGCTGCCTCTTTAAAAACAACTCATTTCTAAACTGAACACCTATGATGTACAAATGTATATTAAAAAGATAAAGTGTGGGAAATCGATAAAAATAAGATGTATTACATATAAAGACAAATACATGTCAGTGTTAGTCAAATTCCACATGGAATAGTAGCAGTATTTAACTTTCCAACTACCTTCTATCCCATGAATCTTTAGCAGAATATAACTTTATAAACATATTCCTTAAACCTGGTCAAAGAAAAAATCAATGCAAATTTAAAATATATCGAAGATAAATGGGTCATTTTGGTATTCCTGATATCTTCATCACATCTGGGATGTGAATGCAAGCTATAGAACAGGCTTGTCCATTTAAACAATTTAAAGTTACCCAGTATCAAACATAGTTTTGATAGAGCATGATCCATTTTAGTATTAAAATGCCTGTCATTTAGTCTCAGTTTTCTGAGCAAATGAAAAGTGTTCGAAAACTTTATAATTCATACATGATCAAAAGTTGGGGAGGGATTACGCATACTTTTTTTAAAAGCACAAAATGCACGATATAGTATTAATATTAAAACCTTTATAATATGCTGAACTTCCATAACACCTTTCATCTAAGAATCTCACAGCATTTTATAGACCTGAATGAACAGTCCCACAGCATGCCTCGTTCCACATAGACTGAGGAAACCTGAGGCTACAAGAGACTGAGGAGTTGTCTACACTTACCAAGGATCGACCTGTGGAGATCGATGCATCTGCGGTCGATTTAGCGGGTCTATTGAAGACCCGCTAAATCAACCGCAGATCGCTCTCGTGTCGATTCCTGTACTCCACCTGAACGAGAGGAGCAAGGGGAGTCAACGGGAGAGCGCCTCCTGTTGACATAGTGTAGTATGGACCCCGCGATAAGTAGATCCAAGTACGTCGACTTCATCTACGTTATTCATGTAGCTGAAGATTTGTACCTTAGATCGATCTCCCCGCATAGTGTAAACAAGACCTAACTAGATGGAGACTGCACAGGAACTCTAGAACAGCAAGAAATATAATGCAGATCTGCTGTCTTTCACTCTCATGCTTTAACTATACTGTACAATGTAATATATACTACTTACAAGTCTAGAACAAAATAATTTAAAACAATGATTTTTAACCCGTGGTCCACTGAGCTCGGGGGTCCACTGACTATATCTAAGGGGTCCACGAAAGGCTGTCAACATAGGACAGTGCTTTTCACATGTGGTCCACAGACCCCTGGAGGTCTGCAGACTAAGATTTCCACCTCCATTTGAAATTTTTAAGGGGTCTGCAAATGAAGAAAGATATTTTTAAAAAGTGGACTTCAACCTACTATACATTTATATTTTTAACCTTTTATGAACTATTCAAGTTTCAACACAATCTTCAGAGGGGTAGCCGTGTTAGTCTGGATCTGTAGAAGCAACAAAGGGTCCTGTGGCACCTTATAGACTAACAGAGATATTGAAGCATAAGCTTTCGTGGGTGAATACCCACTTCTTCGGATGCAAGCAGTGGAAATGTCCAGGGACAGATATAAATGTACAGGGAAGATTCAGATTCAGGAGATAACGAGGTAAGCTTAAAACATTATGAGATGTAATCTCTCTGCCATGAGGAATGCAGAGGGAAACAAACATGCCACACAAGATGAGTCTCAACTAGACTAAATTCGATTTACCCTCAGCTAAAACTAGTGTGTCTTATCAGCGTAACATACTGCTCTTTGAAGAGCGGGCAATAAATTGACTTTTACTGCCTTCCAGAAGGAACAACAATTAAGGTAAACAGTGTTTAACCAACTGTACTTACTCCAGCAACGAGTTTTGCATTTATACAATTAAACCAAACATGTAAAAAGATAAATTACCTTTCTAATTTCATCAAGCACGGTCTCAAATGATTTCTTATCCATCTTTACTTGTTCATCCAATGTAGATTTTTATTTAAAGAAAAAAAATACATCCAGGCAAGACTCTTTACTGCAGAAGTGTCTTTTTTATTGTAGAAGAAAAGCACGGGAAAGAGACACTTTACAGAGATGAAAAAAATATTTTGAAACACTCGATAAGAAAAAGGGCCAGGGCAGGGGATGCGAAACTTTTGGAGAGCGGTGCGGATTTCAGTCACGATATAAATGCTTGGTCCAATGCACAGTTCAGCAGGAGACGGGGGTTAACGCTCCCTGCCTCGGGACTAGCACATGAAAGGGGGAAGGGCGGGAGAGTTCCGTGGTTTTGTGAGGACGGGGAGAGAAAGGGGAAGAAGAAGAAACAGGGGAGATGAGGAGCAGGGAGAGACGGGACGCTAGAAAGGGGGGTGAGAAGCGGGGCAGCGCCTGGCTCGGGTGCCGCCGGGGATACGGGGCGATAGGGCTGCGCAGCTGCCTCAGCTTCTTGCAGCTCCCGTCAGCGCGCGGCCCTCAGGCCCGGCAGCCCCCGGGCTCCCCCGCTGCCCATCGCCCGCTAAGCTCCCGGCTCTTTGTTACCAGCAGCAACAAAAGCCTCGGCGCTGCCGCGCTGCGGGGGAGGCCGCCGGGCAAGTGGCCCCGGCTCCGGACCTGGCACGGCCAACCCCCAAGCCCGGCGCCGCCGCCGCAAGTGAGCTGTAAAGCGCCCCGCACAGGCAATAACCATCGGCAACGAGGTTCCTCCTCACCACGGGGGTCCACAATGCCCCTGAATCGCACCCCAATGACATCATCAACCAGCGTCCGTTGTATCTCTCTGAGGACCCCTCATGCGGCAGAAACCACAACAGTAAGTTGACTGAGCAGAATGCCTGAATCCGAGCGGAATGGCCTCGCTGTTGCAGCGATCATAACCCGAGCTACTGTGCTCCTAGCATCCTACCGAGAGGACCGGTATCGATGGTTTAAAAATTCCTGGATACCGGACATTGTTCTCCTGCGCTCAGGCACTCACACCGCCCCAAAGGAGAGCAACAGGGTATAAAACATTGGGAGGGAGGCCTGACCTCACCGTCTTCGAGGTCACGTGACTGACGTGCGCCCAGGCGCCTCCTGTTGTCATGTGACGAAGTTGCAGTTTCCCAGGCAGGAACCAGCCGGAGCCGCGTCTCTGCCAGGAGCCTGCCGTGGCATGCCCGGCTCGCGCACGCTGCGGGGTGGGGCCTCCTGCCCGCGTGAGCCACCAGCGGCTCGGGGGTGGGGGCGGGGAAGACCGAGCCCCGGCGGTGACGCAGTCCGGGCGGCATGAAGCTGCGCGGCAGACCCGGCCTGGCGGTTGCCATGGGCAGCGCGGTAGTCGCGGTGCTGGTTTTCTATTGCGCGCTCTCGGGATCCCAGGTGGGTCTGGGCGCGGGGCGGGGCGGGGCGGGGCTCCCTGCTCGGCCCCGCGGGGGGGGGGGCACCTACAGGTGGGTGGGGTGAGCTTGGGGTCCCCTGTGCCTGCTGGGGAGCCGTACCGCCCCCCCCCCCGTGTCGTTGGGCCACGCCCGGGTCCAGGTGTCCAGGCACCTCGCTCCCATTGACATCCGGGTGCGCCCAAGCCTTCCCCTGATCAGCCCAGCAGAGCAGCCACGGGCGTGGGCAGGAGGTGACTGCTGGAGGAAGGGGGAGCCCGCTCCTTCCTCTCGGTCTCTTCCCAAGCTCCACTCTCTCCCACCTTGTCTGTCTCGCTCTCCCCGTGAGCTGAATGCACTGCTACAGACTAGGGACCGAATGGCTGGGCAGCAGTTCTGCAGAAAAGGACCTAGGGGTTACAGTGGACGAAAAGCTGAATATGAGTCAACAGTGTGCCCTTGTTGCCAAAAAGGCTAATGGCATTTTGGGCTGTATAAGTAGGGGCATTTCCAGCAGATCGAGGGACGTGATTATTCCCCTCTATTCGGCACTGGTGAGGTCTCATTTGGAGTACTGTGTCCAGTTTTGGGCCCCACACTACAAGAAGGATGTGGATAAATTGGAAAGAGTCCAACGGAGGGCAACAAAAATGATTAGGGGGCTGGAGCACATGACTTATGAGGAGAGGCTGAGGGAACTGAGATTGTTTAGCCTGCAGAAGAGAAGAGTGAGGGGGGAATTTGATAGCTGCTTTCAACTACCTAAAAGGGGGTTCCAAAGAGGCTGGATCTAGACTGTTCTCAGTGGTAGAAGATGACAGAACAAGGAGTAATGGTCTCAAGTTGCAGAGGGGGAGGTTTAGGTTGGATATTAGGAAAAACTTTTTCACTAGTAGGGTGGTGAAGCACTGGAATGGGTTACCTAGGGAGGTGGTGGAATCTCCTTCCTTAGAGGTTTTTAAGGTCAGGCTTGACAAAGCCCTGGCTGGGATGATCTAGTTGGGGTTGGTCCTGCTTTGAGCAGGGGGTTGGACTAGATGACCTCCTGAGGTCCCTTCCAACCATGAGATTCTATGATTCTATGAACTTGGTTCTCTGTTCCCGGGTCCTTATTCTTGCTTCCTAGTTAACTTACTCAAAGGGCAACATTATTTAACTGTATTTAACTGTAAGAGTCAGCTTTGAGAAATGTCATCTAATGAACGTGATCATGTAAATTACTAATTAATTAAGTAAGAAGCTGGGTGTTGACTGGCTGTGTGTGACAAAATAAGCCTCAGGTCACCTAACAGGCATGATGTCCCTGCAACAGTCGGCCTGTTCTGAAGGAGCTGGGGCACCCGGCTCATGGACCCCAAAGCTTTGTTCCTGTGCAGCGTGCTGTTGCATAGCACCCCATCCCCCTTCCATAGTGTAAATGGTGATGGAATAAGGAAGTGGGTTTTGACTGCCTGTGCATGACAAACTGTTTCTCAGGTCACCCAAAATGACACATCGCCACAGCCATCTGAATGTTTGGAAGGAGCTGGGCCGTGCTGCCACTCAACAGCCTGAAGCTTTGTACTTGGGCAGCATGCTGCCCCTTGTTATGCCCCCATCCCCTTTCCATATTGTAAATGGTGCTTGAATAGGGAACTGGATTTTGACTGGCTGTAAGTGATAAAATAAGTCTTTGGTCACCCTAGTGATAAAATAAGTCTTTGGTCACCCTAAGTGACATGTCCCCACAACCATTAAGCTGTTCTGATGTACCTGAGACATGGAACTGCTTTACTTGAAACTTTTGTGTTGCAAAACAATTGTGGCCCATTTACCGCCCCCCGTCCACACACAAAATCTCTCATGAAATAGGCTGCAATTTTTGCAAAGAGTTTCAAGTAAGGTAGGTCCGTGGGCCAGCTACATCAGAACAGCTTAATGGTTGTGGGGACATATCACTTAAGGTGACCAAAGACTTATTTTATCACATGCAGCCAGTCAAAATCCAGTTCCCTATTCAAGTACCATTTACAATATGGAAGTAGGATAGGGGCATAGGAGATGGCAGTAGTTACGGTTTGCTGTCAAACTGGGGGTCTGGCACTAGTCAAACGTTTCAGTAATGACATAGCTAATGGAGTGAAGAGTATGCTTATAAAATTTGCAGATGACAGCAAAGTGGGAGGGGTTGCAAGGGTTTGGAGGAAAGGAATAGAATTCAAAATGACCTTGACAAAGTCAAGTATTGGTTGGAAATCATCAATATGAAATCAAATAAAGACAAGTTCACAGTGTCATAGTTCATGGCAACTGCATTTGTATTCTTCCTCCATGGTCCCACGAGGGAGCCCACTCTAGGCTCCTGGCTCCTCAGCTGTCACCTCTCTTGAGCAGAGACCCATGTTTCTCTCCCTCCTAACCAGGGGTGCACGGTTCCCTAGTTACACTGTGTGATTTCCAGCAAGCTAAACTGC
The DNA here is from genome assembly GCA_037349315.1 of Chelydra serpentina. Taxonomy (NCBI): domain Eukaryota; kingdom Metazoa; phylum Chordata; order Testudines; family Chelydridae; genus Chelydra; species Chelydra serpentina. The sequence goes on from JBAIAC010000004.1 coordinate 53,099,713, forward strand.
CTAATGAGGCCAGCATCTATACTTTGCTTGCTCTTTGAAGGATATGAACAGCGTAATTGCCTTCATTTGCAAGTTACCATATAGCCCTTTATAAGCAAGCACATTTATTTGTAAGGTGAAAGCATCCTAGAGAAAACATTATTAAAACAACAAAAAAAACCTACTCATGCATACTAATAAGTGTACTACAGATCACCCTCAACTCCAACAAGGGCTCTGGTAGGAGACAGTCCTTCAAACCCCACAAAAGGGTTTTTCTGTGGTTACAAGTTCATAACAACCTCAGCTCAGAACCAGAATTGCTAGGAAAAAAAACACTCTACCTGTTCCTGGAATCTGAAGATCAAGGAAAATAAGTAGACAGCGAGCCCCTCTGAAGAGTGAGCTTCAAACGTCTGGGTTTTTTGCATAACCAGAGGTGGGAAATTTGCATTCATCTCCCCATAATGATCCTCAGGAAAATCACTTGCCACCACCCTAATTGTCCATTCTTGTCTGACCCATTGTTCAGTATACTCCCCTGAAGTTATTAACACTTCCTGGGGGTTATATCCTATCTCTCCCCTAGAGAAGTGCAGACAATCCTAGTCCACAATAATACATAACCGTTGCATTTAATGCAATGGACTCAAAATATACTTAACCTTAATTCAGGAAGGTTTCCCAAGGATATAGCAGGAAATTGCCATATATGTCATACAAAGTACTGTACGTAGGAAGGAAAAATCAAATGGATAACTACAAAATGAGGAATAACTGGCTAGGTGGTAGTACTGTTGAAAATGATCTGGGGGTTTTAGCAGATCACAGATTGAATATGAGTGAGGCTACATTTTAGTCACGGGTATTTTTAGTAAAAGTTGGGCAGTAAACAAAAATTCTCAGCCTTTGACTTGTCCATGACTTGTATTATATACCCCTGACTAAAACTTGGGGTGCTTGTGAGGGGGCTGGGGAGGGCATTGTGGGTGCTGGGGGGATGATCCAAGAGGGCACTGTGGATGCTGGGTGGAGGGGCATTGTCGGGGCTGGTGCAGGCTCCCTACTTGGCTTCTGAGCTCCACCTGCTGCCTCCGCTCCATCCCAAGCCCTGGTTCTACAGCTACCATTGGCTGGGAACCGCGGCCAATGGGAGCTGCAGGGGTGGTGCCTGCTGGTAGAGACCGCTCATGGAGCTAGGAGCTGAGGGAGGGGAGCCCCCCCTCGAGGTAAACACCAGCCCGTACCCTAACCCTGAGTCCCGCCACACCCAAACTCCTGCTGCTGGGGGACTGAGTTGGGGAGCAGCTGCCGGTGCGCCTGGCCCCCGGGGGCTGCCCGAGCTGTTCAGTCCAGAGGAGAAAAGCAAAAATGATAAAAGGTTTAGAAAACGTGACCTAAAAGGAAAGGTGGGCAAGTTTAGTCTTGAGAAAAGAAGATTGAAGGGGCATGGCAACAATTTTGAAATATGTTAAGGGTTATTATAAAGAGGACTGATCATTTGTTCTGCATGTCCACTGAAGGTAGGACAAGAAGTCATTGGCTTAATCTGCTACAAGGGAGATTTAGATTTGGCATTAGGAAAAACTTCCTAACTATCAAGATAGTTAAGCACTGGATTAGGCTTCCAGGGGAGGTTGCAGAATCCCCATCATTGGATGTTTTTAAGACCAGATTAGATAAACACCGGGCAGGGATGGTCTAGGTATACTTGAGAACCTATGAAACCCTGTTACTGGCCCTTCTGCATACACACCATTATGGAAGTTTCCCCCTCCATGTGGATGTTTGGTGCAATAGATGGTTGTGTCAGGATTACAGACCACAAAGCGGCAGACAGCACCAGTTTATGCAGAAGTTTATGAAGAAACTTCCCTTCTGTGCAAAACAGGGTCTGACCATACAGATCCTTAGGAATGCTTAAATATAGGTGTCACCAATAATCAGCACTAACAACAGCAATCTTTGCTCAGTTAATTAAAATATTATAATAAATAGCAACACCTATACTTATTTTACAATTTCAGAGTAAACATGAACAAATGCAGTGGCTTATGTCAATTGAGTACACATCATTTCATTAATGGTGAACCATGCATCTTATTAATTATTGTTAAGTCTGATCACAGAAAAATTCAAAAATTTTACCCTGGTGTATTTCCAGCAGAGATTTCTGTGCATGATAGCAAGTAAGTTCAAAGACAACAGATGCATTTTGGTGGATGCACTTCTGAGTAGTGACTTGTCTTTTTCAAATACCATTCATTGAATATTCAGAGAAAAATGCAGTTCCCCTAACACAGAAAAATATGCCAACCTCTCTCTCTGTAGTACCTTTTTGTGTGACTTGAATATAGTATTAACATTTACAGTGTTTCAAATATTGATTAATTCAATAGAAGTCATCAATATTATTTGTATAAACAGTAAAGTTTATCAAAACAAAGGTTGTGTCATATGTACAAAGTTGTTGGAATGACATACATAACTGGGAACCATTTTGTTTGTTTCCACAATTTGGTCAAACTGAGGGCTGGCATTTCTATAATGGAATTTTGGAATTAAAAAAGAAAGGGTTAAAAGGGACCACAGAGATATTCTAGCTACAGATAGATTCTTCAAATTCCATTACAGTGTACATTGCTATTGCCTGAGTCTCACAGCAACACAAGACACAAACTGGCTCAACTAACCCCGTTACATCTAGATTACATATTCCTTTAAGTAGAATGTGAGCGCTCCAGAGGTGTTCACTGTTGTCTGTATTTTAGAAGCCGTCAGAAACCACTCAGAGCAGCAGTGTGCAATGATAGGCCTTTTATGATTGCATATAGCTCATAAACATGATTATTGGGAGGCAACTGTTCCCATGCAGTGTCTTTTCTTTGTGTGTGTGTGTGTTTGTAATGAGCAAAACACACAACTCTAATAAGCGCAACTGTTTTTATGTGTGTAACAGAATTTTTAAAAAATTGATACATTTTTCATCTAAAAACAAACCAAAGTTCCAATGGACTTCTTCATTTGTAACTATCATATAATTTCTATGAAAACATTACAGCCTGATTTGCAGAAAATTCATTGAATACTGATTCTGTTGATTTTTACATTCAGTACTGCATATTGTATGTTAACTAATAGAGAAAACAAACACAAAAATTGAGGCAATATATCTGTCAGACCAGAAATAAAGGTTCTCCTCTGTAAGGGGCATATCCTCATCTCTTCATAATGAAATAACTGTTGCAGGGACTTGTCACTTGGGGTAACTCAATACGCATAGGCGCCGACTCCGTGGGTGCTCCGGGGCTGGAGCACCCATGGGGAAAAATTGGTGGGTGCTCAGCCCCGGGGCCCGCACCCAGCTCACCTCACCACCGGGAGACGTTCCGGAGCCCCGCCCCCGACACCGGGCGACGTTGCGTCGAGGGCGGGGCCCTGCCACATCGCTCGGGGGCGGGGCCCGGCGTCGGGGCGGGGCCCCACCCCTGACGCCGGGCGTCAGCTCCCACCAGTGCCGCCGGAAGTTGGCGCCTGTGTCAATACGTATTTTGTCCCATACAGCCAGTCAAAAGCCAACTCCTTATTCACACACTATGTACAGTACGGAACAATGGGGTGGGGGTGTGATGAGTGGTAGTATATTGCTGAAGAACAAATCCTTGGGTTGGCAAGTGGCATAGACTCTTAGAACGATTGGGTTAAAAGGGACCACAAGGGTCATCTAGTCTAACCCCTGGCATGTCTCAGCTACTTCAGAACAGTCTGACAGTTGTGGGGATATGTCACTTGGATTGACCCAAATTGAATTATCTCACATATAATCTGTCAAAACCCAGATCTTTATTTAAGCCCTATGTACAGTATGGAACGGGGTGGGGAAGCATATAGCCCAAGGACAAACCTTGTGGTCAGCAAGGGGCATATCCCAGCTCCTTCAGAACATCCTGACAGTCGCTGGACCATGTCACCTGAAGTGACCTGAGACACATTTTGTCATATACAGGCAGTCAAATCCCTGCTCCTTATTCAAGCAGTGTGGAATGGGAGTAACATGTGGCAACATATTGTGTAACAACAAAGCTTCAGATTGGTGAGTGGGATGTCCCAGCTTCTTCAGAACAGTCTGATGATCACAGGGACATGTCACTTCGGATAACCTGAGCCACATGTTCTCTTGTACAGCCAATCAAAATCCGATTCCCTATTCAATTTTCATATACAAAATGGAAGTGGGTTGGGGGTGTGGCATGTGGCAGCACATTACACATGACCGAATCTTCAGATCAGTGAGTGGCATAGCCCAGCTTCTTCAGAACAGCCTGATAGTCACAGGGAGGTATGTCTCGGGTCATCCTAAATGACATTTGTCATGTACATTTAGTCAAATCCCAGTTTCCTTATTCAAGTGGAGTGGAGGTATGACATTTTGCAACATACTATGCAACAACAAAGCTTCGGGTCAGTGAGTGGGATTCCCAGCTCCTTAAGAATAGTCTGATGGTCACAGGGAAATGTCACTTTGGGTATCCCAAGACTCATTTATTCACATACAGTCTGTCAAAACCACCTCCTTATTCAAACTCTTGTGTACGATATGGAAGTGTGGTAGGGGTGTGACGTGGCAGGATATTGCACAGGAACAAAACTTGGGGTTGGGGAGTGACTTGTCCCAGCTCCTTCAGAACAGTCATGTGGTTCAGAACAGAGCATGTCACAGGTACCTTGGGGTGATCTAAGACTTATTTTGTCACATGCGGGCAGCCAAAACCCAGCTCTCTGATTGTTTACTTGATAAATAAGGAATTAGTAATTCAAATTATCACATTCAGTCACATTAATCTGATGACATTTCAAAAAATTTAATCTTACATTGATCTATTTTCTAAATAATTTTGGCCTTTGAATAAGGGAACCATGAATGTGGAGCTGGTACCACAAATAAGGAACTGAGAATAAGAAACCCTGGCTCTCTTCCCTTGATTAAGAAAAAGAATACCAGCTATATTACAGTAAAGGGTGAGGTATTAGAAAACATTTTCTCTCTCTTTGTTCCCTCTACTATATTTTCTACCACGTGTCTGCAAGTCTGACTTTTATTAGGAGAATGCCAAATTAAGCAGCCATAGAATTGCACAGTCCAAAGGGCCCTGATTGAAATGAATGGGACAAGCCACTCCATCAGAGCTGTTGTTTCAGGCTCTCTCCAGTTGCTGGTAGATGATGCAGACAGTTTATGCTTGGCTCACATTTGAGTTTTTCTTCGTAACTGTAAGGGCTAGAACATATATATAAAGGTCAGATTCTGGAGCACAGTTCCGTGGCGAGATAAATTCTATAGCAAATCCCATTGTCATGGAATCATGGAGTGTCCAGGGCCCTGCATATTCCTTGCTCTTTTTCTTGTCTTTATGCTTCTTGCCCTCCTGGTCTACGTTCACAGGATTCTGGCTTTTATCCTCTTTTTTCACTCCCCTGCTCATTCCTTCTCTCCCTGTGTTTCAACCTATTCCTCTCTTTCTCTTTGCCACACTCATTCTCTCTGTACTTTGTTTTCCCTCTTCTGTCCCCTCCTTAAACTAAGTTCCCCTCCACATACACCCTTTGCTCACTTGCCCTGCACAATCCAGCATTTTACATTTGGAGAGAGGAAGTGAGTTAAAGCACAGATGCCTTCCCAGCTCTGCCAGGATCAGTAGCCAGCTTCATATTGTGGCCAGGAGGCTGAGTTGCTTGTAGGGCTACTAATCAAGTGTTTCCTTAAGAGTCTTAGCTCTCCTAGTGTGTAAGGAAAGGCTGAAGGTCTCTGTGGGAGCCTTCTGGCAGGGTGGCAAAATGTGTTAGACCTGGTTGGATGTAGTCTTTGAAATGCACGTATGCTCATCCTGTCTACTGTCACCCCCTTCATCTCCAATGACCCGCCTCTGTGTGTATGAATCTTTCCATCTATAGTAACATTCTGGTTTTACGTGTACAAGAGAGTGAGCATGATGTTGCCCTTCAGCGAAGACCACCAAGAGCATAAGGAACCTACTACTAGAATAAGCCACTAGAGATCTTCTTTAGCTTAAGTTGTAGAGAGCTGTAGGGAGCTGAAGAACTAGGATTCCAGTCCTGGCTGTAGCAGGATGGAGTCATGTTGAACTCTGTGGTTGTGGCAGCAAGAGTCTTGAGATCCATTGGATGCTTCGTGATGGAGCTGTCAACTACCTATTAACACACACAAGTGTTATGTAGTGAAGGTCCCTTGATAATGGAAACTGCTTTGGGAAATTAAATCTAGCCACCACTCAGTTCACACAGCCTCTTTAAACACATGTGGTATGACTTGTTTCCATATTACCCAATTCAAAACTGTATCACTGCTCGGGGTGCTTGGGGTGAATTGTCTTGAACATGATTCTGATCAACACGGTTTAGCCAGCACATCAGATACAGCTACTGTAAGGCTATTGTGGACTCACCATCCAGAATTGTTACAAGAGCTTAGCAGTTTTAAAAAAGAGTTTGAGTGCCAAGAACTACACAACTGGGAAACAATTGTGTAATTTTGCCTCTCTAATTCTACAGCATCCCTGCACTCTGTTTAGAGACAATCCCATGTCAGAATGATATTTGTTATTCAGTAGTTGGTGGATGTACACTTGATTTAATGTTTCAAGTGTGCTATTTCACTTGGCTCTAACAAGGAAGATTTACAAAGGCCCAAATAGCAGCTAGATGCCTAACTTTCATTGACTTTCAATGGACATTGGACACCCAATCACCATTTGTGTCTTTGAAAATCTCACCCTAATAATAACTAATAAAAAATAACTAACTGAAAGGTTATAGAAAGTAGAATCTCATGGAATGTAACTGTTAATGATTATTTACTTTTACATTTTTAAGGTATTAAGAGCAATTGCCTTTTACTCCCCTTGGAGGATAGAGCAACAGCTTTACAAGCTGGATGTGGGTTGGCCTAAACATCCAGAATATTTCACTGGGCAAACATTTTGTGTTGCTATTGATCCTTTCCATGATCTGGTCTATGTTGCACAAGTAAGTAATAGCACTGGAATTTTGTCCTTATTAGCATTATATTGTTTTTCCCCTCTGGAGTTCCCATTTGCATTTATATTAAAGTAATTATAACAGCTTATTGTATTAAATTCTTGATGTAAATTTGACTAAGGTTTTTAATAGTATATGTTTCGTTAAAGTAGTTCTGGATATGAAGGTTCTTCCTGTGCATATTGGGCTTGTTGCTTTTATGTTTTTTAAAGGCTTCAAAATTTAAAAAAATAGTTTTGAAATGGCAAGTTCCACAAGAAAAGATACAAATCAGTTAGCTTGCAACATGGAAGCCTGTTAGGAGAACCAAGGCAACTGTATATGTCACTTCTGCTACTGTTCTTCACATCCCTGCCTCAACTAGTAAACTGCAAAAGAAGGATGGCCCAGTGGGCTGTGGGAGACCTGGGTTTAATTCCAGCACTGCCACAAACATCCTGTGTAAATTTGGGCAAGATACTTATAGGGATGTAAAAGGTTAACAGGTAAGCATAGTCTTACCGGTTAGCTGCCTTAACTGTTAACCCTGGCCGTCCACAGCGGCCCCGCACCGACCAGCCCAGTGAGCCCACCGCACCACCCGAAGCGGGCCCAGCTGCAGCGCCTGCCTAGAGCAGCGCCACCCGCCTGGAGTGGTCCCAGCTGGAGCACCCAGACGGAGCAGGGCCACCCGGACGGAACGGGCCCCGCCCCAGCCACACCGGCCAGATGGGCCCCAGCTGCTTAAACAGTTAACCGTTTAAATTACATATTTTTAAATTGTTTAAACGGTTCACTTTTAGGTATTTACATCCCTAGATACTTAGTTTCTCTCTGCCTCTCTTCCCCATCTGTAAAATGGGGATAATAATACTCACAGGAGTGTTGTGAGGATTAGTAAATCAAAAACTATGAGGTGCTCAGATACTCCAGTGTTGGGGGATGTCACAGTTCAGGGTAACTGCACCTGCATTCACCTCCATGGTCCATCAAGGGCACCCCTTCTAGGCTCCCAGCTCCTCAGCTGTTAACTCTCTTGGGGAGAGACCTTCTCTCTCCCTCCTGACCAAGGGGCTTTCCATGTTGCACAATTCCCTAGCTACACTGTGATATTCCCAGAAAGCCAGACTGCCTAAACAGGACAGGGTCTGCATTTTGGTTTCTTTCAAGGCAGTTATGCACAACATAAGTGCCAGCAGTTGAAAGTTACCACACAGCCCTTTATAAGCAAGTACATATAATCTTAAGGTGAAAGTGCTACAGAGAAAACATATTAAAACAACAAAAGCACCTGCATACAAACTAATAAGCTTACCAGAGATCACCTTCCAACTCCAGCCAGGGCTCTGGTAGGAGTCAGTCCTTCAAACCCCATTTCAGAAGAATTTAGAAATACATCCATGTCATCCCCTTCCCTAAAGTGAGGAAGAAATGTGGAGTCCATTCACTCACCAGGACAGGTACCTAGTGGCTGGCTCCACTTACCAGATTATTGTTCTGCTGGTGCAGTTTCTCTTTTTTGAGCTGATGTTATTGAACCTGGTCCTGCTGGCAAAGTCTTTCCATCTTGACAATACTTCTTCTCTGCATGTTTGTGCTGACACTGGCACTTTTCATGCTAGTGCTGTTGCCCCTGGTCTGCAAACAGCTGGGTTTCTAGATGCAGTCAGTCCTTCTCCAGCTGTGTCCTGTGGACCTGCCCACGATCCCAGTTGCAGTGATGGATTCGGTCAGGACAGAACATAGTTGCTGCCTCTGTCAACCTCTTCCATGCTGCCCTGCAAAGTGTTGGCTCCAAGATTCCCCCTGCCTGCTGGACCCTGTGCCAGGGAGTTGAATGTTCCCTACCAACCTGGACTTCATACCTCTTCTCATCATCAAAATACAGCAAACCTACTAGCTGTGTCTTTAGTCCTCTGTGTTGAGCTGCCTTTCTCTACATAGCTCAGCCAGCTGACCTTTCTTCAGCTGTTCATAATTCATTTGTGCCTAGCTCTCTTTTCACTATTCCTTTCCTCAAAAGACTATGACTTCACTCTGTAGTTTTCCCTTCTATGGTACTTGCTTTCACTGCTGTTAGCACTTATGGCAATTCACACTGACATATATCCCACATATGCTGCCACCGTATGTGTCATAGTCCAGGGCAATTGCACCTGTGTTCCCCCTTCATGATGCCTCAAGGGCACCATTCTAGGTTTACGGCTCCTCAGCCAACATCTCTCTTGGGCCGAGACCCACATCTCTCTCCCTCCTGACGGGGGGGCGTTTCTAGGCTGCACAGTTCCCTGGGTACACTGCGATATTCCCAGCAAGCCAGACTGCCCAAAACAGGCCAGCATCTGTGATTTGCTTTGTCTTCACAGGCTATGAACAGCTGTAATTGTTTGCCATTATAAGTTACCACAAATCTTTTTCTAACCAAGCACACTTATATTTAAGGTGAAAGCTTTACAGACAAAACATGTTAAAAACAATAATGGAACCTACACACATACCAAAAAGCTTAATAAAGATCACACCCAACTCCAACAAGGGCTCTGGTAGGTGTTAGTCTTTCCAACTCTTCTGCAAGGATTGGGCCACCCTAGGTGAGTTGATTTAAATCAGCATGTGGAAAGCCTCAATCTAAATCGGGTGGGGAACTTTTTTTCTGTGAGGGGCTACTGACTCTCAGAAAAAATCAGTTGCGGGCCACATACAGCCCCGTGGGGGACGCAGAGACTCGGGGCTTCCCCCAGCAGCAGGGCAAGCCGGCACTCGCAGCTCCAGCCCCACAGTGGGGGATGGGGGAGGCTCGGGGTTTCCCCTAGGCTCCGGGGTGAGGCCAGAAATGAGGGGTTCAGGGTGTGAGAGGGGGCTCTGGGCTGGGGCAGGGGTTTGGGGTGAAGGCTCCAGCTGATGATGCAGGCTCTGGGGTGGGGTTGGGGATGAGGTGTTTGGGGTGCAGGAGGGGGCTCCAGGCTGGGGCAGGGGATTGGGAGAAGGTTTGGGGTGTGGGCTCCAGGAGGAAGTTTGAGTGTGGGAGGGGGCTCAGGGAGGGTGTGGAAGGAGGTTCAGGGTGTGGGCTGCGGGAGGGAGTTTGGGTGCAGGAGGGGGCTCAGGGCTGGGGCAGGGGGTTGGGGTGCAGGTGTGGGAACGGTTCTGGGAGGGATTTAGGGTTTGAGAGGAGGTGCGGGGTCTGGGAGGGAATTAGGATGAGGGAGCGGGTTCCGATCTGGGGCAGGGGGTGCGAGCTCCGGCTGACAGGTGTTTATCCCAGGTGGCTCCCAGTCAGCGGGGCTAAGGCAGGCTCCCTGCCTGCCTTGGCTCCACGCTGCTCCCAGAAGCGTCTGGCATATCCCTGTGGTCCCTAGGCAGAGGCACGGCCAGGCAGCTCTGCGTGGTGCATGCTGCCAACGCCCGCAGCTCCCATTGGCCATGGTTCCTGGCCAATGGGAGCTGGGGGTGGGGGCAGAGCGCGGAGCTTCCCTAATCACCCCTGCCCCTAGGGGCTGCAGGGACATACCATCCACTTCCAGGAGCTGCACAGAGCCAGCTGGACTTATAACGGCCTGGCAACCCTGGCTTCTCCCCGCAGCATGGCAAGCCGGCACTTGCAGCTCCAGCCTCGCGGGAGGGTTGGGCGGGGGGGGTGCCGAGGCTCAGGGCTTCCAGCCCACGGTGCGGAGATTTGCCACGGGCCATATGAAATGAAGCAGTGGGCCAAATCTGGCCCGTGGGCTGTAGGTTCCCCACCCCTCATCTAAATGATTGATTTTAATCTACATTTCCATTTGTACTTCAGTTATTTTCTAGAGAAAGGTGCATTCTAGAGAAAGGTGATATATTGCTTATTTACTAGATGATTAACTTTTTTTCTCATAATTTGTATCAAGCTGCATTAGGATGGTAAATAGAATTTAATTAAACATACAAAACAGCATATACAATTTATTTGTATTTAACAAAACAAGCCCTTCATACAGTAGATGACCTATTGTGCTCTATCTATAAAGCTTGACATCCAAAGTTAGCTGTTTTCCCCCTGCTTATTTCTTTATACAGTAATGCAGCCTTTAACTCAGTTTTGATAGAGGCTTATGGATTCAGCATATTTATTTTTTATTTAAATGTTTTAAGAGATAAGTTTACGCCTTTACATATTTTGTATTAAATTCAGATTTTGTTTTAAACAGCTTTATTTGTATAAAGAAAAATTTATTAAAATGTAAATAAAATAAAAGAAAATCCAATTTAAATAAAACACATTTTTTGATATTTTTTTAAAAAATCATTGATTTTTTAGCCCCTCACTCCGACCCCTCCAGATAGAAGGTTCTGTACATTGTCTAAATCAGAAAGAAGGCCCAAGTCAGTTTAAACTCAGGCTATTTATCCCAAAGTCATTTCTTTGTCTGTTCGTCTGTGGAGAATCTAGTTTGAGCTAGTATATGCAAGCATCCCCAGGAGGTGGTACCTCTTTGGGGGATTACAACCTGGCTGACTTGCCTTAATCACCAGCCACTGTTTTTGGTTCCTGTAGGAGTTGTGGTGGCCTTCCCCCCTGGAGTGGAACACAATAAAACATTCATTTAAACAGTGGACCCCAAAGATACACATGGGGTTGCAATATTTGTCACATCTCTCTCATAAAGAAGTTATCTACAGTCCTGGCCCACAGTAATAGACAAATAAGACTTTCAAGGTTATTGCAGGAAATTACCATATCTGTCACAGTGGCCACATCAGTACCTAGGATGGATAGACGGAAAATCAGTCATCCCCAGCAACTGTTATAGTAGTATTTTACTAATTGTACTAGTCATGCCTACATGTTGGTATCTAGATTCTGGTTGAGACCCTCTCTCTTCAGCAATGCAAACAAAAGTGGTGAGATTTTTATTTATAAAACACAGTCATGGCACCTGCAATCCTGGACAATTAACTACAATTAAAATTTTTGTGTGCCCATCTTGGGAGACCTAGGGCATGATGTTTTTTTCAGAGATGGTGTGCAATCACAATTCAAAATGAAGACAATGAGAGCAGCAGTGGCTCAGCACCTCTGAAAATCAGAGTCACTTAAGTGTCCCAAAATTAATGAACACTGTTGCAAACTTAACCTTTCTGTGTCTTTCCCCAGCTGTAAAATGGTGTTAGCAGTACTTGCCCACATCACAAAGGTTGTTGTGAGAATTATTAATTAATGTCTGTAAAGGTTTTTGACATGAAAATTACTAACATTTAAACAGAATTGTCAAAGGTGAGATTATTTGCTTGATAAGATCCTTTTTTCAATTGCCTATTTTTGTACACCTTCAGAGAGGGGCTAACGTACCAAAGGTACTAGTGTTTTCAGATGAAGGATATTTCCTGCATGCATGGAATTCCACACTTGAAATGCCTCATGGTATCTTTGCAGTCAGCACCCCTACAAATACCTCAATATGGATCACAGATGTTGGAACCGGTATGTATAATGGGAACATGTTAAAAATATTATGCCGTAGAGAAAATAGTTTTTTTTCAGGTATCCCTTTGAACAGTAATTTTAATTGTTTGAATAAGGTACCAAAAGAACATTAAGCTAGATTCATGCTCCCCGAGTCCTAATTGTGCACTGATCCAGTTCCCCAGTACAAGGTAGAGCAATTTGAAGGCTCATGAGTTGTGCCATGTGCTCATTTCCCAGAGCTGATAATCTTGGCCAACATTTCCAGATCTTAATCGAGGAGTAGGGCCAGAAAAGCTTGCATCTCAATGCATAGTTTTTGTTCTCTATCCCATCCTGATAGCTCCAGTCCTGTGCACGTGTACAGTTGATGCCTCACTAATCTGAAATCATTCTCTTACTACAGAGTTTTCTTAGTTCAGGTTCATTCTTAAAGTGACAGTGGATTTTTATCTTGTTATTACTGTGTTGATGTCGAAGAACCATGGTTTTGCTGAGAAATTTCTATGCCTTTCTTTAATACAGGGGAGTATGGGCACACAGTTAAACAGTACAGTCCTTCTGGTAAACTTATTCAAGTCCTGGGTACTCAAGGTAAAGCTGGCGCAGGTTTAAATCCGCTGCAGTTTGATCAGCCAGCAGAAATATTTGTGGAACAAACAGGGGAGATCTACATTGTGGATGGAGATGGAGGGATGAACAACAGATTATTCAAACTATCCACAGGTATGTGAAAAGGGAACATACACAAGAGTTGACATCTGAAAATTTAGAGGCCTAATAATACTAGTTTTAAACATCAACATTGCTAACTGTGGGCCTGATCTTATGCCCATTAGAGTTAGTTGACAGACTCCCCATTGATTTTGATGAGCTTTGGATCAGAGCCTATTTCACTGCTGATCATTTTAGCAAAAACACCCAGCCTAATCAGCTACCTCCTTGATTGTCATGTTTTTAATACCTGTCACTGCTATTTTAATCCTTGCCTATTTTCTCATTGTTTTGGTAAAGATTAAGGCCCTAGCATGTGAGTAGTCCCAGTAACTTCAGTGTGAATATTTATGTGCTTGAAATCAAGTGTGTGTAAATGTTTGCAGAATTGGGGCTGTGATGAATTGGGGCTATACCAGTACAGTTTATGAATTCTGATTGATATTGTGAAATTGTATTTTGAAAAACTGTCAATATGTATTGGATTCACCATTGCTGACAGGGCCTGTAGCAGGTACATACCAGATAGATACAGTAGGAGGTGCTTAGGACACAATGACCCTATTCAGGTGCAAACAGCTGGGAACACTGGGTGAGCTGGGAACACTGGGTGAGCTGCATCCTTAGAAAATCAGACTAACTGACTCCTCTGCAGGGATGGGAGAAAGGTAGGAGCAGTGGACACAGGAACAAAACAATGCCAGCCACAGGGTTTAACTAAGAGAACCCACAGGAATATAGGGGCGAAAGGAAGAGGAAGTATGGAACAGGAGACAGCAAGGTCACAAAAGCTGGGTAAGAAGCGCCAGAAGGGAGAGATCACCCAGCAGGTAGCAGCCTGCATAAAGTAGGGGACATCCTGCCTGCCTAGATACCAGTGGTCCATAAGGACTCCCAAGGGAAGGATGAGATGGTAAAAGGCATGTGTTGTAACTTTTATTGTGTTGAATAATCTGTACTATCCTGTGCTTGCTTTACATGATTAAGTATAAAGGAGCTTTAATCTGTTAGACTCTGTGCAAAGTGTCTGTGTGTGTGTTGACTGCTTCACAACTGCTGCATGTCCCTGAAGAGAGTTAAACCGTGCACCAGAAGCTTCACACTTTGGGGTGGAGTTCTGGGAGAGGGATGTGTTTGAGTAAATGGTGTATCTCAGAGGTCAGGGCTGGTCCTGGGCAGGTGTGCTGAGGAGCTCCATTTCCAAGAAGGATAGCAGACTGAGAGTCAGTGCCCAAGAAATGTGCCAGATAGGCTAAGGGAAGAAACACTGCTGCAGCCTACTGGGGCTTCAGAAGCTTAACGTCCCGTCCCGTCCCGCCCCGTCCCGTCCCGTCCCGCCCCCCTTTCCCCTCTTCTCACCCCCGCCCCCCCCCAAGGGACCCAGAGCAGCAGAGGTTTGGATTCCCCCTCAGAGCAGTCCAACTGGTAGCCAGGAGGGGGTACTTGGAAGGATCTGTGTCAGAGGCCTACAATGAGCTTTAACCCTGTAGTTTCTCCTGTAGGTCATACTTCTGTTATTCATGCATCTTGAAAATGTCTTTCTATTTTGAAGAAACAAATCTTTAAAGAAACCAATACATTGTCATGACCATGAACTTTATTTTTCGGTAAAATTAGACCTTTGTATATTGCCAGTTATACTCGTCCGTTTTTTATTATTGTGAGCAGTAGACAGATAAATCTAAGCAATATATTTTATTATAGTTTATTTTGAGTGAAAAATGTCTTTGCCTCTCTAGCATGACCAGGAGAGAGATGTTTCCCTTTTCTGTCTCTGCTTGATACTGCGGCTTTCTTTTTAACATACACAAACACCAAATGGATTAATAAAATGAAAAACAAATATATCCTGCATGGAAAAATTAGTGAGTCACAAATGTAAATAGAATTGTCTCCTTTTGAATAGTAAAGTTTGAAATTAGGAATAAGAGTCTAATCCTGTGCCCATTGAAGTCATTGGGACTATCCCCTGGACTTCAAGAAGAGGAAGATTGTGTTTTAAATCCCTTTAGTTTAAAGTCCTGTCTTATAAAAATGACTTGTATTTCTGTTGCTAAGAATAATTTAAAAGGAAATAAGGCCAAACATATTTCACTCATTCATACTACATAATAAAAGTGAAAACTACTTTTTCATTATTTATCATGGTTTCTACTATTAGATTTCAAGGAGATATGGCTGCGTGGGGAAAATGGTTCAGGTGTTGGTCAGTTCAAGATTCCTCACAGTGTCACAGTGGATTCTGTTGGACGGGTAAAGAATTAAAACTGTTTTTCAGTGTTTTAGAGACAACTTTTATGCCTTCTCCAATATGTCTACAAGTATTTTTGGTACTTAATGTCCTTTGCAAAAAAAAAGGGGGGAAAAAGACAAACTAAAAAGTGCCATTCTTTCATCTTTGATTATTGAGATCTGGCCTACTGCATACAATTTTAATCATGGGAGCAGTCATGCTTAACTTTTTCACATTGAAAACCTTTTCTTGACTTGGCTGGGAGGGTAAGAGGGAGTCTTGACAATCTGCCATAATCTCTTCACATACATATATACACGGACTTCCTACAGTCCCCAGGAGTAGGCTGTTACTCCTACAGATCTTTAAAGGGTTTGCACTGCAAAGGAGCAGGAAAAAGGAAGTCCCCCTAATATGCTGCAACCCCCACCCTGTTTCTGTGCATTTTATGGGATCTGCAAGGTGGGAGCATTGACTCTGAGGACCTTTGGTGTTGTCGCTCCAAAGCTCCTTCAGAGAATCTTGGGACAGTTTTAAAAACTAAGGAAATTCCCTGACATACAACGCAGTTAAGGTTCTATCTAAGTTAGAACTCATCACAGTGCCTCAGAGACTGAGTACACATTGTGACACTTCCCAGGTAAACACAGGGTTATGTGGCACCTCACTACTACCTGCCCTTAGTGTGAGGAAGCCTTGTCTTGGACTGCTGTGGGTCAGCTCTCCAACCTTACTAGCCACGGGCAACACAAGTACTCCCCTCTAGGCCTCGCAGGCTCTGCTGTCACTCTACAGGTTAACAATAGGCATACTGGAACTTTTGAGCTCTCCTGGTGTCTCCCTGGAGTGTCCAGACTTTTGTCCACAGGACACTCGCAGTATTCAGCAATCCGCTGCTTCCCAAGAAACTACAACCCACCTTGTCAGTTTAACTTCAGATCACCACTCCGCTTAACTCGCAGCACTTAAATTTGTTTATAGTGAAATCAGGTATAAATTTATTTAATAAAACAGAGAGATTCAAGTAATAGCAAGTGGAAATATTGGAAACAAATGATTGTATGTAAAATAAAATCATAATATGCATTCTGGAGCCTAGACTTAATTGACAAGATACCCTCATGTCTAGTGGATACTGCTCACCCAAACTCCTTGCAGCACTTTCCAGCTAGGGTGGCTGTGACCCTTCTTTCATGAGACATGCATGCTGTCAGTTTGCCTCTGAGATGAAGGATTCAGTGTGTCTCTTAGCACTCCAAGATATACCAGACCAATTCTTTGTCTTTATTCATAAACAGGACACACACCTTCCCTTTGTTTCTTCCTGTAAATTTCCTCTCCTGTATATTTCTCAATCTCTCAATTTCTCCTTGGCTCAGTATGCAAACAGGCGTACAGTGTGTAGCATACAGTACACCAATGGCCAGACAGGGAAATAGGTATCAGTTACCTCCTGTGCAAAAGGAATATCTTTGAGGTATGTCACTCCTGGTGACCTGCCTTAACTCCAAGACCGTAAGAACATAATTTTCAGTATATATTAGGGAATCCCTGTAAAAACATGTGTGCCCCTTGTGCCCTCTGCCAGTTGGCACTGGGCACGGAGTCCCTGGGTCACACACAGTCTTTCAGAAATGCTTTAATTTCTCAAATAAATACATAACTTAAAAAATGTAAACTTTTATTTTTAAAATTCAAGTATGGAAATTCACAGGTAAGGTTCCCAAATTGTCACTCACCTGTGCCCCTGCAGCAATAATCTGAGAAAGCTAAAATGTTTGATGAACATGATTGTCTGTAACAAAACAGTTTTATCCTGTCAGCGATTGCAATAAATGGGATGCCTTAATCTTAATAGTACAGCGTTATTACAACCCATTCACAATCCACAGAAAAAAGCCTACTCCACACATTTCTGATTAGACAAGGGGCATACTGAAAATAACCAATTCCCAGAATTCCCTGTGCCAGCCAGTTTTCAAAGTATCATTGCACACATATGTATTTACATCTGCAAACCTCCTAGACCCTGCTTATGAAATTAGATCACGTAGCTGAAAAAAAAAAAGAGCAATTATTAGTTTGGTGACACGATACTTAGTATTGGATATGTGTATGTATATAAGCACTGAAAAACCTGTGTTCTGTGGTGAACATTTCTGTCTTGCACCCACAAAAGAGGGGAGCATAAGACACTGGCATTTCTATTGGGGCAGAGTAAACGAGTTTGTGTATGTTACCTGTGATTTTCAATATTTAGTTTAACTTCATTGTAAGGATTTTTTTTTTTTGAGGAGGAGTCTGAGAATTAATACCTAGTTAGTCAACTTTGTAAAATAAAAGCAGAGCCAAACTCATTCTTGATGTAACCCTCTTTTCTTCACTATATTTGGCCCATTATGTGTAAGGAACTGATGCTTCTGATGTAGTTATTTATAGCTGTATATATACTGTATAGCTTTATTATAGCTGTATTTACTGTGTACAATAGGTGTGGGTTGCTGACCGAGGAAACAAACGAATCCAGGTTTTTGATAAAGTCACAGGGGAATGGCTGGGGTCCTGGAGTAGTTGTTTCATAGAAGATGGTCCCTCTTCTGTCAGGTACTGTAACTATGTATTTCCACAAAAACATTTAAAAGGAAACAGAATGCTACTTTTTCTCTGGTAAGATTCCGCATTACTTTAAGTTGATAGCAAATGCTTGATATCAGGTGTAACGATGCTGGTTCTGGCAAGACCCAACTGAGAGTGCCAGTTCAGGACAAATTGCTTCAAACAGGGCAACTATAGCCCAAGGCTGGGGTTTTTCCACCTCTAAGGCAAACCAAACCAGCCAGACAAAGGAGACTTTGGTTTTACCCCACTGGCTAGCCACAAGTCACACAAGCAATTCCCTTAGATACTCCAGTTTCCCAGTCTCACCACCAGAGCCACTCGTTATGGGGACAAATGGTCATGAAAACCAATGCCCCAGTAAAAGAAAATAGGTTCTCCCGATCCCAGCGGACCGAACCTCAGAGCCAGGTCAATATACAACTTAAATCTTACCCACAAATCACGCTGTTGCCAATCCTTTAGAATCTAAAATCTAAAGGTTTATTCCTAAAAGGAAAAAGGTATAGGTGAGAGCTAGAATTGGTTAAAAGGAATCAATTACATACAGTAATGGCAAAGTTCTTGGGTCAGGCTTGCAGAGATGGAATACTGCAGGTTCAAATCAAGTCTCTGGATTACATCCCCAGCTGGGATGGGTCCTTCAGTCCTTTGTTCAGAGCTTCCATTTGTAGAAAGGTTCCTCCAGAGGTAAGAAGCAGGAAATGAAGACAAAATGGAGATGAGGCAGCTGCCTTTTATAGTTTCTTCCAGGTGTAAGGACACCTTTGTCCTTACTGTGGAAAATCACAGCAAAATGGAGTCTGGAGTCCCATGGGCAAGTCTCTGCATAATTTGCTGAGTCACAGGCGTGTCTGCCTTTTTTCAATGGGTCCATTGTATCGCTGATGGCTCTTAATGGGCCATCCAGCAGGCCTGGCAGAGCTGGCAGCTTGTCTGTGGTCCCAGAGACACAGCCCCAGTTTGCAATACAGACAGACACTATAAAGCCAATATTCATAACTTCCACTACAATACTGATACATACATATAAATGGCATAATTATCACCAGCCAAGCATAACCCGGTCTTAGACACCTCATTTGACCCCCTTTATACAAGATTTGGTGCCACTACAGGACCTTTGTCGCAACCATGCTCTATATGGTCCCAGTTATTGTCAATAACGTCACACCCCCAACGCAAAATTGATGCAGGAAGAGATGACACAAGCATCACTGACTGCAGCCCCAGAGCTCCCCACCGATGGGTCTGTCCTACTACAGCTAGTATTGGGTTAGAAGCCGTACCAGTGTGTAACGGAAATGGTTTATCAAAGTCATGTTCCCTAACATGATTGAATCTCCTTACCAACTCAAGGTAAAACTTGGTTAGAACAATAGTGGATTGGATCTGCTCTTGCAGCATGTTCCCTGTGTGTCTCATGTTACATTTCCAAGAGCTAAAGAACATAGCTACTTTATTCATACAAGCTCTGGCCAATGTCTGAAACCCAATTAACGTGAAGTCGGTGTAGATATTACTGTTGTCAATAGTACAGAAATCTTGGCATTTAGCCGTGAAAGCAATGTGGTGGTGTGCCTCAGTTTCCCTTTTCATACAGCACATCAGGTCTGGAATGTCTTTTCCCTTGTGAAAAGTTCCAATACTCTTTTCAGGCATTAACTGTGCAACATCAGTATAACAAGGCCTTTTACCACACAGTGTGTTCTCATGTATTCCCTTTAACATGTTTCAGAGATTTTGCAACAGATCAGGCACATTGTACATTCTTTCAGTTTTTGGTAACAACAACACAATAGTTACACAAATTACCATGAGCAATAACAACAAATTCATTGCAAGTGTCCATTTACAATCATTTTCGTCATGCCACACCTTTGGCTCAATACCATTGAGGTTTGGGCCTTTTAGGGTTAGCCTGTGGCTTTCCCTTGCAAACTTAAGGGCTCCCTTCTCTTCCTGTCCCGAAGGATCAAACCCTGATCTCTCTCGCTTAACAGAATTCCCTGGCTGATTGGGAGTGCTTTCTGTGCTAACAGCTATTAGCAAGTCTTGCCCCCCCCCAGTCAGTCAGGTAACTAGCCTCAAAGTTCTGTTGTTCTTCCCTTACCAACCTCTGCTGCCACATGGAAACAGAAGTTAAGTCCACTGCAAAACTACAAGTTCCATCCACATTGTCTAGGGATGAGAGTATACCTGCCATCCCCTGCATTCTCGAGAGATTAACTACATAGCTGTCCTGTTCTGCAGACTCCGCTACCCAGCCTTCCCTCTGAACCTGAGACACAGACTGTTCACTTATAGAATCAGCATGGAGACATTCCTCTCTCAACACCCTTGTCTCCCCAACAAGCTGGCCAAACTTAGCCACTTGGTCAAAGGACTGATCAACTGTAACAGCTTTCCCTCCATCTGAGACCTTTTCAAAGCTCTCCACACTGGACCTTTCAAAAGGAAAGTCAGTGGATCCATTCACAACAGAAAATTTCTGGCTGTTAGGAACTGAAACTTCCTTGATCAAATCACTTTCACACCCTTCAGCTACAGCAAACTGCTTGCACAGATCACTGTGAGGATTCCTCTCCCTAGAAACTTTTCTAAGCAACAATTCACCCCTCACAGAAATTCTGTCCTTACCCTTTTCACCTAGGGCTTGCTCTAAAGGAACACTTTCCTGAGCCACAGCAGACTCTTTCTGGGTCTTACTTACATCCATGATCACCTTTGGCCCATCAGGCGGATTCCTACACAATCCCCTTTCAGGCAAACTTATAGACTTCCTAGATAAAAGGTTAGAAGCATCCTCCTTCCCTTTGCCACACACCAGGTTAGGAATCTTTTCCTTTTTGCTACAAGCTGTCAAACTCTCAGTAGATAACACAAACAAATCACCTTTCTGCTCTCCTTGTGCTCTGGCTAGGGTATCACCCTGATTAGACAGAGTAGTTACACCCCTTCACAGCCACACATTAGCAACAGGCAAACTACAAGCACCAGAATTGTCTGGTCTCTGGGATTCTGCATAGACACTAACTGGATGCAACCTAATTACAGTGCCCTTCTCCCTAGCAGACACAAACTTGGGACCTTTCGGTAACACTTCCCTTCCTGGGCTTTAGTTGAATTTAGAACCAACTCTGAGACAACTGCACTATTCTTAACCATCACAGGCTGAGAGGCGCCTTCTGTCTGCTCCACAGACAAAGAAGAGCTGGAGACACCTTCTCCTTTTCCAGACACACAGCTTGGGATCCCATTTCCCTTGTCCCAGCACACAGGGCTGTTCACAGACAACTGCTTGGAGACCGAGGTAGCTTCCTCCATAGGCAAGTCAATACCCCTGACAGACACAGACACATTTTCTTCACTGTCACATTTCTCCACACAGGAAACAGGTAAGGTATAGGGACACTCATCTTCCACTATCCTCGCCTTCCCAAACTGCTGCCTAGATAAAACCATCAGCTCACAAGGCTGCCTAGGCTCATCCCAACTTTCCCTATAAGGCACATTGCCACTCCCAACAGACAAACCGCTGCTCTTCTCACTACACTGAGCTATTTCCAGCAAATCATAGTTACCCTTTTCAGGTTCACTTTTACAAGCTGTACTAGCCAACACTATTTTACCCTTTCCTTCTTCAGTTAGGGTTTTCACCTGACCATCCACTATAATCTGCTCCTGAGAAACATTTTCCTGACCAATGAGTTCTTTCTGTGCTGGATCTAATTTCAGATTCACTTCTGAGACATTAGACAGATATTCAGAAACTTCATTCACACCCAAACAGCTACCTTTCAAAGACAAACTTTCGGAGAAACCCTCCCCAGGCAAATCATTGCCCATAATAGATACAGGTTTAAGATCCTTCCTTTCCTGTGACTGGCTACCTGGACTGAACAAAGCTTTGATATTTTCCCCAATCAAAAGATCCTTAGGCAATAACTTCCTTATACCAGCTATAACTTCATGCTTAATACCATTCCATTCAAGGTGGATTCTGGCTAAAGGCACATTTACAGTAAACTCATAGAGGACTACAACATTAACACTCTGATTTGGCAAGTAATCTTCCTCTTTGACCAGATCTGCTTTAACAAGAGTGATGTTAGAAGCCATCATTTGCCCTAAACAGCTTTTACCATTGACTTTTACCTTCTCTATGAATTTTTCAGTACCACTCCCATACATAGCACAATTTATGGGGCCACCCCCTACTGAACTCACAGTAACAGCATTTACATAAAAAGTAGCAGTGTTGGGATACATTGGGTTATATCCAGACAACTGCTCAGAGTTATACAACATGCCAACATTGTTAGAAACTGGACTTTCAAGAGAATACAATTTCTGCTGTTCTTCCCTTGCTTTTTTCACTTGGAGCTGAAGTCTTTCCACTTTTGCCTTAGCTTCTAGTTCCTGCCATCGAATTTCTGCCAGTCTTTGTTCATGCTCAAGTTGCAGTTTACTTGCTGCCTTTTGCACTCTAATTGCTTCTGTAGCATCAGGTAAGGGCTGTTCTCCTGCCTCCTGATCACTGCCCATTAACAGATTTCTCAGCTCTTGATTTGTAGCTTTCTTTCTAAAGCTGATCCCCTTTTCTGCACACAAATCTTTCAGGGCTTTTTTGTCAAGACCCTCAGATGCTCTTTGCTCACCCATTGCAACCGCTCTTTAACCAACCCAACTCTCAATACCAAAAATCAAATTTGGATAGCGTGGGGTTCTGACCCAAAGCTTAATTGACCTGGTTCTGTGGATCCTTGCACGACTACGCCACTGTAACGATGCTGGTTCTGGCAAGACCCAACTGAGAGTGCCAGTTCAGGACAAATTGCTTCAAACAGGGCAACTACAGCCCAAGGCTGGGGTTTTTCCACCTCTAAGGCAAACCAAACCAGCCAGACAGAGGAGACTTTGGTTTTACCCCACTGGCTAGCCACAAGTCACACAAGCAATTCCCTTAGATACTCCAGTTTCCCAGTCTCACCACCAGAGCCACTCGTTATGGGGACAAATGGTCATGAAAACCAATGCCCCAGTAAAAGAAAATAGGTTCTCCCGATCCCAGCGGACCGAACCTCAGAGCCAGGTCAATATACAACTTAAATCTTACCCACAAATCACGCTGTTGCCAATCCTTTAGAATCTAAAATCTAAAGGTTTATTCCTAAAAGGAAAAAGGTATAGGTGAGAGCTAGAATTGGTTAAAAGGAATCAATTACATACAGTAATGGCAAAGTTCTTGGGTCAGGCTTGCAGAGATGGAATACTGCAGGTTCAAATCAAGTCTCTGGATTACATCCCCAGCTGGGATGGGTCCTTCAGTCCTTTGTTCAGAGCTTCCATTTGTAGAAAGGTTCCTCCAGAGGTAAGAAGCAGGAAATGAAGACAAAATGGAGATGAGGCAGCTGCCTTTTATAGTTTCTTCCAGGTGTAAGGACACCTTTGTCCTTACTGTGGAAAATCACAGCAAAATGGAGTCTGGAGTCCCATGGGCAAGTCTCTGCATAATTTGCTGAGTCACAGGCGTGTCTGCCTTTTTTCAATGGGTCCATTGTATCGCTGATGGCTCTTAATGGGCCATCCAGCAGGCCTGGCAGAGCTGGCAGCTTGTCTGTGGTCCCAGAGACACAGCCCCAGTTTGCAATACAGACAGACACTATAAAGCCAATATTCATAACTTCCACTACAAAACTGATACATACATATAAATGGCATAATCATCACCAGCCAAGCATAACCCGGTCTTAGACACCTCATTTGACCCCCTTTATACAAGATTTGGTGCCACTACAGGACCTTTGTCGCAACCATGCTCTATATGGTCCCAGTTATTGTCAATAACGTCACATCAGGCTCTGGAATTAGCAAGTGAAATTGCTGTGGAATTAGGCCCTGACTCCTGATCCTGCAATAGGATCTGTAAAGTTGAATCCTTGCAATCACATGACTTCATAAGATCTGCCTATGTGGGTCCAACTGGTGGATTGGGACTTTCATTTGAATGAAATGTGAGTTTCATAGACATTGGGGAACATGATTAGGAGCTTGATATTGCCCCCCTTACTCAAATGTGTAGAGGCTACAGGCATAGGCCCTAACATCCGAAGAAGTGGGTATTCACCCACGAAAGCTTATGCTCTAATACAGGCCTGCACAACTCGTAAAGCGGTGAGGGCCATATTACTCCAAAGAAAACAGCCGAGGGCCGAAACTAGAGTGACCAGATGCGAGGAAAGTTGTTGAGCAAAAAAAAGAACCCTCTCCGGCCGCCAAAGTTGTTGAGCAACTCTCCCCCGCCCCCGCGGGCCACACAGTGAGCCTATGCGGCCCGCTGGCCATATGTTGTGCAGGCCTGCTCTAATATGTCTGTTAGTCTATAAGGTGCCACAGGACTCTTTGTAATTTCCTTTGTGTAAATTCCTATTAATTTGCTGTTACACCAAAATCTGTGGCTCCAAGGAGCAGCAGCAGCAGCGCGTAGAGCAAGTCCTGCATGCTTACTCTGTATACTCCACAGCACTGTAAGTCTGAGAATGTTAGAATTGTTTTCATTTGATTTGAGAAGTTCAGCAGCTGTATGTTAAGTGACTGACACATGGGCTATACATGGGGGTACACTAGAACTCAGATTTGAAGTCCAAATCCGAAAGTTAGAAAACTGATTGCCCACTCTCCACATGAATGCTGTTTGCTCACCTAGATATGGATAATAATTTTTAAAGCACATAGCAGTGTTAATATGAAATGTTCTAAGAATATGTTAATTATAATTTATTTATTTATTTTTAGATTAACTGCCAATGAGGAATATCTAATTGTAGCTCAGCTGAATATTAACAGAGTGACTGTCTTGGCAGCACCACCAATAGGATCCATTGGAGATTGCCATGTGGTAAACACAATCCAGCTAGCTGATGAGGTTAAACCACACCTTGTAGATGTAAATGTGAAGACTGGAGCAATTTATGTTGCAGAAATTGGTGCACAACAAGTACAAAAATATGTACCCTTAACCTAATGGTTTTCTTTGGTTCATTCAGCACAAGCCATTTCTTCTGGATTACAAGACCTGTGCTGGATTTCCTTACGTTCGTTGCAGACTGCTTCCACTCATAAGCACAGCATGTTGCACCACTAGAATGCATAAAATAACTGGTTTGTGACCTGCTCTCACTTTTATTTTCTGTGTCAAACTCAGGGAGCTATTTTCTCTTGAACTGTCATAATTTGTTTTTACTGGCATGTTTTGTGTGTTTTGCTTCATTTTTGTTCATTGTTGGGATTTGGAGAATGTATTTAATATGCATATTAGTTCCATTTTACGATGTTTTACCCTGCTTTTAACTTCAGGGTAGTTTTTCCCCTTGTCTCTTGATAAATCATAAGACATTAGGTTTGTAATTATGCTAGTCTAGACATAATTTCCATTGTTAATCAATATACACACTCTACCTCCAGTGTCCGGGGTGAATCTTATGACTTCTTTGCCTAGCCAGTGCACTCTGTTACCTCATAAAATCCTAGCTGGCAGAGAGAAATGTCTACATATTTAATTTTCCAGAAATCTTGTCCACTTGAGGCTCTGGACTCTAGCTTAACATTGCTTCAGGTTTCCTTGACCCTTTATGCTAACATTGTCCAACTCAGAACAAAAAGATGCAGCATATCATAGTCTCCTGGGCTTCAGTGAGATCTTTGATACTTATGGCCAGTGCTGAGGTTTTAGCATCTCTGGCAACTACCTTAGGTAATCATTGATACCGCTGTTGACATCAAAGGCATCCGTTCTTTACTGATTTAAGCTAACTCCATATAAAGCACTTTAAATGAAATTAAGAGTGTCTTCTCAATGGGGTGACACTGATTTTTAACTAACTGAGTTTTTAAATTGATTTAGTTAAATGGGTAAAAATTTTATGCGTAAGCAAGGCCTCAAAGTAGAATGTGTTGAAGTTGAGCACATCTGAGCTCCCTGAGGCACGTACTTGGGATTTACTAGGAGACTTTTAATCAGCCTTAGGCCTGGAGACCTATAACATGCTTTCATCCTCTTAATCTTGTTGAAACTCAGACACGTTGTCTACAGCAATATTTGGCCTTTGGATTCTTGTTTTTAGAGACCAGTCTGATCTTTGATTCTGCCTTCAGATTTTCAAGGACATTCTTTCAATATTAAGCTCTGACTTTCCACTTCTTTTTGAGGGACTTCTGCCAATACATCAGCAGCTGATTTCTCTTTAGTACAGAACTTGCAAACTTCTTTGTGACTGTTCCAGAGTCTTTGTCTTTATAATTCTTCCCCTGAATCCAGTTTGGATTTTGAGTTGCATAAATTAGCTTCATTATCTTCTTCTCCAAAAAACATACACCAGCATCTTTATGTCCATCCCCTCCCTAGTCCACAGTTAATTCCAAAGCCTTTTAGGTGATGCTATAGCCTTTCAGAGTATCCTCTCTTCAGTGTAGAAGGGGTGAAAAAAGAACACCAGTTCTTTGTTATATTTCTAGTGGTCAAGAATGACTCTCCTGGTGAAAAATTGGATGCATCTTAAGAAACTGTGGACCCATCCTCCTTGTTCAGTCAGGAGCTATGAATGCTTTGCAGAATGATCTGGGGGATTTTTTTCCTTTTCTTTTCACATAACTATCCTGATTCCTTGGCTATTTTGGGTGCTAGTAGTAGGTCAAGAGAGGCTAAGCTATTCTACCTCCCCAGGTAAGGAGTATGGGAAGTGGAAACATTGGGACAGGAAGTGTTCACCATCATGGATGTCCCAGCAGTTGAATGTGGTATTGCTTAGTTCAATACCAAGTTCACTAAAATTGAGGTAGCCTTGAAGACCTTTTTGCCACGGTGTCCAGATCCTTAAGTGACATGCTACAGCAGCAGTCTACCTGAATCATCAAGGAAGAGTCAAATTTGGTTGTCATGTCTGGACATTATTGCTGCTTTGGAACCAGGCGATCCTGAACAAAGAGGATTTTGTATAGATGGCTGTGATAATGAAAAAGACACTGTACTGGCAGATACCTTCAGATTGGCAGCTCAAGAAGCCTTCCAAGTGATGCAGATATCGAAGTTCTGTGTGTGCCTTAGAGACCTCTGTGTCTTTGAGACTTGTCACTCAGACATCTTTTTTTTTTAAACCATTTTTGACTGACTTTTGCTGCCCTCCCCTCCCCCCATCCTTGGAATCAGTGGGAGCTAGGTGCCTAAATGCCTTTGAGAATCTGGGCCAAAGTGTGTTTGTTCAGTTTATAAGTACTTGTGGTATGAACAGATGTTGCCTCGTGATTAGTAGGAAACTATCAAACTCCTTTTAACTGCTATTCTTGTGACCTAGTTCAAGAGGTGACTGATAAGTGCTTGCAATTGATTTATTACAAATAATTGAGCAAAATTACATTTTAGCATCATTTGGCAAAAAGTAAGTTAGGCTTTCACAATGTGGGACCTTATAGCTTAGTTTGAAAGTGCTCCTCATTTCTGTAGCCTGGTGTGATGACTTTGGCTGCATGGGATTTTTTGATCTGGGGGAAAATGGGGGAAAAAATCAGACTGGTAAACTTGAACTGTTCATCTAAATGACAATGTTTTGTATAAAAAATGTTTTTAAACACATTTTGCCTGATTGCACACAGCTTAGTAAAATTA
Source organism: Chelydra serpentina (assembly GCA_037349315.1). Taxonomy (NCBI): domain Eukaryota; kingdom Metazoa; phylum Chordata; order Testudines; family Chelydridae; genus Chelydra; species Chelydra serpentina. Next base: position 53,127,388 of record JBAIAC010000004.1, read on the forward strand.
CTTACTTGGAAGCTAAAATTCTGTGTCCCTTTTCTTTTCCTACCTCACCACTCTTATGACTCTCTCTCTGTCTGACATCAATAGTAAATTGGAAATGGATGCATAAATCTTAATTATTACAGTTTATCATATGTTTCCCTCAGAGTAATTACTAATATGTGATGATTGAGTTACATAAGCCTAGATATGAAAACAACAATATAATAATTTCCAGCTACATTGAATCTTGTATAGAGGTTTAGACTAATTCTTTAAAAAAATCCAGATACTAAATTAAGATTGAAATCAATGAGGGAAACAAAGAGCTCAAATTGTTCAGCTTCTCAAAAAGAAGATCAAGAGGTGACTTAATTACAATGTATAAAGTTCCTTCATGGGGAGAAAATACCAGGTACGAAAGGGCTCTAATCTAGAAGAAAAGAACATAACAAGAACATGGCTGGAAGTTAAAGACAGACAAATACACATTAGAAATAAGGCACACATTTTTAATAGTGGGGATGAACCATTGAAAACAAATTACCAAGGGAAATTGTGAATTCTCTGTCTATTGATGTCTTCAAACCAAGATTGGATGATTTCTGGAACACAAGTTATTGGGTTCAATACAGGATTAACTGGGTGAAATCTAAGATCTTTGTTTATACAGGAGGTCACAGTAGATCTAATGGTTCTTTCTGGCCTTAAAACTCTGTCAAGGTGAGTAACACTGTGTTTGTTTCTGGTTGGGTGAGTAATACATCAGAAGGGTATTTTTAATTGATTATTCTCAATATAAGTATGAGCGAGCAGGTGAATTTTAATAACAGTTTTGTGAAGCTGGACTTCCGACACTATAAGGAGGATGGGTGGGCAGGTGTTTGTTCTGAGTTAATGTAACCTATCTTACTTTTCTTATGTGTACCAATAGTATCAATCTTTCAAACAAACAATTTCCGTAGTGCCAGAGGTGGTAGTTCTTCCTCAAAATAAGGTTTATTTATGTAATTTACTTCTGAATTGTGTGCCAGCAATTTGTTACCAGTATCTTTAAATACCATTATTGGTCTCTTCAGCCATGCAAGCCATTTTGGGTGAAGGCAAGGCACAGATTTTTTTGTTTTTTTCATTAAGGAGAATGGGAAACTATCTTGCACTTGTAGAAAACAGCAGTGTGGTAATGATGCATTTCTTCCTCCATGCCTTAAGAAAAATTGACCACATTCTGTCAAAGACAAAGGATTTGCTTGGTGACATTTTCCATTGTTCAGTATAACCAGGTTGTACAAAAAATAGTTAATTTCATTGCTGGTAGAAAAATGCAGAAAAGTTTTCATTATTTTTTTTTAAACTTCAGGCTTTGGCCAGCTGACCTCAATTTTCGTTAGTGTCTGCACCTTCCTCTAACATTAATGGAAAGTACAGGCACTTTCATGCACATGTGTTTTCATCCTGTGGGAAATCTGCTGTGCAGTCAGTAGTTACACAGTGTAGAGGGGCCATGGTAGTGACCCCATGGGAAGAGTGAACTCTTGGATGTCTACATGAATGTGGTGAGAATTATTATTTGTATTATAATAGAGCTACCTTCTGTATGCAAAATCAGTAATCACATTGTGTTAACTACTTATAGACAGCTATGTTAGAAAGCCTTGTAAGACACTTTGAAAAGCTACAAAGCACTGTAAAATCCCAGTTTCTTGTGACAACAAATTAACAGCATTTAAATATGTTATGACACTGCAACATGACATTGGTTAATAACATTGTATAACAATTGTACCAGTTTATCTTGTTAACAATCCCTGGTTCAGGGATTGTTAACAACAATCCCTGAACCAGGGACTCCTCCAAAAAAAATTTGTTTTGTTAAAGTTGATTTAGAAATAAAAACAAGTTGAACTATTTCAGTCTGAAAAATAGCTACTAAACTGTACATTGGTCTGTCCAAATCAGTGATTAGTATTGTGGAAAATCCCCTTGCAGCAAAGTGGATGGAGGTTCTGTGACACACATAAAAAAGTGATTGTTATTCTCTCTGATACATTATCAAGGAATTAAGTAACCTGAGCAAACAGGTCAACCCATAAAAGTTTACATCTGAAACAAATGTGCAAATATGGGTTAGAGAGACAAGGTGGGTGAGGTAATATCTTTTATTGAACCAACTTCTCTTGGTGAAAGAGTCAAGCTTTAGGCTTACACAGAGCTCGAAGAAGAGATTTTAAAATGTTATTAAAACTAATGTTAAAATTATATAATACACAGGTTAAGGAAAGTGTCTGTACATCTGGGTACAGTACTTAGATTATCCACAAATACAAAGTTTGATTTAAAAGTCCTAAAATACATATAGTACATAATCTGAAATAAATTTATTCACCTAAATTTGGGTTAACAATACAGTTTAGATATTAGCATCCAAGTGTTTGTGTAACTTTTCATGAGTGATGTACCCAGAGAATTGGTTGTAGAAAGCAAATATAGGAATTAATGTAATGTAGATTGTCCCTCAGTGATTGAGAATTTAGGATAGGTTGGCCCTTAGAGAATACAATCCATCAGGGAAGTGTGTCTGTTATTACTTCAACACCTTGTCCCTCTAATATCCTGTGACCAACAGAACTACTGCAAACAGGTAAATTTTGGCTATTACTGAAATAGTTTATTTGAAACACAAGAGGGCACCAAAACTCTGTTATTGATGGCTGGCATCTTCAATGTACAAGGCAAGCACAAACAACAAATCACATCTGAAAGTCACCAGTAATCAACTGTTCTTTATTTTCTCCTTTCAAACCAGATAATTCTGTTACAACTGATTGTGTATTGTTACAGGATTTGTGGTCATTTGTGTTTCCATTACATTTTCTAGTTGAACGGAATCCTTTCGGTAATCTAATGTCCAGAGGCTACCAGATATCTGAACGGATTCTTCTCTTCCTTACACCAAAGATTTCAATGGAGTTTGTTGCGTTAGAAGTGACATATGTAAAACCAAAAAAAATCATTATTCCAAAAACTGTGTCCACATGAGTTACTGGTATAACTGTAGCAGTATAATAATGCTGGAATAATGCTAGCAAATTTTCCCATAAAGACAAGCTTTAAGTTAAGTCAGAACTAAGCTTGTTGATTTTGATTCATCAGTCCTCATTCTACCACCTGTAATCTGCCGTTGAGTAATAACTCACTCCATGAGAATTCCCAGTGTGATCAATGGGGTTACTTCTGGAGTAAGGTTGTCAGAATCAGGCCTTACCTCAGCATCATCATATTACCCGCAATAACACACTGCATGAAGAGGGTACATAATTGGGTTGTCTATGATAAGTGGTTGAAAGAACCTGAGACTTGCAGTGTTCAGCATAAAACACCTTGTAACGTGCTACTGCTTATAGGAAATGTGAAATAGTGATAATTGTAATGATTAATTCACACATACAGCAGTTTGTCACAGTGCTGAACACTAAGTAACACCCATGCAACTAGGTATAAATAATAAACAGTCATAGAAGAGCTAGGTAGTTTTTTTCCAGCAAATAGTAAATTTGATGAAAAATGCATTGTTCAGGGCACCAAAATTATTCACAAATTCAGGTTAAATTCGGCAAATAGTTTAAATGCAAAAAAAAAAAAAAACCACCACACACAACCACCCTGAAAACAATTTTTGGAAGTGTCTAAATGAACCATTTGGACACTTTGTTTCAAACTGACATTTTCAAAATAAAATATTCAATTTGAACTGACTCTCTAAATGTTTTGGCTGAAATGAATGTTTTTGATTTTTCTTTTCCTCAAGAAAAACTGAAAAAAAACAGTTTCAGTCCAAATTGTACCAGTTATTTTTGTTGTTGTTTTGTGCCTCTGAACTGAAGCTATAAGTCATAGATTCTAAGTCATAGATTTATAAATTCTAAGGCCAGAAGGAACCATTATGACTGTCTAGTCTGACCTCCTGCATAACACAGCCCACAGAACCTCACCCAGCAGTTTCTGCGTCAAGCCCATAACTTCTGTTTGAGCTATTGCTCAGTTTTTTTAGAAATACATCCAATCTTTGTTTAAGAACTTCAAGTGACCTCACCCACCTCTTCCTTAGATAAACTTTTCCAATGGTTAAGTACCCTCACTGTAAAGTTTTCACTTTATTTCTGACTAAATTTGTCTAGTTTCAGATTCCAGCCACAGTTCCACAGCTCCTTTTTGAACCCTTTTCAGTTTTTGAACTTCCTTTTTGAAGTGTGGATACTGGAACAGGACACAGTATTCCAGTAATGACCTCTGTGAAAGGGTGGACTCATCATTAGAGCACCTCCTCGTGGCTGGACATGGCGATCTCTCCCCATCTGGCGTCCCCTGCCAACAGGTGCTCTGCTCCTCCGGTGGTCCACCTCTTCCTGTCATTTGGCCCTCTGGTCTCCAGCTGACAGTGATCTGGCAACTGTCCAGTTCCTCCAGGGTTAAGCTGTAAAAAACACTTTTCTTCCTGCATGTTGGCAACCCAAAAACTGCTGAGCAGAATCATGCCATATTTTCAACAACCCAGAGTCACGGCTGGGCTGAGACAAACAGGAGGAGCTCCAGCCACAGACTAAGTTCTGTGGATAGTTAGAAGCATTTGAAAAAAAAAAAACCATCTAGAATTTAAAAGGAAAGTGCCTCCTTCAAACATATTCAGGATCCCTAGGTAGGAACTGCAGCTACTGGCCCCACTGACTTATCTTCACCTGGCTGGGGTGTGTCCATAGTAGCCATATGTGTGCTACTAGATACATATATACTTGTGTCTATGGTCAGCTGACACATGGATCAATTTCAATATTCATGTTAGTGTGCTTGGCTTATAAGCAAGTATAGATGGTAACCATGTACATCTTTCCTGTAATAAAATGAGACACACACAATAGGAATATTTCACCAAAATATAATTCTCATAAAAGGAATATTTCTTTAATAAGTATTTTTAAAATGATAGAGGTGTGGTTCTACTCTTCATATTTTGCAATGACAATTCTGCTATAAGGTCTGCAGTGTCTAATCCCCAGTATTATTTGATACCCTGTCAAAATGTAGACACAGGGAATTGCTGTGAGAGCAGGGATTATGCTGCACCTAAGGGCTGGCATACAACACTTCAGGGTGGTCGCTTTCTCAGGATACAGCTACACTGCAATAAAAAACCTACAGCACTGAGTCTCAGAGTCCAGGTCAATTGACTCAGGTTACAGGGCTAAAAATTGCAGTGTAGGTGTTCTGGCTTGGGCTCCAGACAGAGCTCACACGTCTACACTGCAATTTTTAGCCCCGCAGCCAGAGTTAGCTAAGCCAGGCCAGTGCCACAGGTCTTTTATTGCAGTGTAGACATATCCTCAGAGGGGCTTGTAACAGATGATGCTATCAGATTAAAGTAGCTTTGGGTCATCATTAAAACAGGTAAACTGGAGGAATGTAAACAGTTGGAGATAATTTTTAAGAAGTCACATTTTAATTAATTTGAAAAACACCACATACTATACTCTATACTTATGTAGATACATGGCCCAGCAGATAGAATCATAGAAGATTAGGGTTGAAAGAGACCTCAGGAGGTCATCTAGTTCAACCCCCTGCTCAAAGCAGGACCAGCACCAACTAAATTATCCCAGCCAGAGCTTTGTCAAGCCAAGCCTTAAAAACCTCTAAGGATGGAGATTCCACCACCCTCCCTAGGTAACCCATTCCAGTGCTTCACCACCCTCCTAGTGAAATAGTACCTGCTTTCTCACTTTTTAGCCAATCACCTGTAATGTAAATAAAAATAAGCATGATACTTTCTGTTGGGTCAAATCATTTCCTCATTATAGAATGGGGAGAACAAAGTAAATGATCTGAATAGTGTGGCTATGACATTCTGACGTCAGAGACAGAAATTTTGTACATTTCCTTACCAATTTTCAGACACAGCTAATGGGGGTCTGTGATGGTCCACACCCCTAGGGTCAGGGCAGCGTGGCCTACCAGTCACAGTCTCTGATGCTACCCCTCCGTGTCAGGCAGCATGGCCTAGTGTCTGGAGTCTGAAACGCCACCCTTTGTTGCAGGGTAGCATGGCCTAGTGGCCAGAGTCTCTAGTACCACCCTTCGTGCAGGGTAGCATGGCCTAGCGGCCGGAGTCTATGACACCACCCTTCGTGCAGGGTAGCGTGGCCTAGTGGCCGGAGTCTATAACCCCACCCTTGGGTGCAGGGTAGCGTGGCCTAGTGGCCAGAGTCTCTAGCACCTCCCTTTGGTGCTGGGCAGTGCGGCCTAGCGGCCAGAACAGTAGCGTGGTAACTCGCCACTGACTCAGCAGGGAGGGTCCGGCCGAAACACGCTGAGTTTCATCGGGGTGGGAGGTACCATTCGGCCACCCTCCCTGGGTCACCCCCTACCAGAGTCCGTGTTGGGGTACCCCACGGGGTTTGCTGGTCCGGTCATCGTCACGGGCTTCTCCATTCGAGGGGATCCAGGCAGGCCGTGCAAGGCTTCGGTTCCTGGTGCTGTGAGTGGCCCTCTGCAGGCGCTCCCCAGGCAGGTCCTTCCCCTGCAGTCTCCTCCCCGGAATGAGCTGGGCTCCCTCCTTTTATACAGCTAGAACACTTGGAGCATGCCCAGTCTTGCCAGGGGGGGCGGGACTTCTGCTGTCAATCCCATGGGTTCAACCCTGCCTGGGCTAGTGCGGGGTAAGCGGACCCCATCACAGGGTCAGTGAGTAGATCATGGGATGGATAGTAGATTTCAAAGCCTTTCACCTCTCAGTCTTTGATTCTGGTTGTAATTCAGATAGGTAGTCATTTCCACCTCACAGCAGTGCAGTGGCTTTTGTGAAAGGAGTTTCAGCCTAGTTCCTAATAGATAGGTGTTCATATCACAAAAACCACCACAACTGGCAGCCTTGGTGACATTCTCACTAGAGAGGACACCTGCAGAACAATCCTGGCTACTGAACTATCCTAGAAATAGTCCTTTCAGACCAGGGTAGAACACACAGGCCCTGCTGAGTACTACATTTATTCTAAGAAAGGGAGAAAGTGTTCAGGAGAGAGGAACCAGTAATGGGACAAATACATTGTTGGATTTTAGATATAGATATATCATAATTCCTTGGTTTTTATTTTAATGTTGCATTAGGATAGTGTGGATTCCAATTAGTTTGTGAGAAAGTGGAGTAGTAATAAATATTATACTATGTTATTGCCCTAAGGTCCTAGTAGCGATTACCCACTGTACGGGGTGCTGTACAATCATAGAAAACAAACAATGTTTTCCCTGAAAGGTTTACATTCTAAAGACAGAACTGTGTGGGGACCCAAGAACTCCCATTACACCAGTCTAACAGACATCATTACTTGCTATATTAAAGTTTTAGCCGACTTTATGGAGTCTTCATCTCTCCTCTTTTGGTTATGGAATGTGCTGCTTGAGATAGGGAAGGGGCAGTATTTGCATGGTGGAAAAGCTTTATCAAAGGAGCAAAACTTGCAGCCTGACCAAAAAGTCAAAGGACGCCAGATTATTATTTCCTTATTAATTATTTGTTGAGCTTCAAACACGTGCTTGGCACTGTGTAATACACACACAAAAATGCTCAGTCCAAAGAGTTTGCCATCTAAAATATATGCACAGAAAAGATGGGAAACACTGGAAAAAATCAAGAGATGGGGAACCCTGAGAAACATTTGAAATGGTTTATTTTTTAAGAATTCACTTGTGGAATGGGTTTTTCTTTTTTTCCCCCTTGTGTGTTTATATATGCACTCAAGTAAAAAGCATTCAAAATATAATTAGACCTACAGTGAAACTTAATGGAGGCACGAGTCCATAAGACAGACTGGAAACATACCCTTTCGCTAGGTCATGCTTCATATAAGCTGAGTCAAATTAAATGTGATCAACAATGCATGCATTCAGAGCTTTAGATGGGTGCTCTTCCTATGTTAGCAGTTTCATATCTGAAGCACAGATTAGATTCCAAATCAAATGTGGCAATTGGTGAGATGTAACTAAGTACAAATACACAGACTGACTTGGCATTTGATCAATTTTCTGTTTCTAGATCTCGTTTCCTCTGTAAGAAAGATGGGAAAAGGCAAAACAGGATACATTTCATGAAGCATAATAATTAAAATGGGCTAAATTCTGAACGGTTGAGTGTTCAAAAATGCTGCTGCTGCTGCTTTAAGCCTAGCTAAGAATTTATTAGCCTTTAATATAGATAATCAAACACACTGAAGGATAAAATTAGAGGGACATTGTCTACTTAAAAATCACAGGCCAAGTTAGATCGTCTTGGTACATTGTTGTTATGGGGGGTGAGTATAGTTTGGCTGCTGGATTTGGTTGAGTTCCATAATGTATGTTTTAAGTAAGTGGAAGGGTTCCTGGTGCCTGAGGTAAGTGCTCTGTTCCCTCTTTTTATGCAGTGAAAGAAAAATTAAAACCTAGCCTTGCTCCCCGGCAGTTGGGGACCCCAGCCTGGGCTTCACAACCTGGTTGAGTTTTGCAGCTGCAGAGCAACGAGCATCCTCATTCTGCAGCCACCACACTGAAGCACAGAGGCTGCAAGCCCCATCACCTCCCTCTGGAGCCGAAGTTCGTTAAGTATCTCACATATACACACATTGCCAAATGAAACAGCCTGGGTTGAAGATCGTTCCTGCATCAACTTCCCCAAGCTAAAAACAAAAAAAATGCTGGGAGCAATACAGGTATTCGGAAGCCAGTGGTTCCAGTTCCATTCAGGCATCTGTTTTAGGTTGTAAAGTGAGCCCCGCAGTCCTGGTCCTCCTATTTCTCTCCTTCATGTAGGCAGGTCCATTGGAGGTACTGCCAACCCCGTGCAGTAGTAGCCTCCAGGGTCCCTAGGAAAGGAAAACTGAGGAATTAGGACTTGTGTTGTGGGGAATCTGTTGCCTGATTTCCACATTCCGTTGTGTGGCTCTGTAGGTCATGGCCATCAAGTGATTGAGCCTTCTGCCCTCGTAGCCTGACCATCCTCCCAGGACTGAACAGGCCAGCATGGCTCTCCCTAGATGGCTTCAGAATTTCACCCCATGTTGAATCATGTTTATACTTGGTTTTGTTTGTAACCAGGGCTGATGCACCCAGTAGGCGACCGTAGGCAGTCGCCTAGGGCACCGGGAGCCGGGGGGGGCAGCTGGCCATGGCTGCCTCCCGCCCTCCCGGTTCTGCAGCCAGCTGCCCCCCGCTCCTGGCTGAGCCGTGGCTGCCGCCCACCTCGCGGCTCACCTGAGAGCCGGGGGGCAGCTGGCCGCGGCTGCCGCCCGCCTCTGCAGCTCAGCCGGGAGCGGGGGGGCAGCTGGCCGCAGCTACCTCCCGCCCTCCCGGCTCCGGGGCTGAGCTGGGTGCCGGGGGGGCGGGGGGCAGCTGGCCACGGGCGGGGTGCTGAGCTGCTGGCCCGCAGGGAGGTGGGAGTGGGGGTGGGGAAGACTGGATGCCGCGGGGGGTGGTGTTAGCTGGGAGGGGGAGAGTGCAGGGGGGGCAGTGTTAGCTGGGTGGGCGGGGGGCGGAGGGGTGGCGCAGGGCTGGTGCAAGGAAGTTTCGCCTAGGGCGTGAAACTTCCTTGCACCGGCCCTGTTTGTAACACCACCTCCAAAAAGCACTCCTCCCTAGTACTTTTCAGGGATTCTCTATTTGCAACTGCCTCCCTTGCTCTCCTCCATTTGTAAAATGGAAGCACATTTTCTGTACATCCTGCTAGTTGCACAGTAACCTTCATTCTGGCATTTCCTAATCTTTGAGTGCTCAACTTTTTAACCTTATCACTGTTCTTTTAACATGGTTTTGTATGTGTAATCATATATGTAATCTGACAATGTCCTGTTAATCATCTCGTTGGGTTTGCAGCGCACAATAGCTTTGGTGGTCAAGTCGTGTTTCTCCCTGAAAGTAATTATATCACAATAGTCTAGCTGAGAAGTGTAGAAAAGTACAAAGCAAAGAGGGCTTTAGGTAAAGTTTCTCCTTTTTATTTGGGCTTTCTTTGTAATTATTCTCAAACCAAATTGCAACTATATTTTGTATCGTTTGCAATCTCCGTATTTAAATAGAAAGAGTCTTTGTTCAAGGACTCAGGACTCTATGATTACTTTGTACCATATTTCAGCAAATACATTCATGGTGTTTAAAGTACACACAATTACTCAATTTAATTGCTTTTTTGATCTGCTGAATCTTTTGACCCACCACATATGTTGGTTTGAAATTAGTTGATTTTATACAAAATCATAACTTTGTCTTCCCAGTTCTTTCTGCCCCCACATATGCAGAGCATGTTGGAGTATATCTGGCAGTTTTCTGGAAACTTATATATGAAAGATGCTTAATAAGTACAGTGAAGTGAATACCAGCGGGGGGAAAACTTCCACAAATATTCTGATTTTAAAATGAATTCACTGTGACTATGTCCATGTCCCTTTTGTGTTCACTTTCCACGTGTATTTTGCAAATGAGTTTACTAGCAGAAATGTTAGTTGAAACAGAAAACATTAAGCAAATAATTCCCTTCACCCAGCTATAAGTGTTTTCCCCATTCCCATGCTGCTGCTTCACTATTACTATGTTATTATTAGTTTGTATTAAGATAACACTTAAGCTGCTTTATTCCTTTTATCATTCATATTTAAAAACGTTTCTTCTGAACTGTTCTCAGAGCTCAGGTGAACAGAATTGTGTTCTAGTTTGCATCACTGTCTTCTTGGCATTTGATTTCCCCCATACATTCAATTTTATGAGTGATGTTGCTTTGTTAAAAGTTGCAAATCAAATTCCTTCTAATTTAGAAGAGAATGATCTAGCAGTTGGTTCACTGCGTTGTGGTAGAATAAATCAATAGACACCCAGGCTAACTGGGATTGCATTGAAGGTGAGAAGGCAATCACGTTTTGAATTTGGGAGGCGGGAAGGGTGGAGGTGATGATTATACTGCTAAAGAAAATGAAAAACAGATGGCACTTGCCAGAGCCAGACATAGTGCAATTATGCACTCTACAAGCATTACCAGCTAGCATCTATGCAAATTAAAGCTGCCTGCAACACCTCTGTTATTCAAATCATGGGTCCCTCTGAGTAGACTGTAGTGAAGTTTGAATTTCATTAAAGCTTGTGATTACGATGTTTTTTGTATGAATAAGATGAAGTTGTGACTTGGGCCAAATAAACCCAGCTGTTACACACACCAGACCCTGCAGAGTCTCTCTTCATGGGGTGGGGATCGCATGCCCAAGCCTTGCTGTTTCTGCTGGAGGTTCAGGATTTCATATGTACTAATCCTGAAAAAGCTGTAGAAGAGAATAGCTAGGATCCAGGGAGGATAAAGTGGGGATTTTTTAACTCCATTGAAATATATGGTGTGATGCGGTGTATATTTATATCCCTGTTGTTAACATGATATACTTTGAACAAGACTTATGGAAACTGTGTAACAGTTTCCATAAGTCTTGTTCAAAGTATATCATGTAAGGTATCAATGGAAAAGTTATGATTTTCTAAGTTTGATTATCCTGTTTATATCATGTATCATCTTTGTATCTGATGTTATGAATATTGGCTATATACTTGTATCTTAAACACCTGTTGTATTGGCTGTATACTTGTATCTTAAACATGTGACACCCTCCAGATAGATTTACATCAGGGCTAGACAGCAATGTGTTGATGGCCCATTAAGGACACTCAGCTCTCACAAAGGACCACTGAAGGAACTCATCCTGCCCAGTAAGCCTTCCTGCAGATGCCTCAGACAGCAGGGCACCAATGGCCACCCCTGTGATTCAGCAAAGCATATAAAGACATGTGATGAGGACATGTGATCTAAGACTCCATCTTTTAAAAGTAGGTTTCTATGCTTATGTGACCCTTGACTCCATGTGTCAGGGTTCCCTCCCCACTCTAAACTCTAGGGTAAAGACGTGGGGACCCGCATTCAGAGCCCCTAAGCTTATTTTTACCAGCTTAGGTTAAATCCCCCAAGGTACAAAATTCCCTGCACCCTGAGAAATGCTTCTTTCGCTGCCACCATCAACTATCTAACAGGAATCCAGGAAAGGAATCACTTGAACTTCCCTCCCCCCCAAAATACCCCCTCAAGCCATACACCCCCTTTCCTGGGGAAGCTTGAGAACAATCTCCCAACCAATTGGTTACACAGTGATCTAAAAACCCACCCCCTGGGTTTTAACACCATAGAAAACAGTCAGCTTCTTAAAAGAAGGATTTTATTAAAAATAAAGAAGGTAAAATCATCTCTGTAAAATCAGGATGGTAACTATTTTACAGGGCACTATATTTCCAAACTCAGAGCAATTTCCCCCTCTGGACAAAACCTTAAAGTTACAGAAAACCATGAATAACCCCCCCCCCCTTCTAACACAGGGAATACACCAAGCCAAAATTAAACAGAAATCTATTCGCTATGCTATCTAAACTTACTTCAGAAAAGGGAGGGTTGATGTTCTGCAGGTTCCTTCTGTCTTTCAAGATCACTCTGACTCAGACAAAAACACTCACACAGCCTTCCCCCCTCCTAAGATTTGAAAGTATCTTGTCCCCTTATTGGTCAGATGCCAGCCAGGTCAGGTGTCAGTCTGGCTACCTGTATTTCTTAACCCTTTACTGGTAAGAGGATTTTATAGCACTGCATCAGACCCTCTCCCCCTTCCCTTCATTTATGACACCATGTTAGGCCAGTAACTTTCTATACACAGGGGCAGTGGGCTTTGTTTGGGACAGTAAATTTCCATGCACATGGAAGAGGGTATGAAAGACCCCTGAGACTTCTCCATTTTGCTTTTTTCCTGCTCCTAATTCTCTGGACTGTGGATTTACAACTAAAAGGAGTATCTTGAACTATGGACTGAGGACCTTCCAAGCTTTTTGCAGTTACCAGAGAGACTTTGCAAGCCAGCCATCTATTCCATCACCAGTACAACCTGATATATGGTCTTTGCAATCATTTGTATGTATATGATCTATTAACTATTTACAACTCTCATCTTTTATTAATAAATCTTTAGTTAGTTTAGTAAGGATTGGCTGCAGGTGTGATATTTGAATAAGATCTGAGATAAATATTGATCTGGGGATAAGTGTCTGATCCTTTGAGATTAGTAGAACCCCACATATGGTGAATTGGGTTTTTAGTAACCTCTCACTATATTAGACCTTTTTGTCTGGCTGGGAGCCAAGGGCTGGACTGTGTAAAGGGGACTGTGTTTGACTTCTGATTAACCAGTATAATATTTGCAGAAGCTCTTTTGATACTGGCTTGGTGGATCTAATTATAGAATAAACCACCTATTTTGGGGGATTGTCTGCCCTGTGTGTGGCATTATCAATGTGGTCCATCCCAGATGCCCAGTCACACATGGGACACAGTGAACTTTGTGGAGGAACAAAGTAAGAAAATGGCAAATATATTGCTAAAAATGGATGGACTGTGTCCCAAAAACCAAGGCATCATGAACCCCTTTCCCTCACTGGCATACCCTGACCAAGGGCTTGGTCGTACATACTGTGAAATTTAGGGTGAGAAGGGCCCCACAAGAAGGCACAGTTACTCTAGTAGAAATTTTGCCCAGATCACTCTTTGTATGCAGTACCTGAGTAATGTAAGGTGCTTGACTATGATGCTGAAGGTTATGGCTTTGTGTCTTGCTTCATCTCACACTGGAAGGCCACCTTCAGTTCACCCTGCTGCACAATGGACGCCTGATCTTTCAGGTTAGGGCAGGCAAAGGCATCAGATGTGAAGGTGGCCATATTACTCCCTTGTGTACCACTAGCTATGGAACTGGTGCACCTTAACCGCTTCAGCCTGATGAGCCACAGGCTTGGGGGGAATTTTTTAGCAGGGAGCAGTGTGGCCTCACTGCTCCCGGTTCTTTATAAGGAGGGAAAGAGGCGAGAGATGGCAGAATGGCCCAGGCACCACTAGTTATTTTTGAGACTAAATTGTTGAAGTGAGGCATGGGGTGTTCCCTGAACCACCATTCCTTTAAAAGGGGAGAGGAGCAGGCCTCAAATTTGGGCCTGCAATTTTGAGCACACTAGTTTTTGAGATTTCAGCTTGTGGCACACAAATGTTTGCTCCCACGAAAATGTAGTAGTACAGCTGTAAATGGCATTTTTTCAAGGAAATCGGGCAGCTAGACATCTAATTACCTGATTTGCATGCAAAAGAGCTGCTTGCATTCACAGCTCTGAGATTTGGAGCACACAAAGCTGTGCACCCAAAATCTTGCAGATGTGAATAAAGAAGCTATATGAAAATTTGTCCTTTTGCTTTTATTCTGGGATACAAAAACAATTGCCTCACGGAATGTTTCACTACTTCCTTCTCCTGCCTCAGAGAATGTAATTTTGGGGGGAGAAATACCCCTAAGGTTAGAGGCAAGCAAAGTGAATAGTAGAGGCCAGCGTGATGTCTTAGAAGCACCCCAGGGAACTGACATCCCCTAATATGCAAACTTCATGTCTAAATTCAGCGCTGAAATTTCTGTTTCATGGAGGATAATTTGCAGACTTCATTCACTTTTAAGAAAAGAGGCATTAAAAGAAAAATAGACAGTTGGTGCTAGTAAGTCAGTGCTAGCCTGCTGCTGCCGACATGTCTCATCAAAGTACCCAGATTGATTGATGCTTTACAGCTACAGAGAGAGATTCAGACAGGACACGTGTGGAGCACAAAGAGCTGCTGAGTTTTGTGCAGCTTCCTGACTTCATTTTTAGTTAATATTTTAATAGGCTATTTTGTGTAATAATTTGCATATAAGCATATCCTCCAGATTATGGTCTGTACACCCTTCCCCAAAGAGCGGTGGGATAGGACCTGGCGGAAATATCCAAACTTGATAGCTGGGGTGGGTAGGTGGGAGGGTGACAGGATGGAAGGCTGGTGACTGGGAGATAGCTGGGAGGGTGAAGATAGTCAGGAAGGAAAGCTGGGGAGTGGTCGGGGCTGGGGGATAGGACACCTGGGGCAGCCAGGTAGCTTGAGGTGCTGGATGGGTGGTGCTATGGTAACTAAGACTGGTGGGGTGCCTGTAATTGTTGAAGTATCTGGGGGTGTGCTTGCTTGATGCCGGAGGATGCAAGGGGTTTTTTGGGCATAAGGTGGCTGCTGGGCTAGCCAGGAGTATGCTGGGGCGCCTGGGGACCAGTGAGGGGGCGATGGTTGGCTGCTGGGATCCAGCAGGGAAGCAGCGAGAGGGGACGGGGAGGTGCCAACTTGCTGTCTATTCACAAGGTACCATGTGGCTTCAAGGCACAACTATAGGCAAATGCCTGGTGCCTTCACACAGCCCAGCAGGAGGCATGAGAATCTAGTTGGGCTGCAGGAATGTGTGATAGGGCAGCCAGATGAGTCCAAGACTCAGGCTAACTTGTGATTTAGACTATGTGCCCATGCAGGGAGTGTGGCAGTCACCACTTTTACAAGACCATGATAACTTTTAAAAAAATGGAGATATGCCAATCTCCTAGAACTGGAAGGACCTTGAAAGGTCGTTGAGTCCAGCCCTCTAGCTTCACTAACAGGACCAAGGACCCTGACAGATTTTTGCCCCAGATCCCTCAGGGGCCCCTCAAGGATTGAACTCACAACCCTGGGTTTAGCAGGCCAATGCTCAAACCACTGAGCTATCCCTCTCCTCCTTGTACAAAGTATGCCTTGTGAAGTGTCATCTGAAAAGTCATAATATGCTGAACATTATTATCCCACTGAAATATGTGTAACAACACTATAGGTGAAGTTATAAGACTGTGTGATTGTTATTGAATATGTTGTAATTCTGGGTAACACCCACCAACCAGTTTTTCAGAAACGAAGACACACTGGCCCCAGCCAGGTGTTAAAGGGCTATCAGCTGCTTACGTGGCCATTCTCCAGCAGGGGAAAGAGCTAAACAAGAAATTTATATTTCAAACCTCAGGTCCACAAGAGACTGTGTGTCACCTGCACCCCAGCTGCTGGTAATCCTCAAAGAAGGGAGAGTGGTATAAGAATGAGAGGCTGTGGCCGCCATCTCACCTCTCCGCTCATGACAACAGTGAAGACCTGGAGGACACTGAATTAAGGCGGACTGGTCCCAGGCTGAAAGGGGACCCAGCCTGTGAAATTTACTGTACCGTATGGTGAGGAAAACCTTCGCTTTAAATTCTGTTAGTTTGTTAAGTTAGCCATTAGCTTGCATTTTACTCTTTTCTTTTGTAACTAATCCTGTCTTTTGTGCATCACCACTTCTAATCGCTTAAAATCTCTCATTCTGTAATTAATAAACTCATCTTATTGTGTTATCTATACCAGGGTGTATTTGTGTTAAAGTGCATGGGAAGCTCCATTGGGGATAACAAGGCTGGTGCATTATCATTTTCCCTTGATGAAATGATGGACTTTCCATGAGGTTATACACTTCAGAGGGGGTACGGAGGAGTAAAAGACATACATTTCTGAGGAACAAGGCTAGGACTAGGGATTTGCTGCTGTTGCCCTGTGTGTAATTCATGAGTGGCTAGCCATGGCATTCATGTATTGAGCTGGGAGTGATTTTACATGCTGGGGGATCTGTATGAACTGGCCAGCAAAGCAGTATAAAAGGCACCCCAGGCTAGGGAATTAAGGGGACACAGCTGTTCAACAGTCCAGATTGTACCCTGTGGGATGTCACAGGGAGTGAGAGGAACTAAACCACCCTTTGGGCTACCTGGATTTTCAGTCCAGGTGTGTAGGAGACGGAGTAAGAAGGTGCTGCCTGTGTTTACCTGCCCCCCAACCCTGAGCAGGCTGGCAGGGAGCAGGCAATGCTTCAGCTCCACACACACCCCTACTTCCCTAGGCAGTGCAGCCGAGCAACCCATGAGGTGTCATAATTTGCTGCTGGTGTACTCCAGAGCAAGGAAAAAGCAGGGCAGGAATTTTATATCTCTGAGTTAAGATGCCCTTTAAGGCTACTCCTGGGGAGCACAGTTTATGCCCCACCTCTTGTTCGGGGCTCTGTCTAAAATCACAATCTCACTATTAGTTAGGAAATACTACCAGGAAACTCTGAGCTGACATTGCAATACAATCAGTAGTGTTATTCTCTTTTTAATGGGATTTGCATACTACATAATAAAAAAACCCTCTTTTTTGGATGAAGGCTGCCCCTTCCTCTGCTCTTCAGCAGAACGGCAGGGAAATTGTCCACCAAGAAGAGGAGGAGATGCCAGGGATGCCTCACTTCGCATGACAGTGATCAGTGACATTAGTTGACATGTAATAGCAATGATATTATTTATTTATCAGCCTGCCATCATTGATCTCCATTCTGGCACTATCTTCTCCCTCCCCATTATGGCTTTAAAAAAAAGATGTTATTTTTACTTTAAACGTTTAATTTTGAAAAGCAAGTTTATTTATAAGAAAGCAGACCACACAAAATAAGCAATCTGAATTCCTTCCCAATAACGTTTTCCCTTGAAGCCATTTTCTTTCCCCTTTTACTCCTGTCAACACCCTTCCCCCAGGCCCTTACGTGGGTATCGTTGTTTATCTGTCTTATTTAGGGCCAGATTCTGCCACCTTTAATCATATGGAATAAATTGCCTAGGGAGCTTGTGGAATCTCCATCATTGGAGAATTCTAAGAGCAGGTTAGACAAACACCTGTCAGGGATGGTCTAGATAATACTTAGTCCTGCCATGAGTGCAGGGGACTGGACTAAATGACCTCTCGAGGTCCCTTCCAGTCCTATGATTCTATATAAGAGGCTGGCTGGCTTGCTGGACAGATAACTATCAATAAAAGTAACAGAGTGTGGCACAAACTCCTCAGGCCAAGGACTTTGTTGTTTTATTTACCTGTAAAGCACCATGCACACCAATAGGGCTACTGAATGTAGATGATAATTTTACCACTGGTATTCAACTACCCTCAGTTTATTATGAAATTCAGCATGTACTGTTTTGATTTTTTTGCTTGGGTAAAGAGATTAATACTAAATCATAGAATCATAGAATCTCAGGGTTGGAAGGGACCTCAGGAGGTCATCTAGTCCAACCCCCTGCTCAAAGCAGGACCAACCCCAACTAGATCATCCCAGCCAGGGCTTTGTCAAGCCTGACCTTAAAAACCTCTAAGGAAGGAGATTCCACCACCTCCCTAGGTAGCCCATTCCAGTGCTTCACCACCCTACTAGTGAAAAAGTTTTTCCTAATATCCAACCTAAACCTCCCCCTCTGCAACTTGAGACCATTACTCCTTGTTCTGTCATCTTCTACCACTGAGAACAGTCTAGATCCATCCTCTTTGGAACCCCCTTTTAGGTAGTTAAAAGCAGCTATCAAATCCCCCCTCACTCTTCTCTTCTGCAGGCTAAACAATCCCAGTTCCCTCAGCCTCTCCTCATAAGTCATGTGCTCCAGCCCCCTAATCATTTTTGTTGCCCTCCGCTGGACTCTTTCCAATTTATCCACATCCTTCTTGTAGTGTGGGGCCCAAAACTGGACACAGTACTCCAAATGAGGCCTCACCAGTGCCGAATAGAGGGGAATAATCACGTCCCTTGATCTGCTGGAAATGTCCCTCTGTATCCTGTCCCTACCCTCCAGCGTATCAACCACTCCTCCCAGTTTAGTGTCATCTGCAAACTTGCTAAGGGTGCAGTCCACACCATCCTCCAGGTCGTTGATGAAGATATTGAACAAAACCGACCCCAGCACCGACCCTTGGGGCACTCCACTTGATACCGGCTGCCAACTAGACATGAAGCCATTGATCACTACCCGTTGAGCACGACCATCCAGCCAGTTTTCTATCCACCTTACCGTCCATTCATCCAGCCCATACTTCTTTAACTTGCTGGCAAGAACACTGTGGGAGACTGTATCAAAAGCTTTGCTAAAGTCAAGAAATAGCACATCCACTGCTTTCCCCTCATCCACAGAGCCAGTCATCTCATCATAGAAGGCAATTAGGTTAGTCAGGCATGACTTGCCCTTGGTGAATCCATGCTGACTGTTCCTGATCGCTTTCCCCTCCTTTAAGTGGTTCAGAATTGATTCCTTGAGGACCTGTTCCATGATTTTTCCAGGGACTGAGGTGAGACTGACTGGCCTGTAGTTCCCCGGATCTTCCTTCTTCCCTTTTTTAAAGATGGGCACTACATTAGCTTTTTTCCAGTCATCAGGGACCTCCCCCGATTGCCATGATTTGTCAAAGATAATGGCCAATGGCTCTGCAATCGCATCAGCCAACTCCTTTAGCACCCTCGGATGCAGTGCATCCGGCCCCATGGACTTGTGTTCATCCAGCTTTTCTAAATAGTCCCGAACTACTTCTTTCTCCACAGAGGGCTGGTCACCTCCTCCCCATACCGTGCTGCGGAGTGCAGCCGCCTGGGAGCTGACCTTGTCTGTGAAGACAGAGGCAAAAAAAGCATTGAGTACACTAGCTTTCTCCACATCCTCTGTCACTAGGTTCCCTCCTTCATTCAGCAAGGGGCCCACACGTTCCTTGACTTTCTTCTTGTTGCTCACATACCTGAAGAAACCCTTCTTGTTACTCCTAACATCTCCGGCTAGCTGCAACTCCAAGTGTGATTTGGCCTTCCTAATTTCACTCCTGCATGCCTGAACAATATTTTTATACTCCTCCCTGGTCATTTGTCCAATCTTCCACTTCTTGTAAGCTGCTTTTTTGTGTTTAAGACGAGCAAGGATTTCACTGTTAAGCCAAGCTGGTCGCCTGCCATATTTACTTTTCTTTCTACACATCGGGATGGTTTGTTCCTGCAACCTCAATAAGGATTCTTTAAAATACAGCCAGCTTTCCTCGACTCCTTTCCCCCTCATGTTATTCTCCCAGGGGACCTTGCCCATCAGTTCCCTGAGGGAGTCAAAGTCTGCTTTTCTGAAGTCCAGGCTCTGTATTCTACCGCTCTCCTTTCTTCCTTGTGTCAGGATCCTGAACTCGACCATCTCATGGTCACTGCCTCCCAGGTTCCCATCCACTATTGCTTCCTCTACTATTTCCTCCCTGTTTGTGAGCAGCAGGTCAAGAAGAGCTTTTCCCCTAGTTGGTTCCTCCAGCAATTGCACCAGGAAATTGTCCCCTACACTTTCCAAAAACTTCCTGGATTGTCTGTGGACCACTGTATTGCTCTCCCAGCAGATATCGGGGTGATTAAAGTCACCCATTAGAACCAGGGCCTGTGATCTAGTAACTTCTCTTGACGTTGCTGGAAGAAAGCCTCGTCCACCTCATCCCCCTGGTCTGGTGGTCTGTAGCAGACTCCCACCACGACATTACCCTTGTTGCTCACACTTATATATTTAATCCAGAGACTCTCAGGTTTTTCTGCAGTTTCATACTGGAGCTCTGAGCAGTCATACTGCTCTCTTACATACAACGCAACTCCCCCACCTTTTCTGCCCTGCCTATCCTTCCTGAACAGTTTATATCCATCCATGACAGTACTCCAATCATGTGAGTTATCCCACCAAGTCTCTGTTATTCCAATTACATCATAATTCCTTGACTGTGCCAGGACTTCCAGTTCTCCCTGCTTGTTTCCCAGGCTTCTTGCATTTGTGTATAGGCATTTAAGATAACTCACCGATTGTCCTGCTGTCCCAGTATGGGGCAGGAGCCCTCCCCTCTTGCACTCACCTACTTGTGCTTCCTCCCGGTATCCCACTTCCCCACTTACCTCGGGGCTTTGGTCTCCTTCCCCCGGTGAACCTAGTTTAAAGCCCTCCTCACTAGGTTAGCAAGCCTGCTTCCAAAGATGCTCTTCCCTCTCTTTGTCAGGTGGAGCCCATCTCTGCCTAGCACTCCTTCTTCTTGGAACACCATCCCATGGTCAAAGAATCCAAACCCTTCTCTCCGACACCATCTGCGTAGCCATTCGTTGACTTCCACGATTCAACGGTCTCTACCCCGGCCTTTTCCTGCCACAGGGAGAATGGACGAGAACACCACTTGCGCCTCAAACGCCTTTATCCTTCTTCCCAGAGCCACGTAGTCTGCAGTAATACGCTCAAGGTCATTCTTGGGAGTATCATTGGTGCCCACGTGGAGAAGCAGGAAGGGGTAGCGATCTGAGGGCTTGATGAGTCTCGGCAGTCTCTCCGCCACATCATGAATCCTAGCCCCTGGCAAGCAGCACACCTCTCGGTTTTCCCGGTCAGGGCGGCAGATAGATGACTCAGTCCCCCTGAGGAGAGAGTCCCCGACCACCACCACCCTCCTCCTCCTCTTGGGAGTGGTGGTCGTGGAACCCCCATCCCTAGGACTGTGCATCTCATGCCTTCCAATCAGTGGAGTCTCCTTCTGCTCTGTTCCCTCAGATGTATCATTCACTCCACTCTCTGCACTAGTACCTGTGGAGAGAACATGAAAACGGTTGCTCATCT
This sequence comes from Chelydra serpentina, assembly GCA_037349315.1. NCBI lineage: Eukaryota > Metazoa > Chordata > Testudines > Chelydridae > Chelydra > Chelydra serpentina. The sequence goes on from JBAIAC010000004.1 coordinate 53,148,802, forward strand.
GAATATGCGTTTCTGGTACATGGACTTGTCTCATACTCTTTCCTCTTCTGGAGGTCACATGCCGCCAATTATCCTCACTGGCCTTCTGTCCCAGCTGCGTAGCCTGCTCTGAATCCTCAGAACACTGTGCCCACTGAAGCCTATCCTGACGTCTATCCAGGAACTCCTCATTTTCTTTTATGGAACGCAGGGTTGATACTCATTTCTCCAGACCTTGAATCTTCTGCTCCAATATGGAGATCAGCTTGCACTTTGTACAGACAAAGTCGCTTCTATCCTGTGGAAGAAAGACAAACATGGCACATCCTGTGCAGGTCACGACAGCGGATCGCTCAGCATCCATAGTCTCTTCCTTTGAAGAGTTTCCTCACTTGTGGCAGAAGCTACTCAGGGAAACCTGCAAGGGGGATGCCGCAGTAGGCTTTCTCCAGGCGAACTCCCAGGCTAACTCCACCTGTTTGCTTCTCTGCTATTCGCTGCTCAGCTGGTTCGCAGCTGACTGACTGTCTTTTTAGAAGAGCCTGGAACAAAGCACTCCCAATTCACACTATTCAAACAGGCAATCAAACACACGGTCAAACTGTCTCCTCAACAGATGCTCACTCCCCCGTCTGCAGCCCCCTGGTTGCTCTGCCTCTGCCTTTAGTTTGGGTTAAAGGAGTTGGGAATGGCAAGGATAGCTTGCCCCCTTCGCAGTCCCCTTCCAAACTCCCTCTCAAACTCCCCTGTTTGCAGCTCCTGTTCGCAAAAACAGAATGCAAATCCACAGAGGAACATGTTGTGACATCACAGAATCTTTGTGGTCTAAGATAATTATGTAGCTGGTAGTCTTGTAAAATTACAGTTGATTCTGGCACTGCAAGCTTCCATTAGAAATGTGTGTTGTGCCTGAAGTTTGTCAGCTGAAATCTAGCGTTAATTAATACAATCAGCCATTATTTATGTAGATTCAAAATAACAAAGATGCTCTAGGAGATCCTGGCATAATTAATTATATAATAAATACAATTACATTAAAACTCAGCAGCATTAAAATCAGGTCCACTTGCCCCCTTCATCACCTAGGAAGCATCCCTCAATGTCCTCCAAAAACCCTCTCAAAAGATGTCTTTTGCAGAAAGTCACCAATTCAGGCTATTTTGGATCAAGGTGGGGAGCTAGTTCCAGAATCCTGCCAGCTGTCCCCCCTCTTTCATGACAAGGGGGATCCACTTGGATCTGCTAACCGTAGCTGTGGCAGCATGGCACAGAGAGGTAGGCCAGTAGCAGGCGATTTAGGAATTTATAGGTCACAACTAACACCTTAAACTCCACTCAGAGACCAGTGGGCTGCCCAAGCAGATCCCAGAGCACTGGTGTCATGTGCTCCCCATGTGATGCTCTTCTCAAGTGAGCTATTATGCTCTTCACCAGCTTCCGTCTCCCAGTGGGTTTAAGGTGCAGCCCCATATAGAGAATATTGCAGAAGTCTAATCTTTAGGTAACAAGTGGGATGGAAGGAAAGGACAGAGCCTCCCAGATGGTAAAGAGCTGACTGGGTTCATGAATGAAGAAGAAAGTTATAACCTGGATAGGCTTTTAAAAAACTAAAATAAATGGCTGTATATAATTTGAAATAGGAAGTGATGACAATATTTTATTTCTTCCTCTATAACAGTTAGAATCATAGAATATCAGGGTTGGAAGGGACCTTAGGAGGTCATCTAGTCCAACCCCCTGCTCAAAGCAGGACCAATCCCCCATTTTTGCCCCAGATCCCTAAATGGCCCCCTCAAGGATTAAACTCACAACCCTGGGTTTAACAGGCCAATGCTCAAACCACTGAGCTATCCCTCCCACCATACTTTCCTCTTCATTCCTGGTGCTGGAAACCTAGCTCTTGGAATTTCCTTCTCTGTGACCTCCCTTCATCTTGCCTCTTTTCCCTCCAGACTAAAAAAAGGGCCTCTGCTAAGATCATCTCCTATTGTACAATATTCCACCCACCTAACCTAGGAGCCCTTCATTGCCTTCTCCTTTTCTTCAGCACGAATGCAGAGGCTCAGCATTCCAGCAGCTTGCAGAATCAGTGCCCATGTCATTAATCCCTTCAAGATTGCTCTACTCCACCTTACCTTCTCCTTTCATTTCTGGCCACATCTCTTCCTATGCCTCACACAGATCCTTTTCCTTTCACTCCTTTGCAGGGGCCAATCCCGCAAGCCCTCTGCAGGTAAAACTCACTTTTAGCTATGTGTCATCTTCCATGCCCTCACCAGCCTCCAACTCCTGATGTGCCAATAATCCCTCCTCTCTTCCTCGGAGTCATTTTTCAAAAGCCATTTTATCCCTGCAGCTTTCCAGCTGCAAAGACCACACATGAGTCTGTATTTGTCTATCTGGTGCCTGTCCATATTGTTTTCTATGGTAGTGGCCTTGTCACATGATTGGCACACTGCCTACAGAACATGATGCATACATTCATCATTTTAATGTGTTAACTGGAGATAACATTGGTCATTATTTATTTGTATTATAGTAATGTCTACAGGCCCTACCTGAGACCAGATCCATTTTATTAGGTGCTGTACAAACAGAGTAATACAATCCCTGCCTTGGAGAGCTTTTTAGTTTAATAGACAAGACAGAGCAAGGGAGTATGATTATCTCCATTTTACAGATGGGGAACTGAAAAACAGAGATTAAAGATACAATTTTCAAATGGGCCTAAGTCCCATTTTCAAAAGTGAGTTAGGCATATAGGGAGAGATTTGTAGAAGCAGGGTAGATGCCTAAATATTTTTGTAAACCTGGCCATTAGCAGCCTAACCTCATTGAAAGTTGATGGGCATTAGGACCCCAAGTCATCTTTAACAATAGGACTTAGGCCTTGCAATGCTGAGCAGATCAACCTCTTAACCTTTAGGAATCTGGGCCTTAAGCACTTTTGAAAATTCTACCCTAAGTGACTCAGTCAAGGTCACACAGATTCTGTGGCAGACCTGGGAGTGCAGGAAAGGTTATCAGAATCTAGCCCTTAGTGTTTCTTAAAATAAGCAGCTGAATATAAATGGTGAGCACTACTGGGCCCAATTCTGCCACTGTGTCATGGGGTCCACTCACTGCTGCACCTTCTCCTGACAATTGCAGGCATTAGCTCCCTCCAGGTGCTGCACCTCCCTCTGGCAGTCTCTCCACCCATCTTCTTCTATCACCCTGTGGCCCCTCTTGCTCCAGGAGCTGCAGCTTCCTGTTCATGACTTGGCCCCCTCACCAGATCCCTATTATCCTCCCCTTCCAGGGTATCAAAGTCTTCCAAGGCAAACTGTCCCAGGCAGCCTGCTCTCTGCTCTTCACCATTTCACCAGGGGCTGGTAGGGGAGCCCAGGCCTGCCCTTGACTCTGCATTCCAACTCAGCAGCCCTCTCATCAGCAACCAAGCCTGCCCTACCCCATACCTGGCTGACTTCCCCCTGAGTCTCCTACCTTTCTGACTCTTCCCCTTCTCTGGGTTTGCCTGCCCAAACTCCCTCCTCCTAGGGAGTAACTAGGCTACCTACCTCTAGGCCCAAATTCACCTCCCTTCTCCTAGGAGTGACTTCAGACTACTTCCCCACAGCCCCATTCTACTCTCAGCTCCTGGGCTTTATACAGGGCCATCCTGTTCCTGTCCAGCTGAGCCTCATTTAATCATTCCCTGCTCCCTGGTTCCTCCTCCTGGTGCAGCCTGGGAAATTAATTGGCTCACCTGGCCACTTTAATCCCTTCAAGTCTTGTGTGGGTTGGACACCCCATCACACACCCTTATGTTGAGTAGTTCTTACTCTGGGAGTACTCCTACTATTTTCAGTAGGACTTGTCCCAGAGCAAAGTAGTATACAGCATGAGTAAAGGTGGCAGAATCCCAGCCCACTGGTTACAAATATCTATAGATGTTAAGGCTAGTAGGGACAATCAGATCATCTAGTCTGACTTCCTGTATATCATAGGCCATATCTTGGTGTTTCAATCCAATAAACATTAAACTGTAGAGCAACTAGGCTGTTAAAGCTGGCATGTGTGGTGAAAGATTAAATCAGGTATCAGGCACCACTATCGAAGGGAAAGAAGTGAAATAGCTTGTAGTGGATTTGATTACATTATTGATGTGTATAATTAAATCATGTACATATGCATTGCACGTTTCAGCAAGCTGTTTTAAGTTGTTTACCCCTTGAAAGACACCGATAGCTACATTCTTTTCCCAGGTAAATGAAATTTAGATATCTTAGTAGGTAGAGCAGACACAGCAGCTGCAGGTTTAATTAAACGTTTGCCTAACCACGTAAAAAGACAGTGATATATCTTCATAGCATCTGGCAGTTTAACCATCCTCTTGTCATCCTTTAATTAGCATGCTGGTGAATTTAATAGAAGACTGGTCTAATGTAGTACCAGATGGTCCTTTCTGACTGACAAGAGGAGTGAGAATTTCTGTCATGTTTACTTCAAAGGTAATGCCAGAGTCAAAAAGATCCCGCCTGGAACATGAAAGGTCGTGTTTAGTGTCCTCAGAAAGCAGCCAGTTTTGAATCTTGTTAAGTGGCAGAAGTTTGATTCATGAACTTCCCACTGACAATTTTCTATAGATTTCCTTGTTTATTCCTCATATTTTATAAAGATATCAGCTCTCCTGCTAGGTTTGCAGGAAAGCTTCAGGTAAAGGAACGTAGCATCCTGCAGTTCTGTGGGGGGAGAAAAGAGGGAAGCCAGTTGTACTGTGTGCAGAGTCTGCAAAGTCAAACCCTGGCATGTTCACTACAGTTTTAAATTAATCCAAACACTACACAGATGATTCTTAGCTATTGCAAGCTTCATTCTTTAGAGAAATACACGTTGCGATTAGGGAACGCGTGAAATGACAAGGGCCTTAAACTGGGGGGATATCAAAAGAGTAGAAAATTGAAAGCTAGTGGTTTTTATTGCTGATGGTTGATAAATGAAGATGACCTATGTAGCCAGTGGAGATTTCAATGAATTTTAGTATCATTCTGGAGTTTATAATGGTCTTCAATAGAATTAGTAGCCATACAGCACCAGACTTATTATCAATGGAAGCTTTACAACGAAGGACCCTTGGGAGAAGGTATCCCTGTATGCTGGATAAAATTCGAAGAACTGATGTAGCCTGGAAGACCAAAGAAATTTGCTTAGTAGGCACCAGTCATCTCCAAATTGGGCCTAGCTAATGTTTCCGCCAAACGTTATTGAGCGCTAAGACACCAGTAACCAATATTCTTTCGTACTGTTTTCTTACACTTGTTTTTTTCTTAAATAACCATTGACAGACCCATGTTTCAATGAATCTGTTTTATAAAAATGACTCTATAAACTTGTAGTAGATTGTTACCTTGGGTTATTGGTGTGACTAATTCTGTACCGATGTCTGTAACTTTTCCTCTACAAAAACCAATGGATCTTAATGTGAAGCTCACTCAAAGAAAGTGTATGCAAACTGATGGAGACCCCCGCCAGACTCTGTGGCACACTATCCCCATACAATTAATCTTTCTCAAGAGATGGCAAGAAAGCTTCCCTTTTTTTTTTAAAACCCTCCTTTCTAAGCAGGGCCAGCTCTAGGCACCAGCCTAGGAAGTACATGCTTGGGGCGGCACATTGTAAGGGGCAGCATTCAGGCCAATCTTAGGGCGGCACATTATGCTCTGCCCCCACCCCCTTTTTTTTTTTTGCGTTAACTAAACTGTGGTCACTGTTACTAATTGGTTCAACCATGATTACTTCATGTCACCATGCCTCCGTGGGTCACAATTGAGAATATCAAATTCAGGACAACTTGCTGAGAAATAGGGCAGACACACCCCAAAATTGGTGGTTATTCTCCCATGAGATATACCAAACCAGCAACAAAAGTAAACTTCTGTTTCAACACACTGGCTAACAAGAAGTCAGAAAAGCAGTTTCCTTAGGTATTCCAGTCCTTCTATTAACACCAAAAACACTAGACTTAAAGATGAGTGGTTCTTTAAAAAACAATTTCATCAAATAAAAGGTTCTTCTGATCTGAAAAGGACCAGCCACACACCCAGGTCAATATACAACTCAGATCTTACCCAATAATCACGCTGTTGCCAATCCTTTAATATCTAAAAAAGAAAAAGAAAGAAAGGTGAGAGTTAAAATTGGTTAAAGATTCAAATGCATACAAGATATGCAAAGTTCTTGGATCAGGCTTGTAGCAGTGATGGAATAAACTGCTGGCTTGTTAAGTCTCTGGTTGCTTCTAAATCAGTGAAAGGACCTCAGCCCTTGGTTAGAATGCTCCCATTAGTACAAGTTCATAGTCCAGAGGTTTGAGCAGGAAAGAGGCCAAATAGAGATGTTTCCAGGGCCTTTCATAGCTTATGCCATGTGAAGGGAAATCCATTATTTCAAACAAAGCCCTCAGCACAGCTAATGGAAAATTTACAGGTAGCAAGATGGTGTTTGGAGTCACATGGGCAAGTCATATGTCCATGCATGATTTCACTTAGTCACAGCAGGAAAGTCCATTAAGTGTCAATGGGCATCTTCTATTGTGAGCTAAGTGTTCTTTAATGGGCCATTCAACTTAGATAGTTCCTTCATAATGTTCTGGCTAAATACCTTTTGGGTGCTACCCAGAAGCAAATATTTGAAATCCAGGCATAGAGCCAATACTCATAACTTCAAATACAAACATGATACATGCATACAAATAGCAAAATCATATTCAGCAAATCATAACCTTTCCATAGACACCTTACTTGACATAATTTGTACAAGATTTGCTGCAGTTATATAACAGTGTCAGCAACAATGATCTACATGGTCATATTTTAATCAGATAACATCACACTTTGTGAACCAACTCATGCGTGTTACTTCAGTCAAGAATACCTTCTCCTCCTAGGTGGAGGGACACCCAAAAATTTCAAAATTGTCCTTTAGTCTTTGGTGCCTCCATTTTTGCATGCCCAGAGCCTGATTTGCAGAGTTGCTGAGAACTGTGGGTGCTCAACAATTTTGATAATCCAGCCTTTAGTAGGCATCTGAAGCTGAGCACCCAAAGTTAGTGGTCACTTTTGACATCCGAGTCTCAGCTTCGTAAAAATATCAGACACTAATTATTTTCTGACAGGCCACAAAACCCCCCAGAGAAAAGAGGAAATAATTTCTGCTGACCTTTCTGAACACATAAGCCACCTGAAGGCCTACCCCAATTTGAACAAGTGATATACCAGGTGACTTCAACTATTTGACTTCCACCAAACCCAATTTGAAAGGTCACAAAAAGTGGCCTCACAATTTTTTGTGGCTATTCGGATAGTGCTTTTTCAGTGAACCACAATGGCTCCTTTTTATTTTTCCCTGACCAAGCTGACTCCTGAAGTCTTACTACATATATACACAAACCATCCCTGGCTTGGTGCTTGCAAAACAATAAGGTGGCAGCTATTGATAGATGCTAGAATTAATAGATTGCTTTGGCCCGTCAATCCCAAAATAAATAAGATTTCCCAATGGTAGATCATTCATTTTCAAATCAGAGTGCTTAAATGACATTGAAACGAATGGCATTTCAGGTGATTCCCAGTTAGCTTTATCAGCTCTGAGGGGCACATTTGTGCCAGAGATGTGCCTGTTGCTGGTCCCATGACAAACTGCTCATATTTAGCCAAGTTACAAGTCTTTGCAAAATTTAGCAGCAAAACTCTATGTTTCTACTGAGCATGTGTGGACTGAGATTTTTCAAAGATTCCATTTGCCCTGAGCATGCTCCATCCCCTCACAGCTTCTGTGTGCCAACCAGCCTTTGCATGTGATGTGCCACCCCCGTAGCATGAATGAGCGTGCTCCAGTATGGTGACACAGGGGCTGAGCAGGGCTTTCCCTGCAATTGCTGCTTCAGGCCACTGTGGTGTTGGGTGCCAGAACTGATATCATGGAGCCTGTCCCCCTCTATGCTCTCAGGGCCCCCATCTCCCCTGGTGGCACCTAGGTGGTAAGGAGGTAAGGTAACCTGACTTAGAATGATGCATGAGGAATTGGGTTGGGGGGAAGAAATAGGGGACACACATAGGGAAAGAGGTTTGCAGGAGGCAGACTCTGGGGAGAATCAGAGGGGGTGGGTGGACAGTAGCTGGAAGCAGGGAGAAGCAGTGGGGAGACAGGAGCTGGCAGAGGGGCAACATTCGGGAGGGGAACAGAAGCCAGGGGGTGGATGAGAACAGAGGGGAGGGGTTTTTATAGGCACAGACCCTGGATGCAAGAGGATAGGAGCAGAGGTGGAAGGGGGCAGGGGCCAGAGAGATGTGGGAGAGGATAGAGGGGGAAATGAGGATAGAGGGGGAACTGTGAAGCTTGGTTGAGGTGGTGAAATTCGAGGGTGGAAGAGGGTGGGATATTTCCCAGGGAATGCCTTACTGCTAAATGATGAACTAACATTTGGCTGAGCCCTCAAGGGTTAACACATTGTTGTTAATGTAGCCTCATACTCTACAAGGCAGCACGAATGGAGGGAAGGGAGATCGCATGGCAGACAGAGACACACAAAATTTTTCAGTGTTTTGTCTGGTGAAAAAATTTCCCTGGAACCTAACCTCCCGTCCCCCATATTTACATTAATTCTTATGGGGAAATTGGATTCACTTAACATCGTTTTGCTTAAAGTCACATTTTTCAGGAACATGACTACAACGTTAAGCAAGGAGTTACTGTACAAGATCAAGGCCTTATCTAGAGTTAAACCACATCATCCCATCCTTAAATAAACCCACCTGCCCAGGAAGGGTTTCAGTTTGGATTTCTTTTCCTGTTGAGTGAAAAAGAATTTGTAAAGACACCCACAGAGATGGCTGATGGGCCCCCTCCTGTTCCCCATACATACCACATTCCACTTCCACACAAGCCAAATGGAAGCATATTATTTTCTTCCCTGTTGGCCACAGAGAGGGAGGGGATGATTTAGCCCAGTCTGCCTACTTAGACTCCCATTTTCATGTCTTCATCACTTTCTTCTTGAACTGTGTGCAGCTAGTAAACAGCTGCCATGCGTACCACATTCCACACCAGAGATGCCTGCATGGAGGTGGTATGTGAAATTATAACTACAATATATACCCTTGTTTTCCTTAGTGGCATGTTTGGGGGTGGGGGGGCGTTGGGTGAAGTGTGGGGCTTGAAATCCTCTAATGAAAGTTAAAAGTATGTAAGAAGAAAGTATTATTATAAACTAGTATACCTTAATAGTATATTCTACATTCTATACTAATGTTGAAAAAAACAAGATCTGGAAGTTAATACGAGTAGAGGCTTCATTCTTGTACATAGTTTCTCATTTTTATTGACGGTATATTGTCCTTCTTCCAATTCTAGGATTGTAAAGTTATAGAGAGATATTCAATAGCTAAATATGTATCTAGAATCACCAGAGAGGGCTTAAGCAATTCAGTCTTGTTATAGTTAGTTAAGAACTGTTATTTTCTTGTAAGAAAAAAATCTAGCGAGAAAAACAAATTCTGCTTCATTTGTTTTAGGACAAGGAGAACATTTGAATCAAAACCAAAAAATGTAGCTGGGACACTCGTGAATACTGAAGCTGGCCAGAGCATCTTCAGCACAACATATTACCCCTTAAGCCTTGTTGAGTTCTATAGGAACTGTAGGCCCAGTTACTTGGAGCCCAAAATCTCAAAAGGTATTTAGGTGCCTTACATCAATTAAAATCAATACAACTTGGGTGTGTACATATCTTTGAGGATCTGGGCCAAGGTGTCTCAAATTGGGCACACACAAAATCCCTGAGTGTGGGAGAGAGAGAGAGAGATGCGCATTGCCCCTTTAAGTATGCTGACACCACTCTAAGTACATTGCCTTTTTAAGTAGATCAGCAAGTTGAGACAGCTGATGCGGCCAGCAAACTCTCTCTGTCCTGAGCCCTGTCATGTTCCCACCATGCTCTATATGGAGAAAGGGTAAGGGGGGGGCAGGAGCAGGGGAGAAGGGAACACCCTGACATTAGTCCCCCTCTTCCCCACCCCCCGCCCTGCACAGCAAGCAGGAGGCTCCCGGGAGCAGCTCCAAGGCAGAGGGCAGGAGCAGCACATGGCAGTGGGGGGGAGGGACAGCTGAACTGCCGGCAATTGATAGCCTGCTGTGTGGCTGCCGCACAGGGAACTTAGGGAACTGGGGAGCTGATGGGGGGCTGCTGGTCCACCCTGGTTCCAAGCCCCCACTAGCTAGATACAACAAGCTGCTCTTCCGGCAAGCAGTGGACAAAGCAGGCTGCTGCCAAACAACATTATAAGGGAGCATTGCACAACTTTAAACGAGCATGTTCCCTAATTGATCAGCAACGTAACAACGAAACAACGTTAACCAGGACGACTTTACGTGCGGAGTTACTGTACCACTGAAGTCAATTGGAGTTATTCCACTGATTCAATGGAAGCTGTATTAGGCCGTAGATGGTTACTGGCAACATCATGCTGCACTTTCAGGAGTCTGAACAGCTGGAGATTGGGGAGGCCTTAGGAAAATGCACTGTGATGGTCAAAGGGAGAGGAGGTAAAGGCATAATGAGGATTTTCAGCAGCCGTGGAGTCAAGGCAGTGTGCAGAACACTGACAATGTGGCAGAAGTTATGACCAGCTGGTTTATAGACAGGAGAGGTGAGAGGAGAAGGAAAGTTCAGGGTTAACGATGAAAACACTGAGAGCAGTGAAGGCAAATGGAAGATCTGAATTAAACTATAATTTGCCAAACCTTTCTTGGGGAAAAAATTGTTAGTTCAAAAATGTGGAATAGAAAATAGGTACCATTTCCCAGATAGCTCTACTCTTCTACATGTTGGCAGACTTCAACACACAGCCTCACAGTAGAGCTGCTCTTGGCTGGCTGGGAGCAGGCATGGACAGAGTAAGCTTGGGGAAGAAGCTAGGAGACAGGGGTAGGGACAAGAAACAGCTGTGAAATCATGGTCCTGTCTCCCTATCCTGCCAACACACTCTCATATTTCCCTGTTTCTGCAGTGGACCACCGCATTCTGGTCATGGTGCTCTCTATTGGATCCTTGGATCCAAACTTTGTGGGTCCAAGGACCATCTCCCAGCCTGGGACTTGGATCTGTGGATCAATAGATCCAGCTTTAATCTACTCCTTGTGGGCATCCTATAGATTATTCTAAGGTCCTAGTCAGGCATCTACTTCCAAGCACATTACTGATACTGTACAAATCAGTAATAACAATGAATGATCCCCCATGCTATTACACAGATGTCAGGGTTCCCTCCCCACTCTAAACTCTAGGGTAAAGACGTGGGGACCCGCATTAAGAGCCCCTAAGCTTATTTTTACCAGCTTAGGTTAAAACCCCCAAGGTACAAAATTCCCTGCACCCTGAGAAATGCTTCTTTCGCTGCCACCTTCAAATGTCTAACAGGAATCCAGGAAAGGAATCACTTGAACTTCCCTCCCCCGCAAACTACCCCCTCAAGCCGTACACCCCCTTTCCTGGGAAGCTTGAGAACAATCTCCCAACCAATTGGTTACACAGTGATCTAAAAACCCACCCCCTGGGTTTTAACACCATAGAAAACAGTCAGCTTCTTAAAAGAAGGATTTTATTAAAAATAAAGAAGGTAAAATCATCTCTGTAAAATCAGGATGGTAACTAGTTTACAGGGCACTTAATTTCCAAACTCAGAGAGATTTCCCCCTCTGGACAAAACCTTAAAGTTACAGAAAACCATGAATAACCCGCACCCCCCCTTGCCCCTTCTAACACAGGGAATACACCAAGCAAAATTAAACGGAAATCTATTCGCTATGCTATCTAAACTTACTTCAGAAAAGGGAGGGTTGATTTTCTGCAGGTTCCTTCTGTCTTCCAAGATCACTCTGACTCAGACAAAGCCACACACACACAGCCTTCCCCCCTCTAAAGATTTGAAAGTATCTTGTCCCCTTATTGGTCAGATGCCAGCCAGGTCAGGTGTCAGTCTGGCTACCTGTATTTCTTAACCCTTTACTGGTAAGAGGATATCATAGCACTGCATCAGACCCTCTCCCCCTTCCCTTCATTTATGACAACAGAGTACATCAAAATAATCAGAAATATCGAGTTAGCAATTGGAATATCTCCCACAATCTCAGACAAGGCTTTTCTAGGGCAAAAAAAACCACTCAGAGATTCTGGGCCAACACAGCTGCTCTACTTCATTGCCTTAAGCTGATTATTTCTGTGGTCGGTAACAGGATTTCCCATATTTAGTTTAATTTGCAAAAGCATCTAGGATCCTTGGGATGGAAGTTGCTATAAAAATACATAGTTACGGGTTCTGTTTTTCAGAGAGATTTGAAGAATTTCAACTACAGTTTTTGAAATCTGTGTCACAGTCCAATTTAATTAATAATTCCATAAACTGTCTTGTAGAAAACATGAATAAAATAGATTGGCTTTATTTCTACTCTTTGTAGTTGGCAAAGACAATACAATTCTGATGCTTCATGGGAATACACTGAATGTAATACTTATATAACTCATTTCCTATTGATGTAAAAGTTCCATTCCTTTCCACTTCATCTCACCTGTGCTATGACAATATAGAATAGCACACATTTCCCTGGTAGTGAATAGCTCAATTTCATAGTACACTGAAATACATACAAAAAATGTATCCACTGTAAGGTTTTTATTTTCAAGTCTTCACACTCATTGTTTGCTAGACAAATTTTCAAACTGATTTGGAAAAATAAAACCAACAGGCAGTTGGATTTATTCTCCAGGCTTCAGATGTTTGATTTCTTATTTAGTTATTAACTTAGAATAATAAATAGATGCTGTGGTGCTGTGCTAGTCACACAAGCCATTTCCACTTGAGGGTCTGCTCCCTCAGGAAGTTACAAAAAGAAACGACTCTGTTGGCTGTAATATAGCTCAGCTATGTGGGCCAAAATGAGACATATCAAACTACTTTGATCATTTTATTAGCTGTCAAGCTCCCTCCAAAGCTCGCACTATATGCTGTAATAAACTGTATTACTTTCAAATGTCGTATTTAATGTGTGTTCTTTCAGCTCCTTGATAGCATCTAAGGCGCTGATTGTATAGTTTAACTCTGATAGCCTTGCAGGTGAGTTTATTAGTATATGTGCGCTCTCGTTCCTCTAAAGCTTTGAGTCTATGATTTAATTGCATAACTGGTATCCACAAAGCAAAGGCATCACAAGTATTCATCTGCCTTTTTCTGAACGTGCCTACCCCAGAAGTCTTAGAATCATAGAATCTCCGGGTTGGAAGGGACTTCAGGAGGTCATCTAGTCCAACCCCCTGCTCAAAGCAGGACCAACCCCAACGAAATCATCCCAGCCAGGACTTTGTCAAGCCTGACCTTAAAAACCTCTAAGGAAGGAGATTCCACCACCTCCCTAAGTAACCCATTCCAGTGCTTCACCACCCTCCTAGTGAAAAACTTTTTCCTAATATCTAACCTAAACCTCCCCCTCTGCAACTTGAGACCTTTACTCCTTGTTCTGTCATCTTCTACCACTGAGAACAGTCTAGATCCATCCTCTTTGGAACCCCCTTTCAGGTAGTAGAAAGCAGCTATCAAATCCCTCCTCATTGGTCTCTTCTGCAGGCTAAACAATCCCAGTTCCCTCAGCCTCTCCTCATAAGTCATGTGCTCCAGCCCCCTAATCATTTTTGTTGCCCTCCGTTGGACTCTTTCCAATTTATCCACATCCTTCTTGTAGTGTGGGGCCCAAAACTGGACACAGTACTCCAAATGAGGCCTCACCAGTGCCGAATAGAGGGGAATGATCACGTCCCTCGATCTGCTGGAAATGCCCCTACTTATACAACCCAAAATGCCGTTAGCCTTCTTGGGAACAAGGGCACACTGTTGACTCATATTCAGATTTTTGTCCACCGTAACCCGTAGGTCCTTTTCTGCAGAACTGCTGCCCAGCCATTCAGTCCCTAGTCTGCTGCAGTGTAGATTTGAATGAGTAATGTGTGCCCATAAAAAACATACAGCAATTCACAAGGCTATCAACTCTTTGTTGTAATACAAAAACATCTGCCAAGAGAGTTTTATTTTTACTTGTAATAACACCACAAATAGACAAGAGTGGGACAAATCCATCATTTAAAGGGACTTTTTATGCAACATGCACCCTATTGGAGTACTAAGGCATTGTAGACTATGTCTAGTTACTAATTAGAAAGAGGTGTCATAAATCAGCTAATAATCTGGGAACTGTCTCCTTCTTCAGACAGGGAGTTTTATACCCAAGTAAAGTAGTCACCACAGTGTTTGACTACATTGTCCAACAGCTCCAGATATGACTTATTATTCATACAAGTAACGTCTTGTTGTTGTCAGGTGATAACATGATTTATTAGATCTTAGGTCAGTCCTTAAGTTCTATACTTGGTCAAAACTCCCACTGAAGAAAATGCAGTATTGCCACCCCAAAACATTAAAAAAATGAGCCAGGCTCCCAAAAATTAGGGAATTTTAATCCAAGAATATATTTTGGGTTATTTTGATTTGCCTTCTGGTTTTGAGCCTTTAGGATACATTCAGGTTATGTTTTCTTACCTTTCTCGACAGCCAACAGGGCTGGATACTTCTGTTTTCATATATAAAAACCGAGAATCTCAACTGTTCACATAACTTCAGGAGATGGGGCTTTAAGAAAAAACAAACAAACACCATTTATCATGAGAATTTTGATAAAATAGCTGAAGTTGGCACTGCTGAAAATGAGACTTTTGTTTAGTAAAATCTGAATAAGGACATAGAGAATTGGCCCTGTATTCGCAGTTGTATAAAAGTTTAGATCTGGTCAGAAAATGTTTGTTTTCTCTACAGAAAATTTTGAATTTTCAGCAAGAAATCAAAACCTGAAATATTTTGACCAAAATCCAAAGTATGTCGATTCTAAATGCCACTGTGTTATTTCAAGGGACTTGTAATTAAGGTGCCTTATGATCCCATTCTTGTCTATAGGTCGGGCTTCCTTGTCAGACTACAGTTCCCATAATGCACCACAGTCTCCCCTCTTGGTGAGAAGTGGTTCATCATGATCCCACTGCCATCGTGCATCATGGGAAATGAAGTCTGGCTGGGGAGCCCAGCCCCTAGAGAATAGGAACAAGCAGGAACTGAACTACAAATCCCACAAGGCATGGGCATGGCATAACCAAATGGCAATTTGTGTATTTTAACTGAAAAAAAAATCAAAAACATTTCGGTTTTAGGCATTTGGTTTTTCAACAAAAAATCAAAGTTTTCTTCAGGAAGCAGACACGTCTCGTGAAAAGTGTCTTTTAGTCAAAATCCCAATTTTCAATCCAAAACAGTTTTAACAGACAATTTTCAAATACCCCTAATACAAGTGCATAATATCCATAGGCCAAATCCTGATCTCCATACTCACTTTTCACTGAGTTCTCTACTTAGGCAAATTTCTGTTGATTTGAATTTTTATTATTCAGTGACTTCAATGGTAGTTTGTCTGAATAAGGATAGAGTAAATACTGAGTAACGACTTTGAGGATTTGTTAATGGCTGTGGAAAAGGGTTGCCAACTGATTCAAGGTAAACAATTGTATTTTGGGACAAAATGTACAACCAAGGTTCTGAAAAATGGTGTTCATAAAAAATCTCAGGCATTCTAAGTAGGCATGTGAGTCCTACTCAAATTCCAATTTAGTTAACTATAATCTGCCTAAATTCCCCCTAGAGTTTCAAATGAATCTAGTATTCTCCCTTACTTCCTGGTGCGTAGTGTTGTTGTGTGCTACATTGTTGTGTTTTACTTCATAGGTGACACTTTGGGATATTTTTAGATGAAAGGTGCTATATAAATGTAAGATATATTAATATAAATAAATACACTTCATTGTCATCTGATAATCACAAAGTACTTTACCTACAGGGGTGTTTTATGTCTAAGTAATTTCTGAGCATGCAGCTCTCATTGAAGTCAATGGGAATTGCATGTGCATATCTTAGGGCAGAAGACAGCGAAATACATGTACTAACTTTCCAGGTAGAATCACTGCACCATACTCAGATGTTGTCCATCTTTGGCTAATGAAGGGGCAGTGGACGTTTTGGCCTGGGACTGGCCTATCTGACTGATCACCTCTCTCCCCAAGCCATTCTGCCATGGCTGCAGTCAGCAGAGGCGTTCAGATTGGATACTCCTTGTTAGCCTGAATTTTCATGACTCTCTGGGCATGCTACAAAAGCCACTTGTCCATAGGATTTGAGGGGATGGATAAGGACATGTTCCTGGCTATAGTTTGTGGGTGAGAGGAGTTTTTGGAGTTTAATTTTTAGTGTCTGCAGTGCTGGCTGAGGCAAATCGTTACCTCTGTTTGATTATTGTCGGCTGGTGGAGTTAAATTGTATTTGCTGCTGCTGAGTGATTATCACAAGTTAAAATAATGTGAGGATACTCAGAGGCTTGTATGGTTTTAACGTCATACATACAGAAATAAAATGAATAGATACCATTTTACGTCTGTTGGACACTGCCAGCCATGGCAAGTACCATTCTGAGTTGGTGCACTGTTAAATTAATCTCCCAGTGGATGACTAAAAAAGTAAAATAAATCAATGTATTCATAGTAACTCTTTGTATGCCATCTCTTTTCAAAGTTAACTCCCATTATAATCAAATCTATGTAACAGTGTGACATGCAGCATCTGTCTATTCAATATGAGAGTGCTCTAAAGAGAGCTAACAGGGCTATTCAGCTTTAGATTGAGTGAATATTTCTTTGTGAATAATTTATTATACAGATTGCACCTATTTCTGTTCACAAGCTGACCACTAGCTGATTGCAATTTTCCTGACTTCATTGTCTTTTCAAAAGTATTCAGTGAATAGGGGCCTGTCTACAAGAGAAAGATGCACAGGTTTCAGTGGTGTGATTTTAAAGCAATTTAGTTAAACGGTTGGAAAAGTCTGTATGGACATTTATTTTGATTTAAACCAAGCTTATTATGAACATAGGAGCTGCCATGTTGGATCAGACCCCAGTCCATCTAGTCCAGTATCCTGTAGTTGACACAGTGGCCAGTGCCAGATGCTTCGGAGGAAGAATGCCAAAGTAGGAAGATGTGGGATAATCTGCTCCTTCCACCTACCCCACGTTTTATCCTGATCTATAGTAGTTAGAGATTGGCATAAATCCTGAAGAACTTTGGTTTTGCTTAAATTGATTATAAACTGGTTTAAACAGAACTGAAATAAGCTACCCCTAAACTGAAATGAGTATCTACACGGGGTTTTTGCTCTTGATTAACTATATCAGTTTAAAATTAGAGTTCAAATTAATCTGGTGCAATTTTCCCTAATTCTTGGTTTGTGGATTGTTGTGATTAGTTTGTTGAAAGTATTTAAAGTTTGAAATTATGGAATCTCAGAGTTGGAAGGGACTTTAGGAGGTCATCTAGTCCAACCTCCTGCTCAAAGCAGGACCAATCCCCAATTTTTGCCCCAGATCCCTAAATGGCCCCCTCAAGGATTGAACTCACAACCCTAGGTTTAGCAGGCCAATGCTCAAACCACTGAGCTATCCCTCCCCCATCTTGGTTACTTTTGATTGGACACCTAGGGCCAAAGACATTGTTTCAGAGACTCGAGCTTTTGGTTTATAGTTTTGTTTACATGTCAGAAATTCACTTCCATAAGAATCTCATAGACATTAAAAACACATTGAATCCATGAACATTCCTTCTCCTAACCTCATTTACTAGAACATTCACTGAAAGCAAATCCTAAAGAGGCACAAAAAGAATCAAACTGAATTTGCTATTTTGTTTGTATGAATATGCACAGAACACTGTTTGAGGTCGCTCAACTCTTATTTTTCCCTTGACATTGTCTCCTTTGGTTTTCATCAGCAGCAGTTCAGTTTGCTAGTAAGGGCTGGTCTACACTACCCACTGAATCTGCAGGTAGCGGTTGATCTTTCAGGGATCGATTTTTCGCATTTAGTGTAGATGCGATAAATCGATCCCCGATCGCTCTGCTGTCGACTCCGGTAATCCATCCCGGTGAGAGGCGGAAGCGGAGTCGACGGGGGAGCAGCGGCAGTCGACATTGCGGCATCCTCACGGCGCGGTAAGTCGAGCGAGGTACGTCGACTTCAGCTACGTTATTCCCGTAGCTGAAGTTGCATACCTTACATCGACCTCCACAACTAGTGTAGACCGGGCCTGAGTATCAGGTCTACAGAGTTCTTGT
Source organism: Chelydra serpentina (assembly GCA_037349315.1). Taxonomy (NCBI): domain Eukaryota; kingdom Metazoa; phylum Chordata; order Testudines; family Chelydridae; genus Chelydra; species Chelydra serpentina. Next base: position 53,167,069 of record JBAIAC010000004.1, read on the forward strand.
TCACAAGAAAATTTAGAAAACGGGATTGTTCAGTCACATAAAAGGATGTTTGACATGCTGAGTGGAGTGCACTTTGGTTTGTACTGCCAAATTCTGGGTATGATGCCACAGACAAAATAAATAAATACTTCACATCAGTTAGAAGAGAAAATAGTAGCTGTGACTCAGTACTGTCATTTGCTTCATTTACTCCCAACTAAGAACAATGGTGTAGATGCAGTGTTGGATGGAGAGACCTTTCATCACGCTTTCCTCTCTTGAAGTCTCTCTCAGTGCGTTTATACGTCGTCTATGAATTTATAACAAGGAAATTTTTACCTATTTTTCCTCACAAAAACATTTGCTAGCTGCTAATATTAGTGTGTATTCCCAGGAATTTTAGAAAAATGCACTGGGAATGTTTCTGAACCCAAGGGAGGAAAGCACTTCTTGTCATTCTTGAACTTGATCAGAAATAATGTAAAACAAAGGTCTGTTCGCTGTGCATACATACCGCTGGCACTATCCTATTTCTGTTGGGGGCAAAGAGGAGAGCAATCAGCCATACAAGGGCCCAGAATGTACTGTTATTTTTTTATGGGTCTAAAACGGTCGCTATGAAAAGAATGCATTAAATAATGAGTAGCTCCAAAAATGAGACTTGAGAGAATTCCTGAATCTTCCCAGAGTGGCCGTAAGGAAAGGATTCTTGCTCTAAGAACTCAGGAATAGCTTTCATAGCAGGTTTAATAGACTGCCAGTAATTGTTAGAATGGTTTTAGCAGTTTGTTATTATTACATGTATTATGGTAGTGACTAGGAGCCCGAATCAAAGACCAGGGCCAACACTGTGCTAGGTGCTGGAACACTTAAATTGATGGTCGCTGCCCAAAGTGCTTACAGTCTAATTATGATGCTAGCTGTATTCTCCACTGCCCTGAACCTTGTTTAGTCATTTATGCCACTATAGTTGGTGTAAAACAAGCCCTGATTAGAGAGAGAACATTTTACAACCACTTTTACAGGCATAAATGACTACAGATAGATGAAGTGCAATGGAGAATTGGGCCCATCAAAAGTGGTGGTGCTCAGGGTTCTTCCTGCAAGGTCTGAGTAGACGTGTGCCATCGAGTGGGGCTCTGACAGTAACTGTGCACAACTGTTTGCACAGTTCAGACCAGCCTCGGGCTCAGCTTAGCATGCCAAGTGCTTCAGGATGTATGGTGTGGCATAGGCGCCGACTTCCGGTGGCGCCGGTGGGGGCTGACACCGGGCCCCGCCCCCGACGCCGGGTGACATTGTGGGGCCCCGCCCCCGACGCAACGTCGCCCAGTGTTGGGGGCGGGGCCCTGCAACGTCTCCCGGTGCTGAGGTAAGCTTGCCGTGGGTCCCGGGACTGGCGGGGAGCTGGGCACGGGCCCCAGGAATGGCGGGGAGCTGCCGGTGAGTGCTCTGCACCCACCAATTTTTCCCCGTGGGTGCTCCAGCCCCGGAGCACCCACGGAGTCGGCGCCTATGTGGTGTGGTACAGCTACGGACATGCAGTATATTGATCTCTAGGCCCAGTGACGGACTACCCGTTAACGTGAGTCAATGTAAAGCTAGACTGTAGAGGGCATTCTATGCTACAGAGTACAGGAGCAATACCATTCTAACAGGGAGACGGATGTGTAGCCTTTTATTCTATTTAATGTTAATTATACTCCAGTGGGTTCAGCTCTGGCGGCTACAGTCTCAAGTTCAACAGAGTTATCTCTGTTTGTTCTGGATCCAGAGCCCATAGGAACACATGAAACCATAAACAAACAATACACACAATTACAAGAGCATCTTTTAGCAGTTTTATTAAAGTTACCAACAAAGTTATAAACAAAGTTTCAGCATATACAATTCCTAAAGATACGTACAATGTACCAGTTACACCTACAGATAGACTCACATCCATCTAGGTGGTGTTAGAGTCTGTTGGCCCTCTCATGGATTGATCATCAATACGGGAGTGATTCCTGCTGGGGTTTCCCATAGGAAGCTCAATTTTCCTGCTCTGGGCACCTTTTCTTATACTGTGATTCCGTCTATACCTACATTCTGCACATGTGTATGAAAGTGTCAACCCTCTCTTTCTTATTGGTCTGTGTCCTGTAGAAACACAAGGGACCCCGAATTCTTTAGGCTGCGTAGGTTCTCATTAATATCAATGTACCACCTTTATCTTGTGGTTAAGACACATGTTGGAGACAGTATTTGTTATTATAGCATTTTATAATTTCAATTTAATCTTCCTAGCTACACTTGCACAATATTACCAGTTGGTACCTCTTTTCCCATAATCTTTCGGGTTATTTCTCAGTTATTGATTTACACCATCATTTCTTGTCTCCAAGGCCTAAAATAGCTAAGCTAAAGTCTTGCAAGCCTCAGCCCACAGTTTCTTGCATTTCAGCTTCTCTTACTTATGTCTACTACATAGTTCCTCTAAATACTGATCAATCTTACACTTTTATAGTCCTACAAATCAACTCGAGTTAACATACAATGAATATATATGGTATAACATATTGATTAATCATAACATCACACAATAAATGGATACTAAACTAAAATCATTGGCTACAGATGTGATCTAAATGCAGTGCTGTACGTGAAAAGATTCTTGGGAGCTTCCAGGAACCTGTGGTTAAATTTCTGCTATCACTGTTGTATAGCAGTTGCAACAATAGGTAAACATTACATAATATTTTCCATTGTAAACTCCTGATATATTCAGTATAGTTTTCAGAACCAAAATATGAACAAACACTCCCAGCAAATGCGCTATTCATCCCCTGGGATGGTAGATTGTTGAATAGCAAACTCTCTGATCAAATGACTAAAGGAAGTAAGTGCCAACAGTCTCTTATCTAGTCCTCCTCAGCCAGGAGAGTGATTGTGACAGCCGGATCTTTAAAAGAGTGAGTTGAAGAAGAGCGAGAAGACTCCTGAGGTTCCAGTTGAGGCCTCCTCTCTACTGAAAAGTCAAAAATAGTTGTACAGCTAATAGCCACCTGCTGCATCTCTAAATTTATTTTCACAAAGGAGTATAGGTGTGTCTGCTGGTGCTTGTGTTCGTAGTTCTTTTCCTCAAACAGAATCAGTCTTGCTAATGTCTAATGTGTTCTTTGTAATCACTTTAAGACATACCAGAAAAAGCTCTTTATACATAGCCTCTGAACTCCTATGCAATGTCATTGCCTTTTTATATTGCACTGCCCGTGCAAACAGTGCAGAACTAGAGGTAAAACATGCTCATTAAATAATAAGTGTCTGCCCTCAAAAGGTTTGCGCTCAAGGTTCAGTGTGTGAATGTGTAACCCAAATCATGCAATGAGTACAAAGCAAATCATGGCATAGGTTGCTTATCAAGACTTGACGTCTGTTGTAATAATTGCCCCCAACAAATTTACCCTAATTGTGAGCTCAACTGCAAAAAGATGAGTGAAAGTTCAGCAAATGTCACAATAACCTATAACAATAAATGTTGATGGGAAAAGGTGCCACAGGGAGACAGAAAAACTGAATTAGTCCAGACCAAGAGGCCCACTGATATAATTCATGCCTGGTAAACAAGAGATGTGTGGGACTGGAAATCAGTGAATCAGAATTGGTGTGTTGGAAATCGTGCCTAACTGGTGGACAAAATAATGTAGGGATGGGCTCTTCCACCCATCACTCCCTTTTGGGGTCCTTAAAAGGAAAGACTTTGAAGGAAAATTAGAGGAGGACAGATGCAGGTGCTGGCTAACTGAACGATGGGAGAACAGGAAGGAACAAACTTCACCATTATGGCTGCCACCTCATCACTTCCTGGGACCCCAGAATCTACTGTAACACTGTTGGGTCTTTGTTGTCCTGATCCTGAGAGATGTCCTGAGCAGACTGGGCCAGAGAGAGGGACCAGGATGACATAGCCTCCTTCACCGGCTTCAGCTAAATTCTGACCGCCACCTTGGGTCCCTGCTGTTCCTCCCTCTGCCCCTCCGCCTTCACTCCGGTGTGTCCTTTTCCTTCCCCCCTTATTTCTACTCTTTCTTTTCCCTTCTGTCTAATAGGAGTCTGGCTTAGCCAGACTAGACTAGGCAACACTGATGTAAGACTGTGACTAGAGAGACAACTAAAAGCAATGCTCTAAACAGCCCGATGCTGCTACAAGTTTGCCAGGTCTTGGAGTGGCTGACATGACTCTCTACTGTGCCTGTGTTCTTCCAGCAGCAAGGCTGCAAGTGAGTGTCAACATCAGAGACAGAAGCTGCATTTTCTATATTCCCTGTTCTCTCTTGTGTGTATTTGTCTTGTTTTGTCTTCTAAGAGATGGAATTGGACTTTAACAATAACAGCAATAACCACAGCTCCAGCTCATCTCAGCTAACTTCTCTCTTCCCCCCAAGGACAGTTACCACCATCTTTAGTTCCATCTAATGACTGCCAAATAGAGGGGGTGGGGTTCTCTAAAAATTGTCCACAACTGAAGGGAAAGGGAACAAGAGATGTTGTTACACGTAATTTTTTCTGTGTCTTAATAAAAGGATAAAAGGATTTTTGTATGATGCTTGCCATGATATGAAGCTGAAATCTCTGTACAGCAAATCCCAAATGTTGTTTAACACTGTTTAATTTGGGACAATGACAGGGTCATGTTAACACCTTTGACTCTGGGCCTATTTAGTCCATCAAAATTAAGACAACAGTTCTCAAGGCGAGGGAGGGGTTTGGTGCACATCGGTTAAGAGGTGGTTCCAAATGTGTTGGGTGATGGGGGAAGAAGGCACAGAGCCTGAAGGGGAAAAGGAGACAGGGATCTTTTAGAGGGGCATGGGCATTGCATAGGAAGGGAGGGAGATGCAGGAGGAGATGAGGGTGGATATGTAGGGACAGATGCAGCTGGGAAAAGTTTTGAAGGCGAACAATTTGTACTTAATACAGACAAGGGAAATCAATGCTGAGATTCAAGAAAGGGAGGGAGCTGGTCAAATGGCATGGGAAGATATGTTCTTACCCTGTATTATTTTACCTTTATGAATTTAAAAGAACATTGCATAACCTTGGGTTTGAAAAGTCTTTTAGTAATTAACTTAACCCAGGGACTCACCTGCAAGTGACCAATTTCTGAACCTCATTTATCAGATGCTTAGCTCACATAGGGGTGGGGTCAGATATGCTGCAGAGAGAACTATATGCCAGTCAGGCACAGGATGTGGAGGAGAGAGAGAGAAATGAATGGCTCGTGGGTGTTATAATGGGATACGGAACCTTTCACTTCTAGGCAACTGATCAGGAGTAGTCAAAAGTTATTGCCATGTGATGGCTGGTTAGCTGCCCAGGTGAAATGAGGTGGGTCTCAGTCCAGTTCTTAGAGGACTCGTGTCCATATCATAAAAACTACATCTTAACTAGCACTAACTGACAACACGGTAGCAGTGCTTAGCAGAGGGGCCAGGGACTGTATGGCCACAGAAGAGGCTGAATTATCTTCTGGCCCATAGCATGCTCTTTCCTGTTTAAGGATAAGGCATATTGGTGGAGTGGCTGGAGAATCTTGCACTCCCTCCCTGGGCTGCACTTGTTGTTTATTTAAACAAAAAGGGCTCTGTTCTCCAGTGTCCAAGCTCCAGGGTATGGCTTGGGTATGGCTTCTTGACTCTGTGGCAACCCAGCCCTGTTGTGAGTTAGAGCTAACTAGGGGGCTCCTTCCTCATCTCAGCACACCTCCTCCCTCCCCTGATGTGGCTTTTATGCCAGAGACAAGCAGCTTCTGGGACAGTGCCAGTTCCCCCAGGGGCGTTGGTACAATTTGTATAGTGGGGGTGCTGAGAGCCATTGAACCAAACTGTAAACCCTGGATATGATGGAAACCACTTCAAGCCAGGGGGTGCGGCAGCAACCCCAGCACCAGCAACTATGGGTTCCCCTTCACTAGGGGAATCCTCTGCTGTCTGTTCATGGCCAAAACAGGCCCAGTTTCTTCAGTCCCTGACACTGGCAATCCAGCTCTCTTCACAAGCATTCACCACCGCCCTTTTTTTAAAAAAAGTGTTTGTTAGAGACCAAAAGCGTAGCTGGCAGGGAAAAATCTGGCAAAATGGAGACTAAATAAATGTAGCCTGCCACAGGCTCGGCTTAGTTATGCACACAGCTGTGAGCAATTACTGTCACATCCCCACTCTATAACACACATCTCATCATGCCCTGTAAAAACAACCCACAACAACCACAATATACCCTCATTCTCCGTTTCTAAAACCATTCTAATTTTTATCAAATCTTTTGGCCCCGTCATGCAGGATACTGAATCACTTTTCCAAAGCATTACGCCAAATCAGTCACTAGTAGGTCATTTTGTATAGCAGTGGTTAGATCAACAAAGATGAGTTGTGGGTTGATGCTAATTGTGGGGATTCCCTCTGAGACCTTTTCCACTTGACTCATCCATAACACCTCATCCAGTTCTCTGGGTCAAAAAACTCCCTTGAACTCCAGCTCATCACTCAGGTTACCTACTTAGCCACAGGTAATTAACAGCTCTATGCCCACACCAATCAGGCCAAGACATCGGGTTTAGCTACAGGGTGATACCACAATTCCAAATCATAACATACACTACACAGTTTATGCACATTTTTTCATAGCTACTAACATCTCTACCTCTTGAATCTAATTGGTTTGGACATTGTACAGATTCATATAAGGACCAATCACTTTGCAGATCGTATAAGGACCAATTAGTTATGTCCTCACCTTATCTACATTTCAAGCTTATCAGTTCAGGGTGTTCCCACTTATTTCAACTAGCCCCAAACCACTGTTTCTAGCACACAGCCAGTCATACCCGTGTTTACAGTTTAACCTTGCACTCAAATCAAGTTTACTCATGTGCAAGTTTACTCATGCTCAGCAAGAGCTATTCCTGTACTAATGAATGGGAAAGTACATTATACAGCATTACCTCTAAGGCTTTTATGTGGCTGCTCATCTGGGTACCTTCCATAGCAATAGCGAAGTCCCTAGTGCACTTCTCCCTGTTTTGGGGTATACTGTCCGCTCGAGGTAGGGTTTGTGTTTGATTTTTAGGTTTTATTCCTTTATTTTAATGTTTGTTTGGGGATTGATTTGTTTCAGGTTTATTTTATATTTTAAGGGTTTTCTTTGGGTGTCAGTATTGGGAGTGCCATTCTTATCATGGAAAGTCTACACGAGAAATTGTTGCATAAACCATATTATAGCGCTAAGCGAGTCTTGTGTCACACTAATATTTGTACTGTCCTTTTACTTGGTGCAATATCCTAGAAATGCAGGGAGGAAGGATGGTCCAGTGGTTAAGGAGCTAGCCTGGGACTTTGGGGTATGTCTACATTGCATTGTAATCCTGGGCTCAGACTCATATTTGAGCCAACCCCCTACCCCCCCCCACCCTACACACACACACACTACTGTCCAACACAAGTATTTCTGTCCTGGGTCCTAGGACACACTGGAGTTGTCTCTCCAAGCTTTGTCTTGTGGATGCAGCTCAAACCAGGGTCTCCAGACTCGTGTCCCGATAGTCCACCAATGCAATCCCATAATCTCCTGGGCCAGACTGTGCTTGCTGCCCTGCTCCAGAAGTGCCAATCTACATCTGGAAAACCTGTGGCTCAGGCAAGTGTGATGAGCAGCAACATCTGGTTGGAGTCTGCCATGTCAGTATCCCCCTCTGGGACGTGCCTTTAGTAGAGAGATAGAAGGCCTGAACTGCATTACAGTGTGTAGACCCTAAGTGGCACTGTGCGAAGAATACAGCATCACACCATTACTGCATGTTGGGGACAGTCTACATTCCCCCCCGCCCCTCCTACCCATAAAGTTGCTGTTGTTGCTGACACTGATTTTGCCTCTGTCCAGGGGTGAATGTAAAATTGAAAACTTATCGGTACAGGGGCCGGCTCGGGTCCTCTCCCCTCCCAGAAGGGGCAGGGCTGGGGTCAGCGTCCCCCAGACAGCCCTTCCACGCTGCCTGGCCCGCACCGCCCGGAGCTCCAGCGGCGATTTAAAGGGCCTGGGGCTCTGCGCCTTTAAGAAACCTGCCCTTTTTGCGCTCCCCCGTCAGCGGCCCTGTCACTACGGACCCGGCAGGGCTGCCGACGGGGGACGCAAAAGTGGCAGCGAAGCCACGGCAGCACTTTAAGCTATAGCTTAAAGTAAGGCAGTAGGGGGCCAGTACCAGCGGCCACTTTTAATCGGTACGCTGTACCGGCCCATACAGCCTTACTTTCACCCCTACCTCTGTCTCTGACTAACCTGATAAGGTATCAGAAGGAAAACAATAGAAACTGCAGAATTTTGTCACAGTGCCAAAGTTTCATGTCCCACAGAGCTTCAGCTTCGACAGACCACTAGATTGGCCGGATTGGAAGGGGTGGTTTGCATGTTTTCGCATTGCAACTGAACTCCACAAGGAGAGTGGAGAGGTGCAGGTTTAGTCCCTAATCTATGTCATGGACAGGGAAGCTGAACATACTTTTTAATCCTTTGCCTTTGGAGATGAGAGCCACAAGAACAATTGCACTGTGGTGAGAGCTAACTTTGAAGAGCAATTTATACCTCAGTGTAATGTGGTCTGAGAGAGAGCATGTTTCCTGATCTGGCACTTGATGACCATGTCTGTGTCAAACTGGATGGGGAAAGGGTTTCAGAACTCCAGGTGTTGTAAAGACAAAGACTGCATTGCCCAGATCATACTATTGAGCCAGATTGTGAAGAGTTCAACAGAAATCATCATCTTCCATTCATTCCAGAGACTCATCAATCAACTGAGCAATTCTACAGACTGCAGATGAAGACCCAGGAGAAGATTATTCACCTGTTCCAAACTCACCAGAGACAGCCCTAGCAAATAAAAGGCAGCTTTGTCACCAATATGTTACTCATTCTGGCCATATAGTTAAAAAAAGAACAGTGTGATTTAGGAATGAGTAACAAGTTAGTTTGGGGAGGAAATTGTTTTAGAATTGCTAAAATGCAGAAGAAGAAAGATTAAAAGGGGGGGAAGTGATGGAAAGCTTAAATTGCATTATAACATTTAGGCCAGGTCTACACTACAGACCTATATCTGTATAACTAGATTGCTCAAGGGTGTGAAAAATACACACACTCTCCACCCCCCCCCCCCCGAGTGATGTAGTTATACCAACCTAACCCCGCCATGTAGACAGCGCTATGTCAATGGGAGAGCTTCTCCCGCCAACATAGCTATTTGGGGAGGTGGATTAACTATGTTGATGGGAGAAGAATTCCCATTCATGTGGTAGTGTGGTCTTCACTAAAGTTGTACAGCAGCGCAGTTGTGCTGCAGTACATGAAGACAAGCCCTGAATCACTAGCTGGCATTAGGAGAAGAATACCCCAGCACATCTTTACCGAGTGCTGGAGACGGTCTACATTCTTTTTTCTTTTTAACAAGTTTATTTTAAAGTTGTTGATATTGCTAGCATCCATTTTTCCTCTGTTTCTGTGTGACTAGGTCAAAGAATGTCACCAGAATGCCCACCAGTGTCTCACAAACACTCTACCTCTTTCCTGAAACCAGAGCAAAAACAGCAAGCTGGACAAATGCTTCCAACAGTGCTTCTTCCATGTTGTTGGCTCTAGTTACTGGGAGTGTGATTATGGCTTGGCTGGATGTGTTGATGGGCTGAGACAACATCCGGTCAAGTGTCACGGGATGGACAGAAAAGTTTTTCCACAATACACTATGAACCAAGGCCTAGAGCAGTACAAGGTTTGACTCAGGTCTTACTGCAGTATGAACAAGTCAGCATGGTTGTGAGACCTGGGACCAGAAACTGTAAACCCGGGTTCACTATGCAGTGTAGATGCAATAACATGGGCTTGGAAAAACTGAGTCTGCAGACTCGGTTTCCCCAGACCCAGGTTTTTCAATGCCATGAAGACATACCCTTGGAGACCTGGTATTACCATGCCTCAGTGAGTCACAGCTGAGAATACCAAATGCAGGACAGACTGCTAAGAAAAGGAGTGGACTCATCCCAAACCGATGGTTATTCTATCACTAGATTATACCAAGCCAGTAGCAAAAGTAAACTGTCTCACCACACTGGTTAACAAGAAATAAAAAATGCAGTCCCCTTAGGCATTCCAGCCCTTGGCTCACCACCCAGACATTAGACTTTATGATGTGTGGTTGCTGAAAATCAATTTAATCAGATATAGGGTCCTTCTAATCCCAACAGATCAGCTATTTAGCCAGTCAATATATAATTTAGATCTTAATAGTAATCATGCTGATGCTTATCCTCTTATAAACCTTTAGATTTTAGTTACTAAAGAAAAGAAGAGAGTCATAAATGGTTAATAGATCATATACATACAAGTGATTACAAAGTTCTTATATCAGATTTGTAGCACTCGTGGAATACACTGTTAGCTTTCAAAAGTCTTTCTGGAATCACCCAAACAGATTGTGAGTCATCAGTCCTTGTTTAGAGCTTCCTTGCTGGAAATCCAGTGCAGAGAAATGAAGCAAGAAATGAAGACAAATTGAGATGTCTTAGTAGCCTTTTTATATATATCCTCTGCCATGCGCATGGAAATTACTTACCCAAACAAAGCCGACAGCCCACGTTTGTGGAAAGTTACTGGCCCAAGATGGAGTCCAGGGTCATATTAGCATATCGCATGTCCTTACATGGCTTGCTGACTCACGGGGATGGCCATTGGCCCTTCGCAGTGAGAGGCATCTACAGGAAGACGTGCTGAGCAGTAGGAGTTTCTTCTGTGGCCCACTGCTCCAGTGAAGTGTCCTTAATGGGCCAACAACACATAGCTGTCTAGCCTTGATGTAAATCTTATCTGCTGGGTATTACCCAGGCATACAACACATGTATAAGATACAGGTACATAGCCAATATTCATAACTTTAGATACACCTTAAATGATACACTTTGTATAAGAGTTATTGCAATTGTATAATAGTGGTAGCAGCAATGATACAAATGGTCATTTTCAATCATAAAGCATCACACCCCCAACGCAAAATTGATGTAGGAAGAGGTGCCCCAGACACTGCTGAATGCATCCTCGGAACTTCCCATTCTTGGTCTTGTATTATTCCGGCTTCTAACTCAATATTACAAGTATCAGTGTATAACAGAAATGGTTAGTCAAAATCATGTCTGATTAAAGCAGGTTTTTTCTTTGTAAAGTCCATAATGGAAGTAACAATGTCACTGAATTCCTTTACAAACCCATCATCATATTTGGTCAGACCACTAGTGGATTGGACCTGCTCTTGCAGCATAATCCCTGCATGTTTCATGTGACCTTGCCAGGAGCTAATGTAAATAGCTAAGAAATTCACACACGTTCTGGCAAATGTTTGGAACCCATCTAACACCAACTTAATGTAGATATTAATGTTCTTCACAGTGTAGTTATCTTGCCATTTAGCCAGGAAAACAATGCGGTGGCATACCTCAGTTTCCCCTTTCATACAGCAGATCAAGTTTGTAATGGCTTCTCTACTGTGAAAAGTTCTAAGATTGTTTACAGGCACTCGCTGTGAAACATTAGTATCTTCAGGCTTTTAAACATAAAGTGTGTTCTAATTCAGTAAAACAGCATTACCATACGGATTTCTAGCACCAAGTGTGTTCTCATGTACCACTCCTAACATGTTCAAGGGTTTTTCCAAAAGATCATATACATTGTACCTTCTTACAGGATGTAACATTAGCATTAGCATCAATATTAACATAAAATCTATCACAAAGATTGGAGCTGGTCAGGGTGGATGTCTGACAACTATTCATTATTTTGCAAAGATCTGTAACTCTCCAGTGCTTTCTGGAAAGTAAAAATTACTATGATTAAAGAATTCCCTTGCTGAGCTCTATTCCTTGCTTGTCTGACACATTGTCCCTGAAGAAGTTAATCAAGAAGCTTGGAGTTCCCATAGCAATGTGGAACACTGAGGAATTAACTATTATTAATATTAAGAGAATACGTTATTAGTTTCTATAATAAAACCCTTGTAAATAAGACCGTACATATTTATTATTGTGTTACCGGTTATGAATGGTAAAAAATAAGGTGAACATTTCTAGACCAATAGGACAGTGAATTTCTGTACAATGCTCACTCACGGTACAAGTGGGATACTTTTTTCCAAAGTTGACATCACAGCAAAAGTTTCCAAAAACTCAAATCCCACATCCCAAGGAAGGGTGACAGACTTGTGGCCTGCCCCTGGGAGTGTGCCTTAAAGACCCCGAGCTAGGAAGTGATCAGGCTGTGCCTAGACCTGGTTGGCAGAGGAGCATAGGAGAGCTGCTCCCACCCATCAACATAGCTACGCCTCTCGGGAGGTGGTTTTATCATGCAGATGGGAGAGCTCTCTCCCATCTGATTAGAGAGTCTTCACCAGATGTGCTACAGTGATGCAGCAGCACCACTGTAGCGCTTCTAGTGTAGACTAGCCCTTACTCTCACTCTGCTTTCACCTGGATTTGGAATGAGGCACTTGGAATGACTGTATCTGAGAACTTGAATTCTCTGTGGAGTCCAAAAGAGACAGCTGAAGCATAAGACCAAAAGGAAATTAGATGATTAGCCATGGCTGGCAGTGACAGCCATGACTGCATATTGGATTTCCAGTACTAATGCCAATGTTTAGTGAGACTGAGACTGCCATACTATTTAATGTGAAATAAACAGAGCTGGTGCTTTCGAATTCAATCAAACTAGGGTGAACGGAGAGTATTTGGCATTTCCCATTATAGCAGATGGCAATAAATTCCTCTCCATCCTGCCCAGGGTCTCAAATCTTAGAACACATGTAACACCATATCCAGAATGCATTTCATAGGTCATCAATGACTGCAAATATGTTTCACTGGAGATGATGTCCAGTTCACTAGGCTGCAAAGCAGTTGTGCTGCAATTAAAAAAAAAACCATGTGCAGATTTAGCATTCCCTTTGTGCAAACAGACTCCTTCCACCTCATACTGGGAAGAGTCTTGGACTTGGTGAGTACTGTAGAGAACATATTTCTACCTCAATTTGTCTGCAGTCATCAGTGAATTTTGAATACACATGAGAGATGCCTTTGTTCCCCAAGCACTATAAAATTTGACAATGGGTTGCTTTTGGTCTCATTTATACTAGTGTAAAACCAGAGTAAATTCATATGTTTCATGTTACAGTGACTCAAGATTTACATCTGTATACGTGGGAACAGAGTTTGGCCTCTCTTTTCAGACTTTCATAGACAGTTATCAAACCATCTTTTCACTGAGCTATTCGTGTTTATTTAATTTAACTTTACTTTTGAGCCACTGCCAGCCCTGTCAACTCACTCCCTATTCCCCCCCTCCCACAGAGAAGGAGTGTGACAACTCTCTTCCCATTCTGGGCTGCCTCTTTGTCCCTTCCCCATGCTAACTTCAGTATACAGCCCTTGAAGGCACAGTCCCCAATACCTCACCTTAGACACACAGGGGAGATTGTCTCCCACACTGTTCACTTTTCAAGTTCATACAGGAGAAGAATGTATTGTGGCTCCTCCCATCTTGTTGCCCTCCTACTTGTCAATCAGGAAGGACAAGATGGCCTCACCAATCCAGCCCCCACCTCTGGCTGTCAGAGGACAGAAGGAGTTTGGGGTGCAATATACATGTTTTAAAACAGCATATAACAAATCAAGTATTGCCATAAAGAGAGGAGTAAATTCACACATAAGGATACTTACAACCATAGCCAGGGGAGACACTGTATTTCAGATTCTCCTCTTCTAAACTTTCCCTGGTCCTCTGTAGGAAGGAGGAAAAGGATCCCATGCTGCTCCTTTCATAGCAGGAGGGGATATTTGGGTGCCCAAACTGGCATTTTGATATGTTGCAGTAAAATTTTATCTAGACATTTTTAAAGTTACTCATGTGCACAAGATCAGGCCTTAGAGCCAATATATTTGGTCTGGATCCAGATTTTGGGGATGTTTGGCAACTGGAGCTTCAGTTCAGGACCATTTCTAACAGTAATTACTTTTTTGCCACCATTTTTGTACCATATCACTTGCTATCCAGTATGACGCCTCACACTTTATTACAACTTTCCAGACATCTGCACTGTATTTGATGTGTGAAGGGAGTTTACCATTATTAGTTCCATTACATTGGTAAATCATTTAAAATCTGCCCTATCAAAGTGAGAACATATCCAGTGGTGATCAACAGAACAAAAGACATAGGTCTCATTTTCACTAGAATTTCAGCTACTGGTACACCTGCACCAATAGAAACCCTCAGGGAAGTGTGTGTGTGTGGGGGGGGGGGGGCACACTCATTCTGGGAGCACCTCCCTATAGGCTGGCATAAACTCACTGAGACCCTCAACTCCATTGCCTCCTGCTAGCTGGCTGCCTCTGGCTCCATGTCTTCTGTGGCTCAGTTCTCTAGCCAAGACACAAAGTTCAAACCACTTCTGGGGTATTGTAAACAAGTCAAAATAAACTTGATTATTTATTATGACCCCTTAGGCTACCGAAATCTCCTGCTTGCAAAACCCTACCCTGGGGATTCCCTTGCAGAGCCTACACTGCCCTGTAGTAGCGACAAAGAGTCCTGTGGCACCTTATAGACTAACAGACAAATTGGAGCATAAGCTTTCGTTGGTGAATACCCACTTCGTCGGATGCATGCATCTGACGAAGTGGGTATTCACCCATGAAAGCTTATGCTCCAATACGTCTGTTAGTCTATAAGATGCCACAGGACTCTTTGTTGCTCCTACAGATCCAGACTAACACAGCTACCCCTCTGATACTTGCCCCTGTAGTGTTCTACCCCCTTAATATCTGTCGGTTACCCTAATCATGGGCTTCTCTTGGCCAGAGAGACCTGTCACCACTCCAGTCTCTCCCTCAACTGAACTCCTTAAGTCACTTCTTATGGCTTAGCTCCACCCCCATTGGCCAGGAGCCAATGAGCAATTCACCTACCCAGTAACAGAGTATGACTAATTAGGCTTGCAGGTGAGGGGGGTTAGACACAATTTCCAACAGTGTAGCTCTCCTTAGTTTCAAACTGGAGTAAACTGTGCTTGTTTAAATCACACTGCATCATTGTAAATCATGTTTATGCTAGGTATCTGCACAAGTGCAGCTATACCAGTATCCAATATAGATGAAACCATAGTTTTGCTCGCCTGCCTCATTAGGTTGATTTGGCTTTAAATATCTCCCCTGACAATCATTGGTAAATAATAAGTGTGAATTCACTCATATCTTTATGGCAATGCTTGGCTAGCTACATGTCATTTTAAAATTGCTTATGCTCCAAACTGTTCTTGCAACAACTGACCATTTACTCATGAAGGGAATATGGTCCATCCTGCATTGTCTATTTGTTTACAGATACATTTTACATACTACAGATTTACATTCAAAAAATAAATATTTCACTGTAAAAATTATCACCAGCACTTTATTGTGTCTAATGGATCATTTTTTGTATTTTAGCTTTTTGAGCTGTAATTTTTATCACAGATTTTATATAGCAATTACATACCCCTCCCCCTACCCAAGAAAATGAGGTCTTTGTTTTATTCACAGCAGAGGGTTAGATTACTTCTGTGCTGGTCACCCACTGCACCTGCCATGCTGCTGTGATTCTAGGCACATCTCATTGAACTTCAGTGAAATGGCAGGACATTCAGTAACACAGCAGGTGCATTCTGCTTACACATATCTGGAACATTAGACAGCAGTCAAGCCATTAAGCTGCTTTCCTCAGATTGCATTGGCTGCATGCAGGCACCAGTTACCGGGGGATAAAAATATCAACAATTTTTTCCAGCAGTTGAATTTTCTAAATTAGCCAAATTGCTGGTTTCACTTGTGGCTCTAGAATAGCCACTTGGCCAGCCCCTTGGTGAAGGTTGTGGGGTTAATGTAAGGGCTGTCATGCTGATCTCTATGTGATTTGCCTTTGACTCACCTTGGAACTATTTTTTAAGATTGGATTAAATTGATTAAATGTAAATTGGTTAAAATTAAGATTAAATTGTAGCTTTGTTTTACTGTAAACCCCCACACCCATTTTATGGACTCTCATCGGCATGTTTTAGATGTATTGAGGTTGTATAGAAGTTCATTATACTTTCCTGGCCCAAGCTAGATAAGTAAATTGTGGTGATAGTTTAAGAAATTTGTCTTTCACCATATCTCGTACTCTCTCTCTGGTCTATAATATTCACATGAGTGGTTCAAAGAACCTGGAATCTGGCTGCATTTGCCAAGCTAAGAAGTCCTCTGGCAGAGGCTATTCTCAGCTGGCTCCTGTGCCAATCACCTCCCCACCCAATGAGAAGGGAATGATGACGTGAAGTTGGGTACCACTGCACTAACACAGGTGATATCTGGTCTTTTAGGGGATCATAGCCAGCTCTCATAAGTCATGGCAGGGTAGCTTGAAAATCAGGGAGCCATAATCCACTCCCTGATTTCTTCATTTCTTCCATGCCAAGCAGATCTTGATGCAGGAAAGAATAGCTCCCTATTTCTTGATATGCCTCTTGAAAAGTAGTTGTTCATTATAGGAGTGAGGAGAAAAACTCTGTCGTTCTCTCCACCTAACTGTTTCTTGTTTTTATAGGCTGGCTAAACCAATTCAGTTTCTGTGCATCACATCTAAATCTTTGTCATAAGTCAAAAGGGCTCCCTCCAATCAGTGAGCCTGTGAAACTAACAGAATTGTAGTCCATTCGTTTAAATGATGGACTGCTGATGAGTGTACTAGGTACGGGAGTACATACCACTTGTGCAGCTCGGTGAGCAAGGCCCATGCTGGAAGAGCACACTTGCTCCACTGCTTAAAGTTCTTATTATACCCTAACATTCCATTGCCTTGGAACATTAATTATTCCTGGGGGAATTCTGCACCACTGCGCAATGCAGATTTTTTCAGAAATTAAGGGTACGTCTATACTTACGCGTCCGGTCGGAGGCGCGGGATCGATGTTCTGGGTTCGATTTATCGCGTCTTGTCTAGACATGATAAATCGAACCAGGAAGTGCTCTGCCATCGACGCTGGTAATCCAGCTCGACGAACGGAGTAGGCGGAGTCGACGGGGGAGCCTACGCGCCGCATGTGGACCCCGGGTAAGTGCTTTTTCATTCGAACTAAGATAGTTCGACTTCAGCTACGTTATTCACGTAGCTGAAGTTGCGTATCTTAGTTCGAATTCTGGGGTTAGTGTAGACCAGCCCTTAGGTGCACCCAGAATTTCCTTTCCCCCACAGAAATGGGCTGCAGTGCTGCTCGCCACCACTAGGGGCTACTAGACTCAAGCAGAGCCCAGCTTGCACATAGAAGAGAATGCAGGGTGAGAGGGAGAGGGAACTAGAGAGTTCCTGGAAGCTGCAGTTTCCAGTATGCCCTGAGGGAAGGACAGGGTGGTGCAGAGGAAACTCTGTGCAAGCCTGGGACTGAGCATCAGGCTGTTTCTCCCTCTGGATCCCTGGACTCTGGGAGGGGGGTGCCTGGGCTGTGGGGGGACCTGCAGCTGAGCTCTGCGGGGGGTGAGTGCAGGGGGCAGGTATCTGGGCTGGGGAGGGGCCCACAGTTGGGCTCTGGTGAGGAGGGGGTTCGGGTGTATTGGCTCAGGGGGCCCTGCAGATAAGCTCTGATGAGGAGGGGTTGTCGGTGTCTGGCCCCCTGGCTGGGCTCTGGAGGTGTAAAGGGGGGTAGAAAAACAGGAACTGGGTTGTCATAGGAGTTTCTTTAACTCTCTACCCTCGGGTGAATTTTTGTGTGTGTCTGTATGGTTACAGACATACTTGCTGACAGGTATTTTGAAATAAATTACCAAAATAATTGAAATTGGCGTGATTATGTAGTGTTATTTTGACAAATGAAATTTGCAGAATTTTTAATTTTTTTGCCACAGAATGCCCCCAGGAGTAATTCATGGGGTGACACCAAGAGAGGTACCTGCAAGGGAAGACCAGCACTGAAGGAATTAACAGGTCGCTAATCAACCTATTATCCATATGTTACCCAAACACTTATACGGTGTCCAAGAGGATCAGTAATTCATAGTCTTGAAAATGCAGAGAAGAGGCTACCTTTGTCCTATTGCCCATTTCAATCATTGTCATAAGAATAGATGGTAATTGTGCCAGTTTGTATCCTTGTTATAGTTCTTGTAAAGAGACGAGATTTGTGCATTGCTATTCCATTTTCTCGTTGCAAGCTTTGTCTGGCGGATGAGGCAGAATGGTAATGCTCGGTATAGTCTATGAAAGACTATAAACTTTGGATAGGCTTATAAATAGGGTCCATTCAACTTTGTAAATAGTCTGTATTTTGATTGGTTGGCGCCCGAGCCTTTCTTCACTGGTTGTTTCAGGCTATAAATGGCCAGGAGGGGATGCGGGAGGGGAAGAAAGAATGGTATGGCCAATGAATCAAATTATAAAACATTGAGAAGGTCAAAGCAGTAGAGTTTACTACCGTCATCATCTTTCAAAGAATATATGAGGCATAAAAATTCTGATCCTACACCATATTCTTGTGACAAAGATTATAATGAGAACAAGATATGGCACAAAATGAATCTCTTTTAATGACACTGATGATAATGAGAACAAGAACAAGGTGCAAACATAACCTCTTTGGGTAATAATATTAAAATAAGTATTTTATGGTTCTATTCAGAGAAGGGGGCAGAGGCATCACATGAGAGATAGCACTGTAATCAGGCTCATTATTGATTTCATTCCGGGAAGACAATCACACAATAAAATGTCTATTGCTAATCACTGTTGCTAGATGTTAGATGGATTTGTAACCTGGGCTGTAATTTGTCCCATCGTGGTGGTAAAACTTCTATTGACAGATGGTTAAGGCTCCTGTATAGAATTGAAGAAAAGCCGAATATAAAGTTCACCTGTGAATCCACAATAGTGCAGGGTTCCCACTTACTATCACTTCAGAGTCACTGAGTACGGCATGTAAGCTGCTCAGTTTATAGTTTGTGTCTACCAGCTCCTGCTTCAGTGTAATAATCTTCTTGGGGTACAAGGTCAGAATTCAGAGATCTCTAGGAGCCCTGTGTCTCATTCATCTTAAAGGCAAAGAATCACAGAAATCAGAGATGGAAGAAAATGTTTTCATGTAGTATAATCATCAGGAATCTGTGCAGCATTATTCCCTGCACCAGAACCAACTCTGCATAAGGAAAGAGTGGGAGGCTTCTTTGTGAACCCATTTCCCAGAGGTCTGTGAAGGATGGGCTTGTGTTTAGTGCGAAAATCAAGGACGGAGTTGAAATTAAACTGCCTGGCCCTGGCAGAAGCAGCAGAAATTGCAAAGGGCTCTAACATCTCCCCACAAAAATCAAATCAAGTTGTGTTTTGCATCATCAGCGGCAATCAAATTGTAGTTTATTTTACTACAAAATCTTCTCTGACTTGGCTTGAAGGTCAAACTATTATTTGCCTTTCTGGCAAAAATAACTGCCTTTGAACTATCTGAATACAACCAGTAGCTTGCAAACCTTATTCACCCTCATAGAATCAGATCAAACTGTGTCTTGCAGCAGCAGGCACTAAAATTGGCTACGCAGCCTACTCTGGGTTGGCTGGAAAATTAAACAACTGCTTGCCCTTCTGGCAAAGATAACAATTTTTGAACTTATCTTTGAATTTATCAGAGAACTAACTAACAGACAACACATTCAAAGGGAGGATAAGCAATGCACCTCTTTCTGGCCCCAACCTTTTCTCCCAAAGCATTATTTGTGTGGCTGACATTGACTCATTTCTTCTCTTCTGACTGACAGCTCAGTTCTGTCCTTCCATTCAGCCCCTACTTCTACCTCCACCTACCCTGGGGCAACTCAGTTCCCTTTTGTCCACTCAGGCAGGACCACCCCCCTCTGTGGCAATTCAATGCTACTGTGTTTGATGTCACACAGCCTGCCCCCACACCCTGTTGTCCATATCAGATGAGCAGGAAACCAGACACTCTCATTTGGCTAGATATTACTTTCATTAGTCCAGAGCTTGTGGGCCACTAGATTTTTCCCAGTCGCCTGGGACTGTCAGTTTTCTGGAGTCTGACATTAATTGTCTCTGTGTATGGCTCCAAGATTAGCTAGGATATTTGTTGCTGTACCTAAGTCTTTTTTTGGCATTCTGTTTTTCAGGTTTGCCCTCCAGTCAGTATGTGTGTCAGGTTATTTCCGCTTGGGTGTACAAGGCTGTATTTTTCCATTTATTTTCTGCCTACATTTCTAGCCATTCATTATAGTTCCATTTGTATTGTGATGCATGTAGGCACATGTAATTTATACAGTATTCCTAAGACAATCTTTCCTTTTTTTTTTTTTTTTTTGGTCAGGCATGGTTTACTTGTGTGAACACAGTACTGGGAGCCAGGCATTCTTATGTTATGTCCCAGCTCTGTTAATTATATCTACTATGGCTTTGACAAATTATTTAAATTCTCTACTTCATCTGTAAAACAAATGTAATGCTGTGCCTCTGGCTGGGTCGTCATCAGTGGGGACTGAACCTGGGACCCCCGGACCTCAAAGCATCTCTACTGTCTGAGCTAAAAGATGCAGCTCTATTAGCTGTGCCTATAGTAGGTTCACCAGCCTTTTTGAGCGTCCCAGCTATCACTAAATTAGATCAGTATGACATGAAGTGGGTATGGGCTACATAAAAATATTGACACTTACGTGCCTTGCAGGTATAGTGTGGAGCTCAATGAGATATTGTTTGTAAAGTGTTTTGAAGAGGAAAAGGGCTACATATTGTGATTGTCCTTACAATGCCAACATTTACGTACAATTGTGGTATCTGAGATACCATGGTTATTTTCTAGTATATGGCAAAGCTGTACTATCTCAAACACCACTGTAGGCAAATACTGACTATTTGACGGCAACCAGTAAATAGTCTGTGCTAAATGTTATCATCAGTGTTGATTTTCTTTCTGTGCCTGCATTATTGGAATTGTGTCCCATCTTTTCCTAGACACTCGGGAACTCCTGTCACACTTTGAGTAAGAGGAACATATGGCTGCAGTGAGCACCTCCTGTTGCCAACCAGTGTCAGGTTAGTACTACCAAGATGTGCTTGACATCCCCGATAGCAAGGTGAAAGGGTCTTGTCCATAAACATTGCCAGAGGTACAGACAACTATTGTTTGCGTGTTTGCTTTTGACTAGAAGAAAGATCTGCAGCTCCCACAGTTTACTGATATATGCAATGTGCGAGAACGCACACAGTTACTTTGCTTGTCACATGGACCTGTAAAGAGTCTTACACAGGCATATACCCTAGAGAGCAGTTACTAGGAATATGTAACTATCCAGAAACGGTGTTTTGCCTAACTCTGGCACTCACACAGCCTCCATTACTGTAGTATCTGAGCATTCACAATATTATATTACTCCCTCCCTCCCTCCCCCCCCCCCAAGAAAAACCGCTGTGAGGTAGAGAAGTGCCATTATCTCTATTGAGGTACCTGAGGCACAGAGAGACTAAATGACTCATCCAAGGTCACACAAGAAGTCTGTGGCAATACACAAGATGAAGCCCAAATCTCCCAAGTTCCAGCCTGGCACCCTAAGTCCTGCACCAGTGTATTGAGAGGTATGGACACACTGAGCCAAATTCTTCTTTACTTAACCAGCACCGACTCATTGACATCAGTTGGTTGCTTCATAACAGTGAGGGCAAAATTTGGCCCATTGGCTTTATTCACTGACCATGTACAGAAATTGTAATGACTAACCTTCCATAGCATTCCCACACAAAAGACTATACTCAGAGAACATTCAGATTACATGGTTGCTTAGCCCTTTGGGGCAGGGACAATCTTTTGGTTATGTGTTTATACAGCATTTAGCACAATGAGGCCTCTAGCCATTACCACAGTGCAAATAATAATGACAACAATAAGCATTCAAGAGTGAGGAAATGCCAAAGTTAAGGCTACACACATTGGGGATGATGGACATAACTAAGCTCTATCTCATCCTCCATCCCAACACCGCAACCCTAATCCCAGCCTGGTGTGGAGAGGAGGCTCTGGAGGAGCAGCAGTGGAGAGTGAGCCCACCCCACACTCACCCCACACTGATGGCTCCTGTCCTATGGTACTGGGCCCAGCTCCTCACTCTGGGCATTGTAACCGGTGCACGGGGTCCCAACATCACTCAGTTTTGGCGTGGCCACCCTCTGTCATGACACAACAGCCAGTGGGAAGCTGGGCCCAGCGCCATGGGACAGGAGCCTCCACTGCGAGATGAGTGCAGGGCGGGCTCGCTCGCTAGCCCCACCCTTTCCCCCAGGTCCTCCCCTCCACACCAGGCTGGGAGAAGCGTGTGTTTGCCTGTTTTGCACCTGCAGTTTCATGATTTCTGTGGGTGCATCTGAACCCATGAACCCACACTGGACTTGCCCTGGCATAAAACTCAAGTTTCACACAGATTCTGGACCATTACTTAGAATGAATTTAAATGTCTAGAGCTTCTTTTGCTTATTTCTATATTCACCAGTCTCCCTTTCATGACATTAGTAATACTCATAAATAGGGCCCTACCAAATTCAGTGTTGTAATTGTAGGGGCCTGACCCAAAAAGGAATGGGGAGGGGTGTCACAAGGTTATCGTTGGGGGGCGGGGGGGGGGGTTGCAGTATGCTACCCGTACTTCTGCGCTGCCTTCAGAGCTGGGCAGCGGGAGAGCGGCGGCTGCTGGCCGGGAGCCCAGCTCTGACGGCAGAGCTGCTGCCAGCAGCAGTGCAGAAGTAAGGATGTCACGGTATGGTATTGCCACCCTTACTTCTGTGCTGCTGCCTGCAGAGCTGGGCGCCCTGCCAACAGCTGCTGCTATCTGGATGCCCAGCTCTGAAGGCAGCACAGAAGTAAGGGTGGCAGTACCATGACCCCCCTAAAATAACCTTGTGACCCCCCCCCCACAACTCCCTTTTGGGTCAGGACCCCCAATTTGAGAAACACTGGTCTCCCCCGTGAAATCTGTACAGTATAGGGTAAAAGCACACAAGACCAGATTTCACAGGGGAAGACCACATTTCATGGTCCGCGATGCATTTTTCATGGCCATGCATTTGGTAGGGCCCTACTCATAAAAGCCTCAGAAGTGTGCACAAGTGATGTGTTTACCCATTACTGCCATAGAAAAGAGGTTTGGGCCAGATTGTGAGGTCCTCTGCAAATATTCTTTTGAGGTTAGCCCCAGAGTAATTAAAGATACCTGTTCCATGAAAGGGAAACGATCTTAGACTAAGAAAAGCTGCAATGTGTTTTTTCCCCATTGGCAATGAGAGAAAGCAGTAATTGCTCTGAACACTCGCAAACCAGCTACTAGTGTCCCCCATGTTAAAAGAAAGATAAGTAAACATTAATTTCTGGTGGACCATGGTCATCGTACATACTGACCCATATTGTCTCACTGTTTCCTTGTACTCCCGTCTGTCTGAATCTGTTGTGTCTTGTTTTATACTTAAATAATAAGTATAAGAACTTAAATAATAAGTCCTCTGGGGCAGGGACCATCTTTTTTTTCTGTGTTTGTACAGCGCCCCAGAAGGTAAAATACAATGATTAAGTTATTGGATCTGCAGCCTACTATTTTCTTTTGATTCATTAGAAAAATTACAACCTTTAGGTGGAGGGGGAGGCAAAAGGGGACAATATACAATAGCTCTGCTTTTATTTTTGTGGCAGCCATCTTCCTGCTTTTCTTTCATCTGTGGCAGCCTCCATGCTAGCATGTCTGCTCATAATGACTTTGTACCTTCTCCTGTAATGTTCTGTATGCACAGAACACCCTGCCAGAATCCATCTGCAAGGCCACTACTTTGTCCTTCAAAATTGCATCTCAAAATCGACCTTGATACCCATGGTTGACTGCCTAATGATCATGACTAAGCAGGTGGCTTCTGACAGATCCATTAAAATTTCCTGTTCACTTATTTGTAAATTTAAAAAAACAGAAGGCTGTAAATTATGCACACAGTTAATCTATGCAGCCTTGTGTTCCTGGTGTTCTTATTACTGTCCCCCTTGTCATTCCCTTCTCCCCACCCTCTCTCCTTCTGTTCTTCATCCACTTGTCAGATCTTATCCTTAGTTAGACTGTAAGGTCTATGGGCCAGGGACCATCTTTTATACAGGCAAACGAATCCCTGTTACCAGGATAAGCAAATGGCAGCTGCTCCAGGTCAATTAAGACACCTGGGGCCAATTAAGATCTTTCCAGAAGGCAGGGGAACAGCTAGGTTGATTGGGACACCTGAAGCCAATCAGGGGCTGGCTGAAACTAGTTAAAAGCCTCCCAGTTAGTCAGGTGTGTGGGTGTGTCAGGAGCTGTAGGAGGAAGCCATGCAGTTGGAGAGACTGAGCAGTACAAACCATATCAGGCACAAGGAAGGAGGCCCTGAGATAAGGGTTAAGTAGATCTTGAGGAAGTGGGAGCTGCTGTTGGGAAGTGGCCCAGGGAATTGTATGTGTCCTGTTTCTAAAAAGTCAGCTACCATAGCTGATACTATTAGGGTCCCTGGGCTGGAGCCTGGAGTAGAGAGCGGGCCCGGGCTCCCCCCTTTGGCCCCTGATTAATCACTGAGACTGGGAGACAACAGAGACTGTGCAAGGGAAGGTAACTTCTCTTCACCTCCCTTGCTGGCTGATGATGAAAATGGCTCAGTAGGCTGTAACCCTTGCCTCTAGAGAGAGAAGGGCTACGTGGAGGGTCACAGTGAGCCTCTGAGGCTAGTGAAATCTGCCAGGAAATGCAGGATCCACGGAGACAAGGACAGAGCTTTGTCACAAAATTATATTTATATATATATAATCTTTGAACATGCCCAGCACAGCAGGATCCTGATCAAGACCTCTGGGTGCAACTGTTATAAACATAACACATAATAATAACTAGAGGTGGTTGGAAAATGGTCATGCTATTGTGCAAAAAATAATCATAATCATAATATGAAGGGGCTAACAAAATAGACTTCTGGTCAAACTCTCTGCCATTTGAAATCGATGCAATTTACATCAGAAGAGAATATGGCCCGGTTGGCCTTCGGGCCTCAAATAGCCAGGACCCAACTGGATGAAAGGAGGGGGGGGGGGACAATGATGCTTCCTCCCACCTGCTACAGAAAAGGATCGTAGAAGACAAGTAGCTTTGTGAAGCTCTGTCTGTCTCTTGTGACCAGTTCTCCAGGGAGTGAGGGGTAGGGTCACAGTTCTTCCTTTAGCGATCCCTACTCAGAATGATCAAGTGGTGAGTGCTCCTGCCTGCAATAGGATTTCTATAGCTTCCCTTCTGCATCAAACTCCTAACATTGGGGAAATATTGTGGTGTGGTAAACCACAAAGGATTCTGCGGAGAAATTAAAAACCCAGTCATACCAGTCAATTCTCTCCAGTTGTCTTTATCACTTTCTCTTCATTTTCCAGTCCCTGAGATTTCTCTTGTTTACATTCTTCTTTTCTTAATCTTCTAGCCAGTTTAGCTCCCAGTTATACTAAGTAGCTTTTAAGTGAAAAATGAAAACTTTGATCTAGCCCCAATTTACTGCTTTCAAAGAAATGCAACATGATTTATTGATATTTACTGTATGCATGATATTTGGTTCTCATGACCTCCTCTAGGAAATGAAAGGGTTAAATAAATCAGACAGCCCAGTGATTCTATTCTAGCCCAGTGTGTTGCTGGGAATTTGGACCGGGGCCATGACATGTCTTTGAAGCTCTCAGTGCTTTTATATTTTGTTTTCTCTAAAAGCCTAGTTAACACAAAGCACATTTCCTTCAGAGCCTCTAGTCAACTCTGCATTTCACTTGGCTTCTATTTGATTCCCAGACTGTTTCTAATTGATTTCCATTAATAAGGTGCAAGTGTGGTTTTTTCAGATGCAAAAAGAAACAAGTGATATGAAACATGTAAAGTTTCTTTGGATTCCAGTCCAAATGTTTGATTCCTTTTAGCGTATTCCCTATAGGGATTCCTGGGGGGATTGCACCATCATTTGGCCTGACGTTTTTCTTCTGAGTCTGCATTTCTTCAATTAAAACTCTGGCAGCAAAGTGAACTTTGTTGCCTTTCACATAGCAGTCAGTTTACTTTGATAACACTCAACAGTTATACTGTGAACTCAAATTATATCATATTTTGCATTCTAACTACGTTCTCCCCTTTCTGTAAATCTTTTTCCGAGCTTAGGCCATGCTGTTTTCCTGATATTTGCAGTCACTGAATCTTAATTTTATTTCTGATCGTTCAAATTTTCTTGTAACTGCCCAGAGAGGAGAAATCATAAAGGCGACATGATTAAAAATGCAGAGCCTCTACAGATTGCTCCAAACTATGAAAGATGATGCTGTAAAGAGACCAGTTTAAGTATTGTACCATATTACTGGCTATTTACAGATTTTTAAACTCCTATGCACTTCCACGCTTTAAAAATAATCTGAGGCAGAAATGCTCATGGCTTGATTCTTCACTGCCTTGCACCTTGAGTTGTCATTTCCAGCGTTCTGACTTGGCAGCACACTGCATCCACTCTGCTCAAGTGTAAATGACAACATACGGTACACAGCACAGTTGAATCAGGCTCTGCTTGGGGAAATACATTTTGATAAAATTGTTTTTGTTTGTTTGTTCTTTAGTTTCATGAAATCCTAATGCTACATTTGTTAGGGCTGGCTTCGGCAGTGTAAGGTTGTATGAGTCCTTTGATAACCATGACAGGATTGTCCCTATCTTAATCTGCCCTACCATGTTCTGCAAACCTAGTTTACAGAAGAATTGAAAAGTCTGAATTTATTCCCAGCAGTACAACAGTGTGTATTTGTATTTTAATGTTGCATCAATTCCCCATAGCTTCATGGTGCACTAATAAAATACCATGTGAAGATGCAAACATTATGGATTGTTTTGTCGGGGTTGGACAAATCCAGAGGCTGACCCTGAATACTGTACCGTGTCTCCAAATCTCACCAAGCCATTCTAGGGGGCCAGATCCATAAGGGCTTGATCCTACATGCATACTGATTGCCTTTAACACTCACTGATGCTAACAGTTATTGAAAACGCTGAGCAGCACACAGGAAGTCCTCAGCACTTGCCAGCATCAGGCATTAAATGCAGATAGCCTAAGAGAGAGGCAATGCCACAAATCCTATTGAGGACTAATCTAAGCTTATCTCCAACATATTTTGTAGTTAATAGGAAGTGGGCTATCGATAAGAGGTGGTGTTTCTGTTTATTGAAGGGGTTCAGCCGGAGTGAACGAGCCAAGCTAGGAATCTATCACGGTGAGCTGTGTCCTTTCCAGGGCAAGTCCTGAGCTGGATGAGATACAGAGGATTTTTTGGGCCCCCCGCCACTGACACAATATGTTCCACCTGCCTTTTTGTTTATCCTGCAATGACCTTGTACCAACAATAGACATTCTCAGGATCATGGGGCTTGGTTATTTTAACTCCCACTCAGCAGGGCTTCGAGCCGTTCTTCTCTGTTCATACAGCAGAATGTTTGCTCACTAGGGCAGACTGATTATGAGTTAGAACAGTTTGTTTTTAAAGCCCCCCCCCCATACAGTAGGGCCTGGCTATATTACGGACCCCCTACTTGAGCTTCCTCCTGGGGGGTATCTGTTCTCTGAAACCACCTGCATTTTAGAGACCCGTCATTACCCCTGAGGACAGCAGGTGATCACACGATTACTGCAGTAGCCCCTGCGAAGTAGAACACGCTGTCTCTCAACATCCATTATATCCACCCAACCTTGCTTCTCAACAACACTCGAAACCTTTTCTTCTGCTAATTTATTCGTGACTGTTGTCAGACCTCATACACACAACCTTCCCTTTACCCTGCCCTAGGCCCCGAATTGGAAGGGTATTTAAGCACATGTCTAAGGCTTGGTCTACACTGGGGGGAGGGGGGTGCAGGTCGACTTACAATACACAACTTCAGCTACGCGAATAGTGTAGCTGAAGTCGGCGTATCATAGGTCGACTTACCTGGCCGTGAGGACGGCGGCGAGTTGACCGCTGCCTCTCCCCTGTTGACTCCGCTTCCACCTCTCGTGGCGGTGGAGTTCCGGAGTTGACGGGGAGCGCGTTCAGGGATCGATTTAGCACATCTAGACAAGACACGATAAATCAAACCCTGATAGATCGATCACTACCCGTCGAGCCAGCGGGTAATGAAGACATACCCTAAGTAAGCCTATGAGTAGCTCCATTAACGTCAATAGGAATACTCACATGCTTAACCCTAGTCACTAGTCTAAACACAGGGCCATGCTCTGTCTTTCATGGGGGGGGTTCAGTTTACAGGGAGGCTTTTAAGATTCCATTGGTATTTTGGGGTTTTATAATGGTTTTATTGCTTTTGTTATGGATCACACTTCACCGCAGTGAGGACGTGGGCATTTTATTAAAAAATTAATCAGACTATAGAAACAGGAGACAAACCATGTACAGAATTTATAGACAGAGAGAGCCAGTGATCTGACTGCTCTATGCCTCCACCTTATAACACTGACTATGCAGCCAACAAATACAGTGCCCGAGTATATTTTCCTATCCTTGTATACAGTATCTTTTGCTCGGCTGCTGTTGAATGCTCATGTAGAACGAGTGTCCAGGAACACTTTTTACCCTCTGTGCCTAGCTCGGATATTACAACTATTTCTTTCAGATTTGGACCTTGCCTCCGGTGTCCAGGCTCTTTTCATATCAAGCCTGGATGGCTTCAATAAGCTCTACACGTGTCCATGCTTTAGGTCAACCTAAGCTGATGCCAAATGTGGCAGCACACTTATTAGGTGATGCTTCTTGGTGGCTACACGACACCTGTACCTTATGATGTGTACCAGCTGTGTATTGGTTTCTGGATTGAATTTAAGGCACTGGGGTTTTGGTGCTGACTAGCACTGACGAGCTTGGGCCCCTGAGGGACCATCTTTCCCCTCATGCCACCTTGCAAGCAGAGGAGGCACTTGAGCTGGATCTTTCTTGATTTCAGAGAAAAGCGGTGGGGGGGGGGGAGGGGAGGGAATTTTCTGTGAGAGGCCCTCAGCTCTTGGACAGATTTCCCCTACAGTGCAGGAGAGCCTGGGGCTTTTGACCTTCAGAGCATGCTGTGGGCTGCCCTTGATGGTGAATTGATCTGGTTGTGTTGTCCTGGCAGTTTCATTTTATTTTTGTATTTATCATGTTTTGAATAGATACCCCCTCCCCATTTTATCAAAGAGCTTCTGACCCTTTGAGTCTAATGTTCTAAGCATGGGACCAGGAGCCTCAAACCTCTCCATTTTAACCAACACTCTCATCGAAGGTCTCTTCTGCAGCCACGAGACAGTCAAAGCTCTGTGCTTCAGCTTCCCTTTCTGCAGAATTAAGATTAAAATACCTACCTCCCAGGGTTGTCTTTAGAATTAATTAGTTAATGTGTGCACTAGGTTTTGGAAGATGAGTGAAATATAAATGCTAAGCATCATTATTATTTTTATAGAAAAATCCTTTATAACTGATTAGGAATGAAATCTATACAAATTAGAATTCCATTCAAATTACTATAAACAACCCATAAAATTTAATAGAGAACGTTATCCCTGCTATAGAAGCTAGTTGTTGGTTTAAAAATTATATAAAAATGAAAAAATCCTGCAATTTAATATCCTAAGGACATGTGACCAATAATTCCATATTTTAACAGCTCTCTGGAAAATTGAGAGGGAAGCTTTCCAAACAAACACCTAGTTTAAATCTTTGTTGAGTTAACTTTAAATCATGGCCACACATTTATACTCCTTCCTTGTTGGCAGAGCAGCCCAGAGCTACAAATTACCTGCAAAATTCTGCATTTTTAATAAAGGACATTTTGTGAAAACAGCAGTGTAATAACTAGGTAATTTAAATATTCAGGAGAGGTAAGCAATAAACTGGAAGGTTGCTAAACTATCGGAGTTGTATCTTTCACTTTGAGAATGTACAAGAGGTTTACTATAGAATACCCAAGTGGACTTGAAATACCAGATCACAGGATATTAACCAGATGGACTCACAGAATCAGCATCAACATTTTTAGACAGACCTGTCTAACTTTGTTGCCCATTTCCCCAAACACAACTGACTCCTGTTCACCATGAATTACATCACAACGTACAAGGCTGAGGTCATGATTTTGGGGAGGATATGCAAAATTATGTCATATGGTGCATGTTGTGTTACATCCGTTTATATTTCCAAGGCTATCTTCATAAAAGGGCAGACATATGTCTTAAAATTAAATCTAAGACTCTCCTTTAGGTTTCTCGTTCCCCTAAATGGGGGAAGGTCTATGGTCATAGTCTTTGCTGTGGGGTTCTCAGGCCAGCTCTGAGGATTCCAATATTTTAGCAGGCGTGCATGAAATTCCTTAGGTACTGTACCACTGAGGGGCCTGCAAGTGCCCAGGGTAAGTGGTGAGACGATTTTATCCACGTTTACTTTCTCACGGGATATTCACATACATATGTAAAAGTGGGTGGGCAGGAGAGTATCCCATTATGTGCCTTCACCCAAATATAGTGTACCCACTGATCAAGTACACAATTACATCATTCCAGGAATTGATCTGGATGTTGATAATTCCACGTACAATATAATGCAAGAAAATCTGTGCTTTGGGATTTGCATCACATATCTCAGAAATACTACCTAAAGGAAATGTTACCTTTATGGAATGACAACTAGAAAATGGCATTGCCCTAACAGTTAAGTAAATATTTTAACAAACAAACCAACATAGACACACTCACCCATTATGGCCCTAATTCTTCTAGATGCTGATCACCTTCAACTTCCATTGAAGTCAACAGAAGTTGAGGACAATAATATAACCTACTAATCAGTGTACTTTATGTTACATGTTCCCCCTTTGTTCCTGATTCACAAAGTATGTAGGTCTGTTACAGCCTCCCACTACAGAGCATTTTTCTTTAGCTCAAAATGTAGAGACTCATGCTTTCACCAGTAAAGGTCCCCAGTTCAATCTCTGATGTAGGCTAAGGTGATGACCACCACATTTGCACCTCTCAGGATAAAATCCTATAGAAAGCATCCCCATTTTTTGAGCCACTGGCATCTTTATGAGAAGGGTACATGCACATCTCTGTCACTTTACATTATAATCAAACTTCTTTCCGTTTTGCTTTAGGGAATAAGCTGATCCCCAAATGAAGTCAGAAAAATGTCCCTGCATGTTATAGTACACAAGAGTAGTCTACAAATTTAGGTGCATAATGGGAGCTCTGTGTCATCCCTGAAGCATCTGACACAAGAGTTGGAACTATGAATGGAATAGCAGACCATTAGTCTGTTCTGGAATGGCTGTTCCAATGTTTTACAATATACCCAAGAGAGCCTAGCTCAGGAAGGTGTTCCGAGAGGTTTGCTCTCCTTACTACCCAGTTATCAAATAGCACTGATGCTGAGACATAAAGAGATCTCCAGACTTGGGGTCAGTGATTCAACTAAAATTCTGAAGGGCTAAAAATAAACTCTCAATTCCTAAGCAATATATCTGTGCAAATTGTTTATATTGGAAGTATGAAATATAGCAGGTCTGTTAAATACATAGAAATTACTCATCTCTGAAAGCTAACAAGCAAACTGAGATATTAGCAAGTATTTTCATATAATGGGAACTCTGTATGGCAAACCATGTGATCATCTTTAAACCCTGAGTACAAAATTGTACCAATAATTCATGTGTTTAGTTCATTCACATTCTTAACCATGAATTAAAAAAATATGAGAATCTTTAATTGTCTGCATCATTCTTCTTAATGAGTATGTTCTGGAGTACCATAATGATGATATAGGTTTATGAAACACACATCCATCTTCCCTTAATAAGAGAGAAGGAGAAGATAACAGTAATATTGGTTAATTATTGCATGCCGTTTCACAGTGGAAAAATTGACTCACAGAGAATTACGACCTCTTTGTGAATGCACTGTGCAATACCTACAAGAGGTATAGACCTCGAGGATGTAGAACTGAGCACATACCAGGGTTCAGTCCTGTGCTAGCAGCCGAATATAAAAAATACCAACAAATGTGCCAAAGAGACCCTTTTCCGGAAGACGCTATTGCAGCAGGACAGCCCTAGCTAACAAGCTTCAAGAAGAAAGATGACAGAAATGGAAAGAATTGATTGAAGAAATAGATGTGATCCACACTAGTAGAAAAGCATGGTTGACCATTCGCAAGTTGAATAATGATCCAAAGAAAGTAGAGCAACACCACGACCTCACAGCCAGTCAGGTGGTACAACAATTACTGCTCTGCGGGAAAGCTCTGAACAAGCAGTTTAAAATATGAATTAGATAGTAAACTGATCTGGAAGAAAATCAGTTCAGCATGCCATAGACACTAGATGAACTCTGTGCCAGAATAAGTCACATGAAGAATGGCAAAGCATCTGGACTCACCAATGTAAGCACGGAGCAGATTAAGCATTTTGTTCCTGTAACCAAGTTAAAAAGGCATAATTTGGTTATCAATTACTCATCAACCCTTAGAATACCTAAATTATGGTGATAAGATCATGTAATAGCTCTATTGAAGCCCGGAAAGGATGCCTCTGACTCAAAGAACTTCAGCCCAATATCACTTGTATGCCACCTTTATAAATGCCTCATTCTCAGTTGCCTCTCACCTCATATTGGACAGCATCTAATACCAGAACAAGCTGGGTTTAGACCAGGCAAGTCCTATACTGGCCAAATATTAAATATCACCCAGCATATCAAAGATGGATTCCTTCCAAAGAGGGATGATAACAGGTGTTGTGTTCGTAGATCTATCAGCAGCACATGATTCAGTCAACCAGCAAAACGTGCTTGCCAAAGTCTATGATATGACACATGGCTACCACCCGATCGCTTCTGAAGAACAGAGGTTTTTACGTAGAACTGTGCAAGAAACAGCCGCTGGAGATGACAATGAAATGGCCTCCCATAGGGCAGTGTGTTAGCACCAAGCCCCTTCAGCACATATACCAATGACCACCCATACAGAGCAATATGAAGAGCTTCATTTACACTAATGATCTATGCATCACGTCACAGGAGAAGGACTTTGTCACTGTCAAGAATAGACTAACATGTGCACTGAGCAACCTCTCAATTTATTACAATAAGAACCAGCCTCATGCCAATCTGACCAAGACACAGGTGATGGCCTTTCTCCTACACCATCTAGAAGCCAAGCAAAAACTAAACACCGCCTGGGATGGAATCCCACTGTAATCATCTGAGCCTTTTATACCTGGGGGTGAGACTGGACCGGACACTTTCCTTCAAAGCACATGTAGAGAAGATGAAAGGGAAAGTTAACACCTGTAACAATATCCTCCAAAAGATGGTCACCTCCAAGCGGAGAGCCAATCCAGTTACTTTGCGGACGACTGCTATCACCTTGTGCTACTCCATAGCAGAGTATGCATGTCCAGTATGGGAACAATCCATCCATGCTAAGTTATGGATAACTTTGCATTTACTCCTGCGATCCAACTGTATAGTAAGCTATCACCCTCTCAAGTCACTTATGTACACTGCTCTCAAACCATAAGTGTCCAGTATGAAAGGGGTTTTAAAACACAGATAAGCCAAAACAGGAACAGTCACCAGAGCCTTTTTCAACTCTGAAAATAGTACATCACACTCTGAGCGCTGAAATTGTTTCCCTTTCTCACCCCGTCTATGCTGTGGCTTTGCAATGTTGGCAAACCCACAGATAAATCTTCAGTAATAGGAACAGAGCCCTATAAAACACTGCACAGCTGTGAGGGCCCAGGGGGTTGGCTAACTCTGTAAAGCCTCCATTTTCTTTTTGACAGTGGAATTTCCCTCCTCACTAATTGTGTGCCACAGGTAAATTACCCCTTTCTGGAACAAGTCACATTTCTGGGGGTTCAGATTCAAACTCGCCATCTTCAGCTTATCACAGACTATTTGCTCAAATGTTTTAACAGGTAGCAGGATATCACCTAGGTATAACAGACAGGCTGAGAGGGGCATACCATGAAATTTCCTCTCCATTAGCTTCTCAAACATGGCTGGTGCATTATACAAGCCAAAAGCCATCACTTCAAATTGCTACAAGTCTTGTCCATCTGTGAAAGCAGTTTTTCCCCCCTATCTTCTGGTATCCACTTCAACTTGCCACTTTTAAGAACCAGTGTGGAAAACCAGACTGAACCTGCTACAGCATCCAGGGTATCATCCATTTGTGGTAATGAATAAGAATCCTTTAAAGTGACTTCATTAAATTGTCTATAGTACATACCGAATTACGTGCTGCCATCCTTTTTCTTAACCAGAACTATGGGTGAGGTCCAAGGACATATTGAAGGCTCCGTTATGCCTTCCCAACACATTTCCTTGATGGCCTGTAGTACCTCTTCCCTCAGTTTCATCCAGTATCAGTATTGTGGTGGACCAGTGCAGTACAACCTATATCTTTGTTGGTTTGAAAAAACAACTCCTGATTCCGAATCAGAAAGTCCCTTAGACTGGTCTGTTGTTCCCCATTTAAATCTACAGTATGACACTGGAACAAGTCCAATAGAAACCCCGGGAGCTCACCTTCGCCCCTGTTCCTTTGTAGTTTTCTTCTATACCAGTATTTACCAGATCCCCTGGTTGACATTTCATATCTGCCGTCCCCTTTTTTATTATTTGCTCCTTACCCAAAACTTTCAGCAAATGAACAGGGATCACTTCTTGTTTCAGATCCACAAGAGCTTTAGCGGCTACGATTCCCCCAAGACCCTGGGTCTCCAAACAGGTTTCAACCACTCCCCATCTTTCCCTAGCTGGAAAGCTACTACAGCTTGTAGTCATTATAATGATTTCTGACCCATGGGGCAGGATAATTTATTCACTGCAAACCAATTGCCTACAAACTCTTTGTGTCTCCTGGGCCATATCTTTAATGGGGATTTCCACAGACTGAATTTGTAAGACACCTTTTCTGGCATTGATTACACAGTTATTAGCCATAATGAAATCCAAGCCAATTATTAGCTCATCCATTTCAGCCACCTAGACTTCTTGCTCAAATCCCAGAGGTCCAGTCTTCAAACCCAATTTCCCCAGTTTACTGACAGGTGCCCTTGCCCCAGTTGCTGTCTCCATTGGAGACCAATTAGGCAGTTCAGTTTTGGATCCCCTAGTCCCTCTCCTTTTTAACGTGTCTGATCTAACAACTTATGCTTGAGCCTGTCAGCTATCCCTATACGCATCACAGATCCCACTACACCCTCGATAGCCAAACTCCCTTTATTGATGTTTAACTGCCCAGATCTAAATAAAAACTGTGGAGCTGATCCTTGTACCTAAGTTTTGCCCCTTCAGCTTGCTGTCATCTGATTTCCCAGAATGGGAGAGAGGCTTTCACTACACATCTGTGACAATCTGCCTTAAATTTATAATAATCCTCCTTTTTGTGACCAGTTTTGTCACTCTTGGCAGCGTTTAGCTGAACTGCTTCCTTTAATTGTTGCCTTATTCCAATTTCCCTTGTTTCACAAGCCAAATTTCTCATTTGTTCTAATTGTTCAATATGGTCATGAACCAGATTAGAATCCCCTCCATCATCCATATTCAACACAGAGCCATACTTACAGGCTTACGTATTTCCTCACTAGCTGCTACTTCCTGGGGGAAGGATAGCTCAGTGGTTTGAGCATTGGCCTGCTAAACTAGCAGTTGTGAATTCAATCCTTGAGGAGGCCATTTAGGGATCTGGGGCAAAAATCTGTCAGGGGACAGTACTTGGTCCTGCTAGTGAAGGCAGAGGACTGGACTTGATGACCTTTCAAGGTTGTTCTAGGAGATTGGCATATCTCCTATTATATATATATATATATTCCTCTACTGGTGCACTGCTGCAAAAAAAATTCACGTTCAAAGATTCAAATTCTGTAGCAAATTCCACAGCCTCTCAGAGCATCTCTGGTCTTCTTTCACCGATCCTGATCTGCAAGTCCAAGTCCAGCTGGACTATATGTTGGTCCATTGCCTATCTATAATCTATCCTAGAAGGCCTTGGTGGAATCCAGATATGCCAAAAACACAAGCTTCTGCAGGCCCTCTGCCAGTTCCGGTGGGGTTTCTTCTTTCCCTTTCCTTGTAGCCCTTACCTGTGCCCTGCTAGCTTAGATTGACGGCTAACTCCAAACCACATGTCAAGGACTAACACCAAGTCTGGATAACTCCATCTCTTTGCTGGTGGTAATTTCTGAAGCACCATCAGAGCTGGTTCATACAAGTTGGCTGCTAGCAAACTCTCTTTCTGTCCCTCCTCCCGGCTGTTCATTTGAGCTACAATGTTGAATTGAACCAAATAAGCCTCATGAGGATTTTTTCCCTCAAGATAGTGGGATTTTGCATTATGTGAGCTGGGACAGTCTGATCTCTCTCCTCCAGGCCTCTGTAGGTTACATATGGGGTAAAAATGGCTGTAAATGTCTAGTCTTACCCAAGTTCTCTGGCTGACCCCAGCTGTTATCCAGGTGGCTGTCTACCATTATGGTCAGACAGGGACCCTTTGATTTCCCGCTATAGCTAATGTTTTAGGTTCATAAATCCTTGCTACAGCTCCTCTCGGTTGGCAAGTTCCAGATTGACCAAAGTTTGTGTGATCTCTGCTCTTTCATGCAAAGGCCTGTGATCTATGTTAATTAGATTGCTGGTCAACTCATCAATCCGTATTACCATTCCAGCCTTGGTGTGTTGCAGCTGGCTTACCCAGTGTCTCTGGTTACTTTGTAATTGCTACTCCAACTGGGATCCCATCTCAGCCTACAAGTCATCTCTGTACCCGTTCTGAGAAATCTTCAACTCTTGTTCTAGATCTTATTTTAGGTTTTGTCTTAATTCCTTTTGTGACATCTCCAGCTCCTGTTTTAGGTCTTGTTTTAAATCCTGCTGGCCATTTTTGATTTCTGCAAGCACCGCTCGTATTTGTTCCTTCTTGGTTCAACAGGAATACCAGCTCACAATCTTCTCCTTGCAAACCAAATCCCACTCTTAACACTAGTGTGGCCCCTTTGATCCAAGTGGCTAGTCAAAGTTTGAGGCCCTGTGGGTGTTCCAGTCAAGGTAGAAACTGATGGTTGGCAAGTAGCTCTTTGATGCAATTTTGTTGATTTACAAAGAATGTACGAAGTCCTGGGTCTCTGAATGCAGAAGGAACCAAATAACAGGAAACAGCTACTTTTGCTCACAGCATCAAGAGAACGCTTTTTAGCCTACACCCCAGGTTTCTTCCAGGATCAGCCACAGTCTTAACTGCTCCTTCAGGCTCTCTCTCTCACTCCCTCTGTTCTTGTCTGACCTCAGTTTCTGTTAGATTTCTCTTCCCCTGCCCCATGCCTAGCCAAAACGATACTTAGTCAAAACCGCAGGTTCACACACATAGTTTTCATTAGGGTTGGGGGAAGAGGGGGGCTTATGCTTACAGTTATGTTAATCGAAGGGTGAGTTCACACCAATCAATCTCAAGGGGGGGGGTTAATTCAACCCATAACATGATTTTGCCCAGCTTTTAACAATGTGTTATCTCAGAATGAGAGCATGAGAAGAAAAAAAGGTAGGGAAAGGAAGGGGAAATAAACAAGGTGAGAAAAAATTAAAATGGCGATAACAGTAAATCCTGTAAGGAAAATAACATAAAAAACCTTGAGGTCAATGGGACTATTCACATGCTTAAAGATAAGCACATGCTTAAGTGCTTTGCTGGGTCAGGACCAGAGTGCTCAGCACCTTGCAGAATCAAGCCCTTAGATAGTAAGTAAAAGTAGGGACACTGCAGATAATGGGACTATTAAAAAGTTACGTATGAGAATAAGTGTGCTTGCAAACTGGGCCTAAAATACAACTAAATCCGACTAGTAGCATTTGACTCCCATGTTTCACAGAAAAATAAAGCAAGAAAGCCGGGTTTCCAAACAAGGAAGGATTTTGTGGATTTCCCGCCCCTGCCCGCCACCCCATTTATTATTATTAAGTAGGCTGTGGGTGGAATCTTGGCCCCATTGAAGTCAATGGGAGTTTTGTTGTTGATTACAATGGGGCCAGGATTTCACCCCTTATGGACACTGTATTGAATGAGCCTGTGGGGGTGGAATGTGACACAGTGAAAAGAGAGAGAACACATTTAAATCTTATTCCTAACACCTAGAGGAATCACCATTCTTTTTGGTATGCACTATTTCTTGGGAATCAAGAGAAAGCAGAGCATATGGGAATCAGTGGCGCAACCAGGTCCGGAGCTCAGGGGGAGCCGTGCTATAAAAAGGCGCCTCCCACTGTACTCACCCGGCGGCGCTCCGGGTCTTCGGTGGCACTTCGGCGGCGGGTC
The DNA here is from genome assembly GCA_037349315.1 of Chelydra serpentina. Classification (NCBI taxonomy): domain Eukaryota; kingdom Metazoa; phylum Chordata; order Testudines; family Chelydridae; genus Chelydra; species Chelydra serpentina. The sequence continues at coordinate 53,205,548 of JBAIAC010000004.1, forward strand.
CTCACTCACTCTGGGTCTTCGATGATACCCGCCGCCGAAGACCCGGAGTGCCTCCGGGTGAGTGCAAGAAGCGGCGCTTAAAAAGAAGCGGCGCCTTTTTTGAGTGCTGCTAAAAAAAGGCGCCGCTTCCACCGCTTCTGCTCACAGGGGGAGCGGCCGCTCCCTCCCTGGCTATGCTACTGATGGGAATGATCATAAGGCAAGAGGACATTATTTCACAGAATTTTGTTGCTGACTTTTATACTATGTTAATAGATGAAAAGCATGGCAAGGATTCAAAATATTAAAGCTAACCACTTCAAGGATCCAACAAAAACATGAATCCCTTGGCATATTCATTTTTATTCTCTGATCAGAACGTTTTTATTCTCCTCACTCACTATTTGTGCTCCCAACGAATATTCCAAATGAACAGAACTAGGGCTGTCTGTTGGCCCAAGCACAATAAGTAATTGTCAGAAATGAGGGCCTACAGCTGGGCCTGGGATCAGCCAGCTAACCACAGCTGAAACCCTAAAATTGGCCAGATCACCTGATTGGCTGAATGGTGTTGCCAGGACTTCTCTTGAGCCCAACACTAGCACATGGGCAGGGGGTGCTCAATCCTTATGACCACAGCTGTGATTGTTCCTGTGCCTGCCTTGTTCCCAGCCTTGCTCCAGCCCTGCTCACATGCTTGGTTCCTGCCTCCAGATTCCCAACCTTGGCTCTGAGTCTGGGAGCCTGAGTGCCTCTGCTCTGACCACTAGGCCTGACTGCTGTGACAGTTTGAGCAGCCCAAACAAAGAGAAGAAGGGAAGTCGGCACAGGTTGGTTAATGGAATGGATCCTGATAAGGCCAGCAGTTCCCCGTTGGTGACACTGGGTGCCCTACATATGCAGGTAGACTCCCTGCAGGTGCAGAATATTTAAATAAATAAATGGAGATATGCCAGTCTCCTAGAACTGGAACTACCTTGAAAGGTCATCAAGTCCAGTCCCCTGCCTTCACTAGCATGACCAAGTACTGTCCCCTGACAGATTTTTGCCCCAGATCCCTAAATGGCCCCCTTAAGGATTGAACTCACAACCCTGGGTTTAGCAGGCCCATGTTCAAACCACTGAGCTATCCCTCCCCACTGAATGCTAGGCTACAGGCACAGGTGGCATCACCTGCAACTCCTCTCCCTCAGGAACCTAATATTCTGCTGCCAGACGAGTTTGGTGGTGACTGCAGCCAGTTCCATGATTTTATGAACCAGTGCTTGCTCCTGTTCTTGCTGTACTTACCTACCGATCAGCAATCCTCCTAATCATGTTTGATCTCCTAACTAAAATGGTGCTTTTTGTTCCATGTTGCGCCAGCCTTACAACCCTTTTTCTGGAGAGCATCTTCTGCTACCACCGTGCTACCTACTGGAATCATGTTGCCCCCAGTATGTCTCGTTTTTGGTGGGAGTTTCTGTGGCTTCTCGGCATAGAGTCCCTCACCTTTTTTGCATACCACCCATAGACCAATGATCAAACAGAATAAGTCAACCAGATTCTAGAACAGCAACTATGTCATTTCTTGAATCACCACTAGGACAACTGGTTTTCTTTACTCCACCATGCGGAATTCACCTATAACTTTGCAACCCACACCTCAACCCAACAAAGCCCATTCTTTGCAAACTACCAGTTTTCATCTTCAGTTTCATCACGACATACCCACAAATTTTCCCATATTTGCAGCCAGAGACTGAGCTGCCCACCTGTGCCAAGTATATCAAGAGCTTAAGGAGCAATTGAGAGCTCCAAAGGAAATTTACAAACACCATGCTGACCAGGGCCATCGGACTGCCCCCATCCTACCTGAGGGGAACAAGGGTCTGGCTACCTACCCAGAACCTCAAGTCAGCCCGCATGTCAGCCAAACTTAATCACCAGAATCTGGCCCATTCAAGATCTTGAAATGTGTCAATCCTGTGGCCTTCAAGCTGCAACTACTCAAGATCCATCCGGTGTTTCACATTTCCCGCCTTAAGCCACAGACTGAATTCTCAAATAGCTCCAGGTCACTACCATTGCTCATAATTATTTCAGGGCAAGAAGAACACTTAGTCCAGCAAATCCTTGACTCCCAGAAAATTAGAGGAAAACTCCAGTACCTGGTGGATTGGGAGGGGTACAGTCCGGACAACTGATCTTGGGAACTAATTGAAAACATCCACGTCCTGGACCTGTACAGGACTTCTACCAGGCTCATCCTGATCAACCAGGCCCCAGGGTCCCTGGGAGGCACCCTCAAAGAGGGCGGTACTGTGAGGAATGAGGGCCTGTAGCAGGGCCTGGGATCAGCCAACTAGCCACAGCTGAAACCCCTAACTGGACTGATCACCTGATTGGCTGAGCAGTGTTTCCAGGCTGCTCTTAAACCCAGCAGTAGCACATGGCCAGCAGCTGCTCAATGCTTACGCCCACAGCCATGATAGCTCCTTTTCCTGCCTTGTTCCCAGCCTTGCTCCAACCCTGCTCCACTGTGCTGCAACCCTGCCTCCCTGCTCGATTCCTGATTCTGCCTTTGACTCCTGGTTCTGATTTCTGACTCCGACTTTGACTCTCAGCTCTGAGTCCTGGATCCTGACTCTGGCACTGACCACTAGGCCTGACCGCCGCTGCTGCAACCACTAGGCATGACTACCTATGCCCTGGTCCATGACAGTAATCATTTGTGTTCCCGTGCTTTTCTGGGGGTCCCTGCGTTATTGCGCTGACTCTAACTCACAGCATGGCCCACTTTCAACCTCTGACAATAGGCCTGGCGTGAGAGGGGATCTCCCTTGCCATTCTCCCTCTCCAAGCAGCCCGGGGTCCCACTCTTGTCCGAAGCTTTGCATATCATAAAGTCAGCCTTGAAGAGATCAGGGCTACTGCTGACATGTTTAATCTGAGCAAATAAACATTAGCAAGACAAGGCGGGTGAGGTAATATCTTTTATTGGACCACCCAGCAAGCGGGGTGGGTCTCAGAGCCTGGGCTCCAGCCTGAACTATTTTTAAACATGTAGCATGAGCCTGAGTCACTTGGTCTGGGCTCTGAGACTGGCTGCTGAGGGGGCTTATTTTTTTTTCAGTGTAGACGTGCCCAGTGAGGGCTGACAGCACACGCAGCCGGCTTGCTGACTCGTGCTAGTGCTTTAACAAAGCAGTTGCTAGTGCTTATTTTCCACATTCTTCCCGTTGCTCAAAACCCAAACATTCCACAGCGCAGATCCAGTTTCCAAAGTTCATTGGACAGAGAATTCTTGTTCCATGCTGAATTTCCTGTTCCAGCCTGAAGCCCAAAGAGAGGCCTTGTGCAGCATTTGGCTCATGACTTACAGAAGATGCTACATTGCAGATGTCAAACAATGCGTAATAGAAAACATATGAGCGTGTTTCTTATTTGAATAAGTGAGATACAGTATACATTACTCACACCCCGTACTCGGGATTAGGAAAGCAAGCTGTGTACTCTTCTCTGTGGCAACCTGGGGCCACATCCTGCAGACCTTAGTCTCTACTCAGGGAAAACCTCTTTGCACTTCTGTTGGAATATTGCCCAAGTAAAGACTGAAATTTGTTCCCTATTTCTTTCTCCCCAACAGACTACAAAATAAACGTAGGCTTGGATAATTAACGGCAGCCTCAGCTCGAAGGACTCAGCTTCAAGCCGACTTACTCTTCTGCTGCACATTAGCAGACTCTAGTGGTAAAAATATAGTTTAATGCTTGGCTGCTGCTCAGCTGCTCTGGTATTTGAGAGGGAGGTAAGAAAGGTGGTGCATAAAAAAGTTCCCAGGAAGTTCATATTTTGAATCCCCTGGGAAAGCGTCAATGCATTCTGATGGAAAGGCCCCATCCAGCAAGTTCCATTAAAGTCCCTGGGAGTACAGTCACACGCTGAAGGCTTTGCACTTGTGCTTAAATGCTTGGCTGGATCAGGATCTCAGTTCAGAAGTATTCTACTCAGTGGCTCTTTCCTGATCAGCAGAGATCATTACAGTCGATAGGAGCAATGAAGGTCCGGAGGACTCGTTGTGATAAATCCTCCAGCCGACATAAATTACAAGTAATAACTAGATGTAGTGGGCCTAATTCTCACCTGGCATGAGGATGGTCATGTTGAAGGTCCATTGACTTCAGCTGCATTTCTCTTGATTTGCACCCATGTAAGTGAGATCAGAATCTACCTTAGGGTATGTCTGCACTGCAGTCACAGGGAGTGATCGCAGCTTGTGTAGACAGACCTGAGTTGGCTTTAATCTGGTTAGCTTGGGTACCAAAGCAATGAGGTCATAGCAATACAAGCTTCAGCGCAGGCTGGTCAAGCCTGTCCAGAGCTCTAAGTGATTACATGGGTGGCAAACCTGTGCTGACGTCCATGCTCCTGCAGCTTCACTGCCCAGTACCGAGGCCAGTTTGTTTATGTCTACATGGGCTATCGTCACAGCTCGTGACTGCAGTGTAAACATACCCATAATGCCTCTTTATTTCATGTTTTTATTAGAAATACAAGAAATTCAGTAGTTTGCCCAGTTATATAAAGGAGTATCCATGCAAACATACACTGCCAAATTCTGCCCCTAGTTACAGCTGGGCACCCCCCCCCCCCCGGGCCCAAATCTTCCCTTCTTCCCATTAGTATAAAGCCAGAAGCACTCCATTGATATATCTCATCAAATTCCAGTGGGTGGCCAAGTTGTAACTAAGGGCAGAATCAGGCCCATGCCTCTTTAAAAAGACTGTCTGAAAAAGAATAATTCTTTAATCTTTTAGTAGCCAGGGTCTTGGCCTCCAAGTGCTGTGGTATGTGGCTTAGTGTCTACTGGGAAATCAAACTCACAATGAAATTGCTCTGTGTTTTCCAATATTATTTGCACAAGCATTGAATTCTGGCTGCTTAGGGAATGAAAAAGAAACAGAGCAGTATCCAAGTTAACATGGCCTATTGACTCACAAGCCTATGGAAAGCTACTGCTGTCTCTCCCAGGAGGTGTCACTCTAAGGCAATCCTGTTAATGAACACAGCAGGTAGATTATGGATGAAACTGACTATCAATAATTTAACATTCTTTTCATCTGTCTTTCTTTGTGATATTGGAAGAATGTGTGTATGACTGAGAGCTGCTAACCCCTAACAGTTTATCTCATATCCCAAAGAAACCAGGATCTCCGATGATTGGGTTGTGCAATCCTATTTCTGTGACTTACAGACCTGCCAAGGCATAGAAAGATTCTCACTGTGCAACAATCCAGATTATATATATGGAGGGGGAGGGCAAGGGCAATAGACCTGGGTTCTCAGGAGACCTGGGTTCTAATCCCAGCACTGCCAATTAGGTACTGTGTAACCTTGGACAAGTCTCTGCTCCTCTGTTCCCCACCCTTTGACTGTCTTGGTCTACTTGATTTGTAACTCTTTGGGGGCAGCATTTTTCTCTTACTATGTGTTAGTGACTAGGAAAAACGGGTCCTGATCTTGGTTAGAGCCTCTAAGCAGTACTGTAATATGAATGATAAATAGTAGTAATCCCTTCATCCATGTTTTCACTTACAACCTATGTTTTAAAACGTGGCATCTCTCTCAGGCCAGCTCTGAGTCTCCTTTGCACTGAAAGGTCAGACACCTTGTTTCCAACATATCACATGCCAAGGATTTTGCATCCCCCACCCCCCCCCCCCAGATGGTAGGAGAGAGATCACTTGATCATTACCTGTTGGGTCCACTCACTCCGGGTCACCTGGCATTGGCCACTGATGGTGGACAGGACACTGGGCTGGATGGTCCTTTGGTCTGACCCAGTACGGATGTTCTTATGTTCACGCCCCACTTTTTTTTTTTTTTTTTTTTTGCTTTCTCTAGATTAATTTTGTTTGGTTGGGGAAACATTTTTCATTTGAACAAACTATTGTTTATTTATAATTGTTTCTTAGATGAGTGACATATTTCTCATGCGCTGCACAGCGGGGAAATAGCAATAGGCTGGAGAGCTAAAAACTACTACAGCGAAGCCAGATGGCTTGTTTTCCTGAACATCCTCTGAAAAATATTTGATTAATTTGCTACACAATTATTTTCTTTAGTACCCGAGGTTCCCCAAACCAGGTAACTGTCACTGATGACAGAGTACATGGCTTACATACCATAGTGATGCATATGGCTCTGTGATGCATATGACTTCCACTGGAGTCCAAGGGAGTTGCGTGCTTGTATCCAACACCCAAGCCCTCAATTAGCCAGTGTGCATTCAGTGCACTTGCACAGGGCCCCCATCTCAGGAGAGCCCCTGACCACCAGAAAAAAAACCCAAACTGGCACTGCGACCCCCGTAGGCCAGGTCACAACAGCACTCGCTTAAATTTGTCCCCCCACCCCTCTGTCCGGGCCAAACCTGAACAGCGCAGTCCCGTGAATGCAGGGTGGCTGAGATTGGGAGGAACTGCCCTAGCCTGGAATGGAAGGAGAGCGCTGAGCCGGGCGGGATGCCAGTGAGTGTCGAGGAAGGTCCCAGGGATGGAGGGTAAGGGGTTGGAAGTGAGGTGTTAATGGGCTATGGGGAGTGGCTGGGTGAGAGGTTGTGGGGTGGGGATGGGATGTTGAGAGTGAGTTGAGGACGTTGGTGGCTGTGGCCAGGGGGCTAAGGTGTTGGGGGCTGCAGTGAGTGGGCTGTGTGTCAGGGCTGCTGGGATGTGCGTGTGGGCTGTCAGGATAAGTGGGGGACTGGGGGAGGGTTCTTGGTATATATGTGGGTGGAAGGGGCATTTGGGGGTGGTCTGTGGGTGGGATGGGATATGTATGGGGTGGGTGGGAGGGATATTCTGGGGTCTGTGTGTGGGGTGAGGTATGTGCAGAGAGGGGTGGGAGGAGCATTCAGAGGTCTGTGCGTGGGGTGGGGCATGGGGGGTGGGGTGGAGTGGGAGGGATATTCTGGGGTCTGTGTGGGATGGGGTATGTGGGGTGGGAGGGACATTCAGGGGTCTGCGTGTGGGCTGGCGTGCAACTGTACATACAATCAAGGGAGATTCAAAGATCAGCCACAGTGTGTGACCAGCTTCTCCAGCTACATATGCGCTGAGGGAACTTAAGAAAACAGCTTTCAGAGCGTAGGGGCATCAGACCATTTTTATTGGACAGAGGGTTTTGTTAGCTTGATGGTGCATGCCATAGGGATTGGAGAAGGGAGGGGAGGGGCAGTTAAACTGGCTTATCCACATTGGTGGGGGTGGGTACTAACGGGGATTGGTCCCTGATACATTACGGGGCCTCTGCTGGCAGTAGGATTTGTGTCAGAGAAGACCTGCCCATAGTTGTGTCTTGCTGTGGTCCTCACCAGGCTAATGGTGTAGACAGGCAAAGGCCATCTCCCTGGTATGGTTCAATAACGTTATTTTCTTGGTTTCTCATAATGTCCTGCCCTCTGCAATCAGAGTTAGCTCTTCTCTTTTTCCAGCTGCTCAGTTCTGCTCTTTTTCTCTGCCTTATTTTCTGGCAAGGTTGATTTTTTGCAACGATTGGGTGGGTGGGTGGGTGGAAATCTATTGCTTCATGGTTTTTGCTTGGATTTTTCAGCTGTGAGATATCAACCCCTAAGGACAACATGTGGAACATCTGGGGCATTTAGTCTCTGTTTAGATTTCTGGTGAGCGAGGCCAATGCATACACAGTAAAATGCATGTAGATTTGGTATCATGTAACTGTTTTTAGTGTAACCGGCCAAAACCAGACACTAGCTTGTCACTCATTTATTTCTTGTTTGCAGTTGTAAGTAACATATGACTTGCCATACAGGGTCAGACTAGGGGTTTATCTAATCCATTGTCCTGACAGTGGCCAGTACCAGATGTTTTAGCAGATGGTGCAAGAAACTTGTGCAATAGGCAATCATGGACTATCCTGTCCAAGATTCTTCCTAATCTCCTTTAGTTGGCTTATGGCCTAAAGCATGAGGGTTTGTAACTGAAAGCAAAATGTGAAGACAATCGTGTTTCTCAGTTCTCAATGCGGTCATAATTTGGTCACTATTTTTGATGATTAAGTATGAGAGGGAAGGAACCCCAACTTAATTCTGGTTTTCAGGTTGAGTTTTCAGGGCTAGCACTTAGAAAATTAATCTAGAAAAAAAACATACTTCTTGCAAACTGAGCAATATTATTATGGAAACCAATGAAAGACAGTGCATATGGAACTCTGCAATGCCAATTTTAGAGTCACTTTTCCTGAGTAGAACACTATTTTAATATGTAGCGCAATGTGGATGAGTTATGAGAAGCTATAACTTTGCTTTTCTTGACTTTTGCGGTTGTAAAATCTCAACCATTATGTTCTATTAATGTAGCGTTTGTATTTTTGCAAAGAAGAAAGAAATGTTTAGACCTTTGTCTTCGTAATCACAAGGTAGCACTGGATAGGGGCTACCAAGTATGGCAACCTTTCTTCCCGGAGCTCCACACAGCAGTTACCAATTCCACATGATCTGTATGGCTCAGTGCACTTTGTGGAACATGGCCCCATTGATAACACAATTTGGATTGAATGTGCACTCTAACGATTACCTTCAAATAAAGACAGAAATAGACATGAACATCTGGGCAGAGTGTGGGGAAATCTGGAATAGTTGAGTAAAAAGGGACAGTTCAAACTGCCTAGCAGGTGTGTCTTAACAATGCATTTCAGGTTTTCCCGCTCTTTCTGCTTGTAATATTAGAAAATTGAGCAGAAAATATCCTGTGCAGTGCATTGTTTTCATATTCGTATAACTACATTATTATTTCTCAAGTAACTTTATTTTCTGTCAGCAGGTTTAGAAAGTAGCCTTTTTTATCATTTCTCTGTGATCTTAACAAGGTTCTAAGTGTCCATAACTGGTAAAAAACACCATCTTTCATACTCTGTGTGGTGCTCAGTGATGCCTCAGTACGTAAAGAGCTTGCAACAGATCTTTTTTTTTCCTGTATCGGGTCCCAACTGGCTGTGCATAACACCAAGAATTTCACAGTGTCCTGCTCAGAATTTCTGTCTGGGAGGCTCAGCCCTCAAACGCACAGTTCTCATCATCACACTCTGATCTGACCACATGCCACGTTCTCAAACTTTGCAGAAATACATTTCACTTCTGGGCTGAGAACAAGCACAATAAATGTCACCCAAAGGGCACATTTTCCAGAAAGTTATAGGCATCTGAAAACAATAAATCAGCATGAAATTCTAGTAGAAACATAGTTTAATAACCCACTTTAGAAACACGTATGGTATTTAGAGCTTGATTCTGCAACTGTTTAGGTCCAGTGTTTTGCTTCTAAGGGAAAGGGACTGTGTTGAACAGGACAGGATGAGAAGAGGAACCCGCTCCTGCATTAATGAGAGTTCTGTAGCATGTCTAGTAAGTTACTCCTTGTAGAAGAGTGGACACATGGCAGGTGCATCCCCCTTGTGGTCGGGCATGGCATAGCAGCTCTACTTGTCTAGAGCCCTCTGTAGATGCTGCTGAGGTGGTACATCTCTCCTCACAACTCAGCTCTCTGGCTAGGTCACAATTCATTTGCACACCCCTTTCAGGGTACTCCCCTCCCAGAACCACATAAAACAATACTCAATGTTCCAGTCTCTTCGGTCCCTCTTCCTTAGGGTTTCTAAAACCCTCAAGTCCATGGATCCTCCTGCAGGATCTTCAATATGGACCACTCAAAGAAATCGCCTTTCAAGTACTACTAGTCGCACACACCTCCCAGTACTTTAACGAATCCTGTGTCAGGCGCCTCATGGCAAGAAACCCTCACCTTCCACCACCTTGGTTCTCCTTCAGTCTCAGCTCTGTACTGAACCTTCTTTCAGGCCGGCTGTAGCAAGCATCATCATCTCCTGTAGCCTTCGCCTCTTAACTGTCAATACTAAGGATTTTCCCTGGTCCTAGTGGCTTTCCCCTATACCCTCGACTACTTAAGGCTGTGACAAACTGACACAGAGTAAAGTTTTCAAAAGTGCTTAAGTGACTTTGAATGGTAAATAATGATGAGGCTAAGGCAGTTGTATAGAGTAATCTGGATCACTTAGTAAGAATTCAGACAAAAAATGTTTTAATATGGCCAAATGTGAATTTATACACTTAGGAACAAGGAGCACAGGCCATATGGAATGGGGGACTGTTTCCTGGAAACAGGGCCAGCTCCAGGCACCAGCAAAGCAAACAGGTGATGGGGCGGCACATCTGAAGAGGCGGCATTACGGCCATTCCTGGGGCCATTTTTTTTTTTGCTTCTGCAGCTCCAGCCGCAGCTTCTTTTTTTTTTGGCCGCTTGGGGCGGCAAAAAAACTAGAGCCGGCCCATCCTGGAAAGCAGTGACTCTGAAAGGGTCATAGTGGGCAACAACTGAACATGAGCGCTCAGAGTGATACTGAGACAATAATGGCTAATGTGATCCTCAGATATAGAAACAGGGGAGTAGAAAGTAGGACTAGGGAGGTGATTTTACCTTTGTATTTGGGACTGGTGAGACTGATATTGGAATACAGCATCCAGGTCACATGCCCACATTTTAGAAAGGATGCTGAAAAATTAGAGAGGGTGCAGAAAAAAAGAACACAAACAATTCAAGGGCTGGATAAGATTTCTTACAGTGAGAGACTTAAAGAGCTCAATCTGTTTATTTTATCAAAAAGAAGATTGAGAGGTGACTTGATTACAGGGCATGATTACCTAGAAGAAAATACCAGATACTAAAGAGCTCTTGTATCGAGTGGAGAAAGGTGTAACAAGAACCAATGGCTGCAAGTCAAAGCCAGACAATTCAAATTGGAAATGAGGCTCACGTTTTTGACAGTGAGGGTGACTAATCTTTAGAATAAACTACCAAAGAAAGTGGTGGATTTTCCATCTCGTGAGGTCTTCAGATAAGACTGGATCCCTTTTTGGAAGATATGCTGTAGCCAAACACAAGTTATTGGGTTCAATACAAGGGTAAGTGGGTGGAATGTAATGGCCTGGGATATCCAAGAGGTCAGATTAGATGATCTAGTGGTCCCTTACACACAATCTAGTCCATAACTTCATATCTAGTTCTGTACTCCATTGAAAACCCACCAAATGTTTCTAAAGTTACTGATCTGAAAGAAACTTTGCACTCAGTAGTTCAAGAATTGTGACAGTACATGAGTTTTCCCCATCGTATGTTTCAGATTCAATTGTTTGGTGCGTAATCTCAAGTATCACTAAATTCCTGATAAGCGGCCACACTTAGCCCAAGGATGAGAAACCATAGAGTTATTTGCATATTAATTTTCTAACACTGGCTTAAACAATGGGACCTAGGTTGGGCAGCCGAAGGATACATTTGTAAAGCTTACAGCTGTGTTTGGTGATAAGAGCTCCTTTTCCAGAGAGCATAGCTAAAGTGTTAGCAGTTACTGAAATGACACTTTTATCTCATTATGAAAGATGCCCCTTCCACTAGAAGCCTATCCAATGCAACGTTATCACGTGTATCGCTTTATTGATTTATTTTTCATGGAAATGAGGAAAAGAACTCTTCTGATTCATAAAGCATTCTGCCTTTTTATTTTCATTTGTAACATTCAAAGAGACCTATCTGCAACAGAAGGATTTTATTTCTAATCACCACCCCCATATTCTCCAACAAATGAATAAAATGAAATGACTCAGCTATGGTCTACACTACAGAGACAACACTACTTGAGGTGTCTACACTAAAATATTTCTCCCACCGATGTAACTTGCCCACTACAGTGACTTAATAATACCACCTCTGTGAGAAGCGTTGCGCTAGGGTCAATGTAGTTAGGTCAATGCAGTGTCAGTGTGGACACTGCATTGCTTACACCAACTGTTGCTGCCTTTCAGAAGTTGTCCCACAATGAATGCCCCGCACTGACAGTTCAATCGGTGCAAGCGCTCCTGGTGAGGACGTGCAACGCCGACACAAGAAGCAGAACGTGGAGGTGTAAAACTGATTCAATTACTGCGGTGGCTGTACATCAATGTAACTTAGGTCAACTTAATTTTGTAGTGTAGATGTTCCCTCAGAAGTTCATAACAGAATGTTTAACATTATAGTGCCACATGGAGATGCTATAGTTCAGGTTGACAGGGAACTTGCATTATAAAACCCATTTATTGTATGTGCTTGTAGTTCTTCTGAAAGAAAAACAAAATTTCATTTGGGCAGAGATTTCCCAGGTTTCTTCTGAAGCCAGTGGGAAACTTTTGGTTCTGGGCTGGTAAAATTCCATGCTATCTTTCTCAGTTATCTGACTCCAAGGTTGCAGGTGGGAGGTAGGGTGGGTGTTTGTCACTCACTAAAGAATAAATGGTTGATTTGCACATATGTTTTCAAAAATGGCTTACGTTTGAATTTCTGACTAGCTGCATTCAGCTCATACTGGGCACACCAGAGAGGGTAGGCTGCCAAAGAGTCGTCCAGCTCTGTGTGTATTCTCTCCTCAGTCCCAGTCCTGGACACAGTTCGGAGCAGCCTGGGACCTGCTCCAAACTGCACCCCTTGGCTATGGCTCTCCTGTTGATCACACACTAGCTGAGTACTGATTGAGCACATCATGCTCTCGCATCTCCTCTGATAGCTTTCCCCCCGCACATGGAACTGGATCTGTTGACTCTACACTAGCTGGGGACTCCACCACACTGGAGTACCCCTATTTGGTGATATAGGCGTGGTTTCCACTCCCTTTGTACCAGCTGAGCAACACAAAGGAAGCAGAGCAGGGTTGTGAATCTGGCCGATAGTCTTCCTCAATGTGGGTACATGCATTTGACATGTCTGACCACACTTAATTTAGAAATAACTGTACTGAGTGTTTGAAAATCTCTTTGCATCCATGTTTGCGCAAGATTTTTCTCAATTATTTTAGCAGTGCACTGGAGTACACAGCTGCAGGGAGAGGCATATAAATTTTGCTCTGAACTTTGAAATACAGTGTAAAACAGTTCAGAGGAAAACATGGGATCTTCATGGTACCCTGGTCAGCTGTTCCTCCCACTCCAACTATTTTAGTTTTATTGAATGTCAGAAAATTCAGAATGGTAGTTTCCACAGCAACTCGTAACTTAGCCACACAACATGGAACAGATAGGCATGTATCAAGGGACAAATTTAGAACCCAATCATGGCAAAGTGGGAAAAAGTAACTTTGCAAATCTGAGTCATCCCCGCTGGACTCACCGAGACTATCCAAGTGTGTAAATAGTGTTGTTGTAACTGTGTTGGTCCCAGGATATTAGAGAGACAAGAAGGATGAGGTAATATCTTTTATCTGACCAACTTCTGTTGGGGAGAAAGACAAGCTTTCAAACTTACACAGAGCTCTTCTTCAGGTCTGGGAAAGGTACTCAGGGTGTCACAGCAAAATACAAGGTGGAACAGATTGTTTAACTAAGTAGTTAACACATATTTCAAGGGACTATTCAAGGTGAAGTGATCAGTTAACACCTCTCCAGTCATGGCGGGAGGGGGGGTAATGGTGGTAAGGGGAGAGGAAAAACAAATGTGTGGGACAAGAGGGAGGGATTTAGTAGGTTATAGATTGCCATATTCAGTGTCCCTATTCAGTCCATGATTTTTAGTGTCTAGTAAAGTTATGAATTTAAGCTCCCAGGCTCGTCTTTTGAAAGTGTTGTGCAGGTTTCCTTTGATGAAGAGGACTGATTGATCACTCTATACATGACCTCTTTGTGAAAAGTGTTCACCCACAGGGGTTGTGATGTTTTTGTCTTTTATTATTTTTCTGTTGGGGTTCATTTGAGAAAGTAATTGTCTCATTTCAGCAACATAGTTATTATTGGGGCTTTTAATGCACTGGATGAGGTATACCACATCATATGATAGGCATGTGTAGGACCCATGGATCTTCAAAGGCATGAGGTGGGGGTTGGTGATCATCATAGCAGTAGAGATACGTCTACAGGTTTTGCTTATGTTGTTCTGGGAGGGTTTGGTGGTGCTTCAAGTTGGTGTGTTCTGGTCTGTGGGTGAAAGTGATCTTGGAGAGGTTGGGGGATGGTTTGAATGCCAGAAGAGGAGGTTTGGGGAAGATTTCTTTCGAGATGAGGTCCATACCAAACATAGGTTGTAATTGTTTAATGGTATCCTCTATGGGTTCCAATATGGGGTGGTAGATGACAATTAAGGGTCTGCTCTTGGATGGGTTTTATTTCCATATTGAAGCAAGTTCTCTCAGCTTATTTGGGTGGCCCGTTCCATGATCTACTTCTCTGGTGGAGTGTCTTTGTTTGGTGAAGGCAGTTTTAAGTGTCAGGTGTGTATCCCAGACTTTCTCCTTGGAGCATATTCTGTGGTATCTGAGTGTCTGGTTGTAGATAACAGATTTCTTGGTAGTTTTGAGGTGGTTACTGGATGTGTGATGGTAGGTGTGGTGATCTGTGGGTTTCCTATATATATTTGTCTGTAGGGTTCCATTGTTGAAGCTGATCACAGTGTCTAGGAAGTTAATGCTAGGGTGGGAGTGTTCCAGAGAGAGTTTAATGGATGGGTGGTGATTGTTGAAGTTGTGGTAGAAATCTATGAGGGAGTTTAGATTGTCTGTCCAGAGGCTATATCTCAGGTATATCATTGGTTTCATGATGCATTTGCCCAGAAATTCTTCCTCAAGGTGGCTCAGGAAGAGATTAGTATATTGGGGAGTGTCACAGGGTTCACTCACTGCACATGGCCTCTCCTCTGGGGATTAGTTCTGGCCAGGTGTTGCCCGCCTCTGGCGGTATCTACCCATCATCTCTTTCACCCTGTGGTCCCCCTCACTCCCAGAAATTCAGTTTCCTCTTCGTGGCTTGGCCCTCCGGTATCTGGTAGGGAACCCGGGCCCATCCTCTACACTGGATTCCAACCCAGGGACCCTATAACAAGCAGCCACGGTCTGTACGGTCTCCTACCCTTTGCTGCTGTTTCCCTGGGCTTCTTCCTACTTATCTGACTTCTTCCTCTTTCTGGGTTTGTCAGCCCATGCTCCCTTCCCACAGGGAGTGACTGTAGACTACTTCCTTACAGCCTTCTGTGGCTCACAGCTCCTGGGCTTTATACAAGCCTTTCCTTCTTCAGGTGCGGCCTCAGCAGTTAATTGGCCTGCCTACCCACTTTACCCCCTCCAGACCTTGTGTGCGCTGGGCACCCCATAACAGAGAGCCCTCCTAGTGCCCATGATTGTTCCCATGGTTTGAACAAAGTGTTTGTTGTTGATATATACTTCCCTCAGAACACCATCCTTACTGCCATGGTTGACACCTCCCTATACACCAGTGGTCTCCAACCTTTTTATGCCCAAGATCACTTTTTGAATCTAAGGGCAATCCAGGATCTACCCTACCCCTTTCCAAAGCCCCACACCACTCACTCCATCCCCTCCTCCCCCCGTTGCTCGCTCTTCCCCACCTTCACTCTCTTTCACCAGGCTGGGGCAAGGGGTTGGGGTTCGGGAGGGGGTGCGGGCTATGGGCTGGGGCTAAGGGGTCCGCAGTGTGGGAAGGGGCTCTGGGCTGAGCCTGGGGCAGGGGTCTGGGGTGCAGGAGGGGGTGAGGAGTGTAAGCTCTAGGAGGGAGTTTGGGTGCAGGAGGGGGCACTGGGCTGGGGCAGAGTGTTGGGGTGCAGGAGGGTGATGACTCTGGGAGGAGGGTCAGGGCTAG
Source organism: Chelydra serpentina (assembly GCA_037349315.1). Classification (NCBI taxonomy): domain Eukaryota; kingdom Metazoa; phylum Chordata; order Testudines; family Chelydridae; genus Chelydra; species Chelydra serpentina. The sequence continues at coordinate 53,221,215 of JBAIAC010000004.1, forward strand.
GGCTTGTGGTGCAGAAGGGGGTATCGGGTGCTGGCTCTGGGAGGGGCTCAGGGATGTGGGTTGGGGTGCGACCTTCCGCCAGGCAGCACTTACCTCTGGCGGCTCCTGGTCGGTGGCGGGCGCAGAGAGGCTAATCAGGCTCCCTGCCTACCCCGGCCCCACACCACTCCCAGAAGGGGCCAATGCGCCTTTGCGGCCCCTGATGGGGGGGCAGGGAGCACGTGGCTCCATGCGCTGCCTCTCTCTGCAGGCACTGCCCCCACAGCTCTCCCAGCCAATGGGAGCGGTGGGGGCAGTGCTTGCAGGCAGGAACAGTGCATGGAGGGAGACCCCAGCCCCCCAGCTCACCCCCCCCCCTCGGGGCTGCCCTGGCCATTTCTGGAGCGGCTTGGGGCCGGGGTAGGTAGGGAGTCTGCCTTAGCGGTAGCCACACTACACCACTGGAGATCACAATCAACTGGAAGATCCTCTAGGATTGACCACTCGATTGCAATCGACCGGTCGGTGACCACTGCTTTACACCAACATCATTCACAATGACAGCATCGCTGCCTGCCTCAAATATGTATAAGACAATGGACAACTCTCAAGTATTCACCACAAATGCATCGTCGAACTCAGCTAGAACAATATTAAATTCAACAACAAACACTTTGTCCAAACCATGGGAACAGCCATGGATTGCAACAAAACTTTCTGACTTTCCTGAATCTAAACATTTCGATTTGGTGCACAGAACCAAATCCATGTTTCATTCAAGTCAGTTCAACATTAAACTGCATCTGTCTAAAGTGCCTCATGGGCGCTGTAGTTTGGGTGCCTCATACATCCTCATTCTTTGACATAGGGTGAGCTTTCTGGCTGGACTACAACTTTCAGATGCTCTGCAGTGGCTCAATAAGAGGAAAGACCACAAGCAATTTAATTTTGAACCGACCGGAAACAAAATCTCTCACTTCAACAAACCCATATCTTTCAGTTAGAGCTGAACTGACCCAAAATGAAATATTTCATTTAGATTTTCCTGACATAAAATTGAAAAAACTTGAATATTTTTCCACAGAGAATTTCAATTTTGCAAAAACTAGATCTAGCTGTCAGAAAATCATTTTGATGGAAAATCCCCAGCCAGCTCCACATAGAGCCATTTCAAACTTTTTGAAATACACATTCCATTTAGGAATGAGTAAGAGAGAGATTAATTTCCAAAAGAACTGGTGGGGTTCGTTGTTTTTAAAGGACAATCTATATTCAGCCCCACTGGCAACCTCTGCTTAGGATAAAACCTAGACTGCAATAGCAACAACCTTGCAGAATGAAATAAAAATGAATTGAGTCAACTATGCAGGGAAGCTTATGGAGTGCTTGACTGCACTATGGCTTGTTCGGCTAGTGCTTTCAAACAATTGTCTTAATAAGGACTGAATTCACACACGAACACTTATAAAATAAATAAATAAAAAGAGTATTGAATAAACAAAAGAACTTCCCAGTATTTAATATAACATTACAAGCAAAGCATTAGAGGGAGCCAATGCATCTGTTTTTATGTTCTCCCCTTGTGTGTGCACATTTTATACACATAAAAATTAACAACCTTTGACTATCCACTTGTATTTATAACATCTGCAATACCAGTGAGTGCAGTTCTGATTTCTGTGTCTTGAGCCTGCCAAACATCCTAATTTGGAAAGAAAATGCCAGATAACTCCCAGGGAAAATGTCAAAGTCTTTTGATACCTAGAAATCCAGAACTCTGGGAATGGAAAGTTTGCAGTGAAGGAAATCCTCTCACTGCCATACAGAGCACATATAGAAACACTGAGCTTTGATGTTTCGATTCCAACCAATCGCGGTATAACTGATTGTAGTTGGAGATTGGAGTGTTCTTTTCTGTTGCAGGCAAAGGGCCTGTTTTGATAGTGTAAGTGAAAAAGCTGATGGAACTGGGTAAGTTTGAGAAGACTGAGTATGCTATGTTTCCAACTGATTATTCTATTGAGATAGGTTATCAAGGAGATCTTTTGCCCATGACTATTGATACATGGCTCCTAAATATTTTCTTATCCAACTTCATTGTCTCATTATATCCCTGTATTCTCCTGTCTGACTATATTCATCTGGTGTCATTTGTCCTATAATTAGATGGTAAACTCTTTGGAGCAGGGACCTTCTTTTTTTCTGAGTTTGTACAGTGCCTATCACAGTGGTATCCTGGTCTGTGACTAGGGCTACCAGATGTGATGGGTTCAGTCACAGGGATCCCCTTGGGACTGTCACCTGATGTGCTGAAATTATCTCTAAGCCTGTTTTCCCTGCAGGCTTGGGACTTCCAGAATCCTGTCTTCTTGAGCCAGACACGCTAGCCTGCTGCAGCACAGACCCAGGGTGTGGACCACGCCCCCAAAGCTGCAGACTTAATTGGAAACAGCTTAGCAGGTTACCTGCCTCCAGCAACCAGACATCCAGCTCCCAATGGGATCCAAACCCCAAATAAATCCGTTTTACTCTGTATAAAGATTATACAGGATAATTTCATAAATTATTCGCCCTCTACAGCACTAATAGAGAGATATGCACAGCTGTTTGTTCCCCCAGCTATTAATCACTTACTCTCGATATATTAATAAACAAAAGTGATTGTATTAAGTATAAAAAGTAGAATTTAAGTGGTTTCAAATAATTACAGAACAAAGTAAGTCACCAAACAAAATAAAACAAACCACGCAAGTTTGAGCCTAATACATTAAGAAACTGATTACAGGTAATATCTCACCCTCAGAGATGTTCCATTAAGCTTCTTTCACAGACTAGACTCCTTCCTAGTCTGGGCCCAATCTTTTCGCCTGGTACAGTCCTTGTTAGTTCCAGGAGACATCTTAGGTAATAAGCAGGGGCTCTCTCATGACTGGCCCCTTCTTTGTCCTGCTCTACCCCTTTTTATAGCTTTGGCACATAGTGGGAATCTTTTGTCTCTCTGGGTTCTCACCCCTTCTTCTAAATGGAAAAGTACCAGATTGAAGATGGATTCCAGTATCCGTGACATAATCATATGTCCTAAGAGACCCCAGCCTCCATTCTTCCTGGACTGGCCCACATGTACACAGGAAGTTTGGCAAGTAAACAGAGCTATTTATAGTTCATTGATTCTGAAGCACCCTTAATGGCTTCCACTTAATATGTTTACATCAGTAATACAAGTTTATATCTCATTCTCCTAACTCCAGGCATAGAAATAATACATGCAAACAAATAGGATGAACACACTCAGTAGATTATAAGCTTTGTAATGATACCTTTCAAGAGACCTTTTATATAAAGCATATTCCAGTTACATCATTCACATTCATAAGCATATTTTCATAAAGCATATGGAGTGCCACATCACACCAGGCACTGCAGTACTATATAAATAATATACAAAATAAAACTTCTCCCTCCAAGATCATCATAGTTCGCAGATGACTTGTGTCCAATGAAAACAAAGGGAAAATGGCTAAAAGCTAGTTGCAGAAGTCTCTATCAGGGTCTAACCAATGGGAACAATACATATTTTTGGCTATGAGGGCCATGGCTATGAGGGAAGCAGAGAAAAGTTTCTTTGTTTCACAGATCTCAGTAGACAGAGCGGAGATATACAGCAGACTTGTTCCAGGAGGTATGCAGCTGGTTCAACTCAAGCTGCCTCCACTTGGAAACAGAATTAAGTTTCTCTTATTGTGAGAAATTTGCTGGATAGTTTGCTGATAGATTTGTATGGAGCTTGCTGTGCCTTTGTGGGCAGGACAGTGTCTCTGAGGAAAGATGCCCAATCTTTTGAGAGCTTCATCCAATGTCATTCACTGACATTCTAGAAGCACTGGGAATGCTTTCGGCCAACCTATGCTCCAGGCCCTGGTCCCTCCTCATTGGGGAAGGTCAATGGTGACACAATGGCCCCTTGGTGAAAGGTTGGGTGCCAGTTGTTCTAAAGGAGGTGCTGGTGAGATCCATACTCAGGAGATCAACTTTTGGTGATGAAGAGTAGAACTTTAGGCCAGTATTTAATCTCTTGATTTGGGGAGTCTCCAATCCATTCTGAAGATAGCAGTGTGTCTAGACAGTACCTTCTGCTAGATAGACTATCTGAACTGTGCAAGTGTGTGATCATGCAGAGTTTGGTCTCCAGAGAGGATAAAATCTTTGAATACTAATACACTCTGTAGAGATTCTTAGTAAGTTCAAGTAACTGCGGCTTATGATTTTGGGACAGAAGGCCTTGCATTCTATCCCTGCTGTCAGCTGTGAAATCCTGGCCACACAGTCAGTAGAGGAGTCTTCATCCACAATGCAGCTGTCTGGTACAGATCCATGCAGCAATTGCACTAGAGCGCTGAGATCTATATTTCAGCTAGGAAAGCAGTGTTTTGCCTGACATTTTGAATAGAAGGATGAACAGCAGCATGTACAGGAAGGTACATTCCACGTAGAGCCCAAGAAATCGGTTTTATCTGTGCTCTTATCAATTGAATTGTGGGGTAAGTTCACATTTATTTTGACTAACAAAATACCCTCCCCTCCCCAAGAAGAATTCCCAGAAAAACAGAGCGTAATGAGATATCCTCCTGACTTTGCTTTAGGAAATCAATATTTATTGTGTGCCACAATGGGAGGGAACTAGTGGGAAGAGCTATTATGCTGCTTATTCTGCTGTGGCCAGTTTGTCCCAATAGCTGTATTTCAGTTAATAGTTTTGAAGAGAAAAAGGAAACCATAATAGCTCTTCCCACTCGTTCTCTCCCACTGTGGTGCACAATAAATATTGATTTCCTAAAGCAAAGTCAGGAGGATCTCTCATTGTGTTCTTTGCTGAGGACAAACCAAATGTACAGTAACAAAAGGGCATGGATGGGCTGTGCAATGCCAAAGGAGCAGGTGTCCAGCTCAGATCTCCAGTCGTGCTCTGACATTTCCACCATTTGAGGATCTGCGCCAAAGTCATTTGTAAGATCAAAGAATCAGCAGGTTTAGTTTGGACTTCAAGGGCCTGATTCTCATAAGAATGGCCGTACTGGGTCGGATCAATGGTCCATCTAGCCCAGTATCCTGCCTCCCGACAGTGGCCAATGCCAGGTGCTTCAGAGGGAATGAACAGAACAGGTAATCATCAACCATCCCCTGTCGCCCATTCCCAGCTTCTGGCAATCAGAGGCTAGGGACATTTAGAGCATGGTGTTCCATCCCTGCCGACCCTGGCTAATAGCCATCGATGGACCTAGCCTCCATGAACTTATCTAGTTCTTTCTGAACCCTGGTATAGTTTTGGCCTTCACAACGTCCTCTGGCAATGAGTTCCACAGGTTGACTGTGCATTGTATGAAGAAATACTTCCTTTTGTTTGTTTTAAACCTGCTGCCTATTAATTTCATTTGGTGACCCCTAGTTCTTGTGTTATCGGAAGGAATAAATAACACTTCCTTATTCACTTTTTCCACACCGCTCAAGATTGTATAGACCTCTATCATATCCCCACTTAGTTTCTTTTCCAAGATGCCAGACCCCCTGGTTTGAAATGGTCTCCATTATATACAGGGTTTACAGTTTGATCCAATGGCTTTCAGCACCCCCACTATAAAAATTGTTCCAGCACCCCTGCTTCTACATGCTACAGAATTAGCTTTTGATCCTTGGATGTTGTTTAAATAATGAATGTCACATTTCAATCTCATTTTCACATTGCAGTAAATTATATCAGAATTTGTCCCTGCCCAAGATGCCACTACAATCAATTTGGGATACATAAATTTTGTAAATCCTGTGAAAATATGCTTCCTATTCAACAAAATGCATTACATATACTTAGACAGATTTGCTTTTGCACTTACTGCATTTCTGTAACCAGCTGGTCTAAAAGTTCAGATCTATTATTAACTAACTGGTAATTTTTCCGTAATAGCTACTATATTTTAATTTTCATCTGCTATGAATCAGTAAAGATATTTTCCAGGTAAGAAATGCTGTGTTCCAGTTGCCAGTCCATACTGAGGGCCTAATTCTACCTTCAGTTACATTTCTGAAACACCTGGGCTGTACAGTAATATGTTCTGGGGATCTCTTCTCCAGATTCCTGACCAGAATTTTGAAACAATTAACATAGGGATTGTCTTCAGAAGATCTTTCTCAGTTTTTACACTGGACTCTTTGCATCCCGGGCCAAGACTTTAGGAAAACTTTCCTCAATGCTGTGTGAATGCACCTACAGGACAATCCAAAGCCTCTGGAAGTAAATGGGAGCCTTGCCATTGATTTCAAGGTGCTCTGGATGACACTCCTCACCAGTACAGATATGATTAGTCATAATCAATAAAGCTAATAGTTTACATATCTGTGTCAAGTCTCAGTTCCTTGACTTAATGGACTTTAGTAACTTGGGACATTAATATACGAGTGTAAGGCAGAATGTGGCACATTATTCATAATAATTTGTGGTGGGTGATTTGAAGAAAAAGGCTCATTGAAGCTTATCCAAATACACCTCTTTGCTTTGGAAATCTAAGGTGGCTGGGCACTCTCGCTGTATTTGCAAAGTTTGCCAGCTTTGCCCTGGCTTGAAACACCACAAGAACAGCCTTTTCTGCGCTATTCTGGTACTTGCACCTCCAGCGAAGCCAGAAAGCGCAAATGCATGAGGATTTGTTTAGGTTTACCATTTTTCGAGGATCCAAAAACATTCCATTCAAAATTTTTGCAAATGTTTGAATTGTTTCTTTTGTTGTCAGAACTGGGTCTCCCATCCCTACTCATAATGTTGAGTCTCTTAGTTTTAGATGGACTTTTGGCTGCACTGCATAAACAGGAGCTAAACAAACATACTTCTTTTCAACAGGTGGCATTATCAACTTACCATTTGCCACTCTGCAGTGACTGCAGTGCTGTGGCATATTCTTTTCTAAGCATATGGAAATACTATCTGTCCCATAATGGAAATTCCAGTATAGCATATTCAACTGGCTCCAGCCAGCAAAGAACAGTCAATGAGTTTCAAAGATATGCATGGACCACAGTCCTGTAAATGTGTAGAGTGATACTTACAGTAATTCCCTATTCTACTTGTCAGAAATACTCACAAGTATTAGGAACACCAGCAATAACTGTAAAAGCAGTACATGACAAGCTTTAAAGGGTGCTGTGGTAGCTTTTGGCACAGAGCAATGCTTCTATTTTTGTACTGGTTAGTGCAGTGGGGGGGGGGCGAATTTCTCCATATGCCACCCTACCACCCACAATCCAGGGTTTTTAATACAATAACACTGGAGTGGACTCAGCATAATGCTTCCTCATAAGACAGAACTCTTTTGCTTTGAAAAATTAAAATGGGGAAGGTGAATTTAATGCTAATTGTGCATAATCTACCCTGGTATCCTGGTTACATTTAAAATTTTAAGTTCATATTGAGTTGAACTAAGTGAGAAAGTATCAGAGGGGTAGCCGTGTTAGTCTGGATCTGTAGAAGCGACGAAGGGTCCTGTGGCACCTTATAGACTAACAGAGGTATTGAAGCATAAGCTTTCGTGGGTGAATACCCACTTTGTCGGATGAACTGGGCAGAGACTGTCTTCCCTTATGCATATTCAGGGATTACCTCATTTTTGGCTTTACTATCATGTAAATAATAATACTGTTTATTTTGTTGTATGTGATTCAGGTAGTATGCTGGCAGAAACTGAATACAGGAAGCCTGCAAACAGTAAAAAGCACCTTAGATTAAGCAGTCCTCAAGCTATGATCATTCTGTGCCAAAGGCTTTACTTCATACTTAAATGTCACACATCATACAAAAATAGAGTATAACTTTTTACATGTCATCAAAAATTTATTCTAAGTAATTTGCTCTACTAGGGAAAAATACTTGTGGAGAATGACTTTCTAACCAAAACCTCACCTAGGGGAAATACTTCCAAGAATGTCTCTCCAGACAATACTCCTACTAAATAATACATTTTTTTAGGAACACCCTTCTACACAAAACTCTTAAGCAGACGGTCTCTAAGGAAACTAGAAACTCACTCTCTTCATGTTTCTGTATATATGCCTCTATCCCAGAGTGCCCAAAGTGCAGCTTTTATACTTGCAAACTGAGCTCAAACAACCCACAGGTGAACTAAGCCTTTCTATTATTCACCCCAATTAGGCTCAACCAGATCCCCTATAAAAGTGAACCCAGCTGCTTTTTCAGCCTTTCTTCTCCTGGCTAGTGGGTGGTGGTTCTGCTCTAACGGGGGCTATTGCTTTTATTTGAAAAACTGGTTTGATTTAAATTAAACCTGAGCTATCAGAACTAAAGCTGGTTGAGTTATGGGGGGAGTTCAGCTATATGTCTAAATTTCTCATATCAATCCCATATGTAAATTCAGCTGGGAAGACTAAACCTCAGAGGTTGGGGGTGGGGCACTGGTAGGGTGATAATGAAATCCTGTAGTTTCAGTCCAGCTTTAGTTTAAATTAACAATCACAAACTCTTGCTAAGCCACACATTCCATAGAGCTAGTAGGTGCAATTTGTTCAGAGGTACATGTTCCAAGGGAGATTGTGGAATCCCCCTCAATGGAGGCTTTTAAGAACAGGCTGGCCAAATACCTGCTAGGGATGGTCTAGGTTTCTTGATCCTGCCTGAGTGCAGGGGGCTGGACATGACCTCTTGAGGTCCCGTCCAGCCCTATATTTGTATGTGTCTCCTGAGTGTCTCTAATGCCAGCTACTTTTTGGTGACTTGTACTCTCTATTCCCCCAACCAATTGGTCACACTCCTGTATCCTATGATTGCATGCCTGCAGAATGCTGAAGTCAATGGAATGGCCGTGTGTGCCGCCTTCTCATTTAACTTCATAAAAGTACTCCTTTGCACAGCAAACGGGCTGCTAAGAGATGTGGCGCAGTGTTCTCAGCAGAGAACTAGGAACTTGTACATTCTAACCTTAGCTCTTACAATGACTCTGTGGCCTTACGCGAGTCTGCAAACATTTCTGCCTCAGTTTCCCTATCCATAAAATGTGGGTAATTTGCTTATGTCCCTCAGAGGGTTGTTTGGACGATTCATTAGCTTATGTATATAAAAAGCTTCAAAGATGAAAAGTTCTGTCACAAGTGGTATGAACTGCCGTTGCCCCATAATGTCAGATGCTATGCTATAGAAAATCCAGATGTAATGGTCATGATTCTCCTCTTTCCTTCAGCAGTTGTTCACTGCTGTAAGTGTGATTTCACTTAACTTCAGTGGGGTTGCTCCTGATGGTCCTGAGGGCTTGGGCAAGAAAATTAATATTGAGGAAAATCACAAATACTTGGGAGAGTATTTACTGGCTTGCCACCAGCCACAACTCAATTCAGCTGCAGACACACCTGATACTTCCTTTTGCTTAGAAACAGCATTTCTTTCTCAGGCTCATCCATCAGATTTTCCTGTTTTAGCATTTGCCTGTCTTTGCTCTTGCAGACACAGTAGACCGGGCTCCTCTGTCTCTGATATAGAGTGTCATGACCTCTTTCTCTCTTTTCCTGTGTGGGCTGTTCTATACTGGTCTGTTCAGCACAGTTCTGTTTTTTACTGCATAGTGCTTTATCTTTATAGCTATTATCAGACATTTATATCAGTTTCTTAGTATGCTGGATATTACTGGCAGACTGTCCACTGTCCAATGTTCCAAACATAAACTGGAAAATTGCTTTTGGCACTGACTCTAGAATTTTTTTGGTACATAAGCATTTCAAGTATTCGGAAGCAGCATTTGTTAACTTCATTTTTTTGCATCACAAGAGGGGTGTGGAACTCTTGGCACAGAAAGAGAACTGCTGCTCTGTGTTAACCTGGCGTAAATCTGAAGTAACACCCTCAGAGGGCATCCAAACAACCCACTGAAGTCCTACAATACACTCTAGATTTATATTGGTGTGACTCACACCAGTATATGGGTATTTTAGATACAAATCTGATTCTCCTAAAGTTTTTATGGTATCAGTCACAGGGTATCTTAGATATACAAAAATATTCTAAGCACGGGGCCTGAGGCCAATCCACCTTCAGAGTAGTAGCACTGAAATTAAATCCAGTTTTGTAGCATTGCCTTAAAAACAAAACAAAAAACCCCAAGCATCCTGATATATTTACACTCTGAAACCAAGCAAAACCACACTCACCCTTCCCTTTCCCCAAGAAAAATATACGGAAGTAGGAGTACATGTGCATGCCATCACCCTGGTCACTTTGTAAGATAGTGTCCCTTTCCTTCCTGCCCACCAACACCTACTTCCTCTGTTTTTGCTTCTTTATAGACTGCAAACTCTTCATGCCAGGGAGTAGTCATAGACTCATAGACTAAGACCTGAAGAGACCTATTAGATCATCTGATCTGACCTCTGTATATCACAGGCCATAGAATTTCACCCAGTTACCCCAATAACCCAAGTCTGATTTAAAATATATCTTCCAGACAGGCATTCTTGAAGACTTCAAGAGATCCACCACTTCCCTTGATAGTTTGTTCCAATGGTTAATCACCCTCCCTGTTTAAAATGTGTGACTATTCCCAATCTGAATTTGTTTGGCTTCAGCTTTCAGATGTTGGTTTTGTTATGCCTTTTTCCATTAGATTTTAGCAGCCGGTATTTTCTCCCCATCAAAGTACTTATGCGCCGTAATCAAGTCACCTCTCAATCTTCTTTTGGATAAACAAAATTGATTGAGATCCTTAAATCATAGAATCATAGGATATCAGGGTTGGAAGGAACCTCAAGAGGTCATCTAGTCCAACCTCCTGCTCAAAGCAGGACCAAACCCCAACTAAATCATCCCAGCCAGGGCTTTGTCAAGCCTGACCTTAAAAACCTCTAAGGAAGGAGATTCCACCACCTCCCTAGGTAATCCATTCCAGTGCCTCACCACCCTACTAGTGAAAAAGTTTTTCCTAATATCCAACATAAACCTCATCCACTGCAACTTGAGACTGTTATTCCTTATTCTGTCATCTACTATCACTGAGAACAGTCTAGATCTATCCTCTTTGGAACCCCCTTTCATGTAGTTGAAAGCAGCTATCAAATCCCCCCTCATTCTTCTCTTCTGCAGACTAAATAATCCCAATTCCCTCAGCCTCTCCTCATAAGTCATGTGCTCCAGCCCCCTAATCATTTTTGTTGCCTTCCGCTGGACTCTTTCCAATTTTTCCACATCCTTCTTGTAGTGTGGGGCCCAAAACTGGACACAGTACTCCAGATGAGGCCTCACCAATGCATTATAGAGGGGAATGATCACATCTCCCAATCTGCTGGCAATGCTCCTACTTGTACAGCCCAAAATGCCATTAGTCTTCTTGGCAACAAGGGAACACTGCTGACTCCTATCCAGCTTCTCATCCACTGTAACCCCTAGGTCCTTTTCTGCAGAAAATGGCTCACTAGGGTGTTTTTATTTTTTGCCGCACTTAAATAATTTTTGTGGCTCTTCTTTGCACCCTTCCTGGTTTTTCCACATCTATTTTAAAATGGGGACTACATACAGGGACTGAATATGTCAATTTATGTTTGGAAAGCATCTCCTGAAATGCCAATATGCATCACCATCATCATCAATCATCATGGTGTAAAACCTGTTCCAGAGAGGACTCTGGCCCACAGACTCCAGGAAAACGGCATGATTCTGCTTAAAAAGGCTTAGACACATAATATGTCTGGGTTTACAGGGCTGTACAAAAACATAAGGAGGCATAAAAATCACCTCCCACATCCCTGCAGGGCCTCTCTGCACCATAAGTCAAGGCACATAGGGGTAAGTCGGTGCTGCATACTCACTATTCCCTAGAGCAAATGGGAATGCATGCCCCCAACATTCCAGCCAAAACAGCTGAGCTGCCGTGGTGAGGGGCGGGGTCGTAATCTGCTACTTGTGAGGGCTGGTAGCAGATTGCTATCCACTGGAGCACGGGGGAGCGGAGTCGGAATTGTGCCTCTCTGAGAACCAATTTCTTCCATGCACCGCCCCACACAAAGGACAGATTGGATCCACATGAGCCAGCTTTGTAAGTAAGGCCTGTAAGAAATGCATAATGGCAGAGATGTTTAAAATAGTTTATTAATTTCCCAACAAAACTACCCCCATCCCTTGGGCCTAATTTCCCTTGTCCTCCTTCTCCCCCAGTTCCATTTGTTGGTTATACCAACTTGTCACGTCTTGTCTAAATTCAGGTTGTAAGTTCTGTGAGAGGGACTGGCTCTCGTTAGCTCTTTGTACATCACCACCTAGCACAGTGGGGCCTCATCCGTCTAAATGGACCTCTGGGTGCTACTGGAATACAAATTAATAATACTTCTATTTGCATTTCCCCATAAATGGAAAAGTGATTGTATCCATTTAATAGTGCACCCTGGTTGTGCTTGAATCCTTCAAGTGCTCTAATCAGCAATAATGGACTGGAGTTTGGAACACCCCAACTCTGTCTGGTCAGGGCAAGCACAAAGCAATGAGAGCTGGGCAATTACATTCCAGTCCTGCAGTTTCACGTCGGAGTCTGTTTTTGAAGCTTTGTTGTTGAAGAATTGCCACTCTTAATTATTGAGTGACCAGAGAGGTTGAAGTGTTCTCCTACTGGTTTTTGAATGTTATAACTCCTGATGTCAGGTTTGTGTCCATTTATTCTTCTGCGTAGAGACTGTCCAATTTGGCCAATGTACATGGCAGAGGGGCATTGCTGGCCAGAAACTGCAGAACTGGAATTAATTTGCAAACTGGACACCATCAAATTAGGCCTGAATAAAGACTTGGAGTGGATGGGTCATTACAAAAACTGATTTTACCATACTGATTTCCCCCTACTGTTACTCACACCTTCTTGTCAACTGTTTGAAATGGGCCACCCTCATTACCACTACAAAAGTGATTTTTTTCCTCCCTTGTTGTTCTACTGTTAATTGAATTGTCTCGTTAGACTGACCCCCCACTTGATAAGGCAACTCCCATCCTTTCATGTACTATGTATATATACCTGCTACTGTATTTTCCACTCCATGCATCTGATGAAGTGGGTTCTAGCCCACGAAAGCTTAGGCCCAAATATATTTGTTAGTCTCTAAGGTGCCACAAGGATTCCTCATTGTTTTTATGTTAGAAAAGAGCTTCTATTTCATAGTTAAGTTAAATAAAGCACAACAAGGGCTAAATGGATCAGTGCCATAGGGGTCATAGACTCAGACACAGAGACTCTGAACCAAGACAGGAGGGCTGGGCCATATTCAAGTTGATCTGTATGGGCTCTAACCAGCATCAGGTGAGGGTAACAAAGACATCCATGAAAACAAGAGGTACCTCTAAGAGACCAGGTATGTGGGTGATGGATGTTATTTTTCTAGCATACAGACAGAGAATTTAGATAAAGATATAAATACTCTTGGTGAAAGGTTGCAGAGTAACATTACTTTATTTCTGAGAATTCAGAACAATAATACAAAAGGAGGGAGAAAGGGAGCAGCCTGTTTGCTAAGGCAGAGAGGCACAACTCAACTCACCTTTAAGCTGGCTCTTTCCGAGAATGACTCTGACCGCACGCTTTGCTCCAGTGCCCCCAACCTGCAAGCAGGATCAACTCCCTTCTCTTAAAATGATAGCTTGCAATTCCAGTCCACTGCCATGGAGCAAGGGAAATTTCCAACAATTTGTGGCTAAACTATGGAAAACCTAGCCAACAGAGATGGAAAGCCATTTATAGTTTGGATGAAATTGGTATTAAGAAAAAGCAAGAAATGACAAATAACGTGAAGTAGGGTTCATTTCTTAAATGATTTGAAATGGCAACAACGCCTCCTCCCAAAAAAGAGGGAGCAAAATGTAACCTTAGAGGATCATGACCAATTATGATGGAGACACTTATTTTATTGTAGTAGCACTATTGGCAGTCCCTATGACAATGAGTGAGAATCTGTATGGCCTGTAAGGAGCAGAAGTTTATACGGATGACATTTTTGCTTTATGAAAAGTCTGAGGAAGAAAATGTAAGGTTAAAACAAGATTTGAAAGTCCATTGAGACTGCTAGAGAAAAATGTCTGGTGTGACAAACCTGACAACAGATCTGAAGGCATCAGAGTGATTTAAAAAGGGGGTGAGAGCAGATCTAGAAAAAGTCAAGGCCCAGATTTTCAACAGTGACTAGTGATTTAGGGTACCTCAGTTTTTGGGTGTCCACTTTCAGAGATTCAGAGGGTGGGTGATTAGCACTTTTTAAAAGATCTGGCTCTTTGAAGGCACAATGGCAGGCACCCAGAAAATTGTCATTGGTGTCTACTGAAAATCTTGATCCAAAGCTATAAGTGAAATGGCACCTAAAAATATAACAGATCTGATGGGTTTCCTCGATATGAGCAAATTTTTGATTCATTCTTAGCCTGACCTCAACAGACCATGGTCTTTATGGATTGTTTAAAACAGACTCTGTGTGGATCTCGGATGAAGCATAGGAACACGCTAAGGAGGATCTAAAGACTATTGACCACATCCCCCGTACTGGCATTGTAGAGTCCTTTCAGCAGATGTTAGCAGTTATTATCGCAGTAGGGTGCTACTCTAGTTACATGGGGATGACTAGATGCCCAGAGTTTTGTTCCAAATGGCTTTCAGATGCTGAGATCAGGTATGTCCAACAAAGAGGGACCGGTGAGTGTATAGGCATGCAAGAGGTTCACAAGATAATTTCAGGGTCTTGCTAATTTCAGGCTAGTGACAGACCACAAGGCTCTTGTAACATTAATAAAAAGTGAAGACCTAGACAAAGTACCTTTCACAGCTCATGCATTTGATGAGCATTAAACTTATTGAGCAGGAGTCTACACCTATGGGATTTGATAATCCCAGTGAATCAAATGGACAAACCCCTCCTCAAAGTCAGATCTGGATGGGGGGTGAAGCTGGAGGCTCCTCCGAGTCAATGATTTCTGATTAAACACTAATTATTTTTAAAGATAGTTTATGCTGAATAAATCTGTTGCCGGAAGGCAAGCAGGAGCATGTCTGGAGAAGACTGTAGGTAGCAGCTCTATAGGGAAGCAAAGAGAGAGGCAGAGAAAGGAGCTCTAAGGATAATACTCTTTTCCTCAGTTTAAAAAAGTTCCTTGTTCAGTGTTAAAAGAAATTAATTCTCTCATTCTTTGCCATTGTCCATGGCACCCATCTTTAGGTGGTGTCCGAATTAGATGTCCACTTTATCTTCCTCCTCTCCCTTTAACTGGGTATCATGATATTGCATGGAGATTCGTGTTAATGAACAGCAATTTTTCTAATTAACTTTCTCATATTCAAGAGCTTCTTTCTGCCTTCATTCCATTTTTCTTTCCTTAATTTCTCTAGCTTGCTGTATCTTAGTGTCTTGAAAAATCTGCTGTCCCTCTAATTGTTCCTTCTTCCTCCATCCCATTCCTTTCCCTACCTCTCTTTTTCTGGGCCCTGAAAAATGCACCTGTTTCCTTTGCCTGTCAGTCACTCTTTTTCAAGTCTTTCCCAAAACATTACATTGATTCTTCTCTCCCCATTATCATTAGAGGGAGAGGCGACCTCCCTGGGAGAATCTTCACCCCTCTTGCCAATCTTGAGTGGGGCCACTGGCTTTTGAATGCTGAGGGTGAGCTATTAGGGGGCCTCTGGATGGTAGACAGTATGGTCACAGACCTGGCTCTTTGCTAATGTCAAAGAGATAGAACTTAAAAAATACATTTGCACAGTTAGAGCCAAGGAACACCCAGGAGCAGTGCCCTTTCCTACTATCCTTGTGGGCCAGACCAACCCTGGCCTTATCCTCCCTTGCTCGGAGATTGATAGATATGTTGGCTTGTCTGCTCCCAGCAGAAGATATAGGGTGTTTACGCAGCCCAAACTAGTGGATTTGAGGGATTTACTGAGGCCAGGAGCATCTACATAGAGACCCCATGCCTCTACACTGGCTTCCAGCTCCCTGCTATCATGGCGCATGCAGGAGCTATGCTCCCAGGCTATCTCCTTCTGGCCTAGAACTCCCACCTCAGAGAGGGCTCCTCAGCTCAGAGAGGAACAGCAGATAAGCTATTGTCATGCTGGAAAAGTGCCAGGGATTTAGGGGTGACGAAAGCAAAGAGAGTGACCATCCCCCAGCTCTACTGCCTCCTGGCCTTTGCCTGCTCAGTCCCACATGATAAAGCCTGTTCATTCTGAAGCATCCAGAGTGCTATGGAAAAGGCGACAACAGGACCCTAAGGAATTTTTTTTTTTTACTGACGCGGGTATTATAGAAATCAAATCTGGCTGAACTGATCTTTTTAATTATGAGAACTTGGTTATTTTATACATGAAATGCTTTGTTTTAAGTCAGTTTGGGTTTTTTTCCCCTATACAAAATGGAAAAATATAATCAATAATCACAGAGATGGAAAACAGTAATGTCAGTAAAAGTACAAGCTCAACAGATTGGGAACTCCCTACCTCTGAAATATGCACCTCACATGTTAATCACGAGGCTACACATCCTTTGGCTAATGTCCAAGGGCTATAAACAGTATTTTTTTAGCCAGCGGAGAGTTTCCAATTCACCATCCCTGAATGCTATAGAAAGATGCTGAGAACAGTTGTAAAATTAATAACAGAAATGTGGATATAAAAAGGTATGAAGTATAAACATTAACATTCCTTAGCACGTACAAAATATTAACATTGTTTTGCTTTCAAAAAGAGATTAAAATTTTTCATTAAATGCAGACTATTTTTAGATTGCAAAAATAATCAAGTGTTGAAAACACAGTGATCTATTTTGCACTGAAGCAATGAAAGCTATGAAAAAATTCCAATACCACTATAGCTTCTTATGGGGGTTGAATTCACTATGTTTGCAAGCAGTTTAGACACTAAACTAGAAGGTCAGATTCTAATCTCCATTAGAAGAACTCCGTTAGAGTGGATGGACTCACTTTGGATTTACACCAGATTAAATAAAACCAGAATCTGTCCCATAGTGTTTAGTAAACATTTATGGAAAGTTGTGTAAGTTAAAATGAAACTACAGGAGGACTCTCCTCTATTTTATTTCCAATATAATAGAAACATGAGAATGAAAAGGGAGCATTGTATTCAGTTTTTCAGTAAGGGCTACTGACAATGCCTCTTTCCTTGTGTAAGGCCGACAGACCCCGGTCATCGGCAGGTGGAATCAAACCTGGGACCTCTAGAGTTTAGTGCATGAGCCTCTACTGTATGAGCTAAAAGCCATATGGCATTTAGCTAAGGATGTAGAGTAGAATCATTCTCTCTTTCTCTCTTCTCTCTTCTCTCTTCCCCCCCCCCACCCACTAGATGGGACAGAACACCACACCCAGGAGGGGTGTGGGT
Source organism: Chelydra serpentina (assembly GCA_037349315.1). Lineage (NCBI taxonomy): Eukaryota > Metazoa > Chordata > Testudines > Chelydridae > Chelydra > Chelydra serpentina. The sequence continues at coordinate 53,238,584 of JBAIAC010000004.1, forward strand.
TACACTTGTCAATTCAAATCAAGTTTAATTTACTGTATGTTTTGCTTCCTCAATAAAAGAAAAAATGGTCAAAAAGCTCATTGCCCACTTCTCCTGCTTAGAGGGACAGAGATTTTCTTCCAGAGATACCTGTCACAGTGGTAGGGGGAAAAGGGAACCTCTGCCAATGCAACAATAGGATCTGTCAAATTTCAGATTATAATCCCCAGGTCCATTTGTAGGATGAATGTGCACTCTCAGATGTACCAGGGAAGATTGCCAGCATCTGAGAGCTCCAACAGTCAGTTGGTTTACCTCTATCAAGCCAGTCAAGTTAACCAGGTTCAGCGTAGGCACTTGATTCCCAAGACCAGGGAATGGATGCATTTGCTTGAGACTGGCGCACAGAACCAGGATATTATTTCCTTACCCGTAATTCCCAGAGATCTGAGAAGAAATTGGGTGGCATGGATGTGGCATGGACGTGGTTCTCTGATCACCACGCAGATCTCCCTGCAAACGTTCCTTTCTGCTGAACTTCTATCCCAGCACTCAGTGAGCTTCTCCAACCCAGAACATTTCTCACAGGAAGTAAATGTGAATGTGAGCCTGTTATGGGAAATGTAGGTTCCAGTGCCATAAGCAGTTGATTGTACTCAGCTTTAAGTCTCCTTTTAACGGAGCCTGGGTAGTGCTGTGTCATGGCTTTTCCAATCTCCACTTGGGCCTTCCACCACACTGGGTGGCTGCACTGGTGTAACTGAAATCAGAATCATACCTGAGGTCTCCAGGCTGGTCATGAAATTGGTCCTGCTCCACTGAAACTGATGGCAAATCTCTCAAGGTGAAATCCTGGCCCTCTTGATACTAATGGAAGTGACAAAGAGTCCTGTGGCACCTTATAGACTAACAGTCTATAAGGTGCCACAGGACTCTTTGTCGCTTCTACAGATCCAGGCTAACATGGCTACCCCTCTGATACTTGATACCAATGGGAGTTTCTTGCCCCACTAAAGTTAATGGCAACTTTTCCCCTGGTCTTCAATTAGAGCAAGGTTATGTCATGGATATCAGGTGTACCTTCAGAAGACAGAACCTGGTCATAGTGAAGCATGGTATAGTCTTCTGTGGAGATTTCTGGAGCAGCTAGAAAGCAGTAAGAACCCCTCTCTAAAAATATCCAGCTGCAAAGCACTTATTTTAAAGGAAAGTATTGGCCAATCTTTCTGCTGAAGAATGTATCTCATGCTTTTTAGCTTGAAAGCACAGAAAATGGCCATAGCTAGACGAAGAATAAACATTTGGAGTAGAGTCCTTCCAAATGTTAGGATTTATAAGCAAAGGAAAAGCACAAAAGGCCCTGATTTGGAGTAATTGCTAACTGAGGAAGCAACCTTGAAAGAGAAACAAAGTTAACAAATACATTGTGCTTTGCCTCTCAAATTTCACTTTCTATTTACCTTGGCTATCACAACACTGATGAAGTTGTGATAGATGTGTGTAGTGATGACTAATGGGGTTCTATAACAGATGGTATGTATTTGAACTTTCCAGACATCAGACAATAATTGCTTGCATGTAACAGTGGAAAATAAGTTGCAAAGAAAATCTGGATTGGGCCAAAGGTCTTATTTTAAGAAAACACTGAGAAATGAAGACTCGTATGGCTTTCATTTCGCTAATGAACCTGACGATGTGAAATCTGAACACATCAACAGCTAATTAGCTACGTCATGGAAGTGCAGCTCGTGTGTTGCCCAGTGATTAATGTGATGCGTGCTAGGGATTCAATATGCTGCACTAGTTATTAGAAGTGTATAACTGGAAAAGGAAAACCAGATCTGTGCTCCTTAGTGACTCCCATTGCCATCAAAAAGGCCCCAGGTATTGCACCAGCAAATAGTCTGGGAAAGGCGAGACGGAAACCTTTGGAGTAATTTCTTGTAACACTGTGTAACAGGATGATTTGCTGTTGGGCTAGAGAGCCAGGGGCCAAACCATCCCTGATTACAGAATAAGCCCCACATGAGGGGACTCAGACAATTTCCTATTAAGAGCAGAAGGTGGCCACAGCATGGTGGAAGCTCAGGAGGTTGTAGTCAGACTACAGCGATTGAGGAGGCTACTGCAGGGAAGATGCTGAGACAAGGAGAAATGCTTCAGCTAGGATGGGCTGGGAGTAGTCTCTTATGGCAGGAAGGACTCTATCCAGACCAGGCAACCTTGGGCTGAAACCATCTGAAGGCTGGTGGGAAGACTTTTGTGCTTAGTTTTGGACTTTAAATTAATAAATCAGACCCTAAGGAGGGCTGTTGTGATTGAATTGGAAAAACCATATGTGGAGTTTATTTGGGATCTAAAAAGGGAAACTGAGGCTAGGGGCAGCATTCGGGACTGGCCTGAAGCCACTAGCGGCTCCGTGAGGCAGCCACTCATCTACACACTGAAAAATATGCAGTTTATTTAATTAGAGCACTTTCATCTTTCTTTAATCAGCACCTTTGGAAGACCGGATACTGGGCTAGCTGGACCGTTGGTCTGACCCAGTATGGCCATTTTTATGTTCATATGATTCCAAAGTGCTTCATATGCCACAGTTTGAGAAGCTACAGTATTTGAGCCAAACACAAAGCCTTTAAAATTTGGAAATCTGACCCTAGTGAAGCCAATAAACAGAAGCATAAATTGCAGCCGGCATAAAGTAACATGGAGAGTACAAGAGCCAAAATGGAATTTGAAGAGAAAATAACTAAAAGTATAAAAACAAACAACAAGAGATTCTTGGAGTATATGAGAAGCAGGAAGCCTGCCTAAGAATTGGTGGGTCTACTGGATCACTAAGGGAGCAATTAAACAAGATAAGGACATAGCTGAGAAGCTAAATGATTTCTTTGAATAGTTTTCCACTACGAAGGATTTTGGGGGTATTTCTGTCCTGGACCTGCTCTTTTCTGGTAATTAAGGTGAGGTACTTTCAGAGACTGATGTGAGAAGAATAAAAGCAGAGCTGTAGAACTGGACAATATGTGTCCAAGAAGTCTGAAAGGGCTCAAGTATGAAGTAGCTGAGCTGCTCTCAAAATTTGTACTCCCATTAAAAACAGCCACTGTTCCAGCAGGCTGGAAGGTAGCAAATGCTGAATCCATATTTTAAAAAGGCTGTAAGTGAGGTACGGGAAATTATACACCTGTAGGCCTTACATTTATACCTGACAAATTGATTGAATCAATAATTAAAAACAGAATAACAAAACATCTGAAAGATCATAGTCTGACAGGGTTTAACCAGCATGGATTCAGCAAAGGAAAGTCGTGTCTCACTAATCTCTTAGAATTCCTTGAACATGTTAGTAAAGCAGTAGATAAAAGAGAACCAGTTGACATAAAATATTAAGACTTCCAAAAGGCTTTCAACATGGTCGTGTACAAGTAATCAGTGCTTGAAAGGCAAAGTATTGTCTTGAATCAAAGGTGCAGTCAAAAAAGCCTAGAAACAAGATGTTAGGGTGCATAAGGAATGAGACAGAGAATAATACCAAAAATATAATGCCTTTATATAAATCAATAATGGGACCTCATCTGGACTGTTGTGTGCAGTACTGGTCACCTGATCTCAAAAAGGCTATTGCTGAACTGGAAGGGATTCAGAGAAAAGCCACAAGAATGATCAAAGAGAGCCCCAGAAAAACTCAGATGAATAGAGATTGAAAAGATTGGGATTGTTTACCTTAGAAAGGAGACAAATTAAGAGGGGACATGGTAAAAGTACATAAATTGAATGGTCTAGAGAAGGTAGATCAGGAGCTTCTATTCTCCCTGCCTTATAACACAAGGACATTCCATTAAATTAAAAGGTGGTATTCAAAACTGATAAAAGGAAATTCTTTCACCTATAATTAGACTCACTGCCAGAGAAAATCACTGAGCACTAGAACTTAACAAGATTGAAAGACACTGGACACTGATATGGGTATCAAAACGATTTTGTGTTATAATAGTGAATGCTGACACAATTTTGGAAGGGATATTAAACCTCATGCTTCAGGGGGTAAACCAATCTCTAACTATTAGAGATCAGTATAAGACCTAAAGTTGTGGACGGGAAGATCATCCCACATCTGCCTGTGGCAGGATTCTTACACCGCCTTTGAAGCATCTGGTGCTGGCCACTGTCAGAGACAGGATACTAGACTAGACTGACCTTGGATCTGAGCCAGTCTGGCAATTCCCATGTTCCTATAGGACATAAATATTCAGCAGCACTGAAGTGTGAAGGTCAGTAGTAGCTAAGCAGACATTGGGCACAGCATGCAGTTCATAACAGTGGGTAATGGGAAATTTGGCCAAGGACATCAGGACAAACCTTTATATTTATGAAAAGTGTCATTATCTATCTTGTCCATACAAGAATTTGGGGTTTTTTTAAGATGCTTATCTGAAAGACCTCCACACAGGAAATTACGTGGAATTGAATGTATCTGCCCCAGAAGGATGAAAAGCTGTTGCAACCCTGCCAGGATTTTTTAGGAGGCCTAGGAACTGAAAGTTTCAGAGAGCATATGGTCTAGTGTGTTGTGAGCGTTGATTATGAAGAATAATCTCCTGAGTTCTAGTCCTGACTTTAACAGTGACATCCACTGTCACTACCCCCTCTACTTCAGTTTCCCTACCTGTCCAATGGAAACAATAATAGTCCTCTACCACACAGGGCCGTTTTGAGCATTGGTTAGTACATGCTTGTAAAAGAGTTTTGAAGGTCAAAAGGGTTATTCAAATCTGATGCTTAGATCATGGAACCATTCCTTCTAGCATGCTCTAACTATATGCACTCATTAAACTGTTCTACAGCATCAGAATTCAACTTCCAATCATAGAGGTCCCACTTTTATTTGCCTGATCTCCATCAAAGTATTTGCTGGGGATTCTTTTTGAACTAATGGGTCTTGGCTCTTTGATAATAAAAAAGCTGAAGTTTTTTCAATTGTAGAGAAACGTACAGAGAAAATGTACAGCAGTTGTTTATTAAGACAAAGGGCATATTGAGTAACAGTGATAAGAAGTTCAGGTAAACACTCCACAAATTCTGCAGAAGATGTAAAAAATGCAAAGTAAATGCACATCTGTAGCAAATGACACAATTGTTTTTGTTTAATCAAGACTTTGGCTTTTTATAATTTATTTCCAATTAAAGATAATCCTGAAACCAACATTTCTGGTCATTTGAAAGAAAGTGATACATTTTTGAGGAAAATCCCTGAGCATTTTCCTTTGGAAACTGGTTAGATGCCTCCCACTATAAACAATCTGTGATCCTGAAAAAGGATGCAACATTTGGTAGGAGAGGCAAAGGCATAGCAACTTTTCAAGCTCTTTGAAAGATGCAGTTGACTGAACTTATTAGCATTTCCCTGCTGACTATTTGTAAAATCCATCCATTTGTCACATGTTGATTTGACTTTCCCTTCAGAAAAGAACCTCAGAGAAGAAAGAAATGGACCTTGGTACACATCAAGAACAAGATTTGGAAAAGCTTTACTGGGGGAAGAAAGACAGTCACTGTTTAAAAGGAGATAAAAGTTAGTTTTATTCAAAACTATATTTAGCGGAAGAGGAAATCAGTAAAGATGCCCTAGATAACATTTTTAGTGGATTCTCTGCCCCAAATCTCTGACACTCAGAAGGAACTTTTAGATGCCCCTCTAGAAATCATGGAACTGACTCAGGCTATAAAAGAAATGAAGGTCAGAAAGACTCCATGCACAGACAGGTTCCCAACTGAATTTTTTAATGAGTTCTCTGAAACTTTAACACCTAGAGATTATCAAATGTGTTCATTGATGTTGAATATGTTGAAGAATAAGCAAAATCTCCTGCCTGCTCTAAGAGAAGCTGTAATTTCAATTATTTCTAAACCTGGGAAAGACCTTGGACTATGAAGTAATTACAAGCCAATTTCTTGAATCAATTGTGATGCTAGGATTTTAGCTAAAGCTCTTGCTTTGTGGCTGGACAAAGTTCTCTCACACATTATACACATACGCCAAGTAGGCTTCCTTCGTAATAGACATGGCTCAGATAATTTGCATCAACTGATTGATATTATTGTTTCAAGAGATTCTGAAGAACCCTTAGCTGTCATTTCTTTAGAAGCTGAGAAGGCTTTTGATTGTGTAGTCTGGGACTATCTTTTTCATGTGTTGGCAAAATTTGGATTTGGTAAACAATTTATTGCTTGGATTAAGCTTTTATATTCTACCCTGATTTCCAGGGTAGTTACCGATGGTATTATTTCCACCCCATTTCCATTATAGAGAAGTGTGAGGCAGGGCTTTCCCCCTTTCTACTCTTGTTTGATTTAGCTCTAGAACCTTTAGCCATTGCCATCTGAGCAAATCAACATATTCATGGTATGAGAGTGGGACAAACAGAGCACAAAATTATACTCCACGCGGATGATGCTCTTGTATTTGATTCTAAGCACGAGGTTACCATTCCTAACCTTATAACCACTATTAATAAGTGTGGACTCCTCTCAGGATATACAATTAATTCGGGTTATTGCACTGTCTGGAGTGGCTCACGACTGTGCGTGCCTATCTCAGGGCAGACTATCAGAAAACAGGGCAGACACCCCAAACTTGTGGTATGTTCAATAATTAGATTTCACCAACTCACTAACAAATGTGAACTCATGGATCACTATACCAGTCTTACTATGGAGTCACAGACAGTCCCTTTAGGCTCTCCAGTCTTTCTTGCCACCCAGGCAAGCTGGACTTAGTGATATTTGGTCACCTATACTGAAGATCACAAAATATTCAGGTTACTTCCAGTCCCAAGGGACCAATCACATACCTCAGATAAATTTGTATCTCCGCTCTCACACCAGTCCTGTGATAAACTAACTAAAGGTTTATTAACTAGGAAAAAGAGAGAGCTATTTACAGGTTAAAGCAAGCAAACATGTACCCACAAATGAATTACCATCTATGGATGCTAAAGAGGACAGAGATGTAGTAATCTGTCAACTCAATGCCTTTCAGGGTAGACCAAGGGATAACCCCTGGTGATCTCTGTCTTAGTTTAGTGTCTCTGGCCCAGTGAGAGTTTAAACAGCAAAAAGATTTTAAAAAAATTTGTGAACCTTTTTTTATTTTTTACATTTGGCCTTCCAGTCCAAGAGATGAGCTCCCTTACACGTAGCTTTTCCAAGGTGTGATAGGGCCATTCACCAATCCTTTGTATCATGATGTTCCTTAATGGCCAAGTTAATCCTGATAGGCCTCTTGAATGGGCAGGGGAGACAGTTCCCATGCCTGGGTTCACAACTTGAGAGCAAACATTTTCAAAGTTATAAAAGAAAATTTACATATTTCCTCATAGCATGGAATACAGACATTACAAGTGAGATTAATGCATGCAGCAACTTTCAAGCATTTCATAGAGTCTAACCACTAAATCCATTCTTATAAGACTAATACCTATTTTGAACTAAACAAACATACAGGTGAACTGGTTTAGTTTTCAGGTATGAGTTTCTCAGTGCTCAGCTGATACCTACAGAGTTGGCAAGAGCTGGCACCTGGTTTACTAGCATCACAGGGGTAAATACGAAATTTTATACATTAACAAATATGCCCACCAAGGCCTTTTCTCAAAGTGGGACTTTTAATGGCCATCCTTTTATATGAAATATTTAGGAATACTGATTCCCAAAAATATTCCGAAGAACCCTAGCCCTAAGCATGGAGATTATGATCTGCAACTCTATTACATTAAAATGTTTAAGTTAAAAAAAACATTTACCAGACACTTGCAGGGAGGTAGACTTGAATTAATGCATTCTTCTTTCCATCTATAGTTGAGAGTATAGAGCCCCTGTGGAAATGAATGTGTGCTCCCTTTGCTGGTTCTGGCAGATAAATGCCAAATAGAAGTGATCAGAAAATATTGATTGAAAAATAGTCTTATGGAAAAATGGGAGGAAATTTTTACTAAATATTTTGTGAACAAAAAATTCTTCCTTTTGGCAAGCCCTAATGCCAGAGCCAAAATACAGGCCAGTTGCACGGGGGAGGAATTCTGAGCTAACACTTTAAATTGGAAGATGTAATAAGGACACATAGAGAGGGACAGCATAATGGTTTAACCATCAGGTTTAAAAAATGACCACTATATAGGCCTTTTCACCTTTAAAGCTCTGTACAAATCTCTATTCATCCTCAGAATGCCCATAGGTGACAGGTGAATAATATTATTTCTATTTTTCAAATAGGAAAACTGCAGGATGGTGATTAACCCAGAACTTTTCACTAAAGCAGAGAAAATATCAGAGCTGACACTGGAAGTCAGGAGCATCTGCTTCCTAGTCTCATGCTTAGATCACTGGACTGCACATCTCTCTTTGAAGTTAGAAATACCTTGACTTCCTGATACCACAACCCAAATCCCTGCACTATAGACCCACCTCTTCATCCTTCTGAGGTTGGTAAATTAAATCTAGGCAATTTACTCTGTATGGATCTTTTGAATGAAAACATGGGGTCCTGTCATCCCCGCATGGATATTAAAGATCCCTTGATACTTTCTAGAGTGGCTTACTCTGGCCTTCACCCAAATTTTCCTCCCCTACCACTGTTGTGCTTTGTGCTGTGTGTGCCAGTTATGCACCAGGCACCTCTGTCCCAGCAGGAAACCGTAGGATTGCATTTCTCTCACTGAGGGCCTTATCCAAAGCCCAATAAGACCAACTGAAAGACTCCCGTTGACTTCACTGGGATAGGGATCAGGCCCTGAGTTACTATTGCATCACATCTGAGGCTGTGTGAAGGGGGTTTCAAATGGTTCCAGTGGAACCGGTCCCAGGCCTCTAAAGTTTGTTGGTTTTGTTTTTTACTTCTCCCTCTTTTCTTTTGTTGTGAGGCCTTAACCTTCCCCACTGAGTCCCCCAAACAGTGTATTCAGGGCCCTGCTTAGTGCTCCAAATGAACCATTTGGGCCACATTTAGTTCTTTGTAGATGTCATTGTGAGATTTAATGGGACGGGGGGGGGCCTCTCGGAGTGGGGGGTCTCTCTGGGGTTACAGGCTAGTGATTCAGTGGGGTTGGAGTCTCTCTGCAGCTGTTGGCGGGGAGGTTCACTAAGATTCGGTAGGGTGCCATGTCTCTCTGGGGTTGGGGGGTGCAGTGACAGTGGGGATGGGGTGGTCTCTAAGTCCATGGGACCTGTTTCAAGGCGGCTAATTAGAGGAGTTTCTCTGCCCTCCTGTCCCCACTGCTTCCTGCCCTGCCCCATTCCACCCCATCCCTCCCTGCAAGTAGCTACCCTGCGGATTTAAACGCTAAGAATTTTCAGAATGAGATTGAGCTCTTCACCAGTTTTTGCAAGAGAATATTTCAGGATGACTTGGAAAGAAAGTGCCCATTGATCTCCTTAGCCACATTCACAAAATATCTTTAAATGCGAGTTTCCCTAACACAGAAACAGGGCTGCATATTTTTGTTGTTTTCATGTCACCATGGCTGCTAATTAGAGGAGTTTCAGCAAGCTAAATGTAATCAAGACTTACCTAAGAACATCCAGTGGGCAAGATATGGTATGTGTTTGCGAGAAGCTGGGAATGGGCAATAGGGGATGTATCACTTGCTGATTGCCTGTTCTGTTCATTCCCTCTGAAGCAGCTGGCATTGGCCACTGTCAGAAAACAGGATACTAGGCTAGATGGACCTTTGGTCTGACCCTGTATGGCTGTTCTTATCTGCCAATTCTTTCTACAGAGGACTTGGAAACAAGGCAGATAGCCTGAGATGAGCTAATTAATGAGTTTGCTTCAGAGAAGACTGGGAAGATCCCATTGTAAAAGTACTTCATGGTGAGTGTCTGGGTTTTTTGTTGACTTGGGTGGAGGGACCTGGGCCTGGAACACCCTGGGCATGGCACTTACATTTACGCTTCTTCCCTGAGAAATACACAGAGAATATTGATCTCACAGCACAATGCTCAGCCTGTGCAATCTGAAGGGTGTGCAGTTGGAAGGTGTAATTGTCACACCCTCTAGGCACCTCTGTGAGGTTACTGGAGTGCTGCGATATACCAAACTGTGCCCTGAAATAGTCCTTGGTAGTGTCTTCTGTGACCACCATTAGGCAAATGCTCTAGGCACTTCAGCTGCTAGGCCCTAAGGCTCTAGCACCTGGTGAGATACCAATAGCACTCTGAAAATGGCCTCCTTCTAGGGTCCCCAGCTAACCTGCCTCTGTGTTACCCTGTCCTCACCAATCACCTCCCAGTACCTTTCCCCCCTGGATGCCAATATCCCTTCTGAGCAAGAGGAAAAGACCAACAGATCTAGAGTCCTAGCAGATGGATCACATTGCCCTCTGTTCGCCTATGCCTGCTCAAAAGACTGATCACACAGCAGTGAAGATGACTGGAGGTGTTCTTACCCAAGAAGATAGCAACATACTCACTGGATGCAGTCTGGGCCAATACATAGGCCAACATTTGCCTCTGTTTGGCAGAAGCTGGGAATGGGTGACGTGGGGGATCACTTGATGATTACCTGTTCTGTTCATTCCCACTGGGGCACCTGGCATTGGCCACTGTCAGAAGACAGGATACTGGGCTAGATGGACCTTTGGTCTGACCCAGTATGGCTGTTCTCATGTTTGCGCTTCAGAAGTGTGGTATGTTGGCACTGATCCTGACCAGATCCCAGAAATGAGAAATCACATGAAAAACATGTAAATACATGATAAATAATGAAGAAAAAGAGTTAATTAAACATGTCAGTTTGGGTTTGATTCTAAGACCTTATCTGTGTTTGGGAGTCAGCTAGTGGTGGCCATCCAAAAGCTTAGCTGAACTAATCCAATCCCAAGTGTTGACAAAGAAAGCTCTAATTTGCACTGGTTAAACCAGGATAGAGTAGGTTGCATGAAATAGCTGCCATTGATGGATGAATCAAAGTTAATTCTAAGTATAGATGTGGCCTGAAATGGATAATGTAGATGGGAGGAATGGAATCTTATTTTTTCAGAATCATTTTGCTAATTAACAGTGTGGAAGGCAGGGAAACATCCACCCGCCATACTAACAACCCATCTATACAGCTGGATAAGGCTCTGTTATAAAGGGAGATTAAAAGTTCAGAAAAGCCAAACAGGCTGAGTGAAATGCTTCAGCCGTGAGAAATGTTGCAGCCTGTTTTCAGTTGGGAGATCTGCTGACAGAGAGTTCCATAGCCTTTGGGCACAATTAACAGAAGCTCTGGTGCCTGCCCTGTCCAATCTGTATTTAGGTACAGTCGATAAGCCTGTACCCGAAGAGCAATGAGTGAGAGATGGGACAATAGAGAAGCAAAATGCAAGTCAAATAAGTCATGCCTAGACCATGCAGTATTAAGTGATGTATAGAACTTCATGTGACTCATAGAACTGGAAGGGACCTCGAGAGGTCATCTAGTCCAGTCACCTGCACTCTAGGCAGGACTAATTATTATCTAGACCATCCCTGACAGGTGTTTGTCCAACCTGCTCTTAAAAATCCCCAGTGATGGATTCCACAACCTCCCTAGGCAATTTATTCCAGTGCTTAACCACCCTGACAGGAAGTTTTTCCTAATGTCCAACCTAAACCTCCTTTGCTGCAATTTAAGCCCATTGCTTCTTGTCCTGTCCTCAGAAATTAAGAAGAACAATTTTTCTCCCTCCTCCTTGTAACAACCTTTTATGTACTTGAAATGCAGTGTGGTGACTAAAGCACAGAAGAGGCATTTGGCACAGGTAACACTAAACCTCACCACCAGTGTTCAGGACCTGCTGGAGTCCTCCTAAATCACATTCTGGGAGAGAGATTGAACCATAAGGATAGGCAAAAACAAGTCCAAGATGTGACAGAGGAACAGGTGAGCAGGATATGGTCTATCTAGCTTCCAAGAGGAAGGGTTTTAATTGGTCTTCTGAAGCACAGAAGGTTTTGATTCCTTAAATAAGATACAGCTAAGGCTTCTAGTTAAAGGGGGGCTGAATGGTTAAGATCCCTCACTAGAATTTTGAAGGTCATGGGTTTGAGTCTCACTAAATTTCACGCTGAGTTTGTCTATACTGCAATATAAGCCCAGGGTTAGTAGACCTTGAGTTAACAGCTACTTGGTTTGTTAACCTAGGGCTTCAGCATCTATGCTCGTTTACAACACCAGGTTAGCCATTGTTGAATTCTGGGGCTCTAGCATATACTGCATTATGTGGGCCTGAGTCCAACCACCTGTATCCCAGACTTTCCAAAATGTGGATGCTCTAGCCCTTTGTTCATGGTGCAGGGTGGGAAAACTTCTGTCCAGAGGAGAAAGAAAGTCAGCCTGTGCCATACTTTTGGCAGACTCCAGTGTATGAGTCCAGTGGGGGCTGCACCTACATTGCAAAAGCAATGGGACTTGAACCATGGGTCTTGGATTGACTCAGGCTAGGATCTTCCATCCCTGTGGGGTCCTGGGACTCTGGGTCCAAGATCTAGGTTGGGACAATTTGTGCATAGATGGAAGGGGAAATAGGCTGGTGCCTAAGTTTGAAGCCTGGTCATACATTGCAGTGTAGACATACCTTGAAAGACCACTTCCAGTTCACCCAGCTGAAAACTGGGTCCCTGATCCATCAGGTTAGGTTAGTCAAAGGCAATTGGATATGATGCTGCCCACATCACTCCCTTGGCTATGAAACTGACTCATCTTAATCATGTCAACTCAACAAGCCATTCGCTCCGGGGAACTGGGACTTTTGAAAGGCACCATGCACCCCTTGACCCTAGACATGTTGTTAGGACATTTAGTCCATCGGCTGGCTGTTCAGGTTCATTACCTACTGTACATCTGTAGAGTTAACGCCAAGAAGTGCTGGGTCTGTCATTGCCCTGGGGTGGAATTTCACTAGTTTATACCAGTACCACAAGGCTCAGAGAGTTTGGTGTACTGCCCTCTCCCCAACAACTGACCTGTTTCAAATTGACCTCAGGGTTGCCTATGGGCAGGGCAGTGTCTTTACAGCTCCTGGAGGAGTCCCAGGAAGGGGCTGGAACACTCAGTTTTCTTGGGGGAAATAAATTGTGACTTTCCTTTACATCCTGTAGAGGATCCTCGAATGCTGTTAACTTCCCGCCTTGTGCTGGCTCACCTTTGCTGACTGGTGTCCTGATGGGGGATGGGTAGTAGAACCATGGCCCCATCTGTCTCTGCCCATTCCCCATCCACTTTGTAGCAGTGGGGAATATTGGGTGCACAGCCCTTGCTCTCTCCCCCTTTCTCAGACTCAGTCCTGGGGATCCCAAATGTAGCTGCCCAGGGGACTAGCAGGGGGTATTACCGAAGTTAGTCACAATCTAGACCTATAACTGTTGGTCAGGTATCCTAGTGTTTCCCCCAGTCCAATTTTAAATACATCAACAATGGGGTTTCTACCACTTCCCTTAAGAAAATATACTGCAGACTGATTGAGCGCACCATCCGAACCTATTTCCTGATAATCAGGCTAATGTTCCCTTCCTTAATTCCATGGACACATTTTTGAGGCTGCTGTCTAAACCCCAATAAATAGGATAAAGGGTTTTGTGGCTGCTATCTTTTACTTGTGGATTTTGAAATTGAATATAAAGTAAAAATGGAAAAAATAGATCGAGTAATTAAATTGAACTCATTTGCGTTAGAGAGCTCAGCACTGTGTTTTCTCCCTGGGTGCAGTATATAAAAATACATAAAAGCAGCTGCTGAATTTTTTATATCAGTCCTTCTTTATAGAAAAACCAAGTGCTGATGAGTGCCTTTGCAGAGTATAAAAGTAGGCGCTTATGGTGGAAATATTAACAGACCCTTAACTTTTCAGATGTAAAGTCACTGCTACAAAACTGCAAAGAGTGGAGCATGGAGACAACGTTGGAATCAGATTGACGTGGCCAGGGGGATGAGTCAATATTCACAGCACCTGAAATCAAAGTCAAAGAAGTCTGGAGAAACTGAAGCAAAGACTGCAATGTTTTTGGAAGTAAAGAACTGGCAAACATAACTTTACCTATGCAGATGAAATGCAGCAGATGGGAAGATCCTGAGAGGAGAGAAATACAAAGGTGGGAAATTAAGCTCTGTGGTTTTGGCAGAGATCCAAGACCCAGCACTGCAGGAAGTCGAATAAAAACTAAATTGAAACCGTATGTCAACTACATCCTCCCCCTCATCAACTCAATGTTTGTGTACTGAACAGATGAAGCAGCTCAGGGAGCCGCAAGGAAAGGAGATGAGGGGCCAGCCCTGGTGATTCAGGGGCTGCTTGTTGTATGTAGGATTTGCCGGCGGCCCTTCAGGCAGTGAGCAATACATCTTTTCCCTCCTGCTGGAAGATTTCTGTCAATGATGAGCTCTGCTCAGAGGAGTAGGATTCAGAGGTCATAGTGAGCTCTAGAATGAAAGCGGTCCCAAGGGACATCACCCCCCTTGTTTCAAGGGATAAGCTATCCAAACCACTGGCTGGGGTTCGGAAGAATCTTTCTCTCACATCTGATACTGGGGATTGTCAGAGCCAGGCTACTGGAATTAGATGGGCCACTGGTGTGATTGGCATTGCAGCTCCTACGTGCCTAATAGATGCACTGCGGGAGAGTGGTAGAATTGATGGGAAGGGAACATAATTGAAATGACATTGGCAGTCAGAACAAATGTATTGGTCAGGAGCAGAACTGAATTGATTAAGGGGAGGGGTGGGCACAGAACTGATTAATTGCTTGGGAAAACGAATAGAGATAAATTGGAGGGAGGGTGGAGACAGAATTGAATTAATTAGATTGGGGAGAGAGAGTGAGGGCTGGAAAAGTTAATGAGAAGTTGCACAGAGTATTAATGGGTGTGAGCAGATTTGAACTGGGTATGGGGTACTAGAAAATGGTTTCAGGGGAGAACCAGAGAGTAGATATTGCCTGGATCAGTTTGCACCTACCAAATTGTGTCATGGCCATCCTGCAAAAGTTCTCATTAGATACATGCCCACAAGATGAGATTATGCAAGTTGACCATCATGTAACTACTCAGGGTTTGTCAGTATTTCCAGCTAAGTGCACTTAAAATAAATGTATTTGTCAAGTGATGTTGACTCCTTCTTTATTATGGGAAGTGTTTTTGTTTAAATGGGAAACCATAAAAATAGCGTCTCACTTCTCTGCAGTACAAGCAACTTTGGCAGCTGGGATGTGTCACAAGCGGAGGTGGGAATTTTTTGTAAGGGCCCCTTTTTAAACTATTGGCAGTACATCAGTGCTTTAACGTCCATGATTTCAAATGAAAGGAGATGGAGCGAAGAGAAAATTAAAAGAATAAAACAAGTGCATTAATTTTCCAGAGAATATAATATATTCAATAGTTGTGTTTGTGGCGGATTGTCAGAACTAGGCACACCCGCCATAGCAAATGCACTTAGGCAATGGTGTCAGACACCATCCAATTGGTCAATTGGTGTCAGACACCATCCAAACTCAAACTGTCTAGAATAAAAACGTTTCCAATACTTTTTGAGACTGGGGACTCGCTTAGTAAAAGTTGGTGGACACAACTAATAGGAAGCGCTGCTTACAGAAAGGTAGTGTTGCCTACCAGGTACAGCACTGGACTCAAACTCAGGAGACCTACGTTCTATTCCCACCTCTGCCACACAGGCCTGTGGGGTGACTGTGGCTAAATTACTTCACTGCTGTGTGCCTCAGTTTCCCACTCTATGAAATGAGTGTGAGCTCTTTTGTAAAGCACTTTGAGATTTACTGGTGAGCTAGGTATTCTAGGACAAAGGGTCTCAATCTTTTTGTGCAATTCTGCCTTTCTAGAAAACTCAGGTCTCTGTTTACTCTATCTAAGGTATTTATAGAGCCCCAAATGCAGTAGTTGCTAGGTACTGATATGGGCTTCCAGTGATTAGGGCTGTATCAGCATGTGCCTGCAGATTCCTAGTGTACTCTGCATGCTCTGACCTGCAATGAAGGCAGGACTGGACTTTGGAAAGACCCAAGTCTATTGCCAGTCAGAGTATGCACAATAGAGGGAGAGGCAGGTAGCTGTAATACACTAGATACAAAAATTCATCATAAGGGGAGGAGGGGAAACCTAGAGTACTGATTACAAAAGACTGAAGGACGAGTACTGGTATACATTACCAGGCTAGGAGCCACTGTTCTAAGATACCTGGGTATTGTTTGTTTTACACCTTTATTTTAATTAATCAAGACTTACATGACGTCAATGTTCAGTGTGGCATCTGCTGGTTGCCCTTTCAGAAACTCTTTCCAGATCCCACCCTGATGATACAGTCACAATGTTGACTACTAAGAAGTTAAGTATCAGGGGGTAGCCGTGTTAGTCCGTATCCACAAAAACAACGAGGAGTCCAGTGGCACCTTAAAGACTAACCAAATAAAATAAATCTGTTAGTCTTTAAGGTGCCACCGGACTCCTCGTTACTAAGAAGTTGAGACTAAGGTGGCATTTTGTCACTAATATGAATAACATGGAAAGCAGTGAAATAATTTAATTCTCTTGTTGTCTCCCTGAGATTGCCTCTGCATCCCAAGCGCTCTCCAGTGTGTCCCTTCAACACGCGTTGCTATTTTTGAATGCTGCTTCTCCAGAGGCAGCTGATCCACCATAAAGCCAGTCTAGCAAAGCTGTAGAATCTCATAGCATTATGGAGCTTGCGGGGCAGGCTAGGTCTGCACTAAGATCAAATGACAGTTGAAAATTCATTGACTTTTTCTCATTAGACATGGAAGGCCAGAGGGAACCCACGCTGTGCCTGTAATCCAAAACCTGCTAAATAAGGCTCAAGTTCTGTCAGGTCCCAGAAAAGAATCCCTCTAGACACTATGGAATAATAATGCAGCAATGTTTGTCATCCTAAAGATGGTTCAGTTATTCCACGCAAAATTCATGGGCTTCTGCCGGATTCTTGGCAGTTATAATCCTGGAAAAGTCAACAGCTAAACCCCTAAAATTCATGCACACAAAGAGAAAAACAATTTGTTTAACAGACGCTCAGCAGTTCTCTGATTTCATTACATTAATTTTTCCCTGTAACAGTGTGATAATAAGAAGCCAACAGGATTGCCAAGCAATACAATGGAACACTGACAACGTGAGAAAGTCATTAATGATATTCTTCAGGTAACGGAGGTGACATTGTTTTCCCACAAAAAGGATTTCTGATCACAGGTTCCATTACTCAAGAGACAGTAAAATGGTATAAACAATAGCTTCATGCATTCCAGGCATTAGAAGGATCTTCGTGACAGGGGGCATCATTCCTTGATTTTGGGGGAGAAGAGGGTATACAATGAAGTCTATCTGTAGGCATGCAGCATGACACGTCTGTTTCACTTTCATTTTATTTAAAACACATGAAGAGACATACATAGCCAGATTCTGCTTCAGATTCATTCTAGGAATTTGAAGCATGACATCAATGGGCAAAGGATATGGCTCATATCATTAACCTGACATGAGCTTTACTCCTGAGAAATGCTGGAATTTCACTTTTTTCTTTAATGAGCTGTTACTTTCTCATTCATGATGGCAGGCACTCGGATTGCAGCCAACAAACTGATCTCTACAGTCAGCGCCTCCCCTGAGTGGTGGTTTTTCTAAGGGTATGTCTACACTACGATAGTAGTTCGATATTACCAAGTCGAACGTGTGTGTCCACACTAAGCACATTAATTCGGCGTTGTGAGTCCACAGTACCGGGGCAAGCATCAACATTCCAAGCGGTGCGCTGTGGGTAGCTATCCCACAGTTCCCGCAGTCCCCGCTGCCCATTTGAATACTGGGTCGAACTCCCAATGCCTGATGGGGCAAGGAATTTGTTGCGGGTGGTTTTGGGTAACTGTCATCATTCAACCCTCACTCCCCCTCTCCCTCCATGAAAGCGGCGGCAGACAATCATTTCGCGCCCTTTTCCCTGGATTGACAGCATGGACGCCATAGCGCAGCGAGCATGGAGCCCGGTGAGATCATCGCAGCAGTTATGGCCGTTGTCAACACCTCACACCTTATCATGCACTTTATGCATAGGCTGAACTTGAGAAAGCAGGCGCGGAGGCTACGGCAGCGCGGTGACGACAGTGACGATGACAGGGACACAGACCTCTCTCAAAGCACGGGACCCCACAAATTGGACATCCTGGTGGCAATGGGGCAGGCTCATGCCATGGGACGCCGATTCTGGGCCTGGGACACAAGCACAGACTGGTGGGACCGCATAGTGCTACAGGCCCGGGATGAATCCCAGTGGCTGCGAAACTTTCGCATGCGTAAGGGCACTTTCCTGGAACTTTGTGACTTGCTGTCCCCTGCCCTGAAGCGCCAGGACACCAGGATGAGAGCAGCCCTCACAGTCCAGAAGCGAGTGGTGATAGCCCTGTGGAAGCTTGCAACACCTGACAGCTACCGGTCAGTCACGAATCAATTTGGAGTGGGCAAATCTACCGTGGGGGTTGCTGTGATGCAAGTAGCCAACACAATTGTTGAGCTGCTGCTATCAAAGGTAGTGACCCTGGGAAATGTGCAGGCGATAGTAGATGGCTTCGCTGCGACGGGATTCCCTAACTCTGGTGGGGCTACAGATGGAACGCACATCCCTATCCTGGGATCGGACCACCAGGCCAGCCAGTACATTAACTTGAAAGAGCTACTTTTCAATGGTGCTGCAAGCCCTGGTTGATCACAAGGGACGTTTCCCCAACATCAACGTCGGATGGCCGGGAAAGGTTCATGACGCTTGCGCCTTCAGGAACATGGTCTGTTTAGACGGCTGCAGGAAGGTATTTACTTCCCAGACCAGAAAATAACTGTTGGGGATGTGGAGATCATAGATCATAGGATCATAGAATATCAGGGTTGGAAGGGACCTTAGTAGGTTATCTAGTCCAACCCCCTGCTCAAAGCAGGACCAATCCCCAATTTTTGCACCAGATCCCCAAATGGCCCCCTCAAGGATTGAACTCACAACCCTGGGTTTAGCAGGCCAATGCTCAAACCACTGAGCTATCCCTCCCCCCCCTCAGCTTATTGACTCGTTCAGATCTCAGCGAAACCAATATACCCGATGTTATTTCTGCTTGCTGTGTGTTCCACAATCTCTGTGAGAGTAAGGGGGAGACATTTATGGCGGGGTGGGAGGTTGAGGCAAATCGCCTGGCCGCTGATTATGCGCAGCCAGACACCAGGGCGATTAGAAGAGCACAGCAGGATGCGCTGCGCATCAGGGAAGCTTTGGAAAACTAGCTTCCAGACTGACCAGGGTAACCAGTGACTCTTACTTTTGTTTCTCCTTGATGAGAACCTGCCCCCGTTTGTTTACTCTGTTTATATTGCCTATCCTCTCTAATTACCCCCTTCCCCCTCTTCAAGCACACCTTGCTTTGAAAGGAAATAAAGGCACCATTGTTCAAAAAACAAGTATTTTTTATTCAAGATTTATTAATAAAGGGAAAGAACTGGGACGGTGGCCAGGGTGGGGTGCAGGTGGAGGGAGGGAAAGGCCGCTTCAAAACTTGGGGAATGACAGCCTTCTGCTGCTTGAGCAATCCGCCAGGGTGGACTGGTTGTTCGCACGGAACCTCCCCCCCCGCCCCCCCCCACGTTTTTGGGACTCTGGTTGAGGGGGCTATGGGACTTGGGGGCAGGGGAGGGTGGTTATAGATGTGCTGCAGCAGCGCTCTGTCATCCTGCTTCCGTTCCTGCAGAACATCCACCAGACCCCGGAGCATGTTGGTTTGCTCCCGCAGTAGCCCAAGCATCGCCTCAGTCACCCTCTGGTCTTCCTGCCACCACCTCTCATCTCGAGCATCCCTCCTGTCCTCACGGGCGTCCCTCCTGTCCTCCTGTTCGCTGGCCACTCGCTTGTACTGGGAAATTGTGTCCCTCCACTCATTCTGATGAGCTACTTCAGTGCGGGAGCACTGCATTAGTTCAGATAACATCTCATCGCGTGTGCGGTTTTTTTGCCGCCTTATCTGTGACAGCCTTTGGGAGGGAGATGCCGGAGGAAGCCTAGATACAGTTGCAGCTGTGGGATGAAAAAAAGGGAGTGAATTCTTTAAAAAGATACATTTTACACAACAATTAATATTGTCTTTTGCGGTGAACAAGACCATTCACAGAACCTAGCACATGTGCTTTCAGTACAAGGTTGCATTTTGCATCTTTATATTGAGTGCCTGGGGCTTTGGAGTACAGATCACACAAGCAGGGCCAGGCAACGGAATTCGGATAGCAGGCGGCCATGGTAAGCCGTAGACTTTCGGCTGCTGAAACCTTACTTAACAGCAGTGCCCTCCTTTCCCGTTCCAAGCAGAGCTCCTTGAGTTGGCCAGTTACTGCTGCGCTGTGCGGGTTAACGTGCAGTGGCAGAAACCAAAGTAACCCCAGCCATCCCATTCTGTGGGATGGTCACTTTAGCCTTCACCCCACCACATGGCTGGTCTCGGGGAAAATCCCTGCTAGCTGACCGCGAACTGCTCAGCATGAACGGTCCCCCTCCCCACCCCCACCGCGTGGCTGGTCTCGGGGAAGATCCCTGCTAGCTGACCGTGAACTGCTCAGCATGAATGGTCCCCCTCCCCGCCCCCACCGCGTGGCTGGTCTCAGGGAAGATCTCTGCTAGCTGACCGCAGACCGCTCAGCATCAATCACCCCCCTTCCCGCCCCCGCCACGTGGCTGGAAACTGCGGGGAGGATTTCTTAAAAGGCACAGGCAAACAGTCCCCATAATTAAATTCCCATATTCCAACCAGATAACCATGACTGATATCACTCTGATGAGGATTACACAGACAGAAAGAACGGATGTTGCATGAATGCCAGCAAACACCGGGGCCATATGCTGCCATGCTTTGTCAGGCAATGATACCAGAGTACCTGCTACTGGCCTGGCACGGTAAAGTCTCCTACCATGGAGGACGCAATAAGGCTGCTCTCCCCAGAAACCTTCTGCAAAGGCTTTCACAGTACCTCCAGGAGAGCTTCATGGAGATGTCCCAGGAGAATTTCTGCTCCATCCCCACACATGTTAACAGACTTTTCCAGTAGCTGTACTGGCCACGAATGCATCCCAAGTCCTCAGGTCAAGTTAATCATTAAAAATCAATTGCTTTAATACCATGTCTATTCTATTCAAAAGATGCACTCACCTAATGTGCCTTCTCCGGCTTCACGGACCAGGATACCGCCTTGGGAGGGTTGGTAGGGGATCTCTGTCAGGGTGATGAAGAGATCCTGGCTTTCGGGGAAATTGGCGTGCAAAGCACTGTCGACTACCTCGTCCTCATCATCTCCTTCATCATCTTCCCCGTCCGCAAAAACCTCAGAGGAAGTGACTGATGAGAATATCCCATCGTCGGAGTCCACGGGCAGGGGTGGGGTAGTGGTGGCGGCCCCCACCTAGGATGGCATGCAGCGCGGCGTAGAAATGGTATGTCTGGGGCTGTGACCTCGTCCGTTTGACTCTTTGGTCTTCTGGTATGCTTGTCTCAGTTCCTTAATTTTCACGCGGCACTGCGTTGCATCCCTGCTGTATCCTCTGTCAGTCATGGCCTTGGAGATTTTTTCGTAGATTTTTGCATTACGTCTTTTTAATCGTAGCTCTGATAGCATGGATTCATTTCCCCATACAGCTATCAGATCTAACACTTCCTGATCAGTCCATGTTGGAGCCCTCTTTCGATTCTGGGATTGCATGGTCACCTCTGCTGGAGACCTCTGCATCGTTACCAGTGCTGCTGAGCTCGCCACGATGTCCAAACAGGAAATGAAATTCAAACTGGCCAAACAGGAAATGAAATTCAAATGTTCCCGGGTCTTTTCCTATGTGGCTGGGCAGAACATCTGAGCTTGGACTGCTGTCCAGAGAGGTGAAAGTGGTGCACTGTGGGATACCTCCCAGAGCTATTAGCGTCAAATTCCGTCCACACTAACCCTAATTCGAAATGGCCATGTCGATTTCAGCGCTACTCCCCTCGTCGGGGAGGAGTACAAAAATTGATTTAAAGAGCCCTTTATGTCTAAATAAATTGCTTCGTTGTGTGGACGGGTGCAGGGTTAATTCGATTTAACGCTGCTAAATTCGACATAAACTCTTAGGGCTAGTCTACACTTACCGGATAGATTGGAGGCACTGGATCGATCTTCTGGGTTCAATTTATCGCGTCTTGTCTAGACGCGATAAATCGAACCAGGAAGTGCTCCCCCGTCGACGCCGGTAATCCAGCTCCACGAACGGAGTAGGCGGAGTCGACGGGGGAGCCTGCGCGCCGCGTGTGGACCCCGGGTAAGTACCTTTTCATTCGAACTAAGATAGTTCGACTTCAGCTACGTTATTCACGTAGCTGAAGCTTGCGTATCTTAGTTCAAATTGGGGGGTTAGTGTAGACCAGCCCTTAGTGTAGACCAGGCCTAAGCTTTGATCTAAATGTTGTCTTTGTGTGTAAACTGGTGCTTTTTGAGTGTATCCTACAGACTGACTGGTTTGAGTACAGTAGTTCTAAAACTTTTTGGTCAACTGTAACAGACTAAAAAGTTGACAGCAGTAACCAGTACCTACTGCCTCCCCAGCACAGGTAATGGCAGAGCAAGCTTCCCGAACCTCTTACCCATGTGCCTCAACTCATCTCTATGGGGGTAAGTGTAACTCAGTCTCAAGGCCCATTCTCTTTTTGGCTCATCTGCTGAGATGATCAAAGGTGCCCAATCATTTCTTTGTAATGTAGACATTTGTCCACAAGGATCATGACTGAGATCACTGGCTCATTTTGCATAGGCCACTGAACACACTAAGAGATTGCAATGACTTTCAGTTGCTGCTGAGCTGGTGTCATGGAAGAGTAAGCCGCACTATGCTCTTACCTTTCCTGAGGGTATCCACTGGCCCCCAGGTTCCTACATGAGCAGCCAGCAGCAATGGGCAGAAAGGACTTCCGTGAAATGTCCCTTCCAAAAGACATCAGGTGAAATCCTGACCCCACTGAAGTCAATGGCAAAACTCATTGACTTTCAATGGGGCCAGGATTTCACCCAGATCCTCCAGCAATGCTGCACCTGCCTAAACCACCACTGCAAAGTCAGCACTGGGTGTTAGTAGCTATGTTGCCTGCAGTCTTCAAAGCTGAACCCACAGCCTGCTGTCCGAGAAAAAAATGTGTGCTGCCAATTGATGTATTAGCACTGTACTCTTGAGCAACATGTTCAAAGACCCACAGTACTTTGCACTGCAACCAAGTGTAAGCAGTGCATTGCTAACGGCAAAGATCAATTATTCACATGGCATAACATGGCGCAAAGTAGGACTGAAACATTCAAAAACCGTGTAGCTGCATGGTTCTGTTGTTTTAGGAATGTAAAAGTAGTGCTCATTTGAAAAGCACAGTACCATTTCACTCACATCGCTGTTTAAATCGCCCATCTGCACTGTCCCAGCTCTGGTGCTTCCCAGCAATGAAGGTCAGTGGATTTCTCAACCATGAGGGCCACATTCATCTTACTGTAGTTCACAAAGGCAAGGGCCTGTTGACTGGATGCAGTGTCCACGGCGTCCTTTATAGAAAGCGTTTGTATTGAAATAATCCAGCCCAGAAATTAGGCCCTTTTCCGTCGCCATGCAAGAGGATGGAGTATTTATTTCAGTGGATAAAGTTCATTCTGACAGGAATAGCAATGTTTTGCAGTGCAGTTAGGAACAAAAAGAGCATAGTAACCAGTTATTTAAGGGCCTAGTCTTGCTTCCATTGGGTGAATTGAAGCAGGTGTGTTAGGAAGAATTTGAACTCCAAGGGTCTTTATTTAATGGTGAAAACAGCCTTCTTTCAAAAAATGAGTTCATTTTTCTAAATAACTCATTCCTCAATCAAACCCCAATAATTTTCCAATAATTTCAGTTGTCATTATATTTTCTCTCTGATCTTTCCAACCCCTGCGTCTATGACTTGCTTAATGGTTGTAAGTTGTGCACAGCTCTCTTACTGGCTAGAGGCAGAACAAAAACAAGTTACTGAACATTTCTGCCTCAGTGATCTGATGCTATTAGCTAAGATTCCACCAGAGTTCCCCTGGAGAGACTAATTGTGCCAGAGAACAGCCCCATAATGTACAGTAGCAGATGCTGACACTACCCAGAGGCATAACAGCTTATAGACTGAGGTGCCATGACACCATTCTCCTGTACATTGAGAAAAAGCATTCCCTAGTGAGAGAGAGAGAGAATGAAGTGCTGCTTCTAGGCAATGGTACATGGAGCTGATTGTTTAATAGTCATTTGGCATAGCTCTAAAAAGTCAGTGCATGTTTTTTAAAAATGTCACTGCGCATCTGTGTATCACATCATTAGTTTTATACACACACTATTGTCCCATTCACTGGAAACCCTGCTGGTAAATTACAACTTACAGGGCATGAAAACAGACAGTTCATAGTAACTAGCGCTATATTAATGTCTTTGAATAGGCTACAAGGTAATTTGATGTAGAAACCACATCAGCAATGACTGGAGTTGATTTTATAGCTATTATTAACCACTGGACTTATAGCAAGGCAGTGCTGGAACCTTTCTCATGCAATAAAGAGGCAGAATAACCTGAGGGAAAAAGCTCCAACTGGTTAGTGAGAGATCAGCTTAAAACTGTGACTAAGCATGAGATGGTCTGAAATACTTTACAGTGGCGCTAACAGCCAGAGAGGCAGCGAGCATGGTGGGAAATCTCCTACTCCCACTGAGATCATGGTCTATGAAAAGAAATAGAAAAGGGAGGTCTCTGGCATATCTGTAAGAAATGCAAACTTGTGATTCAACAAATAGGACACTGGATGTCACAAGTTCTTTGCAAAAATACAGCTGATTTTTAGAAAGAGGAAAGCAAATATTCTAAACTGCATTGTTGTGGTAATACTCCCGCTTGCACCGTGGTTGGATACTAATCCCAGAGTCATAGAGGACAAATGATGTGTTGACAGCTATTTGAAAACAAATAAGCCTGTAATGTCTGATGTTCAAAATTCTTTGGCTGGTCACTTATCTCCTGGCAATTGCACATATTTTACCCTTTCAACTATGCCGTCCTAATTATATCTTGCTTTTCAACTCAGATTTCCTTTTCATATCTCCTTACCTACTGAGATTATTTTACATTGCTAACAAAGATCCTCTAAACCTCACTTCATTCCTGTGTGGTAAATATTATCATTATTTATTCTTTTGGGGCTCCATGGTCCACAACCTAGGAGCCCCAGTTGTGGACCATGAGCCCATTGTACAGACACAGAATAAAAAGACTGCTTATTGTTAGATCTATTTTCCAGAAAACTAATCTGGGGCACAGAGAGTTTAAATGACTTACACAGTAAGTTAGGGACAGAGCTAGGAATAGAATCTAGAAGTCCTGACTCCCAGTTCTTCTTCTCAGCCACTAGACTATAGTGTCGTTCCCCCAAATCCCCCATTACACTAGCATACACACTTACTGCATCTCCAGCGCTGCTATTAATTTCGGTTCCTTTTTGCAAGCAAAACAAAAACAAAACAAAAAACCCCACCCCAAATCCCACCACGCTTTCCCTATCCCCGTGACACTCATTTAGAAATGAAGCCTTCCATCACGCTGCACATTCTACTTTATCTTTTGTACAATTGCTCATTATTTTAATTAATGCATGTTTCACTTTTTCCCTCTGGAATGAGCAAGATAAGGATTTGCTATTGACTCACGAACTGGCCTGCACTGCAAAAAGTGTACTCTGTTACCAAACCCCACCTGCTTGTACTGATTGTAAAATGAATACAAAACATTTTAAAGTGGTTTATAACAATACATTCTTAATCTACGTTAGTAAGTGAAAATGTGATCCCCAAATTAATACCTGTTTGCAATATTATGTCATGTCTTTTGACTTTGTGGCATCTTTTAATGTTCATTTTCAGACGACGTATTGTTTATAGAGTATATGGATGGATATATAGACCAAAAGAGATATTTTGAGATATTTTATA
This sequence comes from Chelydra serpentina, assembly GCA_037349315.1. Taxonomy (NCBI): domain Eukaryota; kingdom Metazoa; phylum Chordata; order Testudines; family Chelydridae; genus Chelydra; species Chelydra serpentina. The sequence continues at coordinate 53,264,614 of JBAIAC010000004.1, forward strand.
GATGTATGTATATATAATATATTTTTCCTATAGAAATGAATACTAGAAGATTAACCATGATACAGTACAATGTAGGATATGACATATTTATAGCATTTCTCTTGTTGAATTAAGATCTGATTCAACTTCAATTTAGGTCATTGGTAGTTTTGCCATTTGCTCCAACAGGAACTGGATTAGGAGTTTAAGATTTTATCCGAAGCAGGTCCGGCTCCAGGCACCAGCCTACCAAGCACGTGCTTGGAGTGGCACCTTAAGGGGGGGGGGGTGCTCCTGTGTGGGTTTTTTTGTTGTTGGGTTTTTTAAAAACATACTGTAGAGTCGCCCTCGGGGCTGTGGCAGGCTGGGAGAGCGGGGCCGGGCTGGCGGCCCTCCCCACGGCGTTCCGGCCGTGGCCGGGAGAGCGGAGTGGGGGGAAGGAGGGAATTGTTGTGGCGCAACACTGTGGGGGGGTTGGGTTTTTTGTTTCGGTGGGGCAGGCTTGGGAGTTTGTTTGTTTTTTTGCTTGGGGCGGCCAAATAGTTAGAACCAGTCCTGATCCAAAGCCCACTGAAGTCAATGGGAGTCTTAATGCACAACATAGTACTTATGTGAACAGCTCACTTGCCATTTACAAGCTACTGTATTTGCAATGGGCCCATCATATATGAGTGGTTACATCTGGGATCCCTGATTGAGACTTTGTAACCAGAGTAAAAGTCTGAGGCCGAAAGGGTTGGAAGGACCTTTAAATAGACTAGCCTACAATTCTGAGAGACGGTTGTGCCATACACTTCAGACAATTTGTTTTTTAAGCAAGAGCCATCTTATATTGCTAAGTGTATTGCTTTAATGATTGGTTGGACCAAAATTCTTCCCTGGCGTCACCCCATCTACCCAGGACAACGACCTGTTGTTTCAACATTCTTAAGCATAATTAAACACTCAGGTGGCTACACAGTGTTACTAAAATGGTTTTGTTGGCCAGTGTGGATAGGGTCAAACTGAGCTCTATCACCGGTGGAGCCTTAAGATCAGATTTTTAAAGGTATTGAGGCGCCAAAGGGTGCAGAGAGGTGCCAAGTGAGATTTTCAAAAGTGCCTAAGCCCCAGATCCTCAAAGGTACCTAGGGATCTAGCATCCATTGATTTCAATGGATCTGGGCCTAAAACACTCATGTAGATGGCACATCTTTTAACTCCTAATTGGCTCCATGTGTCCCACACTAGAATGATCATTTCCCTTGTAATTACTAGCTTTGAAGTATGCAGTGTTGATGTAGCCATGTCGGTCCCAGGATATTAGAGAGACAAGGTGGGTGAGTTAATATATTTTATTGGACCAACTTTGTTGGTGAGAGAGAGAAGCTTTTGAGCTACACAGAGCTCTCCTTCAGGTTCTGGGAAAGGTACTGAGAGTGGCACCTTTCCCAAAACCCGAAGAAGAGCTCTGTGCCTCTCTCACCCGCAAAAGCTGGTCCAATAAAAGATATTACCTCACCCATCTTGTTGCTTTAAAGTGTTAGATTGGATGTGTAAACTTGGTGTTGGGGGTATTCTTAACACACCTATATCCCCACTAGGTACCTCCAGTAGCATGAAATGTCCTGAAAAGTTTTCTCTGAAAAGAGGTCTGATCCTGCAGTCATTACACTTCTAAAACTCCCTATTGATTTTAATGGGATACTTTTCCTCAGTGAGGAGTGTGGGACTGGGCCCTTGTATTTGGGGTTAATGTACTAACCATCCCACCTACTCAAACGGTTGTATCTTTAAATTAATTGTCTCAAACTCTTCCTTGTTCTCCCTGATCCATCATCATTTGAATAATAATAATAATAATAATAAAAATGCATAATACCTACTAGAAATCATATCTTTTATATCCTCCCTGCTGAAAGGGTAACATTAAAATGTCATGGGCTTTTTACATTTATATCTAATTTCACCATTGTGACTCTCAGAGGTTAAGTATGTGCGGGAGAGTTAACGATTATGTTGACACGTAGATTGTCTGTCTGTCATTCGATTTGGTATGTACAATGGAGCATTTTCAGCTCTAGAATGATATGTAAATTGTAGTGGCAAGTGACTTCTGTGTGGTACCTAGGGAGGGAAAAAAGAAACAATTGAGGATTAAGCGTTGTAAAGAACTCTATACCTTTCTTTGATAGTCCAAGATTTTAAAAGGTTTTTCTATGGCTCTACATTTTCAGGTTTTTTGGGGGGAGCAACCTACATAATGTTTATTAAAATTTTCATTTAACAAATACATACCAACAATGTAAAAGCTATGTTTTAGTCAATAGTGGGTCCCTGAATAATTAGCATGTCAGAATGGAGACTTACAGTAGATGACAATTTATTGTGAAACCATAAAAATTACAGTAGCTAATTGTGACAATTTCCTTAGAAGTGCAGGATTTGTTCCAGACAGCATGGTGTTTTGTCCAGTCCATCTTTAAAGGTCTAAGGGATGGAGCTTCCACTGCTTCCCTCAGGAGACAATTCTCGAAGTCTAACAAAGGCTTAAGTGTCCTTTTTCTACATCCATGTAGCCCCAAAATCATGTTCTCTTTCTCTCTCCTGTTTGTTAGAATTGTGCAAGTATAACAGGCTCCCTTCATGAAGCAGCTGGTGAACTGAACCCTGGATTGTGGTTTCCCAGGAAGAGAAATAAATCAACACCTGAAGGCTGGAGTTTATTGAACTTGATTCTCCAAGGAAAACCCTCATGGTTGAGCCTTCCCTAAACCATAAATTCTCTGTCTTATCAGCCCAACAAACTCTGTGATTCCTCCTTCTTACCTTGGATGAGGTTCATTTAGGGGCGAGGTGCTAGGATCTTCTGGACAGGAGACCGATAGCAAGGAAAATATGGAGAGAAGGGGTTCTTAGACAAGCCCTAAGGCTGGGATTCACAAAGATATTTAGGTGCCTTACTCCCATTGATTTCAGTGGGAGTTAGGTGCCTAAATACCTTTGTGGATCCCACCCTGAGTATTCAGTCAAGTGGTTTAAAACTTTTTGTGAGAAATGGTCCCTTTATTTGACCATCTCTAGTTCTCAGTCTTCCCAGATGGATGAGCAATCAAGTTTCAGGTTTGTCAAACTTTTGCTGGTCTGGGCTGAGGGTCACCAAAACCACAACGAGCTAAGCTATACATATTTAGCTCCTTTGTTGATTTTGTTACTCATAGAGTTCAAGGGCAGATGGGACCGCCAGATCATCTAGTCTGACTCCTGTACATCACAAGCCACCAACACCACCCAGCATCCACAGACTAAACCCAACCACTGAAATTAGACCAAAGTATTACAGCCTCTGGTTTATCTTGTTGGTGTCCTTCTGTTACGGAGATGCCCTGAACCATAGACAGTGTTGTGGTCTCAGGATTCAATGTGGCACATAATCAAAATGGACTTTCCTAAAACATATGTTTCGTATGTAGATTCTTCTGTAACAACTTTCAAAACACAAAAATAGGGGTTGATCCTTCAGTCCTGACTCAAGTCAATGGAAATTTTGCTTGCGTCATGGCTGCAAGATTGAACCCATAATAGTGACCCCAACCCCCCCCACATTTAAATAGGAAATTCACCAGGATAAATATTGTAACCATATACACAAACGCTTTTCAAGTATGTTTTCCATAAATATCTAATTTATGTTTTAAACTTTTAAATTCAAAGCAAAGTTTTTGTTACATGAGTTCTCAGACTACAAACTCAGATGAGCTGGTTAGCAGGACCTCAGTTTGTAACTGTGATAGGAATGTAGGCACCTCACTCCCACCTGCCCTTAGCATGAGGAAACCTTGTCTGTGCTTGCTGTGGGTCAGCTCTCCAACACCACCAGCCTCTGTCAACACAGGAAATGCCTTCCAGGCCTCTGCAAGCCCTGCTCTCTCTTTACAGGTTAATGACAGATACACTCCAATTCCGCAGTCCTCCAAGCATCTCCCTGGAGTGCTCAGCCCCTGATTCACTGGACCCTTACAGAATTCCTACATCCTTTGTTCCCAAAGGAATAGCACACTACAGCTACCATAGAACACAGCTCTGGTTAATGCACGGCACTTAGATTTGCTGATAGAGAAAGCAAGTATCAGTTTATTTAACAAAGAACAGAAATTCAAATCATGGCAAGTAGAAATATTGGAATCAAAGGGTTGCATATAAAATAAAATCATAACATGCATACTACACTTACCTGCCACGACACTGCCATGTCATATAGAGCAAAAGTTCACCCAAAATCCTTTCAGAGTATTACGCCCAGGCTTGGCTGTGATCTTCCCTTCACAAGATAAGTCACACTGTCTTCTTGCCTCTTCAGTGGAAAGATCCAGAGTTTGTCTGTGTCCTTACAGTTATAATCCAAAAATCCATTGTCTTCTCTTGCAAACATGATAATCCCTGCTGCTTGTGTTTTCCTGTCCCAGAATCTCCTCTGGAGAGTCACGCTGTCTGGAGTGGTTCACAACCATGAGTGCCAATCTGTCAAGAAACAGGGCAGAGACCCCAAACTGGTTGTGTGCTCTATAATTAGATGTCACCGACCCAGAAACAAATGTGAACTCCTGAAGCACTGTAACAGTCTTACCATAGATTCACAGACAGTCCCCTTGTGCATTCCAGTATATCTTGCCAGCCAGGAAAGCTGGATTTAGTGATAGTTGGTTGCTATACACCAAAGATCTCAAAATATTCAGGTTGCTCCCAGTCCCAAGAGACTAGTCACTTACCTCATGTCAACTTGTACCTTGGATCTCTCATCAAAAACAATGATTATAATAAACTAACTAAAGATGTATTAACTAGGAAAAATAAACAAAAGAGTTATTACATGGTTAAAGCAGGCAAGCACATATACACAACTGAGTTAGTCTATGGTTTATAAAAAATGGCAGAGTTGCAGCAATTTGTCAGCTCTGAATGTCTTTTAGGGCTACACCAGGATGACCCTGGGGATTTCTGCTTCTGTTTCATAGCTCCGGTCCTGTGAGAGTCCAAACAACAAAAAAGAGGTGACAAATTTTCTTGTCAGCTATTTTCATTTCCTTCTTCCAGAAATCAAGCTGATGGGATGAGCCCTTTTGCACGTAGCCTCTTCATGGGTGTGAAGAGGAAATTAACAAAGTCTTTGTATTGTGATGTCCCACAATGGCCCATTTAGTCTTGGTAGCCTTCTTGACAGTTAGGCAATGATCCCTCCTGACTAGGTTCATAGTTTCAGAGCAAACATTTTTTACAGTCATCAAGCAAAAACGTATATATTGCCTTATAGCATGTGATAAAGATTTTAAAAGTGAGATTAATGCATGCAGCAATTTATAAGCATTTCATAAAGTCTAAACACTAAACGCACTGTTATAAGTCCAATACCATTGTAACCTTACTAACACACAGGTGAACCAGACTGGTTTCCAGCAATTAATTTGTCAGTGCTTGGCTGAGGCCTAACGCTTTGGCAAGAGCAGTCAGCTGGTCTTGATTAGCATTTTGCCCAGACTGTAAATAGGCATTCATTGTAAAGTATACAATACTCAATTTACATGGAGACAGACCGATAAACATCATCTGCATGAAAGAAACTGGTTTATCAACTTCTGGTGATGGGCCCTGTCAGGGTTCCCGCCCCACTCTGAACTCTGGGGTACAGATGTGGGGAACCACATGAAAGCCCCCTGAACTTATTTCTACCAGCTTAGGTTAAAAACTTCCCCAAGGCACAAATCTTTTCCTTGTCCTTGGACGGTAATGCTGCCACCACCAAGTGATGTAGACAAAGATTCAGGAAAAGGTTACAGTGTAGTAGCCGTGTTAGTCTGTGTCAGCAAAAAGAAAATAAGAAAGAAAGAAATACTTGTGGCACCTTAGAGACATACACACACAAATGTGTCACAGTCATAGGTGTGTTGTATTGTTGCAACCATACAACAAAAACACTAACCCAGGAACCTATCCTTGCAACAAAGCCCGATGACAACTCTGTCCACGTATCTATTCAAGTGATACCATCATAGGACCTAATCACATCCGCCACACCACCAGGGGCTTGTTCACCTGCACATCTACCAATGTGATTTATGCCATCATGTGCCAGCAATGCCCCTCTGCCATGTACATTGGCCAAACTGGACAGTCTCTACGCAAAAGAATAAACGGACACAAATCTGACATCAGGAATCATAACATTCAAAAACCAGTAGGAGAACATTTCAACCTCCCTAATCACTCAGTGACAGACTTAAAGGTCGCAATTTTGCAACACATAAACTTCAAAAACAGGCTACAACGAGAAGCTGTTGAACTTGAATTGATATGCAAACTAGATACCATCAACTCTGGATTAAATAGAGCCTTGGAATGGCTTGGCCATTACGTTAATTGAATCTATTTCTCTTAAGTTAACGATCCTCATTCACACCTGTGTGTCAACTGTCCGCAATGGCCATCTTGTTTATCACGTCAAAGGTTTTTTTCCCCCTGCTGTTATGGTTCCTCTCAATTAATTAGCTTCTTAAGGTTGGTATAGGCACTTCCACCTTATCATGTTTCTCTGACTGTATAAATATCTGTCCACTGTATGTTCCATTCCATGCATCTGATGAAGTGGGTTCTAACCCACGAAAGCTTATGCTGAAATAAATTTGTTAGTCTCTAAGGTGCCACAAGTATTTCTTTCTTTCTTATTTTCTTCATTCAGGAAAAGGACCACTTGGAGTTCCTATTTGCCCAAAATATCCCCCCAAGCCCCTTCACCCCTTTCCTGGGGAGGTTTGAGAATAATATACTAACCAATAGGTTAACAAAGTGAGCACAGACTAGACCCTTTGGTTTTTAGGACACTAAAAACCCATCAGGTTCTTAAAAGAAGAACTTTATTATAAAGAAAAAAGTAAAAGAAGCACCTCTGTAAAATCAGGATGGAAGGTAATTTTACAGGGTAATAAAAAGATTTAAAACACAGAGGATTCCCCTCTAGACTCAACTTCAAAGTTACAAAAACAGGAACAAACCTCCCTCTTAGCATAGGAAAATCCACATGCTAAAACAAAAGATTAAACTAATGCATTTCCTTGCCTTTACTTACAATTTTTGTAATCTTAGATGCTTATTTCAGGTAGGGTTTTAGGAGATGGTTTTTCCTGCCCTGGTCCCTCTCTGTCCGAGAGAGAACAACAAAGAGACCACAAACAAAACCTCCCCCCACAGATTTGAAAGGATCTTCTTTCTTTATTGGTCCTTTTGGTCAGGTGCCAACCAGGTTATTTGAGCTTCTTAACCCCTTACAGGTAAAGGAGGGATTCTAGGCTACCCTTAACTGTATGTTTATGACATGGTCTGTGAATTGGAGCCTAAGAATGTAATTTTAAGTATACATACATAACTCCTTACATATTATCTGTACATAAATTTCACAATGATTATGATGATCTGTGTGACACAGGCTTCTGGTAGCAACCTTATATAACATGCTTTGGTGAACTAGGATGTAGATACCAGATACAATGGATCCTTGTAACCCTATGTTGCCCTCTTCCTGTCAGCATCAAGAAGTCCCTTGGTCACAAACAACAAACAGCATTTATATTATAATACATAATAGATGTCAAAACCAAAACATATGAGTACAGGCAAACCTAATTAAACTGGGATTGATTTATTTATGTCTCAGCAGCTGAAAGTTGTATGTTAACCAGTGACAGAGCAGGTGCAGCATGCATCATTGACTAGATTATTCAAAACTGCTGTTTTATTCAACTCCAAATAAAACTAAAATTGCAAGCTAATTCGGATGAACTTGGTCATACCGTAATTAGATTGCATAATTCCAACAAGCAAATTTTGATCCTGGAATACTTTAATATTTTCAACTTGCCATGGAAAGTCAGATCAAGCCATAGAACGATCTAACGAATGTCAGAAGTCCCTATGATGCAAACCACCAGGAGTCCAAGAGAATGGGGATGTGCAAGGTTCCTTAAATTTAGAAGAAGAGTACTCAAATTTGCATAATCGAGTCTCTGGAACTTTGTAAATCACTCTGCTGTTTAAGAGGAAGTGCCACAACATTGTTTCAGTGGTGGTGTGATGTGCAGAGGCAGGCAAGTTCTAGTGAGCCCTTTGCTATAGGTCATGTGGAGCAAAGGACCTGGGGAGCCACCACCACATAGGGAGATGTGACTCTTTACCCTTAATGTTAAAAAGGCTGCACTCAACCCCTCTACAAGGCAAATTCAGCCTTAGTGTGAATGGATGGAACTCCACTGAAGTCAGTGTTTCACATGTACGCTAGGTCCGAATTTGGTGCTATGTTGTAATGAGAATGTAATGCTCTGAAAACCCTAAAACAGAAATATGAAGGGCCCTAGCACTCTGCACAACTCTCATTGATACCAATGGAAGATCCATGTGAGGATCTAGGCCAGTATATGGCGCTAAGTCTCCACAATATAGCTGGTGTGGTTCTTAATGGAAACTCGAGGTCAAACATGATATGGCTATTATGGGCTAATCTGGAAAGTACAGGGCACAATATTCTTCTCAGCACATAGTACTGTAAAGTGGATAAACACTACTCATCCTAGAGTAAAACCCAATACAAATCAGTTTAGGAAGATCAGAATTAATCATTCAAAACTGACATAACTACTCCCACAGCAACCACACCTCTGAAACTCTGTCCAATTTATTTGGCCAGCCCCACTGTACAATTTTCCAAGGTTATTAAGCCACAAAGTGGTAACTAGAACAAACATCATAACTGTGGCATACATAATTATATATAAAAAACCAACTGGAAAAATATGAACAGAAAAATAAATTTTGAAATGGAATATCAGTTAATTTTATGATTAATAAACATGCAAGTTCATCAGTTGGGAAATGCTGAATTACGTTCTATGATCATGCTGCTTTCCTTGAAATAAATGAAATTTTTTTGCTTGTCTTGTCTATTGTAGATTGGGAAAGGACTGTTTTTTACTAGGTGTTTGTTCAGTACCTAGCACAGATAGGGCTCAAATCTCAGATGGGGCCTCTAGGTGCTATTGCAATATGAATCATTATAGTTTAGAAAGCAACCATATGTTTCTAACCAGAGTATTAAAATTATGGGGTCTCTTCTACACTCGGGATAAAATTCTAGCCCAGTGAAGTTAATGGCAAAACATCCATTGACTTCAATGGAGCTAGGATTTCCACCCTGATGTCTGCATAACTCACATTAGCCCAGCATGGTGTTCCATACTGCTGTTGGAAGCTCTTGGCTAAATTCTGCTCAGTTATACTCTATTATACAGCTGAAGTAACTTGACTGATGTCAGTGGAGTCAAACCAAAGTAAATCTGGAATAAATGAAGGCAGAATTTGACTCTTTGTCTTTCAAATGACATGCAAATTCAAGATCCTTACCCCACTGGTGATCATTACAGATCCCATAGCATTTTTCATATCTGCAAGGCATTAGCTCTGGTATCCTGGCCAAAATCCGGCTTGGGTAATCATTTGAAATAAATAAAAAAATATTTTGCATGTACACATCCTGGGTATTATTCTCCCCATGTTATAGATAGGGCAACTGAGGCACAGAGAGGATAAGTGACAGGCTCACAGTCACAATGCAAGTCAGTGGCAAAGCCAGGTATTAGAACCCAGGTGTTCAGACACTCAGTCTTTTGATTTATTCACATGACCATGACCTTCCAAAACTGCATTCTGCCTAGCTGAGACTGGCAACTTCATTTCTGGTTAGATCAACTATCCTTCACTTCCTGTCCTGAAATGTGTAGTGCAGCTATGTCTGTCAATTATTGCTATGTTTCAGCCCAAAGACTGATGAAGTCACTTGTGAATAGTTTGCATATCAGTCTGCTAGGTTAATGATCCTTTTGAAGGAAAGGTGTTCTATAACTGTGAAAGGTTCTTATGGGAGTTAAATTGTGTGTACATTAGGGGCGGAATGTACCCAAGAGGAGTATGAAGGATGTGATTATTTGCAGGACATTTTTATGGAGATCTAAGAAATGAACTGATTCATACAATGACACTATAATGCATTTCCAGTATTGATCAGAGAAAAATTTATTTACAGAGATTTTCAAATACAAACATAATAGCACATTTATATATTTTTTTACAAAATGAATATTGAAATAATAAACATGGTACAGCACAATACAACAATGAGCTAAACGTAACAATGACAAAATCTATATCTGGAAGACATTTCCCATTAGTCTTATGTAACCAACAATATCCTACAGTACCATGAGTGGAATTCTCCCTGGACTGAAAGATGTCAATTTATTGCCCTTCATAATAGTACTATAGGCAAAGCCCCTATACATGCTGAGTAAAATGTTGCATTTTTGTAATAATGCTGAAAACACAGAAGCTAAATAAAAATTCTATAGGGCTGAATAAGCAGTGAATAAATGTTTTGGGAAAAAGAGTAGAGAGAAGATACAAAATACTGTTAAAGTGGCTTATTGGTCCATTTATTAGGTTTCATGTGTAGTTTAAAAAGTGGTATAACATTGAATTTTAAACCATCAAATGAATAAAAAAAAAAGAAAAAAAATGCACCAATAAGTTTGCATTTTATTTGTTCTGTGCCATGGTCTATACGTGTGTGTGTGTTCTGTGCCATGGTCTATATGTGTGTGTGTGTGTGTGTGTGTGTGTGTGTGTGTGTGTGTGTGTGTGTACATTTTCAGGAGTGTTGTGCTGAAGGGGAACTTTGGAAGATTATACCCTACCCAAAATATTATTTTCACCAGTCTTTCAATTCATTGGTACACCCATACCTTCACAATTTACCAAAGGGGAGCATTCCTTGCTCGTAAAATTGTATTCTTCCAGAACAGACCAGAAATATACTCTGTCAAGCAAGAACTGCAGATGCCTTCCGAGATTCGCAGCGTTTGGTCCAGCTTTCCAGACTCCCCACCCTCCCCGCAATTCACAGTGTCACCTCACGTCTTTGACCACGTCCATTCTCATTTCATACCGACTATTCTGCAGTTAGGAGCTAAAGCACTTTTTTCAGAAGAAGAAGTCTGCAAGTCACTTCGGCCTCTCGAAGCTCATTCATTCTCTAAACTGGACTCTCAGGCCGCCTGCCTCAGTAAGGGTACTGTTTCTGTTTCTTGCCAGAGAAGCAGGCCAACCAAGTGCAGATTAACATAGCGGCAGCTGCTCCTCCTCCGGTGCAGTAGTAAGCCCAGCCAATTTCACAAGTACCTAAGATGAACAAACAAACCAAGGAAACACTGTTTTATTCAAGAGCAGAGGTTTGCTTTCACCATAACTTTATAAGCTCTTTCCTTTTGGAGGGAAATGAAAGCAGAAGCAACCAAATACATCATATGATGCTGTGTATTTTATCCCCTGTATCAACGTATTGGTTTCATTCTCCTTGGAAGCAACTTACATTTATACGCCTCCATCCAAAGCTTTCCTATTATGGTAGAAGGCAGCCAGATATCGGTGCTATCTAATCTATCTAGGTGCTCATGAATTTGGTGTCTGAGCATACAGGAACTTTCTAGCCTTTTTTTTTTTTTTTTTTTTGGTATTAAATGTAATGCTAATGTGAAGTACTGGAAGGCTGTAAATATCTCAGGACAGTGACTGCATCATCTTATGCATTTATGTAGTGCTTAACCCACTGGGGCCTTGTCTTGACTGGCGCTTCTCAGCACTATTGCAATAAGTGAAATACTGAACATGGCCATGACTTGAAAAAGATACAAGTCATTAAATGATACAGATCTATAGAATCCTGTCTATAGTATGGCTAATTATAATTGGCATAAGCACTTCAGGATCTTATAGCTATTTACAATATGGATTTATTACACAGTGTTTATATGGACAGAAAGTCTGTGTTGGAATGTGGACTTGAGCCAAATTGGTAAAAGAACCCTAGAGAATATATCTACACAGCATCAAATCCAACAGGGAACCTGGGCTATTGCCAAGGGAATATAAAATACTTGAACTCCTCCCTCCCCCCCCACCCCCCGAGTAGTTGTGAATGGATGTGGTGAGTCAAATTCATCCTCGGTATGACTTCTAGCTTGTGATAAAAGGAGTTGGTTCACAGGGCCCTACACCATGTTACTAGCTCAGTGTAGTCAGTAAACCAAAAAGATTGGATCTGTCTATGCTGGAGTAAGTGTGCAGTTCGTGGGTTTAGCCTGGTAACTTCCATTCACTTTAACATGAGGCAGACAACTTAAACTACACCAGCCACTTCCAAAATGGAGGCATGTTGTCCTCATCCTGCAAAGAAATGTAGACAGGCAGGCCCTTGTATCTGCACAGAGCCTCACTGATTCAGTGGAGTTGTGTAACCCACACACCTCCTGGATGTGGTGTTCTGTCCCATCTAGTGGCACCGAGACCACTTAGAAAGAGAGCGAGAGAGAGAGAGAAAGAGACTAATCAGTCAGTTCTACAGCCATAGCTAACAGGCATATGGCTTTTAGCTCATGCAGTAGAGACTCACGCACTAAGCTCAAAAACCCAGACTCGATCCCGCCCACTGACAACCAGCGTCTGTCGGTGTTACAAGTAGAGGCTAGTCCGGGATTTCAGCTGGGAAGTCTCTAAAGCTCGGGATGCGCTTCCTCAGCTAGGGGGAAGTATGTAACCCTCACATCTTCTGGGTGTGGTGTTCTGTCCCATCGAGAGGCACTGAGACCACTTAGAGAGAGACTGAGTCTGCTCTACAGCCTTAGCTAAGGGCCATATGGCTTTTAGCTCATGCAGTAGAGGCTCATGCATTTAGCTCCAGAGGTCCCAGGTTTGATCTCCCCCTCTGACGACCGGGGTCTGTCAGTTGTTACAGTTGCACATGTGTAAAGGGATCACCTGCGTGCATTTCTTACAGAATTGTAGCCTACATTTCCAAACCTCAACGAGTAAAGATATTCAGACTTCACTGTACTCTACTCCTCTTTCCTCAGACTGATGCCACTCTGCTCGAAGGGACAGAGTTGTGGAGTCTGCCTGTTAGAAGTTTTCACACCTGAAGCAAAACTGGTGAATCTATGAAGATACAAAACCCCTCCCCTTTCTCTAGTATAGTTATACAAGTCTGTCGTAATAAAAAGCAGGGCTTGTGGGCCTTTCTTTAAAAAAATGCTTCTAAAACAACAACATTTATAAAACGCTGAAATTTCACACTGAAGAAATGCTTCTGAAATGTCTACTGCACCATTTCCCCAAAGAAGGTAACTCAACAAGTTTTGGACGGTTCCGCTAAAATAGAAAGGACATTGCCTTAAACTGCATAAAAGAAGCAGCTGCGAATGACTGGGCCTTTATTACCTTTTTGCATAATGAAAGAGCAGGAGTGTTTTAGGCTGCTGGTGAAGAGAGACTTTAAAAAGTGAAAAGTATCATCAGAGCGGTTTCCTTTGGGTTTCAGAGGAGTTCCAAATACAATTAAGAGGCTGCTCTTTATTGACCTGAGGTGCAGTGCTCCTTCTAGAGTTCTGTCCACCTATATTTAATTCACCCAAATAGGGGATATTCAGTTAGAGGATTTGGTTTGCCTACAACCCTTTCAGGAAACGGAAGAAGCAAAATTATTTAAATTGTTCCCCTTCGTTGTCTATAATGGCTCATCAGACAAGCCTTCGAGCTTACTTGGTTGGCAAATAGCTGTTTTCAATGCAGGGGAAAACTACACTTGACAGTTAAAGTAGAGGTTGCTGGCATTGAAAATAGGTTAGCAGTGGAGCAGACAGCTCCACCCCCTGCCAAGTCCAGAGAGAGAGGCTGTGGGGTTGGTTTCCACAGCAGCTGCAAATCAAAAGGGTCGATGTTTTTAATTTTGTTTTGTTTTCTTGGTGTCTTTTTCTGCCCTACAGGCAGCTTTTGAGTCGCTTTGTGTTGTTGTAACAGAGCACTGGGTCCCACTGCAAATAACTCCGTTCTGGAACTTTTACATGCCTCCTCGGAAATAACTGCACGAATCATCCTCTGCCCTTATCATAACTGGTCTGAAAATTGTAACAAAGTTCTAAACTGCTACCCAAAACTACCCCCAGGGTTCCATTGCAAGCAGCCTTTCCCCGTGCCAGTCAAACAGGAGAAATACTCAGTGGGCCAGATCCGGATGGTGATTTGCTGTGTGGCATGGAGCTGCCTGTAGAGACCTGGGACCCAGTTTGATTCTACAGATGAACAGTACAACCAAAAGTCTGATCTGGGGGAAGGCGCACATGTGGCTATTCTCTGTCTCCAAACCTCTCCCCCTGCTCAGGGGATGGAGTCCAGGAACCCACTCCCTTATGCCCTTGGGGATAGGAGGCACTGCAGGCAAAGAGCCATCACAACTCTGTTGCAGGGGTTGGGAAGAGGGGTGAGGGGAGATTCCCTGTATGGTGTTGAGGAATTTAAAGGAGACCACGCAGCGTGACATCACCACCAGCTCAGAAATGGAATAGTCAATGGGAGAAGGCGCAGCCTCTATCTGGGAAAAATTGCCCTACTGGAGATCAAGGAGACATCTGCTCTCCCACTTCAGGACACCTATCCATCCCACAGGTCGTTTTTATTTGGGCCAGATTAAGGCAATCCTGGGTCCTAAGCACACCATGACACAGCGGCCCCTGCGGCTCAGTTTTCGTGGCACATTTTGAATGGGGGTGGCAGGGGGCCCCCTTCCCTCCCATAGAGCCAAGAGCAGCAGCATGAGGCCCCCTTCCTCCCTCCAGGAGCAGCAGGGGTGACAGCAAGTGTTCCCCCCCTCCCCCGTCCTCTAGAAAGGCAGGGTTGGAAGCTGCTTACCCCCAGGCACCAGAGTGTAGCTGGGCAGGGGGGTCAGGCCACAGCCCTGCCACGCACCTTCTGAGCACACCTCATTCTCTGTTGGGTGGTGTTGGCAGCACTCCCAAAGCAGCGGATATTGGCGTTCAGAACCTATGAAGATGAATGGGAAGCTCTCACCTCTGAGAGCAATTGTCAGGCTGTCTGCAGGACCACTGTTAAACTTGTTGCATGTTTTTGGGGTTTTCTTCACAATCCTCAAACCTGGAAACTTTTTTTTTTTTTAAAAAGAGCTGCAATTCTGACACAATCAGATGACTTGAGGAGCTGGCCCTATGCATGGGCCTATACAGCCTATGCCTTAATCCGGCCCTGGGAGGGCAGCCAGACATAGCAACTTGTTAGGTCCCACTTTTGTGGCTACTCCATAAGGATTAATCCACCCTTGGTGGTGGTCTCTGTGGCTCCTGTGCGGGACCAGAATCCTTCGAGCATTACCAAAGGGCGGGAAGCTTGGCTGAAGGAGGACCTTAGCCACCCAATCCCAGAAAAGATGCGAGTCCCACTGTGGAACCAGGTGTGGAGATCCTTCAGCTCCCCTACACCATGGCAAGTCTGGCTGGTGCAGAGCCAAAAGTAAGAGTTTAGCCTGCCCGTGCTCTAATGTATAGGGCATATTCCAGTATGTGTTCCTGACTATTGACAGCAATTTATAACACCGATATACCCCCTTTCTTCCTCAAGGATCCCACACTCCTTTCCAATCTACCTTCCCACCAGAATAAGCTTATTTGCCACATTGGAGGGAGAATCTGCAGCCTGATAATAGCGCACAGCAACATCACAAAACAGTTAATGAAGAAGAATCCTGTAACCAATGGAAAGCTCAGGTGGAATTCAGGCAAGCAGAATGCAGTCACTAAGGTCAGAATGTTTCTCTATGTTCTCAGGCTATTGAGTAGGAAGTGGGAAGCTGTTTTTATATATATTATATTCCGCTGTATTACTTTGTGTGTTTTAACCTCTGGGATACGTGCCCAGAGATGATGATTGGTTCAGATAGCTGGATTTTACAACAGAGAACTCTTATCTAATAACTATTGCCTGCACATGGAAAAATCCATTCTTTTGCCTCTGCGCAAGCATAACAATTTCAGCTGGGATTTTCAAAAGAAGCTGGCAGACCAAGTGTCAAGTCATGCTAAGGCCCCCAGGCCTTACTGAACACTGACAAATGCATATCTGGAAACTAATCTGGCTCACCTGTGTGTTAGTACTGTTCAAATAGGTATTAGATTTATAGAGATGTTTAGTGTTTGGACTGTACAAAATGCTTATGAATTGCTATATGCATTAATCTCACTTATAATATTTGTACCCCATGTTGTAAGGTAATATTTAAGTGTTTGCTTTGTAACTATAGTAGTATTTTCTATGAAACTGGAAACCCCCCGAATCAGGAGAGAAGCATTACCAAGTGTGAAATACTAGTTTACCACAACAGGTGTCATCTCCTGTCCAACAAAAGAAGGCCCACAGAAGGCCAGTGGACAAAATACTTTATTGATTGCTCTCCCCACACCTGGGAAGAGAGGATGTATACAAACCCTCATCCCGTTACTGTTTGAACTCTGGGTGAAGGAAATAAAAATCCCTGACCAGAAGGCTCTGTATCACTCTGCTGCTTGGAATTTGGAGAGGGCTATAGTTCTAAGCATAAGCAAGGGATCCCCAAGCTGTTTAGCTTGGGTTAGCCCTACAGGACATACAGAGCTTGCACATTACAGCAGCTTCTATTACTTTTTGAAACCTATGACTGTGACTCGTGTGTGTGTGTATGTTTACCCGCTTTAACCCTGTAAATAACTCTTACTACTTTTTCCTATTTAGTAAATCTTTATTTTCTTTATTACAGGGTGGTTACAAGTGTTATCTCTGGTGAGGTATCTAAGGTACCATTAACCTGGGGTCAGTGACTGGTCCTTTGGGACTGGGAGTAACCTGAATATTGTTGTGATTTTTGGTTTACGGGACCATCTGTCACAAAGCCAGGCTTGCCTGGAAGTGCCCAAGGGGACTGTCTCTGACTCCATCTCAAGGCTGTTATAGTGCTTAAGAAGTCACACTTGACACCTGGTTGGTGATATCTAATTATAGAACACACAACCAATTTGAGGGTTTGTGCCCTGGTTTGTAACAGTCTGCCCTGAGGTTGGCACTTGCATTCATGAGCCACACCAGACAGCTTCACAAAGCCTCAGGAAGACGGGTGGCTAAATCTCTGAGGCTGGTTTGAAAATCCCTGTATTCATAATACATCTTTATGGAGGGCTCCTGCCTGTCTTGGAAGAGTGATTGACTCCATATAACAGTGCCTTTTGGCCACTAACTACTCCCAGAGTGTGTCTTCTAAAACAACAAAATAAGAATTCTACCACTGCCTTGAGATATGTCACTTTTCCCTGTGATGAACCCGAATATAGAAAGTGCTGGCTGAAATGCTACTTTAAAAGAACCGGGACCAAAAATTCACCTGCTGGGATCATTCAGAATGTCTCAATCATGCCCTACGGGAAAAAGGAAGGAATAAGGAGACTTGACTTCTGCATGGGGTGAATTCAACTTTTGTATCTTGGCAGAGGACAAGGGGGAGACGTATAGTGAGGATTGTGTTTATGCATGATGAGCCAGCTGCTAGATCAGTGTCACAGTATTGCTCGAGAAATACAGGATGCACATTCAACCTTCGTCTTGGCAAGCCATGGTTTCCTCCTCACAGTGCTCCATTTGCCCCAAGGAACACCGTCACCCACTTTGATCATATAAGGAATGGCAGGCAGTCTGTTGCTCTTTCAAGCTCGCAAGAGGGCGCAGGGTCAAGAAGAACAAGTAAAGGGACAGGGAAGTACAGCAGGGTGGTTGAAAGAACATTGGGACACTGACCTTAGAGCAACAGTGACATGAAAGTCAACCTGCTCATTAGTTCCATTGAGTGCCAGAAGCAGTGGGAGTCTCTTGCTAAAATAGCTTGATGTATACATGGAGTCCGCAGAATGGGGCAGCATTTGAAGCTGTAGCACTGAAGAGGAGCCTGCTGTTGGAAGGGGTGAAAGTGATCTCTGCAGTGTTCTGATTATCGTTCTCAAGCCAACAATAAAATGTTTCAAATTTACCTGCTGAAATTAACGATCATCTACAACAAATGGCCAAGTGTTAGATTGAAACAATGGTACTCTCTTTGTAATCTTGTATTTTATGGGGCGGGAGTGTGTGTGTGTGAATGCTCTAGTTTATGTTTTTGCTCCAGTGTTTTCATTTTGCTGAATGTACCAGCTATTTTAGTCCATTGCACCCTAAGGAAAGATTGTTGGTTGTCAATAATTGGGCAATTTAGCTGCAGTTTAACCTGTGAAATGACTTTTACATTAAATTCTTTCATTTAGAAGGGTGGTAAAGCTTTGTAAAGGGCAGGAAACAGAATATTCAAATGATTAGACTAGAGGCCAGATCAAATGGCAATACACGAGCAGAAATTATACACTTGAGAGCAAAAACATTTAGTTCTCCTGATTTATATTTGTATAGCAGTTATAAGACCAGCTACCATAGTAGGGCCCTGATCCAGCAAAGCTCTTAAACACATACTTTATTTTTATCACAGTTACTTCAATGAGACTAATCACATGCTGAAAGTTAAGCATGTGCTTAAGTGCTTTGCTGGATTGGGGCCTAAATTCATCCATCAGGTACAGTATTTTGCCTGTCTTGCTAAGCATGATAAATATTGCTTTTTTATTTGATGCTCTGTTGTTGAAATCAAAGCTCTAAAAGGAAAAGCAAGGTCCACAATTACATATGTAGGCTGTGTTTTCTGTTAGAGTTAAAAAAAATAAGGTGAAATAATGTGTATCTTTTCCCCACTGTGCTCAAAATCCCTCTCTGTGTGTGAGAGAGATTGTGAGTGTTTGCGAGAGAGACATTTTTTGTGTGTGGGGATGGCATGGTTTAAGTTTCATGATAATGGAATTTCTCCAAGGATCTAAAAATACTTGAAATACCTTCCTATCTAAGTAAGTTGTCGTGCATTATAGTTGCATGTTCTGGAATGATGCTGTGCTCATTTTTATACACCAGTATTTACCTTCCAGTGCAGGACAGAGGAAGGGACTCTGGCAGCAACAGGAGCTGGGGAGTCATCGCTGTGCTGGTGCTGCATGCTCACTGGACATTTGAAAGCTTTTGGTTTCGTTGGTGATTTTTGGCAAGGAAGTTGATAGGCAGCATACATAATTGGAGCTACGGGCCTTCTGATTGGCTAGTGGGGCAGTATCATCCATCAACAGCCCAGGCAAGATTGGAGACAGCCAGTGAGACATTTTTTAAAATGGGGTTTAATGCTGCTGACATTTGGGATTGGGGGGGCAGCTAGAAATCAGTTTGGGGATTAACCCTCAAGTCACAGCCCTTAAACATATACTGCGGGTGAACAAAGCGGGGAGGGGGGGGCAGCTGCACAGTGAGTGTCTGGAACATTTCCCTCCATACCACCTGTCCCCAGTACACGACGTAAAAACAATTACAGCCCAAGCTCCATTAGGAGCAAAGGCTGCTAGGACTAGGATCCTTGTAGGGAGCAGGGAGGGGTAAGAAGGAGGCAGGTCACATCCAGTCAGTGAAGCTGGCTGGCTGTAGAGGGAGCACACACTGTCCCCTCCTTAGGGGTGGACTTGGAGCTGCAGTAACCAGGACCTCTGAATGACATGGTGTATAGTGCCTCCTGGTGGTTGCCCTGGGGCAGCCTCTCTCTCTGCACTGCTCCTTACTCAGGGCTATGCCTCAAGCAGTATCATCTGGCCCACAACAGGAAAAGCAACCACATCACAAAGCTGCGGGTGTGTCCCAGCTGTCGTGAGAGTTAAGGAGTGCATCGCTTTAACAGCTTTTTGAAATACATCTCCATGCTTTTTGCATGAGTGAATAAATGGCCAGTCAAGTGAATGAATCCACAAGTAACAGAGTGAATGGCTGAGTCAATGGGGGTTCAGACTTCACTGGCTCTTAGGAGAAGAACCCCTCTCAAGGTGCAGATGAGATCAGTAACAACACTGCAGGGATACAAAGCACTCGATTCTTGAGGACTGGCAATGGGAATCCAAAGAACTATTATGCCAATGCTGGATGAGCAGGATAAGATAACAAGGGGCTGCAGGAAGGTGTCCCTAAGATGTAAGAGAGTGTGTTACATAAAAGAAATCAAAGAATGGGAGGAGGGAAAGGGGCACTAGCTTCATAACCAAAGCAAACCAGCAAGAAAAATCTGTAGAAACCTAATTATGTAGTGATGGTTCAGTTTACTGCAAAACACGTGACTTTTCCTAATTTCTGCTATGATTTCCATGGACATGATATTGTTCCCATAATGCCATTGATTTCCCCAAAATGTATCATGACAAATATGAAGCGGAGTTAATTTAGGCAGCTGGAGGAGTGCTAGTCCCTGATCTACCATAGGGCTCCACATGGGATCTGTTTATATAGATCCAATTGCAGGACTGGGGTTTAGTAGTATACTTTCAACTCACATGATCCTATTAAAAAAAAATCACAAGTACATAAAGCATTCCTGGAAATACATGTGATTTTTATCTAAAATATCCAATAAATGAAATTTATGAAAACTCCAGAATATAAGAGTGTCTGGGATATGAACATATTATGTTAACTGCAAAACCTAAATTGGGCCCTTACATTTTTCCTTTTTTATTACTGTTGAAATCAATAAAACTTGCACTGGGCTGGAAGCCTGGAGAACCTGGCAAATGTTAATAACTTGGCTTTAAGTAGGATCCATTTTCTAAGACAAAGAGTTGAGAATTATTCCAACTGTAGAATACGGTACTAAAAAGCATATGGCAAACATCACTGATTAATCCACACATCTAAAAACTCCTCCTCCTCAGAAACCTTGTGCAGCAACTCTAGTAACCAGCTTTGCATGAGAGTTCAATACTAGGAGGGAATGTGAAATAATGTAATGAACCAGGGTATTTTTTTAAAAATCAGACTAAAATGAAGAGAGAGATAAGTACAGGAACTGCAGGTCTGAATGCCACAAAGCTAATGGAAAAGGTAATCAGCTAATAAAGAAGAGGACCTGATTATTTTGAAAGGAAACCAAGAAGAGTTCAAGAACTGAAGTTTCTTTTTCTTTACACAGTGCGACATTGACATGTAAAATAAGCTACAAACGGCAGCAGTAGAAGTTACAACCTGGAATGCATTCAGAAAGGAGTTAGATAGGTACATGGAAGAAGGCAACAATAGAGAAGGTACAAACTACAGCTGAGTGAGTAATTTGGAATCAATAATGTATTTGGTAAAGTTTGCCCCTCTTTGTCCAGGGAATGTTGATGATTTTCTCAAAATTATCTGAACATTTTTTCCCTTATTTTTAACAAGATGACATCCTATTTAATATTTGAAACTTGAGCTATGTTGCTTTGTTGCTCAAAGAAAGCAATAGCAAATGGGAAGGGAGATGGTTCTTGAGACACACTCTCTGTTAGTGTGTGGTCTGGTGTGACGGGCTGTACCAGGCCCATTGAGGCCCTCCAGAAGGCCCTGAGGTCCTACCACACCCCAAGAAAAATCTTAATCTGTTTGTAGATAACTTGTGAAGAGAAGTCAGATTTCTGACTGTTCATGACAAATAGTTTCAAAATCTTTCATTGTTAATAGTGTTCTAAAAAACATCCTGGTTTCTAAATCTCTTCTCCATGGTCTTATCCTTTCGATGTCGACGCTCAGCCAGGATGCTGAAATGATGCCACCTAGCAATTTGACAAAGCTGTTCTATATTTAGTGTTTTCCCAAAGAAAACACTAAATATAGTTTGTGTTCTTTAGTAACTGTATTGTTTATTTGTAAAGGCAATTTACTATAATAATTATTTTAAGGCAATAGTGCCTATCAGTTAAATAGTTCTCTTACGATCCTCTCTGTGACGTTGCACCCCATAATGCTTTATGGGAATATGCTTATGAATGTACATATGACATAACTGGAATATGTTTTATGCTACATATGCCATGTAACATATCTCTGTAAAGGTTATGATCTACTGAACATATTCATCCTATTTGTATGAATGTGTCATTTTTGTACTCGAAGTTATGAATATTGGCTGTGTACTTGCTTGATTTTAAGTAGTAAAGCATTTGGTCAGCCTCGTTAGAAAGGAATTTGCAAGTTAAGTGCCCAATCAAAAAACATGTAACAGACAAGAAGGCTACAATCGACACAAGAAGTCTACTTGAGGACGTTCAAGGTAGCATGTGAACCATGGCTGCTACCTGTAAGTTCTGAGTCATGCATGGACATGTGACTTGCCCAGGTGACTCCAAAACTCCATCTTGTAGCTGGGATTCTACACAGTGGGAGGGAGGGGTGTCCATCCACAAGAGAGAGTCTATTTAAACCCCTGGGAGACCCCTCCATTTTGTCTTCAGCTGGCTCGAGAGAGAGCCTCTCCACCCCCAAAGGATACCTGAACGAAACTGGAACAAACCATGGGGGTGTGAGTGATTGCTGGACCCAGACTAGAAGGAGGCTAGTCTGTAAAAGAGGCTTATTGGAACATCTCTGAGGGTGAGATTTTATCTGTATTCAGCTTCTTACTGTATTAGGTTTAACCTTGTATGTTTTATTTTATTTTGCTTGGTAATTCACTTTGTTCTGTCTGTCATTACTTGGAACCACTGAAATCCTAGTTTTTGTATTTAATAAAATCACCGTTTACTTATTAATTAACCCAGAGTATGTATTAATACCTGGGGGGGCAAACAGCTGTGCATATCTCTCTATCAGTGCTATAGAGGGCGAACAATTTATGAGTTTACCCTGCATAAGCTTTATACAGGGTAAAACAGATTTATTTGGGGTTTGGACCCCATTGGGAGTGGGGCATCTGAGCGTTGGAGACCGGAACACTTCTTAAGCCGTTTTCAGTTAAGCCTGCAGCTTTAGGGGGAAGTGGTTCAGACCTGGGTCTGTGTTTGCAGCAGGCAAGCGTGTCTGGCTCAAACAAGGCAAGTTTCTGGAGTCCCACGCTGGCAGGAAAAATGGGTTAGAAGTAGTCTCAGCACATCAGTTGGCAGTTCCCAAGGGGGTTTCTGAGATCCAACCTGTCACACTCTCTTCCAACCTTCTGAAAGTAGCAAAGGGAAACTATAATAAAATCATTATACAAACACATCCCTTGACAGAAAGAAAATGTTGCGATATTTAGAATGAAGTTTAGATTCATGCCTAGCACAGGACATGATGGAGAGGGGTGAGATATGACTATCAAATTCTGAAGTCTGTATTATACCTGTGTTGAAATATTGGCACAGGTATAATGGACTTGGACTTGGACTTGCCCAGGGACAGCCTGTTATGCTGCACTCCAGATAACTGCCCTGCTCAGGAAAGGTGTTTGGCACATTGTGGAAAGGCCATCACTGAGAGCCATCAAGGCTGCAGTCTGGGTCTATCCACTTTGACCGACTCAACTACTGGCCCACCCCCATGGTACCAGGCTCTTTCTAGACAGTGGCCTGCAAGTGGGCAAGCAACCATGACTGGTGGTGACAGTTTGAGCACATGGCCTGGAGATGGAGGCCTTATTTGGGAGCGGGTTTTTGCTCTGTGCAGGGGGCCGACCATCACCACATGTAAGGAAGACCTTGGGGACAGAGAGGGAAGGAGAGACTCTGCCCAGGCTGAAACACTGATGACAGACTCACAAGAGGGGTGAGACAAGGGGGCACCTCAGGACTTCTCTTGTTTTCAAAGATCTGTAACTCACATTAAGAAATTCCTTTGCTAAAGCCTGTGTTCCTTGCTTTCCTGCCATGTTGTCCTCAAAGGGGTTAAACTGGTAAGTCCAGAGAACCCACAACCTAAGTAGAACTCAGGGGGAGAATCTGTTAGTGACTAAGGGCTCAGGAGGTCTGATTCCTGTTTCAGGGTCTAGGAAAGCCGGACAGCAGCATCCCACATCAAAAGGAGGGGTGACAGATAAGATGTCTGAGCCCAGGAGTATGCCTTAGAGTCCCAGAGCTAGAAACAGTGACTAGTTTCTATCCCACACCCAACTCGCTTGGAAGCATGTTGTACCCAGCGACTGGGTCCAGTCACAACAGACTCTATGGGGGTGGGGAAGGGGACTGGGTCATATTGTAACACTCTCCATTGAAAGCCCGTCAAGCCTTTGCAGCAGCATGCAACTTCCATAATATGCCTCACAAAAAGGAAATGCCTGTGTCTGAAGAGTTCAATCTGCCAAAGCAAAGTGAGCAAAAAGTAGAGGCTCCGGTGTATCTTAGAGTACTAATAGAGAGAGAAGATGCTAAGAACATCTCATCAAGACCCATTTCTTTTAGTTAAATTTCTAAAGGCTCAAAGCAGTGGAGCACAGCAGGTTTGAGATCACTGTTGCCTTTATTTGCAAAGGCTAAACCTCGTACATTTAAAAACAAAAAGCTACACTAGAGTCCATGGTGTAGTAAAATACAAGCAAGCCTCAATGAATGGGACAAGAGTGTCGTCAGGATGCTCTAATATCTACAATCACAAGCCAGAAAAAGGTTGAGCACAGGAAGATACCATGAAATCTAGCCAATTGTACAGTAATCTTCCAAGGAAAGTGGTGAGAGCCCCATGTCTGGAAAAAAATGAAAACGACAGTGAACTAAGCATTTGATAACATACCGACACATAGAAATATACTTTCTAGGTGCCACCTTCCTATAATTTCAGGACTATCCCACTAAATGCCAGCTAAGGCTCAGTTTTGCAAGTCAAACTTAATATGTGGTGTGTATTTTAAAGTCATTTAGAGCTGATGTAAAAAACATTTTGGTGGCACTTCTGGTGGATTTGTATAAATAGTTATAGATTATCTTCCTAGAGATTTGTTCAGAAATGGTCTTGGAGGTGATTGTCAAAAACACAAAAAGCTATTAATGATAATTCCTAGTACTTTTCATCAGTAGATCTCAAAGTGCTTTACAAAGGAGGGTCAGTATTATCACCACCATTTTACAGATGGGGAAACTGCATAGATACAAGGTCACCCAGCAGGGACGTGGCAGAGTTGGGAACAGAACCCACATCTCTTAAGTCACCATCCAGTGTGATATTCAAGGGACTCAACTCCTATTAAACAGCAAAAGGAGTTGGGTGTCTTACTCCTATTTTTGCCTTTGAAAGTTTCCTCTAACCCATACAGACTCCCCTGGCTTTTAAGCAAAGCAGCAGCATTTCAGAAACTTTTCACAATGGTGGTTTAGATTTTGCAAAATCTAAAAGCTGTCACAAGTATTTTGCACAGTCCTAATTTTAATGCAAATTCCTTATGATTCTTGACAAGCTCTCTCCAACCTGTCAAACCTTTCTCTGCTGGGAACTTCACTTTTCAGCTGTTACTCCTGCATGATGTGGTGGTGTGTTTTTAAGTACTGTATCTAGTGCAGACAAAATTAAATGTGCTCTAAAACTGTTTGGATGAGATTCTTTTAGAGAAAATGACTTGCTAATTGCTCTTGCTGTAAATATGATCCTGTATATCTGAATCAACTTAACTTCTTTCAACTAGCAGCTCAGAACCACAATGGAGCTCTGATCTTGATTGCGGACTTTGGGCAGCTCCACAATATAAAGTGAATAAATAACAATAGCAGCATATGCTGCAACAGGAGATGGGAATGACTTTGATCCTATATATTTGTGGAAGAATAAGAATCCCTTGGCACTTATGCTCCTTGCTTATGACTGGTGTATCATTTGTGCCAACTGGGTTAGCCTGCAACCAAATGCTAATTTAGATAATTTATTATTGTAGCTTTCTTTCTGACTGACAAAAAAAGCAGTAGTGCATGAGTCTAGTATATTGCAGGGTCTTCTACCGATATGCTCCAATTATCTGTCCATCCATCTAGGTAGGTTATCACACTATCCCCATTTCCACAGAGGCTGAGTCTATGGATGCTATTTGATCCATGATAGGACTACATGAATTCTACCTGGCTGTATATATTCAGCTAAACCACAACTCCATTTGTGTATGCATTGATCTATACCAATATTTTCGTTTGATTGAAAAATGTAGATGTTGTACATTGTGTTACCCATCAAACCCAACTAAATAAAATGCACTTAGACACAGTTCACGTTTAAACAATTTTCAAGGAAGGCATCAAACTATGGGGCACGCCAAATAGTGCCAAGTCAGAGTTTCTGGAAAAGTATACAAAAATCCACTTATGTGTAGATTAAAAGCATGAATAGTTTTCCTGTAGCGATATTAAATGTCACTTTGAAATTCACAATATGGCCTATCTCAGCTGCATTTGGAGTGTCTAACTAATCTGATGTCTTTGCCAATGTTCCTGCAGACATGGAGAAGCACTTCTTATCTAATGTACCTGAAATGCTGACAGACCTCAGTCGTTGTCGGGCAGGATTGAACTGGGGATCTCTGGAGCTTAGTGCATGAGCCGCTACCACATGAGTTAAAAGCCAACTGGCTGTTGGCTATAGCTATAGAGCAGGCTCATTTTATCTCCCTCTCTCGGTGCCACTAGATAGGATGGAACACCACACCCAGAATGTGTGTGGGTTACACACCCACTAAGGATTATACACTGTTACTATTTTTCCCTGTATATCTGTGTGCAAACTACATCTATATCATTTTGTACTTGGGGGGTTGCGTTTCTTTTTTTAAGCCCACTACATTAAACTGTTAATTCCTGAAGATTTCTGGCTAGCCTTGTCTTACCATGATGCAAAATTCAGCCACTTTTTTTATCTCATGACTTGAAATCCCAGACCCACCAGCCCATTCTTCTCATCCACCCATCCTAAAGATCCAGCACCAGGACAGTCATCCACTTTCTCCAGACTGCCCCAGTCCTCCTCCCATCACGTAGTTCCCAGCTCCCTCGCCAATTAACCAATTTTGCTGGCCTGGCTTTGACCGCAACTGGGGCTCCCTACAGTCACAACAGATCCTTCTCGGCCTTTGCTGCTTCCTGCAGCTCATCTCCTGGCCCACACTTCTTGCAGCAGCTCCATGTCAATTCTGTCAGTCCCAGCAAGTTCTCTAGAGTACTCCAGTTGTTTTCTGCCACCATTGGATGTTGACTCAATTCCTCGTTAATTTATCTATTTGGTTTCTCATGTACTGTTCCTGTCACCACCTTTCTCTGCACCATCCTCAGAGGTATACAGATAGCCTCTTCCCTGGCTAGTTAATTTGTCACAGACTAATGGGTCAGTGGCAGAAAACTTGCTCATAATCCATTCAAATGTAGCATAGAGAAGTTTACATTCCTGACATGTTACTATGGTTGAGGCCAAAAATAGCTTATTCTTGGCCCCTGTCCAGACCAGCAGAACTGGCCTGCTAGCCATTTTATAAGTGCTGGTTATGCCTAAGAAATCATCATTTGATATAACTAAAACAAGTTTGCCAAATGCCATTTTGCCTCTAGCTTTCTCTTTTCGGGGAAGGTAACCCAAAAGATTGTGCCGGGGTAACTCTGGGTTCATCTAGAACAGGGATCTCAAACTGAAATCACCACGAGGGCCACATGAGGACTAGTACATTGGCCCGAGGGCCGTATCACTGACACCTTTTCATACAAAGATACAAAAGCCCCCCGCCTCTGCCCCTGGCCCCGCCCCCACTCCACCCCTTCCATGAGGCCCCACCCCTATTCCAACCCCTTCCCCAAAGTCTCCACCCCAACTCTGCCCCCTCTCTGCCCCTATACCAACCCCTTCCCCAAATCCCTGCTCCAGCCCCGCCTCTTCTCCTCCTCCTCCACTGAGTGTGCTGTGTCCCCGCTCCTCCCCGCTCCCTCCTGGAAAGTCCTAAGTGCCACCAAACAGCTGTTTGGCGGTGAGAAGCGCTGGGAGGTAGGTGGAGGAGTGAGGATGCGGTGCACTCGGGAGGGGGGCGCGGGAGGGGAGGGTAAGGGAGCTGGGCTGCTGGTGGAGTCGGCACCTATGCTGGGCCGCAGGAAATAACTCCGTGGGCCGCATGCGGCCCGTGGGCTGTGTGTTTGAGGCTCCTGCTCTAGAACCATCTGACTTCCTGAATCCCTGTCAGTCTAGTGCCAGTCCTAGAAACTAAGTTAACCACCTTGGCTGATAGCTACTACTGAAGGATGAATGCCAGGTGTCTGTCCATTTTATTGGAGCGATGAGTAGTCTTTGCTATGATGTTGCTGTGTGATTTGTTGTGGGTGGATGATTTTGTGGCCCAGAGTTCCACACTTTCCTTTCGGAAAGGTCTTGGAGTTCTCTTGGCTCATCTTCTACAGAGTCCAGTGGGGTTCCATTCTGCCACCCCTTTGGACCACCCATCTGTCTTTCAGGTGCTCCTAGGGTGCCCGTACTAGAGCAGCAGCTCTGATACCCTTGAAGAGGATGCAGCATGCTCTCCTGCTCAGTGCCCAGCCAGCTCTCTGTCCTTGCAGACAGCTAGCACCTGTGAGAGTATTAGCCTGGAGCAGGAGCTATGCTACATGATTCTAGCTAGCTCCTGCACTAGGGTGAAGAAGTGACAGGAGGAACTCCATACACACCCACTGCACACCCACTGCACACCCATTCAGAGGTTGACAAGCCTCTGTCCCACCACACTCACAGCTCATCTTTCTGTGCATATCGTTTAAATGCAACTTGTGTGTGATTCTGGAGTCAAGTGGTCTCACCAATTCAAAAGAAAAAATCAAATGAATGCTGCTTAATCAAATTAAATATTCAAATGAAAGTAATAATTACTCAAATGCATCTTGAGACTTAGTGAGACGGATTCTGTGAAACATCGGTTTTGGCCCTAAAGCTATAATGAGAACACCAGTCTCTAATGATTAAATAAAAAAGCCTAGGCTTGGGTTATCAGTAATTGTAAGGTTTAAATTAAAATAAATGAGCAATCTGGCTAATATGCAGTCCCAGTACTCCACCTCTCCCCTGCCAATGTCCTGGGTAACTCAGCACCGACATCGACTGATTTACACGTAAAAATACAAAAGCAAGCATTTAAATTCAGACAAGGTATACTGAAGAGAGACTTTTAGCAGATTTCTGGTCTCATTATAATCTGTTAATTGCTATGGTAACATAAGATTCTAACAGTCAGCACAACCAGGACTCTAGTCAAGCTTAGGTATGCATAATAGATGCCTAATAGCCTTGAAATCTAGAAAATACGGTCAGAGTATTGAGCGTCACAATTATTATTATATGTCCCCTGTTCATATTCCTTATGCATTCCTGGAAGAAAAAGCTGACAGCTGAATTCTTTCAGAAGTGTTCTTTTATTGAATGTATTGTTATAATAGCCTGACTTATTCACATGCCAGGCTCATGAGTCATGATCAAGGGGACAAGAGAGGGCAGGGAGTGCTTCTAAACTCACTGAATTCACAGCTCTCCCACCAAGGAGTTATTTAAACATAAAATTATTCTAGGAACTTCTTGTAGTCCCTGCCATCAAAAAGACCCCAAGTTGTCACACAAAACAGTCTTTGTGTGGTGCTTTCCCAAGAAAGAGCCGAAAAATGTAGCTGTTTGCTGTACTTTGGCAAAAGCAAAATGGTGGTACTTAGAATGAAATAATTGAAATCAGAGATGCACAACACCTATTAGGATTGTTCCCTGCAATCTACTTTCTAGTGTTCTGTCTCATCTTAATCCACAGTGGAGTTCCTCTACTTCCTTTAAGAGACCATTCCAGAGTATTACTGATCTCGCTCTCAGGAAATTTGCCCTGATTGTTAACCTACGTCTTCCTTTTCTTAATTCCTCTCCATCCTTGGTGTTTGCATACTGCAAATATTCGTAGAATAGTTGAAGGAATTTTTATATTTCATTGGAAGAAAATATGTACTAAACATAGTAATAGCCAAGAATATTTGAATTAAGAAATTCATTTCAAGACGGGATAATATTTTCAGAGGGTAGACTGCCAAAAATAGTCTCTTGGCCTGGATACTCCAATCTATGACATTCAGGACAATCTGTTGCATCCCAAGGTCAAAACGTTTGCAGAGGTTCCTAAGTAGTTTTATGAGCCAAGGACAAACATCTCTCAGGTAGGGATGGTTTGGCTATAGACCTGGTTAAAATATTTGTGCAAAATTAAGAAACATTCTAGTTTTATCCTCACCCCCATAGGCAAGAAGAGATTGATGATAAGTGTGCCACAGTCCTTTAGAGAGGGACTACTGCCAGGTAATTACAAACTCCACCAAGTGCAGGTCATGAAAGGATTCAAAGAGTGACCCTACCGATTTGCTTGAAGGAGTTGGAAGTGAAGAATTCTCTGCACATTTAATTTGTCATTTGAGTTCAATGTACTTGAGCAGTCAATGGCAGCAACGGGCTCCACCTAACGAAGAGAGGGAAGAGCATCTTGGCAAGCAGGCTGGCTAACCTAGTGAGGAGGGCTTTAAACTAGGTTCACCAGGGGAAGGAGACCAAAGCCCCGAGGTAAGTGGGGAAGTGGGGTACCGGGAGGAAGCACAAGTAGGTGAGTGCAAGAGGGTAAGGCTCCTGCCCCATACTGGGACAGCAGGACGATCAGTGAGTTATCTTAAATGCCTATACACAAATGCAAGAAGCCTGGGGAACAAGCAGGGAGAACTGGAAGTCCTGGCACAGTCAAGGAATTATGATGTAATTGGAATAACAGAGACTTGGTGGGATAACTCACATGATTGGAGTACTGTCATGGATGGATATAAACTGTTCAGGAAGGATAGGCAGGGCAGAAAAGGTGGGGGAGTTGCGTTGTATGTAAGAGAGCAGTATGACTGCTCAAAGCTCCAGTATGAAAGTGCAGAAAAACCTGAGCGTCTCTGGATTAAATTTAGAAGTGGGAGCAACAAGGGTAATGTCGTGATGGGAGTCTGCTACAGACCACCAGACCAGGGGGATGAGGTGGACGAGGCTTTCTTCCAGCAACTAAGAGAAGTTGCTAGATCACAGGCCCTGGTTCTCATGGGTGACTTTAATCACCCCGATATCTGCTGAGAGAGCAATTCAGCAGTGCACAGACAATCCAGGAAGTTTTTGGAAAGTGTAGGGGACAATTTCCTTGTGCAAGTGCTGGAGGAACCAACTAGGGGAAAAGCTCTTCTTGACCTACTGCTCACAAACAGGGAAGAAATAGTAGAGGAAGCAATAGTGGATGGGAACCTAGGAGGCAGTGACCATGAGATGGTCGAGTTCAGGATCCTGACACAAGGAAGAAAGGAGAGCAGTAGAACAGAGACCCTGGACTTCAGAAAAGCAGACTTTGACTCCCTCAGGGAACTGATGGGCAAGGTCCGCTGGGAGAATAACATGAGGGGGAAAGGAGTCGAGGAAAGCTGGCTGTATTTTAAAGAATCCTTATTGAGGTTGCAGGAACAAACCATTCCGATGTGTAGAAAGAAAAGTAAATATGGCAGGCGACCAGCTTGGCTTAACAGTGAAATCCTTGCTCGTCTTAAACACAAAAAAGCAGCTTACAAGAAGTGGAAGATTGGACAAATGACCAGGGAGGAGTATAAAAATATTGCTCGGGCATGCAGGAGTGAAATTAGGAAGGCCAAATCACACTTGGAGTTGCAGCTAGCCGGAGATGTTAGGAGTAACAAGAAGGGTTTCTTCAGGTATGTTAGCAACAAGAAGAAAGTAAAGGAAAGTGTGGGCCCCTTGCTGAATGAGGGAGGGAACCTAGTGACAGAGGATGTGGAGAAAGCTAGTGTACTTAATGCTTTTTTCGCCTCTGTCTTCATAGACAAGGTCAGCTCCAAGACAGCTGCACTCCGCAGCACGGTATTGGGAGGAGGTGACCAGCCCTCTGTGGAGAAAGAAGTAGTTCGGGACTATTTAGAAAAGCTGGATGAGCACAAGTCCATGGGGCCGGATGCACTGCATCCGAGGGTGCTAAAGGAGTTGGCCGATGACATTGCAGAACCATTGGCCATTATCTTTGACAAATCATGGCAATCGGGGGAGGTTCCGGATGACTGGAAAAAAGCGAATGTAGTGCCCATCTTTAAAAAAGGGAAGAAGGACGATCCAGGGAACTACAGGCCAGTCAGTCTCACCTCAGTCCCTGGAAAAATCATGGAACAGGTCCTCAAGAAATCAATTCTGAACCACTTAAAGGAGAGGAAAGTGATCAGGAACAGTCAGCATGGATTCACCAAGGGCAAGTCATGCCTGACTAACCTAATTGCCTTTTATGATGAGATAACAGGCTCCGTGGATGAGGGGAAAGCAGTGGATGTGCTATTTCTTGACTTTAGCAAAGCTTTTGATACAGTCTCCCACAGTATTCTTGCCAGCAAGTTAAAGAAGTATGGGCTGGATGAATGGACGGTAAAGTGGATAGAAAACTGGCTAGATGGTCGGGCTCAACGGGTAGTGATCAATCGTTCCATGTCTAGTTGGCAGCCGGTATCAAGTGGAGTGCCCCAAGGGTCGGTACTGGGGTCAGTTTTGTTCAATATCTTCATTAACGATCTGGAGGATGGTGTGGACTGCACCCTCAGCAAGTTTGCAGATGACACTAAACTGGGAGGAGTGGTTGATACGCTGGAGGGTAGGGATAGGATACAGAGGGACCTAGACAAATTAGAGGATTGGGCCAAAAGAAATATGATGAGGTTCAACAAGGACAAGTGCAGAGTCCTGCACTTGGGACGGAAGAATCCCATGCACTGCTACAGACTAGGGACCGAATGGCTGGGCAGCAGTTCTCCAGAAAAGGACCTAGGGGTTATGGTGGACGAAAAGCTGAATATGAGTCAACAGTGTGCCCTTGTTGCCAAGAAGGCTAATGGCATTTTGGGTTGTATAAGTAGAGGCATTTCCAGCAGATCGAGGGATGTGATCAATCCCCTCTATTCAGCACTGGTGAGGCCTCATTTGGAGTACTGTGTCCAGTTTTGGGCCCCACACTATAAGAAGGATGTGGATAAATTGGAAAGAGTCCAGTGGAGGGCAACAAAAATGATTAGGGGGCTGGAGCACATGACTTATGAGGAGAGGCTGAGGGAACTGGGATTGTTTAGCCTGCAGAAGAGAAGAATGATGGGGGATTTGATAGCTGCTTTCAACTACCTGAAAGGGGGTTCCAAAGAGGATGGATCTAGACTGTTCTCAGTGGTAGAAGATGACAGAACAAGGAGTAATGGTCTCAAGTTGGAGGGGGGGGGGTTTAGGTTGGATATTAGGAAAAACTTTTTCACTAGTAGGGTGGTGAAGAACTGGAATGGGTTACCTAGGGAGGTGGTGGAATCTCCTTCCTTAGAGGTTTTTAAGGTAAGGCTTGACAAAGCCCTGGCTGGGATGATTTAGTTGGGGTTGGTCCTGCTTTGAGCAGGGGGTTGGACTAGATGATCTCCTGAGGTCCCTTCCAACCCTGAGATTCTATAATTCTATGATCTCTCCACAATTGGCCCCTTTCTACCTCTCAGATGAAAACCATGGACTCCCCCCTCACAGTAAACCATGGATTCCCCCCTCCACATACACAACAAGCCCTAAGACCACCCAAGCACATCTAGAATAGGAAATAGTTAAATCCAGTGGCTTGTTGGAAGGGAAGCTGTTGAAGGGAAAAAGAGAAGTTCACCAGTTTCCCAGGTGTGAGAATAAACTATATGCCCCAGACGCTCACAAACGTAAGCTGAGGTCCATGAATACATCAAACCTCAAACCCAATGCTCAGTCTGAGTATGCTTTATGTTTGTTGTGAATATTTCCTAGTGTTTTATCCCTGCTCTGTTGACATGATGCCCGTGCACATGCAGTTAAAACCTCCATTGACTTTTTTGCTGCCATATGCCATTGCAAATTCACATCTAAACTGCTGTCTTCTGTCACCCCTCGGTCGCTTTTGATGTAACTGCTTCTAATTTCTTTTTAGATATTCTGTTTTCAAAAAGAGTTTTTCCTTTTAATGATATTTGTGATGTTCCACGGGAAAATATCAATAGTAAAGATTTAAGGAGTCCCATGCCCTAGCACACTATATTAAGCAATACAATAATATACACACTAGCATCCGGCAAATATGCAAGGATTGCTCCCAGTAAGCCTGCTCTCTAGGCCTCTTTCTGCATTTAGAGACAACAGATGAAATTGAACTTAAAGGAACTGAGATCCATTGACAATTACTTACCCAATTCAAACTGGTTGGAAAGGTTACCACAGGTCTGTCTAACTTCTTCACTGTCCCAACCCAAAGGATAGAGAGCACAGCCAGAGCCAATCAATAAGCCTATGGAGAGAAAGGAAAACAAGAGTTAATACAACCCACGACCATTACCATAATTAAGGCCTGAAGGTGAAATCAATACTTGGAATCACATGAAAGGGTCACATTAACTTCTTATCATGAGGCACCTATGCTGGGATCACTGGCAAAGCATGCATCATTTTCTCTATTACTCCTTCTATTGTGGGTATGTCTACACAGCAATGTAAGCCTGGGGTTAGTGGGACCCAAGTTAGCTAACCCGTGTCTGGGAACCTTGAGCATCTACACTGCCTTTTAACCCTAGGTAAAGATTTTTTGACCCATGCTTGAACCTCGGGTTCTGACGTCCACACTACAGTGCACAGACCCGAGTCAAAGTAACTCTATGCCAGAGTGCCTAGCACCCCTCCCTCCTCCGGTGTTGACGCTCTAGCCCTATAGATGTGTTGCACTGTGGGAAACCTCTACTGCCCACCCTGTTTCCTAACTGACAGTGCTATTGATGGTACTCTGGTACCCATACAGAGCATGGGTATGTAAACTGTATAATTAGCTCCTTTGATGGCTGTCTCAGTAGGTTGTCTGCAAATTGAGAAGGCTTTATACTAAAATACTATCTAATCTGAGAACTGGGCTCTCCACCTCTAGGCTCAGTCACATTAGCAGGAAAATGCCTGTGTGCACCTGTTCTGTGGCTAATGAGGACCTCAGTCTCCAGGGCTGTCAAACTATTAAAGTGAAACTTTGCAATTCTTCATCTTTAAAATGGGACATTCAATTAAGGTACATCGGACCCTCGCTAGAACGCGGGACTTGGGATCCATGCCAAGTACCATGTTATAGCAGGGACCATGTTAAAATGAAATTAGCATCAAAACTCGCCTCTCCCCTGGCCCTGGAGCTGCCGCAGCCGGGTGAAAGGCGCTATCAAAATTAGCAAAATTAGCATCAAAACTCGCCTCTCCCCCGGCCCTGGAGCTGCCGCAGCCGGGTGAAAGGCGCTTTTCCTTCTGCCCCCGGAGCTGCCGCAGCCCGTGAAAGGCATCTCTCCCCTGTCCCCTGGTTGCTAGGGGTTGGGGTTAGGGTTAAATTTGGGATCCATGGCCGCGACGCGTTATAACCGAATTCGCGTTATATAGACACGTGTTCTACCGAGGGTCCGGTGTATTTGTGTTTGGTTGGTTTTGTGTTTATTTTTGTCTGTTTTGAACTTTGACATAAAATGTAGTTTTCAGAGGAAAAACACACACACACCCGGGCCTGGCCCTTCCGGCTGTGGAGCGGTGTGCTCCAGTACCCCCTGGGAATCCCTCCTCCCTACCCCCTCTTCACCCCGGGAGGCAGAGATAAGGCTCTCTGGGAGGCTGTGGGCAGTTTGGGGGCCGGCTCCCACTCATGGGCCTCACAGTGCACGGGCACCCCTGCACACGCAGCCCCAGGGAGGGCAGGGAGACCTGGGAGCAAGCAACAGAGAGTGGAGCAGGACGAAGTGGCTGCCCTGCAGGGCTGGGGAGCGGCAGAGCCTCCATCTCAGCTTGGCATGGGGAAGGATGACCCCCAACATCCTGGCTGCTGCCTCCTGCCTGTCAGCTGTGCTCCCTGCTGCAGGCAAACTGCGCAGCAGCGAGGAGGAGCTGGAGCCGCAGGAGGCTGTGGGGAAGTTTGGGGCTGGCTCCCGCTTGCTGCCCTGACTGTGCATGATGCCCAGGCGTCCCTGCACACGCAGCCCCAGGGAGCACGGTGTGGGGTCAAGAGTGGAGCAGGCACTAAGCGGCTGCCCTGCAGGGAGGGGGAGCAGCCAGAATGTTGGGTGGGGGTCATCCCTCCCCTAACCATGCTGAGCCGGGAGCTCTGCTGCTCCTCATCCCTGCAGGGAAGCCACTTAGTGCCTGCTCCACTCTCGGCCCCACACCCCACACTGTGCCCCCTGGGGCTGCGTGGGCAGGGGCGCCCAGGCAACGTGCAGCAAAATCTGGCTGTGCTCTTGTGACCAGGAAGCAGCTCTCTTTGCAAAAGCTTCTTCTGATCTGTCTCCAGCGGGGAGCTCACGGGCCGCACAAAATAACCTCGTGGGCTGCAAGTTTGAGACCCCTGGGCTAGAGCCTGGGCTAGAGCCTGTGCTTACACTGCTGTGTAAACATTTGAGTCCAGTGGAAAAGAAACTCTGTAGCTAGCTTGGATTTAACTTTTCCTTTTTATGCTTCAAAACTGCTACATATTTTGTTTGGAAAATTCAGCATATGGTTAAACAGGCGCCACGTTAATCACAGCATTTAAAAGATGATTGCTTCTGATTAATTAATGCAACAATCAGTCATGCTCTAGAATGGTTCCAACATGAAAAAGTAAACCAACAATCAAGTCTAACCATTCTAATCCTTCATTCCTTTTCTCCTCTTTCACATACTCCAGGGCCAGAATAGACTGACTTAATGTCACTTGATCAATTCATATCTCCGGAACCCAGAACATACCATGTTCATGAACCATTTCAGCAAAAGCAAGTGAACTTTTGATCCACTTCACCTATTACTGTACTATGTTGGAAGCTTAACAGTTGCATGTGCTGATTTGTCAGCCCCTCATGCCACCCAGAATGGATGCGTATTTTGCCAGACTCCATCTCTTCATAAGATCTTCACAAGGCCATGATCATTGCAAAGATGTAACATTTTTATCAAACTTTCTTCTCAGCTGTTGCTGCCCCCGCTGCTGAAAAGGCAGTGTCTAGCTGGTGATGGTGAACTTTTTGTTGCAGCTTTAAAAGGGAAGACTCTACAGGGCATTAAAAAATATACTGCATAGTTTTATTTTTTAACTTCATTTTGATAGTGGCCATGTAGAAGCTTGATAGTTAATTAAGACTTCCATTAGCCCAGGGGCACATGGTACTTGGCAGATTTATAGGTCAACAAGATCATTACAAAGCTTGCAATCCAGAGGCATAATCATGTCTTTTACCTAGCGCATGGAGCACTGGGCCAGGATTCAGGAGACCTGGGTTCTATTCCTGGCTCTGCCACTGACCTGCTGGGTGACCGTGGGCAAGTCACTCAACCTTCCGCTGCCTCCGTTTCCTCATCTGTGAAGTGAAGATAATGATACTGACCTCCTTTAGAAAGCACTTTGAGATCCACTGATGAAAAGTGCTATATAAGTGCTAGGTATTATTTATAGGCACTGGCTCCTATTGGGGTCGTGCAGAACTGTACCAATTCAGGGGGAGCTCTGGGAGGAATTCTCACTCAGACAAATAACCCCAAGGTGATCCTATTGAAGAGGTACTTGTTTCGTCACATCACCCTAGCATCTGTGCTCCTCGCAATACTAAGGAGTGTAGCCTTACAACACCACTGGGAGGTAAGGAAACAGTGTTGTCCTCATTTTACAGCTGGGGAACTGAGGCATGAAGTGACTTGCCCAAGAACCCACAGGACGTTTGGGATAGAACCAGGATCTCCTGAATCCCAGTTTCATGCCTTAGCTCCAAGACCCTCTTTCCTCCCCTTAGGGCAAACAGTCAGAAAAGCAGTCAGGGTTTGCTAGTCAGGTTACTTTGTCTCATCTAACTCCCGAGACTATGCAACATCCATGAGCCCAGAGCTCCACTACTTCCTGTGAGGTGGGTACGGAGGGACACAGCTGCTGTAGCCTTCCTAGCTTGCCCTCTGTGAAGTGCCATGATACTGCCCATGGCGCACGAGGGGTGAAATCCTGGCCCCACTGAAGTCAATGGAAATTTTACTTTGGACGTCACCTGGGCCAGGAGTTCACACTAGGAGGGAGCAGTACCTGTGTTGAAAAAACACAGAAGCTGCAATTGTACCTGGCCACTGCTCAGGGCACAAAGCTTCTTGAGTCTTTCCATCCTCTTGCATAATCCTGGGGCAGCCAGGCACAAAGGCCCTAAATAAGGCACATCGTCATAAACAAAGGATGACCACAGATAATGGAGGTGGGGTAGAGGAGACAATAGACAATTAAGGGGGAGGACAATCCGCATTGTTGGAGCATCAGAATTCAGCATCAGAATTCAGATCAGGTGTGACTCATGGTTATGGGCCAAATTCAGCTCTGGCGCATTCAGGCACAGTTTCACTAGCATCAACGGAGAGGCATCTGTTTACACCATGGCTGAATTTGGCCCTTTGTGTTTTTCTTTCTTTCTTTCACTGTCGTTCCAGATTTTTATTTGTAGATATTGTGCTGTTGTTTTTAAACAACTATATCAGGTGTGAGTGAGTGAGTGGTTAGCATGGGCAGGAGATTAACAAAGGAAGGGGAGGGGTGTTCTAAAGTACAATCTGAAGGAAAAAAGGGTGGTTCTTTGGCACTTAGAAGGGAGGCTGTTCTGGGGATATGGGACAGTCTGAAAAAAAGACACATGATGAGTGGAAGAAGGAAACAAAGGACCAAAACATCAGATGGGAGGAATAGCTCAGTGGTTTGAGCATTGGCCTGCTTAAACCCAGGGTTGTGAGTTCAATCCTTGAGAGGGCCATTTAGGGATCTTGGGCAAAAATTGGGGATTGGTCCTGCTTTGAGCAGGGGGTTGGACTAGATGACCTCCTAAGGTCCCTTCCAACCCTGATATTCTATGATTCTATGAATGGGATGGGGGAGAGCTGGGCAGAACCTGGAATAAGGAGTTTGAACAGAAAGTGCTAGGGAGCAAGTGTAGGGTCTTAGAAGAGGAGAAGACATAGTTGGGGGAGCAAGAGAAGAAGATATTTTCTCTTTCTGACCATATTTTTTTTTTTGAAAACTTCAACTTTAATAGTGGGAGCATAAAATTAACCTAGTTTTGTTTGCTTCCTCCAACATATAGTATGAGATAATCTCAGCATATCACATGAGCCTGCCCCCGCTGCCCCAGGCAGCCTGCTCTAGGGATATTGTTTGATATTTATCCAAGGCTGCAGAGCCAACAGAAGCAGGTAGACTGACATAAAAAAGAGCCACTTTGAATTATGTTCTCAGTCAATTTTAAACATGTAGTGATTAGAGGCTGTTCCCCAGGCAGTAGCAGTCATAATGTAGGCCCAAACAGGGCCTCTCAGACGAGGACTGAATATTTACAACATATATAAAAGTTTAGAGACAAAGGTCTTCCAATCGTTTTGTAACATTTATGGCCTGATTGCCAAAGGTTCTGAGCAGCCATAGCTGTGAGTGGGGTCGATGAAAACACCTCACCTCTCAAAACCAGATAGCTACAAGAGACTGGGAAAGCACCAAGATACTAAAGAAAGCCCTAAGCAGCAAAATGGGTCCTGGGAATTCCTCCTCCTTCAAAACTCCTTCCATTCAAAGCCAGCTCAGCACCCTGGCATTCAAGTGAAAGGAATATTAACATAACAATGTTATTCCTGCCAAGAATGCAAAACAAACTGTTAGACAGCCCTTGCCAGTTACTCTCATCAGGTGGTAAAAATGTACAGGCTGCATGTAAAACTCATAAAGGGCTGTTTGTTTCCAGTTCAATTTAGGTTTTGTTTCGGTGACAGTGTTTTTTCCACAAATACTGCTCCAAACATTTCCCAACCCCCAATCCCCTTTTATAGGCCAACCTCTTCTGAACGTCCTGTTCTGAGTATTCTCTCCAACAGCACATTTGGATACCGTGACTCTGTGCCTTTGGAGAGCTAACCTTTTATGCTCTTTCCTCACCCAGATTTCCCCACATAACTTAACTGCAACACAGAGGGCGGGGGAATGGCTTTCTCTGGAGGTCACCTAGATATCATTCTCTATTGTCCAGATGGGAATACTATGTCAGCGGTGCTGCCAGCTGTCTGTATCAACAGCATTCACAAATATTTTATATTTGCAAAATTCTCACGGACCAGTGACCAAGAAAACGACCCTCCTAGCTCAGCTACACAAAGCTGACTATTGAAGTGTCTGCTCTGGAACCTGCTATCATCATATATATTGTTGGTAACTGTATTTTGTCTCTC
Organism: Chelydra serpentina; assembly: GCA_037349315.1. Classification (NCBI taxonomy): domain Eukaryota; kingdom Metazoa; phylum Chordata; order Testudines; family Chelydridae; genus Chelydra; species Chelydra serpentina. The sequence continues at coordinate 53,304,661 of JBAIAC010000004.1, forward strand.
AATTGTAATAACTTTCTAGGAAGAAGAATATTGCCTATTAATTTTGAGCTCACACCTGTTCCCAATGAGGTCGATGGCAAAACACCCAGGACTGGGTCTTTTTGTCCTTTAGTTGACAGGATTGTGTTTTGCTGGATCCCTAATACAGCAAAAGCCCAAACAGGCTTCTTTTTGTCCTGTTGACTGTCTCTGCCCAACATGTTGGACATCATGTGCATGGCTAGAAGACAGGTACTGCAGAGCACTGGGCAGAACTCATTCACTGATTTTGGTGTTTTGGCTTTTAATTCCTCTGTGACACAGCAGTGGATTTAAATAAACCTTACATCTGTAGCCTAGGGGACATTCCAGGGCAAGCAAGCTGCATTTCTGAGCCAACACAAGTCCACAGCAACCTTTTCAAATATTCCCAGGCTCTCTCTTTTTCGTGTGGTGAGACCTGTATTCTACTCCTGGGTCTGTCACAGACCCCTTTGTGATTTTAATTTCTTCTCTTCAGCCTCCTTACCTGTAAAATGGGGATGATAATTCTAGTTTATATTGCAGGCATGTTGTGAATCTAAAATAACAGATGTTTGTAAAATATTTTGGGATCCTCAAATGGATAGGGCTATAAAAATGCAAAGTTTTATTTATTAATTATAATTATAAATGTGTCAAAACACCTCCCATATATTCATTAGAAGAAAGGGACATATTCTGCTCTCAGATACTGCATGCATTTCTCACTAAAAGTATTTAAGATCTCCATTTGCATATCTGAGGGCCCAGTTTGGCTCAAAGTATGCTGATAAATCTCTCTTCAGTTTTCCTGGTGTAAGTTTTTTGGGTCAGCTACTGTCATTTACTATGTGTTTGTAAATTACCTACACAAAAGTACCCTGACCTAGATGAGACCACTAGCAATATAAATGAATAATATAATAAATACGGCTTCTGTGTTTCAGCTTCCTTTTTGGTTCTTTCACCAAACTAGGAAATTCTGGGGCCTGGCAGAGTCAAAACATCACAAATCAAAGGAAGCATCTTGCCATGGTGAAGGACTACACAGTCAAAGGCACTGGGTCTGGTTCTGTTCTCAGTTACTTATGTAAATCTGGAGGAATTCCATTGAAGTTAACGGGAAGAAACCAGCATGAAGCCAGTGTGAGATCAGAAACAAAGCCCATCATGTACACACGGTACTTGTAATGTGGTACTAATTGATAACAAATCTAAGGTATGGCTGTCATGACCCTTGAAATGTTAAGCTGCTCCAAAGGACGTGCAGCAGGAGCAAGCAGTGCTCTTTCAAATGATTGCACTGTGTTAAAAATAGTTCACATTTTCCAATAATTAACCCATTGCACTGATTTCTGATCACCCAGGAACTAATAAGCCAAAATGAAAATGGCAAATAATTGTGTAAAGACCAGATCAACTCCCCATTCCAAAGAGAGACAATTCTCCCCCACGCCCAGTGAGCTGTTATATTTCAGCAACAAGCAAACATTCAGTTTCTTTTGTGGAGTATAAGCCAGCCACTGTGGTTTCCTTTATCTATAAGTCTGCACTGACTTCTGACTCCAGGCAGTGACAATGAGATCAATCGGGAAGCTGACACCTAACTTCATGGCTTCCCTAGTGAAAAATTGATGTAGCGAAATTGGCCGCTGTCAGCCAAGAACTGATTTTTTTATGAATCCAAAATAACCAATATTACAGAGCTTTCCACATTTTCTGACAGACTCTGTAAAATCAAAATAGGATTAGCTTTGCTTAGACATCAAGCTTATGATGAGACCCAGAAGCACAAGCAGCAACTGCTTGAGTGCAGAGAGAGCGAGGAAGATATAACAGCCAGAGATGCATGTGCCAGTGTGGTGCACAGAGGCTCTTTGTGCACTCTCTTTAGTGAATACTGAAACAACCCAAGCCCAAATGGACTGTTCAGTGCATGGAGTCACATGACAGTAAGATGAATGGGGTTTAATTACAAACATACATACAGACGGTGTCTCCTTGACATTTTCAAAGTAGTCAAGAGTTAGACTTACAGAGTCCATTAATTTTAATGGGAGGTAGGTGTTTAAGTCCTCTAGACTCCTTTGAAAATCTCTGCCTCTTGTTTTAATGTAACACTTGCAAGAAGACTAAGGGTACATACACACTACCCGCCCGATTTGGCGGGTAGTGATTGATGTTCTGGGATCGATTTATCGCTCGTCTTGACGCAATAAATCGATCCCAGAGCCGCTCCCCGTCGACTCCGGAACTCTAGCTCTGCGCGAGGAGTAAGCGGAGTCGACGGGGGAGCCTGCCTGCTGCGGTGTGGACCAGCGGTAAGTACTTTTGAAATCGATTTAAGATATTCGACTTCAGCTATGTTATTCATGTAGCTGAAGTTGCGAATCTTAGATCGATCCCCCCCCCGGACCAGCCCTAAGGGTCTGTTCCAAAGCCCACTGAAGTCAATGGAAAGACTCTCATTGAATTGAAAATTTAATAGATTTTGGATTAGCCCTATGGTGCCTATTCTGCAATCCGACTGGCACTAGTGAAGCCCCATTGATTTCAGCGGGACTCTGCATAGTTGTAAGTGTCCACCTGGTTCAGGACCTGTATGAGCATCAAGCCTGTTTACCATAATCTCCGGTTATTTTCAACCCTGATACTTTAACACACACGTTTGCAGACAATTCAGCTAGTCACAAGGAATACTGTTTGTGCTGAAAGGCTTCAGCCTCCATTTAAGAGCCAAGTTAAATCAAACTGCCCTGAAAGCAATGAAAAACCCTAACCTAATTTGGAAAGTTCAGTGGAGAGCCGTCACCAATGTAATTCCAGCGTGCACATCCTGGTCTGCCCTATAGTTATTTAGCCTGCGATGCTTTCCAACTCTCCACACCCAGCCATGCAGCTGCTTAACATGTTTAGAATGCCTGTGACATTCTTTAGAAAAAAGCACCCTGTTGTCATTACCATCGTCTGTCCTCTTTTGTTACCCTTTACAATCATCAAAAGAAAATGTTAAAAAAGGAACAGGACGCATGCAGACGTGTCCATAAAATGCAGATGGATAAAGGAGAGTCACAGCTTTCAGATGGGACGGGATCAGTCAGTAGGAGAGGTCTAGCTCGTCACTGCAAAACCTGTGGAGTAATGAGCATATCTAAATCTGTTTTGGAGGACATGCTGGGTCACGGAGGATGAGCTGGCACTATAAGCAGCCCTCTGGAGTGATTTCACAACTGGAAGTGAAGGGCTTCTTACTCTGTGTACAGGCCAGGAATCTGTGAATCACTTCTTTCATTCTGATACTCACGGCTAGCTTTAAACACAAGCAAAGCAAGCAGCCACCTGGGCCCTTCTCTTTTGGTGGCCACACTCACCATGTGAGCTCTACAGTTCCCGGCTTGACCCAGTCTCTCATGCCAGAAGCAGGACTGTAGAGACACTATCTTTCTTTCCTTCACCTGCAAATCAGAAGGCAGGGCCTCATGATAGCATTTGTACTAGAGTTTGCTAGGATGGTTACCCAACTTCTCCAGCTGTACATGAATTAGTCAATCAAGTCAGCTGGTTCCTGGAATATAATCTATGCATTGTTTAACTGCACCTAATGCAGTTAAATCGGCCTTAAACAACCAGAGAAGAGATTGGATGCCTAGAAGACCTGGGCCCCCTTCTCCTGCCATAGGATGCAAGTACCTCAGTGGGAGTTACTTGTTTGCCATGGTAGAAACTAGAATCCTGGGGTGAAACCCTATCCCCACTGACGTCAATAGGAATTTTTCCAAAGACTTTTTAATTAAAGGTAGAACAAAATTGTACTGGATTTGGGGGATACTTTCAGGTGGTTGCTTAAGGCTAGGCTGTTTCATAGCAGTCCTCCTTAGCACAGGATTCAGTGTATTACCAAATTCTCACACTGGAATGGAGAAGGGAAGGTGGGTCACACAGATGAGCCCAGAATGTGAATCTTTCCCACTTAGGTCCTTCCCGGGGGACTGCATCTTGATGGGGTGGGAAGGCTTGTGTGTTCCAATGACCCTGTGAGCTAAGTCATATTTAGTTCTTTGTAGGGTCACCTAAGCTAGACAGGTCAAAGGGTAGGGACCAGACATAAAGCAGCTCACTCGTCCTCCAGGTTGGGGTTAAGCAATAGGCCAACAACCCATCCTCATAAAAAATCTAATTATAGAAACACACGATGCTTCCTGTTAAGCTTTAGAAAGCTCCCAATCCATTTCCATCCCCACTACAATAGTTACCCCATTTACTCAATCTTTTTTTACATAAGGAGCTATTGGGTGTGATCTCCAAACCCAGTAACTCCCTCGTTTTTTGCCTTTTCGTTGGTCTTTAAGCTGGCAAGTTCCTTATTTGCTTTCTCTCGTAAAACTACACAAAAAATACACAAGTAAAATTTGAGATGAAAGGACAGGCAGCCCCTGGATCACAATCAAGGGTCCTAAAATTAACATGGCAATAAACCAAGTTATCCAATGACTTGTTAAGTCATTGAGTTATCGGGGTGATGGGTAGTAGAATGATGAGTGACAGTGAGTGAGCTTCATCCACCCCCATTATAGACACATTGCTACAAAACAGACAATAAGCTTCACTATTGCTCATGCTGTAGGCATAATTAGCACTTGTATTTTACTCCCACTTTGGACTTTAAAAGTGCTTTATGTTTGTATGGATTGGAGTTTGTGACTGAAAACCAATTAACATACAAATAGTTGCTGTTTACGGCTAGGTAGGGAAAAGGCAGGCAGTAATTACGCTAGTGTCTGCACAGAACTAAGTTTAATCTTTGAAATGATAAAGCGATGATTTGTGGCTTTAAGCAATCAGACAGCCACTCAGAGGTAAAATATTAACATCTATTAAAATCAGGGGGAATTGTCTAGGTCTGGACAAGCCTGAAACAATACATAGAGTGGATTAATAAGCTGAGAGACATTAACTAGCTTTGACTATGTTATAAACTCAGATCCATCATCATACTTCTTGAAGCCTCCTCTTATTATGTTGCACACACGTGGCATGATGTCAGTCCATTTGATTGTTGTCTCATTATTTAAGGCCTGTAAAGAAATGCCAAATCTTCAACTATTTTATCCCATCTCTTTAAAAGGAGGAGCCTAAACACAGTACAGGATTCAATGGCGTATAATGGAAAAACTAATGGTGATCACTGGGGAAAGAAAGTGGTACTGATAGCAGAGAGAGTGCTTAACTTCAGACTGTCCTTTTAGTCTTACTCCCTGAAACAGGCTTTGCTTTCCAAATGGGATACAAAGTCAATGGTGCTACACCACTTGTGGTCATTGAAGAGCATAACACCTTTCACAGGGGTGTTAGGGATTTTATTCATTTTATGCATCCTACATCGAATTGTTTCCTAAATTCCAATCAGTTACACCCTACAAACCCACTGAAAGCAATGGGACTGCACAGGTGTCACCAAGGGCATAATCTGAAGGCAACAGCAAACGGATTGCACAGATGTAATTGAGGGCCCACAAAACCTTTGAGTGGCAGTGAAGCATGAGATGAAAGGAACCCACCTTGACTTTTAAGATCCCAGGTTGAACTTGCAGGGTAAACAGAAAAAATATCTTGACTTGAGCAAATTTGATGTGCAAGTCACTGAGAGAAAATAAAAACTGAACTGCATGATACCATTTTTATAATATTTTTTCCAGAGAATAACCACCCTTTAAAATATCTCCTTGTCTTTTTTCTATCTCCTACTTTTTTTCCTTAAGTCACAGTTTGGGACATTACCAAAAAGAAATCCTTGTAAGTTTTTTTTTTCTGGGCAATTCTAACGAACACTGCTCCATTGACAAATATTCAGGCCATCTGCTGTACCTGAAAGAAACTCATTCCTTTCAAGACCATTTTAATTATGATTTTTTCCCTTTCACATATTTTGTCTGTAAGCCATTCTGAAACTTCAAGGATGACAAGTTTTCACATTCCCATCTGTCACTTTGAGCTACAGTACTTTCCAAAACAAGGTTCAAATGCAACATAGAGTTTGACTCTCGGTTTCATGTGGTTTAAAAAATCTCCTTGACATAACGTTTCTAAAGCATTTATCCATTATAAAAGGAAGCTTACAGCATGAAAGTGAGATTGAGCTAAAGCATGTGGATTGTTGTGTCATTTGGCTTAGAGATGTGCTCTTGCAACTAAACTGGATTTAAAGTGAAATCCTATATGACAGAGTAGCCAAATTCTGCTATCCTTACTCAGGCAAAATTCCCATTGACTTCAGTGGGAGGAGTGCCTGAGTAATGATTTTAGAGTAGGGCTCAAGTATGTACAATACATTTAAAATACTTCAGACAAATGCTATTTTAATCAAAGTAGATTTGAGGATAGCTGCTGATCACCTGATGTTATAAATCTTATGCACTGTCCCCAAATTCAAGGGAGGCATAAAAATAAGGACAGATCACCAAACCATGTTTGTTATTCTTCCATTGCTGTTTTTGGCATAACTAGTCATGCAGGCTCATTCGAAACAGTTCTCCTATAAATATGGATCTGCAGGCACTCATAGAATTCTCCTTTTAAGGTGATAGAGTTAGGACTCCTATTCTCCCTCCTCTTGTATGTAGTTCCCCAGGGACTCCTCTTCAGGCAGAAGTTCTAACATTCAGTTTTGTCTGTGATCTCCACCACAGAAATTCAACCACTTCTCCTTAGCTGTGAATCAGGAGGTTTTTTTCCATCAGATAAGAAAACGGGAAGGTTTGCAAGTGCAATCTCTGGTATCTGCCTTGTTGTACAACAGATAAAACTGTGCCTCAGGATAAAAAGTTTTCAAACTTTTTGATCAAGAGCTTTAACTTTTCTAATTTTTTTTTTTGGGGGGGGCGGGGGGAAGCGGCCCCCAACAGTGCACTTGTGATTTCCATTCTTGTGTACATTCACAAACAGTACAGGGGAAATTTTGCAGCCCCCTCCCATTTCCCCAGAAAGTCTGCAGACCCCCATAAGGGACTGTGGGTTAAAATCTGTGTTTGAGAACCTCAGAGAAGATTGCACTGATACACAGTTCAGTGGTTTCTATTGCAGGCTCCTACAGGTCTAGCTACTAAAGAGCCAAGTGTGCTGTGCTACTCCAACAAGGGCCGGTGAGGACACAAGACACCCCAGCACCACCCTTGTATTGCCCTGAGCACAGCAACTGTTCCCTCTTAGCAAAACACCCTACATGGGGAGGGGATGTTAGCGGGTGGAGTTATGGCACAGGAACTGGACACACACACTGGGGAATATGCAGCACTCCCTCAAGAGATGTTGCAATTGTCACAAATTCCAGAATTCCTCCCAGTGCTCCTCATAAGGTGGGGCAGCCCCACACCACTCAATGCCTACCTGCTACCACTGAAACCCTTGTAATAAAAACAACCCTTAAATCAGCCTGGTCAGGATTTTTCTTCCAAACAGTCAAGCAGAATGTTGGAGGCAGGGTGACCAGACAGCAAATGTGAAAAATCAGGACAGGGGGTGGGGGGATAATAGGTGCCTATATAAGAAAAAGACCCCAAAATCGGGAGTGTCCCTATAAAATCGGGACATCTGGTCACCCTAGTTGGAGTGATCCTCAACTTAAACACGCAGATAGTGAGGGGGCAGGGTCCAAAAATTCAAAAACAAAATCATGCTGTTAATTTCTGCAGGGATCTTGCCTCCAATACTCTGCTCTCTCTTTTGGTCCATTAGTCCCTGGGTTTTCAAACAGAGCACAAACTGCCCAGCCTCTCACTTGAAGCCCAGATCCCCAGGTTTCATACTAATACATGCAGGCCTCCAGCTTTGTTAGTTTTCCTCCTTTTGTTTCATCAGTGTCCTGCCTGCAAAGGACACTTTCCCTGTTGTTCTGAGCCATTTTTCCATTGTGAGCACAAGTTCTGTTTTGCATCAGATGTGAGAAAATCTCAGAGAATGATTACTGATGGAAGAGAAGCTTCCCCCCTCCCCCTTTCAGAAAGTATATGAAAGAAGGCCCACTGGCAGCAAGAAGAAAGAGGTGCAGACAGGAAAAGGCATTATAAATGCTTCTCAGATGCAAGCATCCCGCACAGCAAAAAGCTGCAATCCTCGCCAGCAGCTTTAGCTGTAGCCTGAGTGTATCAAAAGAGAATCAAATGTAGTTTTCAAAATCCTAACCTTACCTTTTGAACTGCCTGTGGGAAACAAATGCAGTCTGTAACAGAGGGTGTGGAAGAATCTTCACTTCACTTTGATTTTCACTTGATCAAAGGTGGCATGTTCATTACAGGAGAGGAGCTTCAGGCTCCTGGAGGGAATTCCCTCATACAGGCTATCTTGTTACCTATGGGATAACAGCCCCATTTGCTCTAATTGTTCCTGACAGCTTCTAAAATAATATTAAATACTTCAGATATTGTGAAGGGGGAGGGGAATTAAAGCACAGTTATGCCAATACATGGAATGGGAGTTAGTAAATGGCTGGATTGCTTCTTGATAAAAGTAAAACTCATGGGGTAGAGGCAGTTGCTGATGCAGAAAGGTAATAAAACAGCCAGCATAATTTTCCAAACACTGTGCATTAGGGGCCTGACTTTCAGAGGCTCTGAGAACCGGCACCTCCCATAGCCTCCACCCAGGTGCCCTGCACCTTTGAAAATCAGGCCCTATAACTATTTTTAGTTGTACAAATCAGCAGTAAACAGATTCCAGGTACTACATAGCAACATCTTAAGCACCAGAATAGAACCCTAGTAGGAGAAGTTATGTGATCTTTAAATAAAATGACATCATAGTATATTATCCATTACATGACAGAATTATTTGTTATACAGCACAATAGGTGTACGTGGGCTTTACAGAAATCTCACAAGCCAGGTCTCTGCCACGTGATTTGCTTTGTTTTGTTGTACATGCACCCTGTTCGTTACCAGCTTGGGAATGTGAGGTGGGGGTTGGGTTTGCCACAGGAACAGGTGGAGCTGGAGTGCCAGTCAGCAAAGCTAAGTCAAAGCAGGTTCTGAGGAGGGACTTGAAGGAGAGTGAGGTTTCTCAGTGCCTGGATCCAGGGAGGCCTTACCAGGTCTGGGGGCAGCATGAAAAAAGGCCTGACTGGGAGAAGGAGACAAATGAAATCGCAGAGTGAGAGCAGTCGGTAGGACATAAGGAGCGAGAGGTGGGAGTGAACTGACCTGTGTTGTATGTGGGACTTTGGGGCTAGGTCTACACTACCCCCCCCTATCGAACTAAGGTACGCAACTTCAGCTACGTGAATAACGTAGCTGAAGTCGAAGTACCTTAGTTCGAATGAAAAAGCACTTACCCGGGGTCCACACGCGGCGCGCAGGCTCCCCCGTCGACTCCGCCTACTCCGTTCGTCGAGCTGGAGTACCAGCGTCGACGACGGAGCACTTCCTGGTTCGATTTATCGCGTCTTGACAAGACGCGATAAATCGAACCCAGAACATCGATCCGACGCGTTCGACGCGACGCGTAAGTATAGACCTACCCTGGGTTTCTCTTTGGAAAAAACAACAGACTATTTACCCAGAAAAATTACTCAATAAACCATGCGGCATTAGAAGAAAATATTAACGCTGAGCTCTCCCTCACCAGCTCCGTTATATTGCTGCCCCTTCTTCCAACGCCCATATATTTTAAACAAAATAAACTTTATTTTGTGCTTTATCTTCAGTAAGGAGATACTGCCATTATGCCCAAATGCTGCAGCTGCCCCGGCAACTCCCAGGAATCCTGCCCATCCTCACACAGGAGGATGTGACTGTAGGGGGATGAGAGCAGATCAGATCAGCTGCGGTCAGAGTCCTGTGTGCCATTTTGGATCTGTATATCAAATCTGAAGAGGGGGTCATTGCTGAGGAAACAAGATCGCATTGCCTTCTCAAAACAGCCTCTGCCATGGCCCTAGGGATCCATGCCAAACTGTCTCTCTGGCGAGTTCCTAGCAAAGGTTTCTTCCGCTACAAAATGAACATGCAATTGTGTCTGACTGGCAGGGTTTGCTTTAAAAAGGGCTAGGATGGGAACAACAAGGTGAGTTGCAGATTGGAACCAAAATTCTTGAAGAATGCTCAGATGGAATCTGGAATTTGACTGGGGAGCTCATTTTGTACAGCGAGCCATGCTCACTGCTTGTACAATCTTAGCCTTGTGAAAAAAATACAGCAAGTTTTCACATGCCATCAGACTTCTTTATGTGACAACCCATCTGTGTGCTTTCCCCAACATTCTATGGCTCAAACCCAAATTGCTGACAGTTCAAACAGGCTAGAACTGCATAAGGCATGTGACATAGCGTATTTACATAAAATCCCTCCATTAAATACATGAGGATAATTATGAACACTGATATAACAGAAGTTTCACAGCTAACTTCATGGAGCCAAACTATACGATATTTTTCCTTATATAAAAAACATATTCCTTAAAAAACCTGTGTTCTACTTGAAGGGAGACAAGGCAGATTTATTATTAATTATTTATTTGAATTGCAATGGCAACTAGAGGCCACCATTGAGGTTGGGGTGCCCATGCGCGTATACATAATATGACATAGACCCTGCTCCAAAGACGCTGCCATTTAAGGCCCTGATCCTGAAAAGAGGACCATGAGGGCAGACCCTTACTTCTGTATGGAGCCCGACTGAAGTCAACAAGGGGCCTAGGTAGAAAAGGCAGACTAAAGGAAGGATTATTATCTTCATTTTAGAGACAGGCTCATGCTTGAGTATCCACACCGCCTTGTAAACCTGGGTTTACAATTCCTGGACCCAGGTCTCACAGCCGTGCTAATGTGTCCATCCTGCACTATGTAGGCCTTCTAATTTGGGTCTGTGGCTTCAGCTATATCCGCACTGCAGAATGACAGGGCTTGGACCTGAGTCTAGTGAGACTTGGGGTTCTTCACCACCCCCCTAGCCAGGTCCTAGGACCCGGGTCTTGAGTGCTTATTGACCTGAGTCAGAGCCCAGGATTAGTGTTCAGTGTAGACATACTCTTAGTGACTTCTCCAGTGACACAAAGGAAAAGTCTGTTACGGAGCCATAAATTAAACCCAGATCTCCTGAATCCCAGTCCAGTTCCTTAACCACTAGAGAGCACCCTGGTTCTTCAAGTTTTCAGACACTGATTAAGACTGTCCCTGTGGAATTACCTTGCCATACCATACATATACCCTAAAGATGTTCCGAGGTATTTCACAGTGACAACTGCATGAGATTACCCAAAATGATTGATGAGCAACAATAGTCTGAGATGCCTGTTACAGCAATCACACTCTGTCTTAGCCAAGTCCTTCACTTTGATGTGACCGTCAGCTCATTTTCGTGATGGTGGAACTGGAACTGGTCCAAATGATATAACCAATGGGGAATATTACCCAGGACCCCCTCTGTCTGACTGGCATTGGTTTATTTTGTTTCAGGATGGAGCTATCCAGAAACTAAAGACCGCTAGAAACAGACAATGATGCATGTCTGTCGATATCCCAGGACTATGTCTAAGCCTCGGGAGGAAGATGATAATGGGCTAGATCCTCACCGGTGGTAAATTGCTGTGTAACTCCATTGAAGTCAATGAAGTTGTGCCAATTTACACTATTTGAGGTTCTAGCTCACCTTTCCTGTTCCCACGATTTCAGATTATGTTCCACTGCAGGCTCGGCAAGGTCTTAACCACACGCTTAACTTTACTCACTGTGTGTTATCTCATTGACATCCAAAAAAAGCACGTCGTAGCAGTGGCGATGATGAGGCCCTGAAGCTGAATGTTGGGATATTTTGTAGAACTATTAGTGCAACCTCCAACATCTCAATTGGTGACAAATCTAGCTGGTTGAAAGTATGCTCCTGTGTGTGGCTCTAACCGCTCATTATTATTCTTGCTGTCTACAAGCCTCTCAGAAATGATGCTTTATGAACAATGAATTAACCCTTCAATATATAAATCAGTCTTAATTAATTAATATGTGTAGATTATTTGAACAAGCAACTGTTAAAAAGTAGTAGTAGTATTTAGTCCTTCAAAAAGGACATACAGAGAAGACAGACTGATTCCCAAAAATAATAAGCCATAAAATGAAACAAAAATCAGTTTAGACGTCACTAGTAATGGAGTTCTAAGTGTTTGGGTCCAGATCTACAAAGGTATGTAGGTGCCAAACTCCCACTGAGTTCATCAGGAATTAGGAGCCTAAATACCTTTTGATGATCTGGGCCTTGAAACCTCCAGAGGAAAATCTAGGCTTTTATCTCCACTTATTTAGTAAACATTATCTGTAGCGTTATAAAACCTCTCCACTCAAAAAACCAGATCATTTCTCGGATATGTACCAGCTGCTCACTGGCTGCTTGTGCTGTTGATCTCCGCTCAAATATGAATCCCATCATTTTTATACTTAAAATCTGAAATGGGTGCTTTTGTGCATGGCACTGTGTGTACTGTGATGCAAATGCATACCATCTGCAAATGGTCTCATGTCAATGACATTTGACAGAGTCATGCATTGTGCAGCTAGCCCAAGCCCAGCATTGGAACAAGGCTTTCAGTGAGTAGGCTGTGCTGACTCTCCTTGATTTAATTCCAGAAGTTCAGAAACAAAGCCTCCATTTATCTTGATCAGTGCATTTGGCTCCCACTTCCTAGGCTTTTCATAATTCTGGCTGAGTAGAAATGTTTCTGAGATTTTCCTCCTCAGTCTTTTCTGATCCTCCCAATGTGTGCCAAATGTTTACCTGCCACTTGATCCTAGAGTACTGCAAATATAAATTGGTTCTACCCCAGTTCCAACAATTATTATTAATGCACCTCAAAATATGTACTAAGCACACTGAATTCATCCTGTGTGTGTGTGTGTATAGCAGCTGGACAATGGGGCCCCACCATGAGTGGGGCCTCTAAACTGTGCTGTAATATGAATGTTTAATAATAACAATAATGAAAAGATGAATTGCACTGGAAGTACTGAGGATACAATGCCACCTATACTTTGTTTCTAAGATATTATATGCATTTCTATGGAGGAAGCAATCTAGAATATACATCAATAGGAGAAAATACCAGAAAACATATGACATATTTCTAGATTTCCTAAAATCTTGAAATTAGTGTTCAATGTGTGCAAGTGATGAGCCTGATCTTGCAGCCCTTACTCATGGGAGGTGTTTAGGGTGACCAGATAGCAAGTGTGAAAAATCGGGACAGGAGGTGGGGGGGGGGGGGGGTAATAGGAGCCTGTATAAGAAAAAGCCCCAAATATCGGGACTGTCCCTATAAAATCGGGACATCTGGTCACCCTAGAGTAGCTGTGAAGAGGTCTATCAGGCCTTCTCTGCCCCCTGCCGGAGTCATCAGCACATTGACTCCCCTTTGTTCAAGCCAGGCTACCAACAAGACTAAGTCCTCCAGGGGCCTATGGAGCAGCTGCAACTGTGACAGAAGTAGTCAAAATGGGTGAAATCCTGTGCCCATTAACTTCAATGGAGCTAGGACTTCACCCAATGACTTCAATGGGGCTTCTTGCATACATAAGGAGCCTGATCCAATCCCATTCAAATCAAAGTGCCCACCTCACACCTTGGGAAACACTGACCTAGTCTGACTTCCTGCATAATACAGACCATAGAATGAAATCCAATAATTCCTCCCTACTGCATGTTCTGTTAGGTCTTTTCCACATGCGCCTTGTGTTACTCAGTGAGTTGGCCTATGGACTGCACACTGGGCACCTTTGTTGCAGCACAAATTATGCACAGAAGCATCAGGAGAGTTCTGTAAGCAAGACAGGAGATTAGAGCTCATCCTTATGAAGGCTTTTCTGGAACATAAATGTTCATTTTAAAGTGATCCCATCTCAGCTTTTAGGTCCAGCATTCACTGTTTTTGTTACATTTTATCATCACTGAATCCTTTGTAGACCAGTTACTAGATTCAGGGGAAAATGGCTTTGTATCCCCCAAGAAGAAAAGCTAAAGGTTTTATTTCTGAAAGCTGATGCATCAATGGTGGAGAGTGGAGCTCTGGGATCCCCACTTAAAAGCAAAATTACATAGGCTAGAAGGGTTCTGGCAAAGCTGATTAATAAAGCAATTTAGATAAACTCCATTTATGCTTCTATTTGTATAAGTATCTTGGTGACTGCTTACTTTGCAACTTGAACAAGTCTGGAATCTTAAGTGGGGCATCAGAAATCTTGCTGAAAATTGTAAAATCTGTTGCAGAAGAAAGTATGGTAATGAGGGTTTCTTTTCTTCTTCCAACCAAAAGCAATCTTCTAATATTCCTGGCATAACCACTTTAATTAAACATAATTTATTTGATCCTTACACAGGCCCCATGGGATTACTTCTTTCAGATAGACAATTAAAAACTCTTACATACTTTATAGCCCTAATTATGTGCACCAGAGACACTGTAGTAAATAATGCAAACCCCCTTTTATACCCATTCTACCTTTAGAAAGAAAGAGGGGGTGGAGTTTTAACATGTTCATATTTCCAAGTGGGCTGAAAACCATTCAGCTTTAGTTTCCTTCCTTGAAACATTTTTTATTCCCAGACTGGACTCCTGTGGCTTGATTCATTGCTAGGAAAAAATCAAGTTCAAATAGGCATGGACCATGACAGACAAACTGTTGCTGTCCTGTCACTTCCTTATGACATCCTGTCAGCTTCAGAAAAGAGGGGAGGCCTGGAAGCAGGACTAACAGGTTGAATGCAAATGAACAGACAGGCAGTGGCATACTTTTAGGGGTAATGAAGCAGAAATGACCAAGCCCCAAACAGCACTTTTCACCCTGCCTCCTCTGGGTTCCTGTTTCTGAGTTTTCAGACAGCGCTGTTGCACTAGCCAAGGTGGTCTGGAAAAAAGCAAAGTTGCTCTAACTCTTGGGATGGCAGCCCTCAAAAGGCAGAGGGAATGCCTTGGGAAAAAAATGGAATAAAGAATAACATACTGCTCCACAGTGGACTATTTAAATGCAATATTTTCTTTTGAGCAGTATGCTGCACCATGGATAACATTTCACAAAAGATAAGGCCCAGCTGCAAGGGGGGGTGAGGTTGTTATTGCAGCTAATCCCCAGGGCTGGGGAATCAAGAGGCCTGGATGTAATCCTGGCTCTGCCTGTACTCTGTCTTTCTGTGTAACCATATGTGAGTCATTTAGTCTTTTTTTGGCCCTTTACTTCCCCATATGACGAATAGGGATAATATTTCTGAAAGTCATGGGGGCCTATCAGGCTTAATAGAGGTCTGAAAGATGCTTTGAGATCTTTTATTGCAAGGTGCTAAGTAACGCAAAGTATGACTTGTTGCTTCACCAGACTAGGGCACAACAACAGAACAGTTCACTGGAGCCTGGGCTTTTATTGCAGGTTGAACCCAACTCTCTTTTGACTTGACAGAATATCTAGGACTGCATTTCCTTCCATCCAGTTTTAAAAGCAGCATATATATATATATATATATGAGAGAGCGAGCAACCCATTCAAGTACAAAACACGCTGTAATCCAGCCTTGGTGGAACAACACAGGAGTGCACCACTTTGGCCTGGACTTCATCCGTGAGGCGCAAGCACTGTTTTTTCAGCAGTTTAGAGGTGGAAAAGGACACTCTGGAGCTCTGACACAACCTGAGTATAGAGGATGAGAGACCCGAGCTGAGTATGACCCCCAGACTACGCGTCTGCCTGACAACTGATGCCTGAATGTCCTCAGATAAGCAAGTGGTGATATATTCTGTTAGGTTTTTGAAATACTTCTCCTTGCCTACCAGGCTCTCTCCATCTTGCTCAGGTTAAGACTCAGCCAGCTGTTAATCATCCAGGTGTTTATCCTTAGCATATAGTTGTCATTTTGTCCACTATATCCTCTGGGGGGTTAATATAGATGTTGAACAGAAGAGGAGAAAGGACCGAGCCCTGTCAGGCTGACTCGGCAGATGAGGATCATGAAGAGGAGGAGCAGACCTCTGAGTTCTCTTTGAGTGGACACCTTACCATTGAGTCCTGCTAGGCTCTACGGACAGGCCAGTGATCCTTCATGGCTGGCTGCGTGACATGCTGCAAATAGATCAAATAGGAAAATCAAAGATGACTTGCCATTGTCCATAGCTATGGAAAGATCATCTGCCATTGTAACTAAAACTGTCTCTGTGCCACAACTGTGTCTGAAGCATAGTAAAGATGAGGGTAAAAGTTAGCTACGACTGGAAATGCTTTGCACTAGCTTCATATCAGATACCGGCCCTTGCCAGGAGGATGATATTGGACTTGACCAACCAATGGGCTGATCCAATGTGACAATCCAACATTCTTTTAATAAACAACAACAAACACACACTGACAAAAAATAGGGAAATATGGTTTTTGTTTTCTGTAACCCCCTTCAGTTACAGTAATCTTAAACTCTATCTGTAACAGTAGTAGGTAACAAATTTCTAGGTAGAAGTGTGATGGTATGTATCCTTTAAAGATCTGATAACCCACTTCAGAGCATACACTCCAAGTCTATGTGCACATTTGTGGTTTTTAATGAAGGAAAAACCCCATCTGAAATCACAAGCGCCATGGGAGGTGCTTTTTGCAACTCTCAGGCAACAGCAACCCAAAAAAGCCAATAAAACCAATCAAAATACAGATGGAAAAATAATTGTTTGTACCCAGTCCACTCCCCCACCAGGGGAACCTTGTATCCCAGCACTTTATAGTACGCTGTCCCCTGTAGTTGCTTGTTCCTATCTGTACTAAACATTATGCTTTGTCCAGTCTAATTTTAAAAAATTCCAAGCAAACAGGTTTTACCACCTCAGGGATCATTCACCCTAGGCCCAGTTCAGGAAAACAGTTAAGCACATGCTTAAAACCTTCCATATTCAGGAATGCACTTACACACCTTCTTAAAGTTAAGCGTGTGCTTAAGTGGTTTCCTCAAAAAGCGTTTCTTTTCTGAATCAAGGCCCCAGTCAAGAGGTGTTTCATTATACTCAGCCTAAACTTTTCTTAATATCTTCCCATTACTAATCTCATTGTGCCAAGATAAAACAAAGGGCTAGATTATGAATCCCTTATTCAAATTGATGAGTAGTTTGTCTAATTTAAACTGGCCCAAAGCCAGAACATTTTGAATAGGTCTATATGCAGAACACAAATAATCCTTGGAGCTTCTCACTGAATCCGTTCAATTTTTCAACATTGTTTTGAAAGTGTGGACACCTAAACTGGACTCAGTCCCAGTCCCCCAGAATCCCAGGAAATCCACTTTACATGTATTGTCCCAAAAGACCATTCTTGTCTGCCACATTGTTCAATATAGTCCTTTGATCATCCAGGCCCACAATATGACACAACTTTCACAACCTTTGCATTTAATACAATGGACTCCAAAGATAATTAAACTTAATTCAATAAGGTTTTTCAAGGTTATTGAAGGAAATTGCCATATCTGTCACAGGGACAACAATGAAAAGTGGTAGGGGAAAGGATAAACCCTCCAAAAGCAATGCTGAAGGCATGGTCAAAGAGGCAGGAAACCAGGAGAGGAGGAAAGCCAAAGGAGAGAAAGAATTCAAAAAGGGAGTGACTGGCTGTGTTAAAGGCAGCCAAAAGGTCAAGGAGGAAAAGGGTGGGATAGAGACTCCAAAGTTGCATAACCAAGGAAGAATAAACTGTTTTGTATTATGAAGAGGCTCTCCAGTCAAAAGGCAATTGGTGTTGAAAGATATTTCTTAAGAGATAATCCTTTCTCAGTTCTCTCATGTACAGGGTAGCTACTGTACTTCTCGCATTCATTTATTATAATTGCCTGCTTCACTGCCTACTAAGTATCATTATGTCTGTCATCAGAAAAGAAGTTCATGATTGTGATAAAAAACTTGCATGCAATTCAGCAGTTCAAAATGCCTCAGCTTTAATTTATTCATTCATTTAGATTTCAGTGACACAATGACATTGTCCACAATAATATTACATGAATATTGGTATAAAGGGTACAGCTTGCTCAGGAAGGAAAGGCAGGGGAAAAAGTGGGGAGTTGTTGCCTTATATATTAAAAATGTATACACTTGGACTGAGGTTGAGATGGAAATAGGAGACAGACTTGTTGAAAGTTTCTGGGTAAGGATAAAAGGGATAAAAACAAGGTATGGGTCTAGTTCAGAACACCTAACCAGGAAGAAGAGGTGGATGAGGCTTTTTTTAAACAACTAACAAAATCATTGAAAGCACAAGACTTGATGGTGATGGGGGACTTCAACTACCCAGACATCTGTTGGGAAAATAACACAGCAGGGCACAGATTATCCAGCAAGTTCTTGGAAAGTATTGGAGACAGTTTTTTTATTTCAGAATGTGGAGAAAGTTATTAGGGGAGAGGCTGTTCTAGATTTGATTTTGACAAATAGGGAGAAACTGGTTGAAAATCTGAATGTGGAAGGCAGCTTAGATGAAAGTGATTATGAAATGATGTAGTCCATGATTCTAAGGAATAATAGGAGGGAAAAGAGCACAATAAAGATTTCAAGAAGGCTTCATGAATTTGCGTGTCATCCTTGCGCAGGGGCCATGCTAATCTTCTCTGTATCGTTCCAATTTTAGTATATGTGCTGCCGAAGCAAGCACATATACTAAAAGAAGGCAGACTTTAGCAAACTTTGGGAATTGGTAGGTAAGATCCCAGGGGAAGCATGTCTAAGGGGAAAACAGTTCAAGAGATTTGGCAGTTTTTCAAAGAGACATTATTAAGGGCACAAAAACAAACTAGTCCACTGCGGAGGAAAGATAGGAAGTATGGCAAGAGACCACCCTGGCTTAACCAGGAGATCTTCAATGATCCGAAACTCAAAAAAGAGTCTTACAAAAAGTGGAAACTATGTCAAACTACAAAGGATGAATATAAACAAATAACACAAGTATGTAGGAAAAATATTAGAAAGCCAAGGCACAAAATGAGATTAAACTAGCTAGAGACATAAAGGGTAACAAGAAAACATTCTACAAATACATTAGAAGCAAGAGGAAGACCAAGGACAGGGTGAAGAGGGGAAAACAATAACCGAAAATGTGGAAATGGCAGAGGTGCTAAATGACTTTTTTTTGTTTTAATTTTCACCAAAAAGGTTAGTAGTGATTGGACATCTAACATCGTGAATGCCACTGAAAATGAGGTAAGATCAGAGGCTAAAATAGGGAAAAAACAAGTAAAAATTACTTAGACAAGTTAGATATCTTCAAGTCAGGGCCTGATGACATATATTCTAGAATACTCAAGGAGCTCACTGAGGAGATAACTGAGCCATTAGCGATTATCTTTGAAAAGTTATGGAAGACTGGAGAGATTCCAGAGGATTGGAAAAGGGCAAATATAATGCCCATCTATAAAAAGGGAAGTAAGGACTACCTGGCGATTACAGACCAATCAGCTTAACTTCAGTGCCCAGAAAGATAATGGAACAAATCATTAAGCAATCAATTTGCAAACAGCTAGAAGATAATAAGGTAAATAACCATCAGCATAGATTTCTCAAGAACAAATTGTGTCAAACCAACCTAATATGTTTATTTGACAGGGTAACAAGTCTTGTGGACGGGGGGAAGCAGTAGATGTGGTATATGTTGACTTTAGTAAGGCTTTTCATACTGTCTCGCATGACCTTTTCATAAACAAATTAGGGAAATACAACCTAGATTGAGCTACTATAAGGTGGGTGCACAATTGGTTGGAAAACCATTACCAGAGAGTAGTTATCAGTGTTTCACAGTCAAGCTGGGTCCGGTTCTGTTCAATATCTTCATCAATGATTTAGATAACGGCATAGAGAATACACTCAAAGTTTGTGGATGATACCAAGCTGGGAGGGGTTGCAAGTGCTTTGGAGGAAGGATAGGATTAAAATTCAAAATGATCTGGACAAACTGGAGAAATGGTCTGAAGAAAATAGAATGAAATTCAGTAAGGACAAATGCAAAGCCCTCCACTTAAGAAGAACAATCAGTTGCACACACGGGAAATGACTGCCTAGGAAGGAGTACTACAGAAAGTAGATCACAAGCTAAATATAAGTCAGCAGTGTAACACTGTTTCAAAAAAGGCAAATGTGATTCTGGGATGTATTAGCAGGAGTGTTGTAGGCAAGATACGAGAAGTAATTCTTCTGCTCTATTCCACCCTGATTAGGTTTCAACTGGAGTATTGTGTCCAGTTCTGGGCACCACATTTTAGGGAAAATGTGGACAAATTGGAGAAAGTCCAGAGAAGAGCAACAAAAAATATTAAAGGTCTAGAAAGCATGACCTGTGAGGGAAGATTGAAAAGCTTAGGTTTGTTTTAGTCTGGAGAAGCGAAGACTGAGGGGGAACATGATAAATTTTCAATTACATAAAAGGTTGTTACAAGGAGGAAGGAGAAAAATTTTCCCCCTTAACCTCTGAGGATAGGACAAGAAGCAATAGAGGTGTAGGCTGGACATTGGGAAAAACTTCCTAACTGTCAGAGTGGTTAAGCACTGGAATAAATTGCCTAGGGAGGTTGTGGAATCTCCATCATTGGAGATTTTTAAGAGCGGGTTGGACAAACACCTGTCAGGGATGGTCTAGATAATACTTAGTCCTGCCATGAGTGTAGGGGACTGGACTAGATGACCTCCCAAGGTCCCTCCAAATGCTACAATTCTAAAAGGCTGGCTTAGGTAACCAGAAGAGGTCAGGAAGGAGAAAATTCAGTTCCCATTGCCAAGATGAGTGATGTATACTGCTGAAGAGAGCTTAACTCTCTTCATGCAGGTGGTCTTCATGCAATAGTCCTTTTGAACACAAGCACTGCGCTCACAAAGAACATCACCACAACACAGAACTCATTACTCTGATCAGGAGCTAAGAATGCCTCCAAATCCCATTTTCGTGGAGGCTCTTCCAACGATCAGTGTTATCTGAAAACGGACTGCTGGCAATCATGAAACGGATTCATTGCATCTTAGTGCCTAAAAAAAAGTCCTCTGCCAAAAAGCTGTGCCAACGGGAACATGTCTAATGGTTTATGAACTACCAGGAGACAAACCTTTTAAGGACTCCCCCATCACTACTGTACC
This sequence comes from Chelydra serpentina, assembly GCA_037349315.1. NCBI lineage: Eukaryota > Metazoa > Chordata > Testudines > Chelydridae > Chelydra > Chelydra serpentina. Next base: position 53,325,760 of record JBAIAC010000004.1, read on the forward strand.
ATTTAGCTGACACTAATACAGTGGCTTTTCGATATTTTCCAAAGCCAGAACTACTTAGGAACAACAATGCTCTTTACAAGTTTTTCATATCAGAAAGTAAAGCCAGACAGACAATTCACAATATAAAGTTACTTGCCACCATAAAGATGCATTTTATCCCTCCTCCCCAGTACAATCAAGGAGCCCCATGAGGAATTCTCTCTTTATGGGGTGTATTTGAGACTTAGTGCTTCCCAGTGCTCTGCCTGGAACGATGCATTTACGCAGTGCGTACAAATAGCACAATGTAAACCATAGGTTTTAAATTCTTTGCAGCAGGGCGTCTTTTACTCTGTCTGTACCCTGCTAACACAATGGGACTCCAAATCTGGTTTAGGCCTAAGGGCGCTAGTGAATACAAATAATAAATGATAATAATCATTGCAGCTTACAAAGGTTGTCAGGTTGGATTTTTTTCTGTGTGGGCCTGTTATTGCATCTGACTGTCTCTTTTTGTGTTTGTCTAGATTCCTGTATAGTACCCATTACCATGGTGTTAAAATGCCTCCAAGAGTAATAATGTGATTATTAGAAAGTAATGGTAAAGATATAGTTCCATCTCTGTGCTCCAGTCAGCACCGACTGGGAATGGTAGGTGGGCTTTGTGTTTTGTTCTGTAATCACCCTGGGTTTGATTTGTGCCCTTGGTTTCTCTCTTTCTGGATTAGCAAATGTTGTATGAGGCAGGTCTTTTTCAGCCTTTTGAGCATATGGAACCCTTCATTTTGCTTGGGTGCCATAAACATTGAAAGAAAATCCTAACACTAACCTCATCATCCAGAAAGATGATGGCTGTTTGGTGGTGGGGAGGAGAACCTTTGTGAAAATCCAAGTCTGTTAGCAGATCATTTGGATACAGAAGAAAGAGCTGAACTGATAAATTGTTCACCATGAATAGTTCATGCAGTTCTAATGGTAGAGGGATCTGTCTATCTGTCCTGGGTATTTCTAGGGTGGTCATCACTGCAGTATATAGGTGCTGAAATAGCACATTAGAAAGATTTTAACACATACTGATCGAACAGAAAACAAGAACAGTTTCTGTGTCCCTGTGGTTCTAACTATGGAGCTGTCTGCTCTGCTTTCACAGACACTCATCAGTTGTTAGAGGTGAGACAGAACTAGATGAACCCTTTCCCATGATGATATCTCATGAGCTTTCCAGAAACAGTCTGAACCAGTCTTTGCCTTTCACAGGATCAGATACAACATTTGCCTCTGAAAGCCTGGAAGAAGAAATGGAACAGTTACACCTCTGAGTAACAGAGTTACAGGAAGGAGAAAAAATTATCACAGGGTTCTTGTCACATTCCGGGGTGCAAACCAGACCAATGAGAGATTGTCTCCCTACCAGTCCCGGAATTTTGGGTGCCTCACAATGCTTTGCTGTTGTAGCTCCGAACCAGGGCCGCTCACAAACAGTCTAACAGCATGCAGGTCACACCCTGAGTGTCTGTATATAGCTACAGCCCTGGCCCAGCAGCTCTAACCCCAGCAGCTTATCAGCAACACTCCTGTCACACTCTGGCTTCCATCAGCCTTGGTGACCTCAACTTGCAGGGTTACCCCAACACACTTCCAGTCCTGGATTTTCCCCAAAACATGTGTTCTGCACTGTCCAGCCCTCTCCTGGGCAGGTCAGATATTGGAGGTTCATTGCCCTTGTAAATGGTCAATATGCAACAGTTTGCTATTTTAACTGAAGTTACCAAACAGTTCAGTTTAAACACAAACACTGGATTAGTTCAGATTAAAAATGAAACAAGTTCATTTAATTATACAAAGATAGATTTTAAGAGAGTACAAGTATAAGATATTAAAGTCAGAAATGATTACAAGAGAAATAAAGATAAAAATGCTTCCTAGCAGCTAAAACTGAATCAACTAGATTTGATAGAAGGTAAAATCCTTACCTTCCCAGCGACATGGCTGACCAATTTCTCAGGTCAGGATCCCCCACAAAGTCAGAGGGCTGGTTCCTTTGGCCAGGTCTACACTAGGACTTTATGTCGAATTTATCAGCGTTAACTCGATGTAATCCCTCACCCGTCCACATTAGGAAGCAGTTTATTTCGACAGTAAGGGCTCCTTGAATCGATTTCGGTACTCCACCCTGACGAGGGGAGTAGCGCCAAATTCGAAATGGGCATGTCGAATGCGAGGTACTGTGGACGGAATTCGACGCTGATAGCTCCGGGAGCTATCCCACAGTGCACCACTCGGTGGACGCTCAGGGCAATATTTTGTACTCGGATGCTCTGACCTGCCACTCAGAGAAATCCCCAAGAAAATTTGAATGCTTTTTCCTCTGTGGCCATTTTGAATCCCATTTCCTCTTTGGACATTGTGGCGAGCTCAGCAGCACTGGCAATGATGCAGAGCTCTACAGCGGTGGTTTCGATGCCATCACTGAATAGAAAGAGAGCTCCAACATGGAGTGATCGTGAGGTTTTGGATCTCATCGCTGTGTGGGGCGATGAATCAATCCTAGCCGAGCTCCGTTCAAAAAGACGGAATGCCAAAATTTACGAGAAGATTTCACAGGCTATGACGGAGAGAGGGTACAGCCGGGATGCTACGCAGTGCCGCGTCAAAATCAAGGAGCTACGTCAGGCGTACCAAAAGACCAAAGAGTCCAACGGACGCTCCGGCTCAGCGCCTCAGACTTGCCGATTTTACGAGGCACTGCACGCCATGCTCGGTGGTGCGGCAACAACTACCCCGCCAGTATCCGTGGACACCGATGACGGGGTCCATTCTACGGACACATCGGAGGAGGTTTTCGCTGACGGCGAAGAAGAGGATGGAGGGCAGGGGGACGAAGCGATCGAAAGTGGTCACCCTGGAGATTTCCCCGACAGCCAGGAACTATTCCTCACCCTGACTGCGCTGCCCTTCGAACACTCCCAAGCCAGCATTCCTGACCAGGAATCAGGAGAGGGATCATCAGGTCAGTGTGTTAGACATTTATTTTCAATACAATAGTTATGGTGTGATAGCGCTCTGTAACTGTGGCTTCATTGGCCTTATGCGCTTCAGCTTTGAGTCGCTTTCCCGTGCAACTATTCGAAAAGTCTGTCAATATGTATGGGGATAGAGGTGTAATCACCAGCAGAGATCTCAGAGAAGCTGTCTTGCAGGTACAGCGATAGTTTGTTTAGCACGTTCACTGGGAGAGCTGCCTTATTGTCTCCTCCATGGTAGGATACTTTCCCGCGCCATGCAAGCAGCAGGTACTCTGGTATCATTGCCTTGCATAGCATGGCAGCATACGGCCCCGGGGTTTGCTTGCATTGACGCAGCATGCACTCTTTCTCTGTCTCCGTAATCCTCATCAGAGTGATATCAGTCATGGGGTCCTGGTTCGAATGAGTGGTATAATTAGTATACTGCATGCTTCCTTTTCCCCTTACAGACAGACACCCGGCTGTTTACGGTAACGCGTGGTGGTAGTGTGTCGGGAGCAAAACCAGTACCACATATCGGTGCGCGGGTAGGGACAGTCCCAGGGAGCGGCAACGCTAAACCGGGGATAGGATAGGCGAGCCGTTCACGCTGAGCGGTTCGCGGGCATTTTAGATTCCCTGGAGCAGCCACGCGGAGGGGGGGAAGGGTAGGCGAGCCGTTCATGCTGAGCGGTTCGCGGGCATTTTTGGTTCCCTGGAGCAGCCACGCGGAGGGGGGGGAAGGGTAGGCGAGCCGTTCATGCTGAGCGGTTCGCGGGCATTTTTGGTTCCCTGCAGCAGCCACGCGGAGGGGGGGGAAGGGTAGGCGAGCCGTTCACGCTGAGCGGTTCGCGGGCATTTTACATTCCCTGGAGCAGCCACGCGGGGGGGGGGGGAAGGGTAGGCGAGCCGTTCACGCTGAGCGGTTCGCGGGCATTTTACATTCCCTGGAGCAGCCACGCGGAGGGAGGGGAAGGGTAGGCGAGCCGTTCATGCTGAGCGGTTCGCGGGCATTTTAGGTTCCCTGGAGCAGCCACGCGGAGGGGGGGGAAGGGTAGGCGAGCCGTTCACGCTGAGCGGTTCGCGGGCATTTTAGGTTCCCTGGAGCAGCCACGCGGAGGGGGGGGGAAGGGTAGGCGAGCCGTTCATGCTGGGCGGTTCGCGGGCATTTTTGGTTCCCTGAAGCGGCAACACGGACTGGGGGGTGGTTTAGGACAGCCGCCGTAGATTATCGGTTTGGCCAGCAGCAGTTACTGACCGCCGCCAGGAACACTGAGGGAGACATGGGAGTAGAGCACTGCTGTGAAGCAATCTCGCAGCAGTCCTAAGTCAGCACCTTACCATGGTTTTCAGAGAGGTGATTGTCTGTGTACGGCAAGGCTTCTGGGATCCGTATACCGGGACCCCAGACACTCATTCAGCCTTAAGGCATAGTATTTGACCTTGTAGTACGTGTACATGTGATAGGCACTGTGTTTGGTCCTATTCACGGTGAAAGAGTATGGTCATTGTTCTTGAAAAAGTATCATTCTGAGGAATTCACTCCCTTTCATTTATCCCACAGCTGTGAGTGTCTCCCACCCAACCCGTGCTTCTCCCACCCACGGCCTAGTCCAGATAAGGCGGCGCAAAAAGAGAACCAGGGACGACATGTTCTCTGAATTAATGATGCTGTCACAGAGGGAGGCGGCACACCGCAGAGAGGAGTTTGCACGGTACGAGCGAGCAGCCAGGGAACGGGAGCAGAGGGCTGAAGCGCGCGAGGACAGGTGGCGGCAGGAGGATCAGCAGGCGACCCAAACAATGCTGGGAATCATGAGGGAGCAAACAGACACGCTCCGGCGCCTAGTGGATGTTCTCCAGGACAGGAGACATGAGGAAAGAGCACCTCTGTATGTTCTTTCAAGCCGCCCTCCCCCACCACCAAGTCCAGTGGCTTCCTCCCCAAAAGTCACTAGGACAAGGGGAGCCAGGGTGCGTGGAAATACTCAATCCACCCCTGCAGACCGCTGCAGTAGTAGAAGGCTGTCATTCCCTAAACCTTAGACTTTTCCCTCCTCTCCATCCAGCAGCACCCCTGAGCACCTCCCTTCCCAGGTCCCATGTTAAGTTACTGTTCTGTTGAATAAATCTGGTTTTTTGGTTCACCAATGTTTCCCTGAGTGTTTTAAATGGGACCATTTGTATGTCTGGGTAGTGGTTAACATGTTTTGTAAGTGCAGATAATGGGAGCAGAAACGAGGGTGCACACAGGGTAACTGCTGAAGAGACAAGCACAGTACACATTGCATGCATTAAGCACACCTGTCCTTCGTTGTGCAGGTCTATACGTTGTAAACCTGGGGATTGGGGGTTGGGTGGTGCACTTTATGTTTGGGGAGGGTGGTCGCTGATCTTTTGTGGCTGACAGTAGCCTGCTGGATAGATCAATGCACCGTGGGATCCGTAGGCGATAGTCACAACGTAAAAGGCACATAGACAACACCACACACACATGGGATTAGGAGAGGTTGATTGTCCCTTTAAGCAAGCGGAACACCTCCTGGCACTGCGCTTTGGGCAGGGTAAAGAGCTTCCCCTTTGAAGGGAAGTGTCCCCCAACCAAACCGCCCCCCAACCGCCGTATGCCTCCACGGTGATAATCATTACCCAATAAGAAGTACAGGAAAAGGTTCACACAAAAAAATCTTTCCTTTACTGTGACTTTACAGCGTTGAACCAAGGAGGGGGAAGGGGGTTGGTAATGGGAGGATGGGCAACGGGACATGTGTAAAGGGACAGGGGAAGGTCCAGTATCTGTTTACGGAAGTGTAGCAGTCAATGGTTAACCCGCTCTGTCTGGAAGCGAGCTTTCAAAGCTTCCCGGATGCGCACCGCCTCCCGCTGTGATCTTCGAATGGCTCTGGTGTCTGGCTGAGCGTAATCTGCTGCTAGTCGATTTGCCTCAACCTCCCAGCCCTGCATAAATGTCTCCCCCTTGATCTCACAGAGATTGTGGAGCACACAGCACGCTGCAATCACAATGGGGATATTTTTAGGGCTGAGGTCGCAGCGAGTAAGTAAGCTTCGCCATCTTGCCTTGAGACGGCCAAAGGCACACTCCACCACCATTCTGCACTTGCTCAGGCGGTAATTAAAGAGCTCCTTTTCAGTGTCCAGGGCTCCCGTGTATGGCTTCATGAGCCATGGCATTAGCGGGTAGGCAGGGTCCCCCAGGATCACTGTTGGCATCTCCACATCCCCAACAGTGATTTTGTGGTCGGGGAAATAAACCCCCTGTTGTAGGCGTCTAAACAGACCAGAGTTTTTGAAAACACGAGCATCATGAACCTTGCCTGGCCACCCAACATTGATGTTCGTAAAACGTCCTTTGTGGTCCACTAGTGCTTGCAGAACCATAGAAAAATAGCCCTTTCGGTTAATATACTGGCCGCCCTGGTGCTCCGGTCCCAGGATAGGGATGTGTGTCCCATCTATGGCCCCACCGCAGTTTGGGAATCCCATTGCAGCGAAGCCATCTATGATCGCCTGCACGTCTCCCAGGGTCACTACTTTCTGGAACAGCAGGTCAACAATTGCACGGGCTACCTGCATCACAGCAACCCCCACGGTAGACTTGCCCACTCCAAATTGGTTCGCTACTGACCGGTAGCTGTCAGGGGTTGCAAGCTTCCACAGGGCTATGGCCACTCGCTTCTGGACACTGAGGGCAGCTCGCATCCGGGTGTCCTGGCGCTTCAGGGCAGGGGACAGCAACTCACAAAGTTCCATAAAAGTGCACTTACGCATCCGAAAGTTTCGCAGCCACTGGGACTCATCCCATACCTGCAGCACTATGCGGTCCCACCAGTCAGTGCTTGTTTCCCTTGCCCAGCATCGCCGTTCCACGGGATCAACATGACCCATTGCCACCATGATGTCTAGGGGCCGGGGTCCAGTGCTTTGCAAGAGATCAATGCCCCTTTCAGAGTTTAAGTACTCCCGGAGATTACGTTGTCTCCTCTCCCGATTTCTCTGCATCAGACTCTGGAAAAGGTGCGCTATAAGGCGCGAGTTGTTGGCTACGGACAGGACAGCTGCGATAATCGCGGAGGGCTCCATGCTCACTGTCCAGTGGCGTCCGAGCTATCAGCCACAGGAAAAGGGCGCGAATTCATTCCCCGCCGGCGCTTTCACGTTGGGAAGGCGGAAGTGTGGGTCGAGTGACGAAATTTACGTATACCGACCCTTGACACAATTTCGTTCCCACAAGGCACTGGGGGCTACACCCAGAATTCCAGTGGGCGGGCGGGACTGCGGGAACTGTGGGATAGCTACCCACAGTGCACCGCTTGCAATGTCGACGCTTGCCCCCCTACTGTGGACTCGGACATTCGAAAAAAGATCCCTGGTGTGGATTCGAACAATCGACCTGGAAATATCGGGTTCACAAGTTCGGTTTCACAGAAATCGAACTAGTACCGTAGTGTAGACATACCCTTTGTCTTCTTAGGTGAAAGAGAGAGAGATCAGGAGAGATCCCTTGGGGTGTTTTTGCCCCTCACTTTTATAGGTCAGTCACCCTCTGAAATACATTTTCCTGAGGCTTATCCCTAGATAAATTTCATTCCAAGTGCAAGGACGGAGACATGGAGTCTCGTGGTGAAAGAGGTTCCATGCTGTTTGCTAAAATGCAGACCGATCTGCTCCTGCCCCACTTCATTGCCAAAGAATGGCTACTTGACAGGTGATTGCCAATCAACTTTGATGATACCTGGCTCGAGGTGTCAGTTTGTCTTTTGTCTTTGAGAAACCATTTACCCTCTCCCCAGACTCGTCTGGTAAACACACTGTAGTCATAATTTCAGCTTATGTTCACAACTCTTAATATGCATTTCAAACTCACAGGACACAAGAATTTTAATGATCAGTGTGTTAATAGTTTTAAAATGACACATCACAAGGCATATTTTCCACAAGATTATTACATTAATGTATAGGGTGTTAATACAGGGGTTCTTTCGGTCACAGTTCTCTCCCCTCCCCCCATTTATTTATTTTAACCAGGTCAGCATCTTCTGGATCTCAGAGCAGGAGGACCTTATTTGACGTTTTTTATTTGATACAGATGGAAGATGCTGCAGACAAACAATAATACATTATTTCAGCCTTTGCAGTGAACGTTATTCCAGAAAAAAATTCGAAACCATTTCACAATTATTTTTACTGGGGTCCCTACCCCGGACCCTCAGGAAAAAAGAGTTAATGCTACTGCTTTCCATGCCATCCAGTTCATAGGCAGGGAGATTAGTGTGATCCTCTTATGAATGTGGGAGCACTACAGCGCCTTTCCTAAAAGGCACAGGTCCGCCGGCAGCCATGGCTATGGAAAAGAAACTGGGTAGCTTAACCATACGGTACAGTTCTCTGCCTTGTTAACTAGTGTGGATCTGTTTGATTGACAGAGCTAAATTAGGTCATGACAGCTGCATAAAACCAGGCAAAGGCTGGACAGGGAAAACGCTGTTAATGAGATGCAGTACATTTCTGAGATTTTACTGGAAGGTAAAGGGCGTTTTTACTTCACTAACCTCTGAAAAATGCTATTTATTATTTTGAGATCTTGATGTACTTTAATCAAGAGGTCTAACATGCTGAGAAGTGGAAGAGGAAGAAGTTTGCTTGTTTTAAACCAGCACAGCAAAGCTTGCTTGTTAGTCCTTCTGCAGAAGTTCATTAGTTGAATGAGTTGTTCTAAACAGACCTCATCTTTATTCTTTTTTTCCCTCTCCCCTTCTTTCAACACAGAATCACGTCTTTGTTATCACTGAGTACGGCAGTGAACTATAACCATGCCAAGCAGCCTAGGGAACTGGTGCAGAGAAGCTCTCATGTGGACTGCATTCCAATTCTGAAGACACTTCCCCCTCTCCCTCTCCACCCACAGAGGGCCAAATCTTGCAACCCTTTATTATGCCAGCAATCCCACTAAAGACAGTGGGATGCTGAAGGGCTGCGGGATCAGGCCCCGATGCTGTAAAATAGGTCTTGTATCTGAATATGATTCATAGCACTACAACATTAAAAAAAAAGGGTTAGAAATGTGGAGTCATTGAGATGGTATCATTAGAAGATTTAAAGCATTACCAGAAGAGAGAGTGTGAGTAACTGGTGTTCCTTTGCATCTAGGGCACCTCTGTATCATACGCAGATAGTGCCATTAAATACTTTGGCTCCGCAGTTGTGGGAAGAAGCATGAATTTCCTTATTTATGTGACATTGAAGAGTCTTATTAATGGGGTTTATTTTTCCCCTCTGAACATTTAAAGTTCATTAATTAATTGAACCAGATGCTAATTTCCTTTTATAGAATTTTAAAATGCTGTGAGGGGTACTTAAAATTCAACAAAATTAAATTACAAACTCATTTATGTAGCCTAATTTACACATGCACTTTCAGATACAAACCAATGGAATCAAAATCCAGATTATTACAGGGGAAAGAGGAAAGGATGGGCCTTATTCCCAGTAGTTAGGTTTCTCGTTTGGGACTCAGGAGATCTGGGTTCCATTTTCTATTCTGACACAGACTTCACGTGAGACTTGGGTGAGTCATTTAGTTTCTTTGCCTCAGTTTCCCATCTGTAAAATAGGAATAATAGAACCCACTTCATAGGATGTTGTGAAGACAAGTACATTAATAGAGTGGAAGTAGAGAGGTTATTTTATCTCTGTATTTGACACTGGTCTGCCTGGTTCTGGTGCCCACAATTCAAGAAGGATGTTGATAAATTGGAGAAGGTTCAGAGAAGAGTCATGAGAATGACTAAAGGATTAGAAAACATGCCTTTGAGTGACAGACTCAAGGAGCTTAATCTATTTAGCTTAACAAAGAGATGGTTAAAGGGGGACTTGATTACAGTCTATAAGGATCTATGTGGGGAACAATTATTTAATAATGGGCTCTTCAATGTAGCAGAGGAAAGCATAACATGATCCAATGGCTGGAAGTTGAAGCTAGACAAATTCAGACTGAAAATAAGGTCGAGATTTGAATAACTATTAGAACAATTTGCCAAGGGTTGTGGTGGATTCTCCAAGATTGACAAATTTTAAATCAAGACGGTATGTTTTTCTAAAAGACACTCTAGGAATTATTTTGGGGAAGTTCTATGGCCTGTGTTATTATACAGGAGATCGGACTTGATGATCACAATGGTTTCTTCTGGCCTTAGAATCTATGAATGCTTGTGAAGCACTCAGATACTACACTGGTGGGCAGCTGTATAAGTACCGGAGATACAGAGATACTTTCAATCTGGAGTACTTCCATTGGTTTCAATAACCTAGAACTTGTCTATAAGGATGGAGAAACTTTAAAGATTGGACTCTCTCCCCATGAAAAAATTGAAAAAGGGAGAAATGTTTGGATGTTTAGATGCAAGGACATGATCCAAAGTCCACTGAAATCAGTGCACATTTTTCCACTGATTTCAGTGGACTCTGAATGAAGCCCTAAGTGATCACCTATAGAAGTAAGAGCACTTGTGATCTCACGTACTCCTGGCTCTGGAAACTGGGTGCTGATGGTTTTTTCCAGACAGTACGTAAATCTCTTCTTTTATCAAAGCATCTCCTCTTTGTAATGCAAGTGGCAGATGGGGTAAGTGGAAATTGCATATTAAAAACAGCAGAAGCTAACATCAGTCTGAATTTGTCAGACACTGATTATTATCCAATGCTTTGAATGACAGAAATCTGCAAATCCCTCGTTAAAGCAGGAGTTTTTGATGCGCCAAATAACAGCTGTGGATTTTCTTGAGTTATCTAAATCAAATATCTCATTTAGCCACAGAAACCTCACAATATTGTCTTAGCTGAGTAAAAATTAAACAGCTTTGGCTTTTCAGTGCTCACTGACTCCTTGGTATTAACATCAAAATCCCACAATGGCAAAACCCACTGTGGGGATTACAGCATGTAAACAGTCCAGTTAATCCAGAACTCTGCGGGAGATTAACATGAAGGAGCAAAAAGGTGCAAAATATGATTTAATTAGATCATGATATTCCACAATCACCAGCACATAGATTCAGCTTTATTACAGGCTTGTGAGGTACTTATTTTGATAGGAAGTTGATTTGCCCATGAAATATCAAATTCCATCAATAATAACTACATTATTATTATTGTAAGGGTCTGACTGGAGTTATGGCCCATCTGGCTGATGGGCAACAAAATAGATTTTAGGGGGAATGGATTTCAGAGGCATCTTCACCATAATGGAAATACTCCACTTGAGAACACATTTCCTGTCTTTTCAAGATTGCTAGGTTCTGTGGAGCACTGTAGTTCTAAAATGCATTTTACTTGAGATTTGTCTACATTTGTTTTACTAAACGGTCTCAGAAAGGACAGATAGAGCCTGAACAAGCCTCACTGAAATCAGTGGAAAGGCATCTACTAACTTCAATCGGATTTGAAGCAGGCCCTTAATGAGCTGGACAAAACATATCAGTAGTACAGCCAACCTCAAGTATTCATAAATCACGAGTGAGGCCCTCATGAAATCATCTTACAAAATTATGAGTTTATCGAATAATAAATGCAGGGGAGTAGGGGTATCTGTTCTCTGGATTTTGAGCCTTTAAGATCCAGGTTTTCAAGGTTTTCTCCACAACTGTTAGGGATAGAAATTTAAAGTTGAGATTATCACGTAATCATCTGACTTCAGGAACTAGAACTTTAACAGAAACACCAAGTTTCCTGAGAAAATTGTGGGAACTGATGACACTGTAATATGGACCAAACTATGCCCTCATTCATACTGGTAGAAATCAGGAAAAACGCCCCAGAAGCTAATGATGTTAGGGCACAAGTAGCGTGAGATCACAATCAGGCCCATAACGGCTATGGATGAAATTCTCCCATCCATTCAGGGGCCATAGAAGGCCCTATCACAGGGCAGCTCAGTGTCAGGCTGCAGCAGAACAGGCGAGCCGGCCTCATCCCCTCTGTCAGAGTCTCCAGTAACTCCAAGACAGCTCTCTTGCATAACAGTTCCCCTCCTTGGTGTTGGTTTCTTACCAAAAACATCGTGCAAATAGTCCTAATGAAAGTCCCCCCAAATGCAGCCATTTATCACCCCCTGTGCATGTAGTCCTTAAAATGAGACATTCTCTTCCCCACTGACATAGCACGTGTCACACTCCAACATTTGCTGCCACACCTAGGCTCCTTGTCAGTCCTCTTCTGTCAGAACAGCCACCCAGCCCTTCCCAGCAGGAAACTTGCCCCAGCCTGCCAGCCTCTCTGCAGGGAGACTGCCCTCACCAGGGGAGCATTCCTCATTCCCCAGCCCTCTCAATGTTCCCTGGGCCCAGCTCTCACTGTTACCCTACTTTCAGCCCTCTCTGTTAATTTGTCCGATGGTGCAGAGTTGGTGCATGTGACATTCACCCTATTAGAATAGCAGCCAGAGAATACATTTGCACAAATCTTCATTCATGTTTAATTCCCAATGAAGGAAAAAACAAACATTTTGGGGTGTCCATTTTATGTTAATATCTGGGCTTGCCAAAGCAGAGGAATACCTATGGAAAATCTACTCTGCTATTTAGTAACATGTAACCATCATTATCTTTCATTTTCACAGGCCCCTGATGTTCTTGGTTCTTGTCTGTTGTGGAAGAGTCAGTGTCAAAAACACCACAAGAGGAGGAGTTGTGAGTGCATTTCTGGCCTGACTGAAGCAGGAAGTACAGGAAATCTCACATGAAAGCCTGCCCCCTCTGTCCCAGAATTGCCAGCCAAATTCTGAAAATTGAAGTGGTTCAGATAAGCATGTGAATATTTTAGGGCTTTATCTCCACTCATCATAGATGTCTAGCTGCCATTATTACTAGTTGCGCACAACCCCAGGAGGCATACCGACCCAGAGATCTGTTACACTAAAACCACTTTACCTGGTGGTGCAAAATGGCCTTAATATAAACAAGAATCAGGCCCAGAGTTTCCTCGGAGAACAAAATTATGACTTCCTTTATAAAGTCCTTATAGACTGTCTTTAGTTTATCTAAGAACAATCAAAACCTTTGTCAATATGATTCTCTTTGTGTAAGGCCAGTTAGCATCTTGAGCAGTTTCATATTGTGAAAGTAATTGATGTCGTTTGGAGAGCAAATTTTTTGTAACATTATATTAACTGTGCATGCACAGTACCAATGTATATTATTTTCCTGCATGGCTTTTGTTTCCTACGATGTTTCCAGGATGAAAAAGTGCTTATCACTCAAAGAGGCAGATTCATAAAAATAATTCTAAGACCCAATAAGTCATACAATGAAAGAACGCCCTCCAAGAAAAGCCCCAGAGTGCTTCACTCATTCCCTCAGGCTGTCTGCTCATGTCATATAAAACACATGCTTATTCTAATAAAATGTATTAAGGTTTGATGGCATAGTATCTTGAAATAATTAGGAAACAACCCAGAAATGTCATTCCAGGATGACTCTGCTAGGTGAATTATAGCTTTTGTTCAGTATTTTATTTCATACTCCAAGAAATTTGATCCACAAAAATCATAATTATTTTCATTTCCATCAGAACATTAACCTTGCTCCATCCATGGGTGAATGACTGAACAGGCTCAAAGTTCATTTACATCAGTGAACAGAGAATGAGCCAGCTGGTCTGGAAAACACAGAGATAGCCTCTGTTTCTGATTAAACTGAAAAAGTCCAGTAAGATATTTTTTGGTACAATAAACCCTGATCAGGTGTCTGAAAAAAGCAGTGCAAGCACTAGTATTTCAGACAAAGGAAGGTATTAATGCGTCATTTTCTCACTTGGCAGATGAGACACTAAACAAATCATATGACTATTCAGTGCTGAAGGAGACGTTACATTTTCTATTTCAGCTCTTTGCTCAGCCTCACCAGCCTTTAATAGGCAGATAAACCATGAAAGAATTGCCATTTTTAATCTCTGGAATGTAGTCTCTTCTAATGCTCTTCTTCTCACAGATTTTCTCATAGCAAATCAAGGATTTCCAATGTTTCAATCAACACTGGGCAGCTGAAATGAAATATAGGAAAGAAAATGCCAGCAAAAGGCTAAAATCATTGGTCATTCCCCATATGTTCCTTTCAAAACTGAGTTATCCACGGGCAGCCATTGTTTTTCATAATTCTAATTTCTGCATAGATGGGAATGGTATATTGAGATGTACGTTTATTTTATTAACTTACTTTTTTAGTGTACTAATTTCACCTAGTTTCTTTTGAGAACGATGTTATTCAAACAATGGCCTGAATGTACAAAGGGAGTTCGTAGCCTAGAAGATCACAGCAATGCACAAAGTCTGAGTTAGGTGCCTAGGCTCCTATACGATGAATGGGGAGAGAATGAACATTAAGGGAACAGAGGATCAGACGTTCAATAAATCTTTCTTTGCCGCCACTTTAAACACAGGATTACGATACCCTGGAGCTAAGTAATATAGAAGAAAATCTTAAGAACGTGATTTAATTTGTAGTGTACTACATACAGTAAACTACAGTTTGTGCTTGTTTAGCGAATGTGATAGGAATCTATAAAGTTAATCATCAGCATCATTAAAACATAATTGAAATGAGTGTAATGTGTGGGAAATGTTCCATCCTGAATGACACCCTTAACAAGTAAAGCCTGAGGAGTGGCAGTACAGTCTTTGTTACTCCCCCCCCCCCCAGTAATGTCCCCCAATTCCTTCAAAGGGACCCTCGGTCTATAGTAGAGAAGCTGGTTCAGTCTTTAGGATCTTTGATCAACAATGTATTAGTGATGGTGCCCATTCATATCAAATGTGATGCCCTTTTTGATAAAAAAGATGTCTGTCCACCATCAACTGGGGGGAGATCACCAACTCATTTCACATGGGTCCCCACACAGCAATTCAATTTCAGTTGCCACTAACTTGGGCTAGGTTTAAACCAGTGAGCTGCAAACAGGAATGCACAGACCTGAGCTTATGGTGCTTTTTCTTCATAAACCAGTTATACTCTGTTAAGATACTAAGGGTTAAATTGTGCCATTTAACCACTAGCCTGAGCAAGGGGTGTCTTGTAACAGCACTGCCCTATCTGTTGCTCACAGGTGCAGAATCCCATCTTGGGTGAACTGGAGCACAGGGTGTACCGTCCTTTAGTCTAATCCAGCATGTTCCCCTAGTTCAACTTGTCCACTCTGCTGGCTGTAATAGAGGGCCAGCGCTTCCGCCCTGCTGCCTTTGGGGTGTCAGACACCCTCAGGAGCAGGAACTGCAACTGCGACAGGGCCTTGTGTGGGTCATACAAGGGGAATGAGAGCTGGCCTCTTGCATGTTACCCTGCCCATACTTGTCCCCAACACTGGGTCCAATTCTGTGATTCCTACTCATGAAATGCAGCACCTCTGTGTGCAATCCCATTGGAGTCCCGGGGAACATTCAAACAGGTAAGGGCTGCCCAGTGTGAGTGAGGATTTCAGAACATAGCCCTCACTGAGTGGAAAGATAGCAGTCTGAACACAGGCACTAACTATGGGCCATGTTCAAGTAATAAAGTACTACTCTGCGTCAGGCTGACAGAATCTGATCTCTGTCTTTTTTAAAACAGATTGATTCTGAAGAAGGCTGACCTAGTGATCCAAATGTCATTAGGAATTCTATTTTCTATTTCCAATGGCCTTTTGCTCCACTTGTATCCCAGACACTGATGAAGCATTGCCCTGAACCCCCGCCCCTCCCCACACAAACTTTATTAAAAGTCTCAACGTCTTTTAACAAAATTAGATCCTTCCCTTATATGCACCATATGGTGTTCAGTGGATGCTGCCTTGAAGTGAACAAAATGTAAGGCTGTACTACAAACTCCGCATTCAGTAGGAAGATGAAGGCCTTTCAAATGCACCTGGTACACATGACATTGGTTAAGTGGATAATATCACATTGATGGTGACTACAAATCAGTGTTTTCTTAATATTTTAGTGGAAGTAATTCCTTAGTGAGGCTGTTATAATACAATTAAAATATATTGTAGATTCAGAAGGGTATCTTACCTTTCTAAGGGACTAGTTATAGTAGCAGCCACATTAATGGTTCCTCTTGAAATTGGATTTATAAAGAATTAAAAAATTCAGCCAGAAGACCATAGCACAATGGAGGCTTGCATAATGGATCAAGATATAGCTAGATTTCATGCTCATACTGTTCATCCATAAATTATGAGTTTGAATCTCTGGGATACCAAATAAGTAGAGCTCACTACCTAGTCAATTGTTCAGAGCCAGAAAGCTTCCATAGTGCATTTTGGCATTTTTTTCAGTGTATTAATGTTCAGATTACAGTACGATGTATTCATGCAGTATATTGCCTTCCTTAGACACAACATCAGAGAGCACTTTAGAAAAAGTCTTTCATACGCTAAATAGGAAAGGAAGGTTTTAAGGGATGGTTTAAACAGAGAAAGTGACTCAAAGACATGGATGGAGGAAAGAAGAGCTCCAAACAGATGTGGCAAGCCACATGAAAAAAGTAATCTTAAATACTAAGATAACGAGGCTGTATTAATTTAGATGGAATATATGGGCTAAAAAATAACATGACCCAGTCACTGTCCAACAATAAGCAATATTAAACAAAAATCAGGGTTTGGTATATGGAGACCTCAACTTGCTTAGTACCATGGCAAACATATAATTACAAATCATTTTAACTGATTTCTGGTTCCACACTTTTCTTGTTTACCAAGCATGATCCTAACACAGTCCTTGAGCTATATCAGTAGACCTTTTTACTTGGACTTATTCAGTCTGTCTCCCTTTCATACCTCTTCCCTACAATACCTGGCTTTATAGGTGATTGTGACATCTTATGAAATTTCACGTACTTCTTACAGTGGAGCCCACAGTTAGGGTAAATTTGTAAGCACAATTATCACAACAGGCCATAGATAGATAAAGTGGGCTCACTAAAATGTTCCTTCCACTTGGAAAGATACTATCACCTGCATGTACTTAGAATGGGGAAAACTGGTTCTATTACTGATATCTCTCAAAGGAGAAGCAACTCTTAAATGTGATTGTAGTAAGATGAGGCCCTGAAACATAAACCCCTGTATCAGAGGCCCAGTATGAGGCCTAAGGCCTGAGCTAAAGTAATGGTCAAGACTTTGCTAACATAAAGCAAAGTTAAGCTGTACGCCAAAGGCAGGCCCTGCTCACAGAAGTTGGCAAGGAAAGGGCTGATGTTGCAAAAGTACACAAACCTAAAAGGTACCAGAACACTTGTACATTCCACACAGATAACAAGGAACAGGCTGACCCATCCTAAAGACAGGGGCAAAAGGGTAATATGATGGATAGTGTTGTTTTGTTCGAACCAACATGTACAAGGTGGAAGGCGGCACCTTACTACATAGAGGGGTTGTATCTTCTTACGTAGAAGGGTTGCACCTCAATACGTCAGGAGCATTATGTAACTTGTTTGTACCTGTGTATAAGAACGCAGCCCTGGGGCGGTCTCTTTGTCTGGCTAGGGGGCAGTGGGAAGTCCCACCACTGACTGAGCCGGTCCATTGCCAGGGGGCACAAATTCCATAGTATGTCCTGTAGAGACTACGGGAAACTATCACTGTGCTTCTCTTCGACAATAAACCTGGCCAACGTGCCTTCATACCTTACTAGAGGCTGTGGTCTTTGGGGGTTTTCTTGGGGTCTGCTGTGTCAGCTATCTGTGCAGAGCTGGGGCAGCAAACAGAGGGAACACGCACGCAGCCGACTGATATCAACATTGAACAGAGCAGAGCACCACACCAGTAGCCGTTTGACAACAGTGATCACCTTAAGTGGATAGGTAGATAGATAGATAGATCTTTGAAAAATGGAGGGGAAAGGACAAAAAAGAAGCTTAAGACTAGAGGAGCAGAGTTAGTGATGTTACTTCAGTAATAACAAAAGTACATATTGTTTTTTGACCTAGAAAGACAATCATGGTATCTTAGGTGATTATGACATAGCTGTTGCCAGATCAAGATTCTAGGGACTCTAAACTAGCCTCTATAGACTGATTTGAAAAAAGGCTTCCTAATGAGGACATCACTGAGTTTTTCCTTCCAAGCCAAAGAGAAGTGGGCAAACTGGAAACTCTTTAGGGGGCAGGGACTGTTTGTGCTGTGTTTGTAGAGTGCTCAGCACAACTTGGTCCTAGTCCATGACTGAGGCTCAGAGGCGCTGCATAATGAATGAAGGGGTTAATCTTCTGAAATATTCTTCACTACTAAAAAAGTGAATGTACAATTTTTTTCTTTGTAGAATTAGCTATATAAAAGGCAGCAGGACACGTTTGTGCACTTTGTAATCTATAGTCACATGCACAGGGAAAAACAGTTGCAGAGCATTTTATAGAGGAGTTTTGAATATCCTTGAATAAATGAAATCTTAATACATGAAAATTCAACACTCAGAAATGCACATCTGCTCAAACTGTCATGCAAAAGCTTAAGCCCCGAACTTCTGTTATGTCAAAGGTTCCACTTCTATTTAGAGCTACAAAGTCATAGACTGATTGGGAATGTTCTGAATGAGTCCTTAAAAAGCTTTTTTCTCCCTTAAAATCTTTTTTATGTAGCCTTCAAAGCAATAACATCAGAGATATTAACAGCCCCAAAGGTTTTATTTTAAAGACAGAATAGAAAAAAGGAAATATTTTAATATTAAAAAAAAATCTTCTATATAAAATCCCAGTCTGGAGCGGGGGGGAGGGAAATCTCTGATAAACCTTTCAGAATATGTGAGCCAGCCTTTGCTACAAATCCTGTATCTTCTGCTAGGTGTCACATTGCATTAGAGCCCTTTCAGTACTTTATCTATCAGAAGAGGATCTGAAGGTCTTACCATTGATGGAATATAGATTGTGACAGCATCAATACAGAAAGGTAGATCTTGGAAAATGTGGTAGCCAATATGCAAATACAAATTGATTGCATTCCTTCAAGCCTGTAATAGCTGTTGCCTAACAAACTGAAGCTGTTCAGACCTGGTTACACATTCTTGAGAGCACTGGGATGCAATAGGGCAGGCAGAGGAGGGTCCTTCTGGTAGGCCTTGCCTACCCTGTATCACATCTTAACCCACCACTCTAACCTGGCTCTGAGATGTTTATATGACAGATTTGCGTATACACCATCTGAGGTGTTGCCAGCCTCCACTGAGAACTATAGAACCTTGTTGCATGCTGACCTCCAACAGGAAATATTTCTCAAGGATCAAGAATTTGTGAGGTACCTACCTGCTTATGAAACAACAGCAAAGAATAAGAAAAGAATTGGGGAACTCCCCTTGCCATCTCTCTTGTGACTGATGGGTCAGCAGTAGGGTGAGTTTTCTTGAAGTTTGTGCAGCAGAAGATAACATTCAAGGGTCAAATCCTGAATTTTAAGTAAGTCCTTGTCTACACAGTGATTTGGTGAGTGGCAAGCCAGGGTGTGACTGGCCGTGTGGACCCTGCCACTGCATACTAAAAATTCTGTAGTGCTAAGTTCCGACAAGCTCTATGTTTTAACTTAGTAAATATTCCCTTCAATGTCAGGGTTTGGCCCAAACATTGAACTCTGACAAGTTCACTGAAAGGAAGATGGAAGCGGCAGTGGCATTCAAATAATATCAGGAAAAATATCTAAGGAACAGTGAACTCATGAGAAACAACCTAACCAGCATTACTTAGCTTTTCAACTGGCTAGAAGGAATGATAAGGATGGTAAAAACTACTCTGATTGCAGTCCAAATCTTGTTTTATTGTTCCTATTTGTTACATATACATTTCTAAAGATTTATACCTTTCCTTTTTGTGTAGTATTGAGTGTCCAGGATCCTCTTCCATGTGAGGCTCCTTTTTTCCATGTCAGGAATTCAGGCTCAAAATATGAAACAATATTCCTACTGTATCATGGCTTAATCTAACCTCTCACTGCATCTAAGTCCAGATGTACAGGAAAGACTTCCAGAGAGATCACCTTACTTCCAGATTGGAATATGATCCCTTTCAAACTATGTTCCTTTCCTTTTCCCCACCTTTCAAAAGTGCCAGAGAATGTCACAAAATTCTCTGTAAATCACTTGTGGCAAATAAATCTGTAGAAATGCTCACAGTGGTTACCAGATCACTTGCTATAACTTACTTGAGAGAGGGAAAGCAGGACCTATCAATGTCCAATGAATGTACATTCCATATGCTTGTAGTGGATGTCAAAGAATGCTAATATTTCTGGCGAAGGTGAGTGAAATTCTTTGTCACAGACTTCTCAAAAGAGAGAAAAGATCTGGTTCAAACCATATGACAGGAAACCCGTAGACTTCACTGGATTCCTGAACTTTGTTCTGAATACAAATTATACTCAAAAAAGTAGGTCTTGAAAAATAACAAACTTCTACAGAACAGCTTTAAACTTTAATCCTTTAAATACAACAGATGGCTCTATATAATTAGCATTTCATTTACATATAGCCAAAGATAAGAAAAACAAGAATCATCTTAATGAGTAAATGTGGAACCTGTAGTTCCACAATGTTAGTGAGTCTTAGGGCTAAGCGCTGCTCTTGCTCCATATGCAAAATTCACACTAACATCACTAGGACTAGTGCACATGGAGAGAAAGTGATATATGGCTCTTCATACCTCAAAACAGATATAAACTTTGGCCCTGCTGTTATTTCTCCACTGAGAAATTTGAAAGGAATGGCAAGATCATCATTAGAGAAGATTTTACATGTCTCCAAATAACTTACTTATGTAACCTTCTCACAGCTGTTCAAACACTCTATTTACTTTACTGAGCCTTGCTGAATTGCCGCTGTGAAACACACATATCCCTTTCTATTGTAGCCAGCCAAAGGTCCCATTTTTAGATGAGTGAAACCATTATGCTAATATGCCTTGATGATCCTTTTTGAATTATCAGGATACAAGAAATCATGAATTACAGATAATGGTCTTTCTTCCACATTTGAAAAGTAACCACTAACCCCTCCTGAGGTCAGAATTAGGCTTATCTAAAAGGAAAAGGAGCCAAACTTACAAGATCCATTTACAAGATATGTGTTAGTGAAAAGGGTATAACATAGAAGTTCCCTTTTATTACTAAACACCTAAAGTGAGACTGGGGCTTTCCATAAACAATTAAAGACATGGGGCAAACTCCTCAGCTGGTATAAATTGGTGTCAATCCATTGATTTTAAATGGATCTACAGCATAGATTTATTGACTTCAACAGGTTTATGTTGATTTACACCAGCTGAGATGATTCCATGGTCCAGAGAATTTACTTTTTACATTATTGAACAACTGAGGGCTATGAACAAACAAAAGGCAAGGAAGAGGAGAAGGAAGAGAACAGTTACAGTAATCAGATCTCACACTCATGCCAATAGGGAATGTATCCACTTTGATGGCCTGTTATTTAGTTATTTATGACTGAGTTCACTCCCTGTAGGCAGCATGGGAGAAGTGACTGCTTAGGAGCTCTTGGAACAAGAAAGAGGACAGTGGCCTGATGTACACATTTTGGGAGGGGGGGGTACCACGAATGGGGGAGCTCTATAGAAGGAAGAAGAGGGATATGAAAGGGGTAGCATGGCTAGCGTCACTCGCACAGCTCAGCGGTGGGAGGAAGTATGGAAGGAGATGTAATGGTGGTCAAAAAAATGGGATGTAATGTTCAAGGTTATGTTAGCAAAAATGTCTCTTTCCTGAGTGAAAATTAATTGAAATTTTGAATTTTGTGGTGGGTTTTTTTTTTGTTTTTTTTTGTTTTGGACAAATCCTGTATCTGGCCAGAAATAACAGGCTGAAATCGTGGACATTTTTGGTGAAACTGTCAAACTTTTTTTAAATTGAAATTTAGATTAAAAAACAGACTTGCAATTGTGAATTCTACACGTTTTTGACTAGCTCTGGAGAGAATGTCATCTGTAAAGGCCAGGCTTGAGCACTGTAGGGCCTTAAAAGCATGAACAAGAAGTATGGACCCAATATACAGAAGATTACTAAAGTCTGAAAGATGTAGCTGCAGTTTTAACACAGATATTGTACTGCCGATTTTGTGTGAGAATTCAATGTTCTAGTTAGAGAAAATAAAGATAACCGTTGTATTGGCACAGCAGTAGGGCTATGTTTAAAACACAGCAAAGTCATTCTCTTTTTCTTTTTTGTTAAGCTCCAGTACATTATGAAGGAAATGCTCTGTTAAAGCAGGAGGACCAACTAAATGAAAGCAATTAACTGGGCCACAAAGATTGATATCAAGTTCAAAAACTGTAGGATTAAAAAGAAGGAGGCACCAAAGACTGAGTTTTATCTCAGTGTTTTTATTCCTGATTTTATTTCAAGGCATAGATCAAGAAGATTATCTTTTGGATCCTAATTATTTTATTTTATACAAGGACTTAGGATATAACAATGATGCATCTTTTCCATGGCCAAGAAACAAGGGAAAATGGCAGCCAATCAGCCATTACTAAGATTAACAAGAGAAATTAGCTGAGTATTGTGATATTTTTCCCTCCATCTGTCGCTTTTAAAATGAATTCAGCTATTTTGAATAAGAACTTTTTGAAGGAGGAATGTGCACTAATGAGGATGTCCAACAAATCTCTCATATAACTGCTTGGAAAAGGTATGAGAGATAATAAGGAAGAGGTATTGTCAAATGAGTGAACATTAGCAAAGAAGAGGCAATATATCTCAGAACTTTTCAAGACCGAGAACAGTAGAACCGCAGAGTTACGAACTGACAGGTCAACCACACACCTCATTTGGAACAAGAAGTACACAATCAGGCAGCAGAGACATCCCCCCCCCACCCCAACACACACACACAAAAGACAGTTTGTAACAGTACTGTGTTAAAAGTAAGCTACTAAAAAATGAAGGGAAAGTTTAAAAAGCGATTTGACAAGGTAAGGAAACTGGTTCTGTGCTTGTTTCATTTAAATTAAGATGGTTAAAAGCAACATTTTTCTTCTGCATAGTAAAGTTTCAAAGCTGTGTTAAGTCAATGTTCAGTTATAAACTTTTGAAACAACCATAACGTTTTGTTCAGAGTTACGAACAACCTCCATTCCCGAGGTGTTCATAACTCTGAGGTTCTCCTGTAATACATCTCCTGAAGTAGAAAACATAGCCATGGTCAATTACATTATGTCCTCATTGTGATAAAGGGAAGCTGGATCATGCCTTTAAGACACAGTCCTGAACAAAATATATAGCACGAACCCAGACTGCCCTATGGGGAGGGGGGGTCCTCTGTTCTACTCTGCTCTGGGGCTAGGGTGTAGGGGAGTGAACCTGGCTTCATGCGTCTCCCCCCACCCCCAATTTGTGTTGCTGTGAGCCCCCAAATGCACACAGAAGGAGAAAAGGCAGTCGGGCCTGGCCCTTACTCAGTCTATGCAAGGG
Source organism: Chelydra serpentina (assembly GCA_037349315.1). Lineage (NCBI taxonomy): Eukaryota > Metazoa > Chordata > Testudines > Chelydridae > Chelydra > Chelydra serpentina. Next base: position 53,349,195 of record JBAIAC010000004.1, read on the forward strand.
CAAGAAAGCTCCTCGTGCCATTCGCTGCCCTGCTCTGTCCACATGCCTGCATAAGGGACTGCCACAATCTGGCTCCAATGAGATCAATACCATCTATCCTTCTTTCTCATTCTCTCTTTCCTTTGCCTCTACCTTCCCCTAACCACTTGCAATTGTATGGAGATAGTAAGAAGGAGTCACTACATAGCTGGACTTCGAGAGGCAGCAACAAAATACCTGGGGTGAAATCCTGGCTCCATCGAAGTCAATGGCAAAACTCCCATTGTCTTTGGTGGGTCCAGGATTTCACTCCCACAGCAAACCTGTATAAAGATTTGGATATGAAATGGAACAGTGAGGTTAAAATGCTTCTTCTGACATTCTCCCTTTGTAGCCTCCAAGAAGCTTACCTTGGAGGTTCCTGGGTCTCTGTGTGCTAGTAACTCTCGGATGGTTTGTGTTACCGTCAAATTTCAAGCTGACTTGCAGCTAATGAAATCCCTTAGATTTACTAACCACATTTCACCCAATGCTCTAAAGTTCAACCAACTTTTTTTTTTTTTAACAGTTTACAGCCAATTGACAAACTACAATGGAAACTGCATTTAAACAAACTGAATTGAAAGTGCTCTGTTTTGGAAACATGGCACAGATCTGGCTGCAATACAGGAAAACAGATGCTTGCTTGCTGCTGATTTTCACTTTGGCTTTCTCTCCGGAAGGGCAAGTTAAAATCTTTTAGCAGGATCAATGAAACTAACGAAGAAGGAAGTGATTCCGTGCATTATTTTGTTTGGGTAATAAGAGTGGTACACTCTCTAATGACAGCAAGACATTTATTAGCCATGGAAACACGTCAGACTCTGCAACTCTTCCAGATGTGCTACATAAATCAGTATCCTTTGCAAGCCAAATGTGTTGTTTTTAAGTTTCCAAAGGTACAGAGGTGATGGCCAGATTTCATTGGTGCTGACTGTGAGCACTTACACACTCGAGTAATCCTGCTGAAGTCAATGGGACTACTTGGGTGAGTAAATGTTCACTGATATAAGTAAAAGTTTTCCAATCTGGCCCACAAACCCTATGCTAAGCTCAGAAATAAACCAAAATAAAGCGGATGAATAAATGTGTACAATAGGTTGGCATCATTAATGATCTACATACTACTGTACTCTAGGCTAAATTAATTCCTTCCTAAATCTGGTTGGAGTGTACATGAACAGCTCATTCTGGGGAGTACAAGGATGTTGGTTTACTTGCATCGTAACTCTTTCTGCTGATGGATGTTCAAATAAGATCCTGGAACACACATTCCGAAGTCACAGCACATGTTGGTATGCTGCAGTTGTGACGTCCATCTTTTGTACTCTGGCCTTCCATTGTGTATCCCCATTCTCTTGGACAATTACGTGAAATACAGCGGGTGTAAATAACACCTGAAGAGCTTCTCATCTGTGAAGTAAGCTTCTTAAATCATATAATGATAATAATTAATAACAGCAGCATTTGTGACTATACTTAGTTCTAGATCCTGGTATACATCAGTGAAGCTGTGCAGACAGGGGGAGTGAAAATGACTCTCAGTCACTCTGTTACACCTGGCTGCTCATTGGCCCCAGAGGCTGTTCCAATACTTGAGGATCATTGGAGTATAGGGATGACCCCTTTGTCCTAAGAATACCCCTGTACCTTCGGCCAGGAGGAGAGGCTAGCACACAGCATCTACAGTCCTTCCCTCTGTGTTCCTTTTAAATAAGGGGATTCTTCAGGGGATCAATTAAACCTTTCCAGGTGCTTTGTGCTGCCAGAGAAGATCTGAAGCCTACAAGCCTGAGCTCCTGCCCTAAGGCTAATAAATGAATCTGCCATGCTAAATGAGTTAGTTGTTTCAGGTTAGTTCAGCAAAGTATGCAGTGGGGACCCAGCCCAGTGCTGCTGTGGGAGTTGAGTGCATGTCATTCCTCACAGGAGGTGGTCCTTCGAGGTTCAGGCCCTTGCAACACCACTGAGTGAATTTATGAAGAGACAATTAAACAGTCCAAAGTCTTCTACCCTGATATTTAATTCCAAGCCCCCTCTTCGTTTTAGTGACACTAAGGGTCCATCTGTGGAGCAGCTGGGAGGTGTACATCCCAGACGTACACACGCTAGCTCAAAAATAGCAGTGTGGCTGCCACAGCACAGGCATCAGCTCAGGCTAGCTGCCCGACTACAATCACACCTGACAGCCTAGGTACATCCACAGGTGGCTAGCCCAAGCCGAAACCCATGCTGCTGAGGCCACGCTTCTATTTTTAGGCACTAAGTAGAGCAGAGATAGCACATTTACATTCACCCGAGCTGGGAATTACACCTCCTTGTTGCTTTATAAATGCACCCTAGTCTTTCCAGTTGCAAACAGGAATACGTCAAAGCACACTCTGGTACTTTCACTGCCCTGTAACAGTGTCCACACAGTATGATACTGCCGGGCACACTGGTGCGCTGTAGAGTCACAACCTGGCTTGCTGCACAGTATCGTCCCGTGTAGACAATCCCTTAGCTAGTGAGTAGCTTCCTCACTACAAGGGTCTTTATTAAGGGTTTTTGCCTTGTACATGGTTCTCTGCTTTTCTGGAGTCCTCTCTAAGTAATTTCTTTATACCACACTAAGTCTTTGGCTTCCATGAAGAGTTCTATATAGAAGGTCTTGTAGTTAAAATTATAGCGTGGTTAGCATCACCTGGAGTTCCATGTAAGAGGCAGACTTCTTTCTCAGGTAATGCATCTGCCCAACAGAACTCAGCTGAGAGATAGCATACAGTTTTCAGCATTCCTGTGCTTCATTCAATTTTCCATCTGGGCTGGCTGAGGCACCAAGAGGTGTCAATGACTTGTTAAAAGGGATCAGACACATACTAAATCAGTGGCCCTGACAAGGTTAGGAATCTGATCGCATAGACTCCCAACGGTTTGCTGTAAGTAGTAAGCCACATGACCTAGTTAATGAGGTTTAGGAATGGAATCCATGAAAAGAGTAACTTCACCAGGGGTGGCCAACCTGTGGCTCCAGAGCCACATGCGGCTCTTCAGAAGTTAATATGTGTCTCCTTGTATAGGCACCGACTCCGGGGCTGGAGCTACAGGCGCCAACTTTCCAGTGTGCTGGGGGGTGCTCACTGCTCAACCCCTGGCTCTGCCACAGGTCCTGCCCCCACTCCACCTCTTCCCGTCCCCTCCCGTGAGCCTGCCATGCCCTCGCTCCTCCCCTCCCAGCCTCCTGCATGCCACCAAACAGCTGATTGGGAGGTGGGGGAGGGAGAGGGAGGCGCTTGTCTTTATACTGAATGAGACGTTTTTATATCCCTTCTGTTCCTTGCCTGTCTCTCTTGGATATGTTATCAGGATTAAGCAGTACAGCACAGACAGCAGGCTTTATGACATCCTAAACATGGCTGTTAGCATCTCCAGTTATTACTGGAAAACTATTTATCTTTAGCTTGAAACTGAATTAGCAATTCGTGAAAATGCACAAAGTAGGGAGAAAAACATTTTCAATGAAGAGAGTGAAATGGCCTATGTAACTACAGGCCAACATTTTCTAAAGTGACTAGTCATTTTGGTGCAACAGTTTCTGGGGCATGTGGCAGGCCTGGCACCGCCCCACCCCTTTCAGGCAGGGGTGGGATGGGGTGTTGGAACCTCGCCACTCCCAAGTTCACGTGCTCGCCTCTCTGTGGGCAGCCCCATGTGGCCTAATGGCCTCCCTCCATCCAATCACCCCTTGGTCGGGGTAGTGTGCCCTAACGGCCAGAGTCCATATAAATTGCTCCCAGCATTGGAGCAGCGCGGCCCGATGGCCAGATTCCATATAACTCCTCCCTCGCAGGCGGGATAGTGCAGCCTAGCGGCCAGAGTCCCTGTAACTCCCCCAAGTGTCAGGGCAGTGAGGCCCAATGGCCAGGGTCCATATAATCACCCCTCTCAGACAGGATAGTGTGACATAGTGGCCAGAGTCCGTATAATTCCCGTGGTGTGGGGGAGTGTTAGGGGGACCCGGGCCCGCCCTCTCCACTGGGTCCCAACCCAGGGCCCTGGAAGTGGCAAGTTCCCCTTGCCACCGGCTTGGTGGGGATCCGCCCAAAACATGCCGAGCCTCTGTGCTGCTCTAACACCGTTTTCCTCTAAAGTTCCCCATGGTCACTTCCTACCATAACCTCTGAGTTCTCCTATTCGGGGGGTCCTCTGGTCTGTTCCCCTCCTGTGACGTACTCCGTCTGGGCATCAGGGTGCATCCCGGCTTGGCTGGCCTCCGGATCCTGGAGCACAGGCTTTTATACCTGTTCTCCGGTTGGAGCATGCCCAGCAGAGCCTCAGGGGCGTGGCTTCCTCTGCTAGGAAGGAAGAGTTAACCCCTGCAGTACCAGTGCAGGGCCGCTCTGCCCCGTCACAGGGCATAACTTAAGACCTATAACAGGCTGGCTTGCCTTTAAGGGCCAAAGCCAGCCGACCCTTATTAGAGTATGACACACATCTGGGAGACATCAGGGTGATTGCTCTATAAGGAGCACCAGGAGGATGAAATGAAGGGGCGAAGTATAAAGAGACTGCAGGTAGTTTGAAGGGCTCCTGCAGGGAAGACCCTGAGACTAAGGGAGCCCAGGGAGCAGAAGGCTCCTGTGGGGAAATCTGGATGTTGTTTGGGCCTAGAAATCTGGGGCCCATAGGCCTTTGCCAGAAGGCTAAGCTTCAGCTAGGAAGAGCTGGGAAGATGGGTGTGAGACCAGACTGGGAAGGAAGAAGCACTCTGACTTGTGAGAGAAATCACTAATGCTAAGTACGGACTGTTGTCTGGTGATGGACTTTGTTAAGTGTTGTTTCTGTTGTCAAATGAGCCCTATGCAGGGTATGTGGTTATTCACATGAAAGGCTGTGTGCAGTTCTTAAGAGCTAAATGAAGCAGGGTGTCTGCAAAATGATACCTGGCCATGAACATTATAAACAGTAAACAGCCACCCGTCTACACGACCTCTTAAAGGTGCCTGATTATTGGAAAGTGTTGAGAATCCACCCTCTGAAAATCAGAACCTTTTAAGGTGTCTCAGTCGGGACTGTGCATCCAAAATCACTGGCCCCTTTCAAAAATGTGTAAGCCATTGTTCAAGACTTCCAGATTTTGGGAATAAAACTGTAATTGCTATTTTCACAACATAGTGAACAAAATGATATGGAAGAAATAGGATTGAAATATTGTTGTGTGAAAGACAATTTCAGGCGTGTCACGTACCACACTTCCCCTTTTTTGATTATGAGGTGAGTCCCTCGCTGAAAACAGAGGTGCTTTTTGTTTTGTTTTCATCTTTGAGTAAAAATTATGGTTAAAGTAGGCTTAAAAACCATAAAACACAGCCTGGAATTACGCTATGGATCACGGAGCCTCGGGCCAAATTACTCCTTTAAGGTACAGCATGGCGCTGGAATCACAAGCAGGCCCAATGTGTGTGATTCTCACCCCTGGTCTAGCCCCTTTACATCAGGTAAAAGGGATGGGTGGGGGGCCTGTAAAAGCTGTATACCCAGCTGGGGGAGGTTTTCCTCCCCTGTTGCCCCCGGCTCAAGCACTGTGGAGAATAGCTGTAAGATTGCCTTTGCAGCCCACAGGACAGACCCAGGAGGCTGCCATAACTTAGGCCTCCAGGGACATCTAAGGGCTGGTCTACACTGGGGGTGGGGATCGATCTAGGATACGCAACTTCAGCTACGAGAATAGCGTAGCTGAAGTCGACATATCCTAGATTGAAGTAATTTTACTTACTTCGGGGCCACGCGGTGCAGGCTCGCTCCCCCGTCGACTCTCGCCGAGCTGGAGTTCCGGAGTCGACGGGGAGCGCTTCTGGGATCGATTACTACCCGCCGATTTGGCGGGTAGTATAGACATACCCTAAGTTATGTCCGAGGCCTCTCCATCTGCGGCAGCAGTACAGCATTGGGGAGGGTGCAAAGGTAGCTTAAAATCACCTTGGCCTGCTCCCACTGTCTGCGAGTTCTCTTAGAGGTACAGCACAGAATCCCACCCAATGACTGCAGGCTCTTGACAAGTGCGGCCACACAGTTCCATTGTCTGACAGCGTACAGCACCACTGACGTACAGAATGCACTTCTTGCCTTTGTGGGGTGAATCTCTCATCTCCCTACCCCTCTGGGCCGGCAGCATTGCTACGGCTGTGTAGTCTTTACTCTCCCAATGAAAGGACTGTGACTGTCCCCAGCTCCTGAGCAGGTATGCCTATCTCACACCCCCAAACAAGACCAGGCTCAGCTGAATTCTTCTTTCTCTTACACCAGTGTAAATCTGGAGTAGTTTATGGCTATCCATGGAGTTAAGTAGAACTTAGCCTACTGTGTGCAAATAGTGGGTGGAAAGAATGTAGCACCACAGACGGCAACAGCTCAAAAGTAATAAAGCAAACACATTATGAAAACAGTTATAATTTCTTTCCTCCAGAGAGCGAGGCTGTCAAATATTGTATTACCTTTCTTCTAGCAAACCCAGTGGTATTTATTGTATGTTATGAAGTGTGTACATTATCTGCATGAGTTATTAGTGGCAAACAGCATTACAAAATGAGAAAGCAGATGAAAGTATTTTTACCGGTGTTAAGCTATGAAATGAAAGCTTCTGTCAAATGAGCAAAACACACAGTTGAAAAGTGCAGAAATCAAGGAAATTAAATACAAAGTGAAATATATTATTAAACAATTCGGCTACTGTATTTACAGGGAAGAAGGACTTTGCGTTTCCTTCTCTTGTTTTTAGCAGACACTTTTATACATTCAGCAAAGACAGAAGGAGAGTGAGCATGTTATTCAATGTGGTGGCTAGCATGAATCTAATGTTCTTATTCACACATGCTTTTTGACTCTGGGTTGGTTTTTAGATCTGGGACAAAATTGTTCTCAACTTGCTTTGGCCTTGGAGAAATTGATCTTTTCTAAAGTTTGGATGAGTAGAAATGGCCCTTGCTGGAGAATTCAGAATGACTAAAGTGAATCAGAATAATAAGATCTCTGAAAATACTGGCAAATGAGATGCCAAATACTAAGGGAGTTCCTTGTTAATATATTTAAATGAAAGCTTTTACAAAAGTAAATATCATTGTATTCTATTCTATTCCATTTTATTCTATTCTGATTCTCACCCAGTCTCCATCACTATTGCTTCTTTGTCACTTTCCTGACATTTTTTCTAGCTAGCCAAAAGAGGACTCTCGTGTGCTGTTTTCCCAGCAGTCGCTTCTCCTATGTCCACAGAGCATCCATTAAACATTCCTCAGAACATACAGACCTTGCTGAACCATGAAGTACAGACTGAGTACCTCCAGTTCAGAGAGATTCATGTGGTGGATGGGTCTCCAAGGCTGTTGGGAATGTAGATTGGTTTGGAATGATCTGGAGATATCACTTGAAGGCGTGGAGGCACTTTGTGGATGTTGCTGTGTGCTGACTGGTAGGTGAAGTGATGTCAGAGGAAAAGAAAAGGTGGAAGAGGAATGGCGAGAAATACTGTGCAGAGACAAGTTCTGACATCTAAAATTAGGAACAGAGAGGTGAACGGGACCTCCTGGGTCACTAAATCCAGTCCCTTGCTACTGCAGGCAATAATATAATCCCCAGTAGCATAGCCGGGGGGGGGGGGGGGGGTAGGGAGAGCGGCCGCTCCCCCTTGAGCAGAAGCAGCGGAAGCGGCACCTTTTTTTAGCAACACTAAAAAAAGGTGCTGCTGCTTTTTAAGTGCCGCTTCTTGCACTCACCCAGTGGCGCTCCGGGTCTTCGGTGGCATTTTGGTGCGGGGTACCACCAAAGACCCGGAGTGAGCCGCCGAAGTGCCGCCGAAGACCCGGAGCGCCGCCGGGTGAGTACAGGGGGAGGCGCCTTTTATAGTGCCGCTCCCCCTGCGCTCCGGACCTGGCTGCGCTACTGATAATCCCATCCATATACTTATCAAGATCCATTTTAAAGTTAGGTTGGTAACCCCACTACTCCTATTGCAAGGCTGTTCCAGACCCTCACTCCTCTAATAGTTAGACACCTTCTAGATTAGATCCCCAGATCTTAAAATGAGGGATTTTGGTATGACTTGATCTTGCTTTAAAATATTCTGTGTCCAGCTCAATAGCATTTTCATTATTTTGGAGTGCATTTTATCACTGCAGGAACAGCTGTTATTGTAGTATTTACATTGAAATATTGCAAGAACAGTTTATACCTGCAATGTATTTCCAATCACAGCCATCTAGCAGGAAACCCTCAGAGGGGAGAGAGCAGATGGTAAGGCAGACAGGTGAACTGTTTCTTTTTGTTGTTTTTTTAAAAAGAACAACTTAAAAGAAACAAGCTGTCGGAGAAAAACAGAGTTCTCACTCTTTCTTTGGGTGCAGCAAGGCAGATACATTTTATTAACTCAAGCAATTGCACAGAGGGAGAGAGTGCACTAGGACACAGTGTTTCCCCCTCTTAGGCAGGTCTCTCAAAAGATAAACAATTAAGGCAAGCATTTATACTTTTTGTTACATACAGTAATGATCAACAGTTTGTTTATATTATGTCTTGCCCATTCCTGTATTTTCTCACTTCTGTTCTCAAAACATAGCTATCTCAAGGTTGGGTCACGCTGACTCTACTCTGCTGCCTTTTCACCCACTTCTGACGTGAGCCCTGCTTCTACAAATCTCGCGTTATTACAGCTAGAGTTAGCCTGACTCTTGCTCATATAGAGGCCTGCATCCAAAATTCCCTCTACCAACTTCCACAAAGCAGAGAAGGCAAGGGAAAGGGAGCTGCAGAAATATGAAGAAAGAGAAAAATAAACAGAGGAAACAGGAAGAAGGAAAGTTAAAGGATAGTAATAGAATATGAAATAACATGTAAGAAAATCTTCCCTGATCATCTACCTGATCTGCACACAAATTAAAATATTCCATGTGAACAACATGGGCCCCACAAGCACACCCAGGTTTATTTCCTTTCACATTTGTTACCCAGTCCTTTTCATTTGATGTCACTTCACTATTCTGACCATTCAGATGAAGTCCACGGCTTCTCTACTATCCATCTAAAATGGCAGTCTGGGCAAGATCACTGCACCTTGCTAACATTTTCTCTTACCCCACCCAATCCTCCCACCCGACTTTCCTTTTCACATAGGAATTTATATGCATGAAACCTATTGCACTGGGGCTGCCATGGAGTGATGTTAAGGCTTCCCTTTGTTCCCCAGAGCTGAGTATTTTGCCCCCACAGTCTCCATGATATTTTCTTACCTCGGGATCTGTTACAATTGCTGTCAGGTCAAAGAGCAGGCCTGGGAGTCAAACACAAACTACCTCTAAAATATGGTTTAGTACAAACAAATGGTTGCCTTGTCTTGTACATCTTTCTGGTTTACTCTTATTTGTACAGAGACTACCAAAGCCCATGTCTTTCTGTTTTTATAGTTACTTTTCAAATGCTGCCAGGACTGCCTAAGGGCCACATGGAGCCCCTACTTCAACCAAAATCATGTTGCAACCGTTAATGGTGTTAGTACACCAAGGATCACTTACGGCAGTTAACCACTTGAAAACTGGCACGCTGCTGTAATGATTTGTCTTATTTTCATACTTTCACAAAGGGTTTGATGTGCGCCTATCTGCAACAGCATCAAATCAGACAACAAAACAGGATTTAAACTCCCCTTGCTGGTGCCAACCTGTGCCAAAGCTATTTTTGAACTCTTTTGAATTCCTGCAATCAGCTTAAACACTACAGAATATGGAAGTCAAAAATCAGACCCATCCCAATCCCCCACCTCATTTATTTTACATTAAGCAATACATTCCTTGAGTTGCTATTGAAATTCTCTCGCTGAGCATCATGACTAATTAATCCCTCTGAAAATTGACAGTGACGTTCAGTGGAACTTCAAATATGGAGCTTGTCAACTCATTTGATAGCCCTCCATGCAAAGGCAAAGGCTCAACATCATGATCAAAGCTCCCATCAACATTTACCCAAATGAAAACCCTATTAGTTCTAGAGTGGAAATAGGTTCAAGGGTCTAAGTAAGAATATGAAAATCACTCAGATCTAATTGATTCTCTTAGCTGCAGCTCAATCCCTTGTTTTTGACAGATGGGCTGCCATTTTAAATTACCAAGAAGCCTGTCCCCGTAGGTCCCCTCCCCTTTGACAATTGCCTTGTTGGCACTGAATGAGGAATGTAAAATGAGGATTGTATCTCGCAGACCATGCATACGCTTTCATTTAAGAAGCTGAAAAGGACAATCCCAGCTTGCCACTGTGTAGCAAAAGTGAATGTCTTGAGGAATCCCAATAAAAGCAGTATTTGGAGGCCGAGAACCTTAAAGGATTTAAATGCGACCATACGTGACATGCAGCAGCAGCAGCCCCCTTGGAGAATGCAAGAAGGTTACTCTCTGAAAATGCTAATCAAAAGAAAAATGATTCACTTTGGTACCAGCAGCTCCTTAAAATAACCGAGAGTGCTCTCATTTGCATTGCAAGTCTGTTTGTGTAAAGACATGAAGAACATGGATTTAGCATAATTATGAGGTCATGTCACCAACATCTAGCTCAGAAGAACATATCCCTAAGGGCATTATAGCAGGCAATAACAAGGATCAACATGTTGAACTGCAGGGATTTTTTTAAATCACCAAGTGCTTTCACTCATAGTGCCATAGAAGGGACCCCCTAGATCATCTAGTCTGACCTCCTGTATAGCACAGGCCACCAGCACCACCTTGCACTAAACCCAGCAATGGAAATGAGACCAAAGTATTACAGCCCACAGGAGACTAGACTATTATGTGCCACAGGCAGAGAGTAGGAGAGTCCGAGGTGCACCAGAGCCTGAGGCTCTGGTAGTGGGAGGGAAATGATTAAGTGAGATTTACCCACATAATCCTGGCAGGTGACCTACACCCACACATTGTAAAGGAAGACAAAAGAAACCCAACGTCACTGGCACTCTGACCTGTGAGGGAAATTCCTCCCTAACCTCACATATGGCAACCAGGAGTGGGTCTCAACCCATGGCCCAATCAGCACACAGCTGTGGCCCATGTGACATCCTCAAGGCCATACAGGTAGTATATATATTGTGTGGATGCGGCCCACATAACACCTAGAGAGCTGCATATGCGGCCCACAATGGTAAACAGGTTCAGATCCACCGAGTCAGACCCTGAACATGTTAGCAAGAACCGGCCAGCCAAGAAGCTGAGAGAGTAAATGCTCTGTGCCACCTCAGAGCCATGGTCCACCCTATTCAGTGTCCCATCTCCAACTGTGGCCATCTCTGATGCTTCAGTCCTATTATTTACTCTCAAAAGGCTCTTTTTCCTTTGCCTCAGTGCAAGCGGTCAGTGGCGCTCTTTCAGGAATCAGTATCTATGTTTCAGCATTACATTAAGGTACCATATTCTTTTAAGGCCTGATCCAAAGCCTATTTAAGTCAATAAGCATGACAGGAAAGAGAAAATACACTGTATCAATTAAATATGGTGGCAGCATTTGAGATCCAGAATTTTGGAAAATGAGAACAGGAAGAACAGGAACATATTAGCCAAGGTTCAGATTCTCAAAGGTATTTAGGCTCCTAGCTTCCATTGATTTCAAATTGAGCCAAAATACCTTTGAAGATCTAGACCCAAGTTACAAAATTCTATGGAATTGTATTTTGCCTTTTGGCAGTTCATCAGGATGTTTCCACCCTTTGCCAAACTTGTCATTGTTAGGGATATTAACATCAACTGTGGCAGAAGAAAGAAGAATCCTAATCACAGGTCTTAGCTCTAAACAGATTTGGAATGCACTTTAAATATATTGCTGTTTCAGTAGAAGGGATGACTCCAAGTCTTCAACTTGTTAGTTTACAGAGAAAAAAGAAATAGAGAAGAAGAAGAATTACTTGTCACTTAAAACTGTTAGAACAAACATTAACTAATTAGCCCTCCAACACTAGGAAGGTAGGTATTGCGATCCACATTTTACGAAGGGGAAACTGAGGCACATAGCGGTGACTTATTTTATCCAAACCCATGGAGTAAATCAGTGGCCTGGTGGGATTAGATCTTAAAATATCCTGGATATTGGCCCTGTCCCCAACCCATTATCTCACACTGCTTTTCAGAGGAAGAGAGTGGATCAAGAGAACATGCCTATTAGACACAAAATGGTTCATATTTTGACTTCATTTAAAATAGCTCTTTTAAGTGCATAATTTGTTTGTGCATGTTAATCTAATTTGCCATAGGTTGGCAGTTCAAAGGTGGAGCATCTTCCTCTTTTCTTAAAGTAATTAGGGAACATGCTCTTTGCAGTTAAATGATGCACCCCCTCCCTCCACCACGAGGCTGAAAACCAGAATAAAGACTGGGTGTAGGAAAAAGAAACATGGCCATAGTAATTATTCAAGCTAATTAGCCCTGCATGAGATGTTAGGCTTACAAGATGAACGAATTCTTCTATCAGTTTTATTCAATTCATGTCTGGGAATACCCTCCTGTAATAGAAGCACAAATTAGTCAAGGAAGAACAATGAGTCAGTAGTTTTCAGAGATGGCGGCTGCCAACTACCGTAAATCAGGAACCACAATTGATTAACTAATTTAAACACTAAAGATAGATTTGGTTGCTATGGCAATAAAAGAAAGGTCAAACCCCTGATCACCTTGAGGTTCACGATCCTCCAGAGATTTCAGCAGCTGAAGTCCGGAAATATATTAAAAGATGCTCAGATTGCCTTGTAATGGCTTAACTATTATGTCAGCTGGAAGAAATACCTACTGTGCATCACCCTAGCCTCCAGAGTGCAGCTAGTTCTGACTATATACTAACTTTACAGGGTATGTCTACACAGCCAAAAAACCCGAAACCCCATAGCAGCAAGACTCAGGCTCGCATGGCAAGGCTTAAAATAGCAGTGTAGACATTTGGGCTCAGCCTGGATCCCGGGCTCTGAGATAATGGTGAAAGGGGAGATTAAAATCAGTGAGGACATTTCATATCCCAAACCCTCTCTTTGAGCTCTATTGTTGTCCTACAACCCCAACATATCAATCACTTTATTTCCAGCTTCAGATGAGTGGGTACCTATCACATAGGTTTTTTTGCTTGCTGCCATCTTCATTCATTTTACGTATTTCTGAAAGGAATTTGATGCATACGTTTTACTCCAGCAAAAGCCACTTCAGAATCTGGCAGAAAAACAGGGCCAGATCCTTCTCTGGTGTAAATCGGAGTCGCTCCACTGAGCCGTGATGATTTTCACCAGCTGAGGATGTGACCCATAATGTTTGAGCTACTGGGCCATTGTACTCTCAATTTCTGCTCAGTTTCAGTGGAAAATAAGTGAAGTGATTCCAGTTTTACACAACCAACACTGGAAGCAGAATAAGGTCCAGATGATTTCTTTACTCATTACCAGGTTGGAACTCAGCTGATGCATTTTATTAACATATTTTTGTGAAGAGCAAGGGCAAATATTACAGCTGTTTGAAAGCAGCAAATGTTTTTGGACAAAATTTCACCAAAAATGGCTTCAATTTCAGTTCAGTTCTCTTCATCAGCCAGTAAATTTAACTTCGTGAAACAGTGGTTTTCACACTGAAACCTCTGAAATGTGAAGATTTCTTGTGTTTCTATGCAAAAACTTATCTTTGTCAAAACAATAAAGGGTTGGTTTGAAAACAGGATTGTGGTTGTGTAAAAGTGGATACATTTTAGTCAAAACTGATCTTGCTCCCAAACAAAAAGCTTCAGATATTCTGCACAGACCTAACAAAGAGCTAAATCAAAATCCAGGCTTATTCTGGAAAATATTGAAGCACGCCTTTCTTCAGTTTTTAATTAAGATTTTATCTATAGCTGACATTACATTAGTAATCATATCATATGAAGACTAAGGAAGCCTGCACATATGTTCTGGGACAAAACCATAGCCACGTATGTTGTGATCATAACTGCGGAGTAATAAAAAGTGAAATAAATTATGGATCAATTTAATCTAAATGTAGTTTACCCACCTGGGGTTTGTTTGGCTATTTGTGGATTCAGTCTTAAAATATTATTAATAAATTGTATTTAAATTTTGCTTGTCCACTGTGGCAAAAATCACAACATGGTTAAAGATCTTGATTAAGGTTTACAGAGAAAAATCGAATGAGGGGAAATGGGTCAGATCCTTGGCTACAGATGAATTGCACTCAGAAGCAGCTGGGGTGGGTGGGAAAAGCTTAAATCTCACCTTTGCATTGCTATGATCCTGCTTACACCTCTGTGCAAAGCTGGTCCCTCTGCACCATGTTAGAGCAGCTTGAGTGATGCTCTCACTTGCACCTGGCTGCAATAGCCCCAGAATGCTGAAGAATGCAGCTGTGGGTCACTGGGATGCAGGGGAGGCCCAACCACACCCCTGTTCTTCCAGCCAGACCCCCCTTTCCCTGCTACTCTATCAACAAGAGGGGTGGTGGCATAGGAGCACCTACACTGGTTCTGTACCACTGAAGGGTCACCGTGGCAACTGGGGTGAGCCTCCTTGGGCCAGTGGGATTTAGGGTCTGATCACTCCAGTGGTGTGGTGCAAAGCAGCCACATTGCCCCAGCGAACATAGCCCAATAGATCTACAATCAATTCATAGCGCCATATCCGCTAGTGGAGTCATTTTTCATTGCCAGAGAAAACGTACCCAATGTGCTTACTCAGTTTTTCTTAACTACAACGAATCTAAGACAGAGCTACAGAACAGTGACTTCATTTTAATAATAAGTATCGTTATTGTAAAAATCTTTGCCTGCTCTATTTCTTTTCCTACCCTAATCAAAGCATTGGGTGTAAATATATTTGTTTATATGAGGCTAGGTAATTCCCTACTTGAGGTAGTGGCGGGGGGACATTTTGGGAACAGAAAGCTGAGTTTCAACTTGCAGAGTTCCTTCTGAATTGTTGCAATGAGGGTAGGGGGAGTTTTCCTCCCTCTAAGGAACAGGCAGCGAGTTTGGCCCCTGAGCCTACACATCTCAGGACATCCACAGAGGTGCAGTACTGCCAGTGGCACTCATTTCCGCACAGCTCCTTTAGGTCTCCCGTGCAGTTCTTTCCTGCCAATATCTGTAAAGCCCCTTCAGGGAGACCTGCTGTCTCTGAAGGGGTTGGTCCTTCCAACCCACACAGCTAGGCCCCTGGAGCACAGTGATGAATAGTCAAGACTATCCCACTCCCTTCCCCACCAGACCATATCCACTTGATCTAGATCTCCTCCATGTTGGAGTAGAGGGGATGAACTGGCCCACAATAATTAAGGGTGAGATTTTTCAAAGGAGCCTAAGGAAGTTAGGTACCAAACTCCCATTGAAAGTCACTGAGAGTGGGGCCTTTAACTCCCTCAGGCCTCCTTGTAGATCCCAGCCTAAATTCCTCCCTATAGAACTCAAGACACTCAGCTAAAGACAATCCTACAGTTCTCTTAGAACCTACTTCAGTAGTTTAGTTTTTGCTTCTCACCAATAGCGATATGAAATAGTGAATGGTAGATTCATCAGCAAGGACAGTGAAGCGTCCAACTTCTCTTAATAACAACAGCAATTCAAGCACCTACCTCATCATTTCCCTTCACTGAATATGGGAGGATTCACTGCATAACTCCAGTGTAATACTTCTTCAGCAGCTTCAGTTCTCTCTCTCCCTAAGGCTGCAGACAGGTTTACAGGGCCTAGAACAAGATGCAGCAACTTGGCCACACAACATCATCCCCTGCATCTGTATCCCTTGTAGGACTCAATATTTTGTTTTAAGCCCAAGTCTCCTCCCACCAGAGCTGTCTTAATTACTTTGGAGGCTCTCACTACATTAGGATGTGGTTAATAGTAATCATAGAAATGGGATGAAAGGGACCTCGAGAAGTCATCAAGTCCAGCCCTCTGAGCTGACGAAGAATCAAGTAAACCTAGACCATCCCTGACTTGTGTTTGTTCAACCTGTTTTTTAAAACCTCCAGTGATGGGGATTCCACAACCTCCCTTGGGAAACCTATTCCAGAGCTTAACTACCCTATAGTTAGAAAGTTTTTCCTAATAACTAACCAAAATCTTCCTTGTTGCAGATTACGCCAATTACTTCTTGTCCTACCTTCAGTGGACATGGAGAACAACTGATCACAGTCTTCTTTGTAACACTTAGCGACTGTTATGAGGTCCCCTCTCAGTCTTCTTTTCTCAAGAATAAACATGCCCAGTATTTTTAACCTTTCTTTATAGGTCAAGTTTTCTAAACCTTTTATCATTTTTGTTGGTCTCCTCGGGACTTTCCAATTTGTCCACATCTTTCCTAAAGTGTGAAGCATAGAATTGGACACAGTTCTCCAGCTGAAGCCTCACCAGTGCCGTGTAGAGTAGGACTATTACCTTCTGTCTCACATACAACATTATGTCCACATTGACTTTCAGTGGTCCAAGATCAGACTCCAAATTATGAGTAGTTCCACTGGAATCACTCTGTTTCCTGGTGTAAATCTGGTGTAAGTGAGCTGTGAACTGGCCCCCTTATCTCTGCTTCCCCTTAACATTTTGCATTCCCCTTGTCTCTCTCTTCCCATCCCACGCTCTTCTTTCTCTTTCCCTGTTGTTCTTCCTCTGCTCATCGCCCCACTACCCAACAGTCAATCTCTCCGCCTGATGGCATGCCCCAGCACGCTGGAAATATCACCACTATCACAGATCAGTGCTAGAGAATGCATTCTGCTTATGGGGATAATGTGAGTCTGCTCCCCTCTCCTACACCCCCACTGGATATGTACCACTTGCTTAAGGCTTCCAGTGAAAGAATGTTAAAAAGAAAACCTTATTGAACTAGACCGACATTTAGCAGCTTTTCTGTTCTGGGCTGCTGGCAGCGTTGGAACATGGAGCTGGTGGAATGCAGATTGTCAATATGGACTTATCGATTGGTGGTGGACAGTCTAAATGTTGGATGTTTTATCTGCTTGTATAAAAGCACAATAGCATGAAGCAATTGCTGTCAGGAAGCCTGTGCTTACCGATGTTTTATGTACACGCGATAGTTTTTTATGACTCTGCTATTGTGCACTCTGCATCTTGTGGGATGTGGAAAGGCAATAAAAAGTTTAAATAATAAAGTTTTTAAAAGTAAAGGATGCGATTGGGGACCTCTTTTATAGCCTTGGAGGTTTTCTTTTCTTTTTCTAAACACATTTGGTCAATATAACTATTCAGCTGTAAATTCTTCTTCAGTTTTTTTAGAGACTTCAGTTGTCATTCAATTCTTTTCACTTGGTTTCAGAAACCCTCAGGCCTTGACTCAGGCCAAACTCACATTCACTTGTATGGGAGATTTACCTGAGCAAGGCCAAAGTAAAACAAAGAGGCCCAGACCATCCCCCTCCCATGGAAAAGTCCACCCAGGCAGGGACTCATAGGGAGGAAGTCTCCACAATGATTCCCTCATGGAGACCCCCCTCTATCATCCAAGCAGGGGGGAAGGTATCAGCCCCCTGGGAAAGGCCACACTCCTAGCCATAGGTGCTGGAACGAGGTGTGCTGCTGGATCCCCTGGCTTGAAGTGGTTTCCATCATATCCACGGTTTACAGTTTAGTTCAATGGTTCTCAGGGCCCCCACTATACAAATTGTTCCAGCACCCGTAGTCCCAGCCCCAACATTTCAGAACCACAGCAGATCAGGGGCCATCATTATGGAAGACCCAAAGCCTCTACACCAGATTTTCTCCTCAGAGCACCATTGCCCCTGGGAGTCCCAGCAGGGGCTGAGAGGGACCTTTGGGAAAGAAAATACAATCTGGGACTCTCTTCCTGACTAGCTTCTGCAGAGCCTGAGTGGAATGATGCACATTCCTGTCCACTCAGTCAGTCTCAATTCCCTGTTCTAACCCCAGACTGTATGGAGAGCCCTCCACAGGGCTATGTGGATGGCGTCATGAAAGCAACTGAAGCCATCCCTTGCATATAACTGGGAGATCTACATGTGAAGGGTCCCTTCCTTGAGCATGTTTTGGAGGGTGATGGATGATCTGGGCCTGAAGACTTGGCCCTTAAATCCTTTGTCCAAGGTCCAGTTTTAAAGAGATTAAGGCTTTTTCTTAACAGTTCCTACTGATTGTTTTTTCTCCATTGCTTTTCTTTCCTTTATATAAAAGTTAAAAATAACATTTATTAATGTTCCAGCCTGAGCTTTTTTCACTTGGCCAACACTGAGTTTTGAAAGGGTCAGTCCTAGGAGAGAAGCCTCGATTGGTTCTTCACAAAGTCTATTCTATTTTGACAGAGGAAATACCAGCCCCACAAACCAGCTTTTGTTTGATGCATTCCCTCACTCCCACTAGCAAAACTGGCTCATGCATTAGTACCCTTCTCTTGATCACTCTCTGACATGATTCAGTAACCCTAAACAAGGGCAATGTGTTATAATCCATTACTAACCGACTCCCCCATCACTGCCAAATTGTTATTATCTGCGACTAGCCCCTAGCAGCTCAAGTTCACCCTGTTTCATAAACTAACCCCCATTCCGAATCCTGGAACATTTTGACATTTTTGCTTAAGCATTATATCCAGTGGATATATATATTTTTTTAGGTGACAAAAATAACCTATATTAAGACAAAAGTCTTCTCGTGCTGTTTGGACAAAGGCCAGTTTTTACCACAGGATCCCACATGCCAAAGAGTTGATTGATGCTTGCTATATAAATATCCATGGTATTTGACCTGGAGTAATGATTCCCAACTGTGCTACGGAGACCACCCCTTTGCCCTCCCTGACTTACAGACTAATCATTTAAAGACAGAGCACTTAATGCCTTCTCCCTGCACCCTGGGTCAGAACGAAGGAGAGCTATGACTATATTTCTGAAAGGAAAACAACCCCACACCCACTACATTGTGTTCCCCTGTTTTTATTTGGTTTTTGGAGGACGCCCCATTATCAGCTAGGTCAGTTAACAAAGTCCATGCTGGATATAAAGGGTGAGGATGAGGATCATGGATGGTGATAAGGAGGAGAGGGGGAGGAGGCAGCAGCAGTGGTGGTGGTGGAGGAGGAATTCTAAGAGTCTGGAAAGTCCTAAACAAGAGGCTTGATTTGCTTTCAGGAATCTAGTGGGTCTGAGTCTCATTTATGCCAAGGCTCTTTATTCCACTCAGATAGCATAAAGAGGCCTTAAAGTGAGCAGAAAGGGTCCCCTGAAAATGCCACCTGTGCAGAGCAGTCCCCTCCCCCCCCCCCCCCCAGGTCAGGTGAAGCAGAGAGAGCATAAGGGCGTAATGGCCCTGCTTCTAGCTCCAGCACAGGGAATGGGTCAGGGGCATGACTTCAGTGCACTACATGATGGCTCTTCTGTTTCCCAGAGCTCCTAGGGCATGGGAAGCTGGGCATAAATTAGAGCAGCCTTGAGGCTGCCTAACTTACACCAGGAGCCAGGAGGCCCCTGCACAGCCACAGAATTTGCAGGTGGCTTAAAAGTACCTTTACCCCTCCCCCGCATCCCTGCCCCAAGCACAGGAACAGAGTTGCTGAGAATTAGGCTCAGCACGTTTAGCTCACCAAGTGCCAGCAGCGAGTTGATAATATTTTTCATGGAAAGGGGACATTAAAGGAGAAGAAAGAAAAGTCCCCAACATTTATTTACAAGAATAAGCACAGAATTTTGTTCCATTCTGCAAGTCAACTTTTCAGGCAGTCCCTGGACTGTGGCGATGTTTGTGTGCACCATGGGGGGATACATCATTAACCAGCAATATTCCATATGGGGGACCAACCAAATTACCGCTGAGCTGCCCCACACAACATGTCCACGAAGTATCCCCTTAAGTAGCAGCGACTGGAGAGGCTTTCAGATTGTGAAGGGGAGAAGTCTGGATCCTTGGATTTATGAAGAAGGGCAATCCCAGGTCTGCAGAGGCTCAGTCCTTCTCCAGGGGTGTCTCCAGGCACAAACGGTTGCTCAGGCCCCCTTCCTCATAATTATATGGCTCCTCCGCTGGCTGGGGGCCTGCTCGGTTGCAGCCATGGAAGGGACCCAGGAGGAATTAATACAGCTGCATGTTGCCTTAACTCCTACTAAGCTATCTGCATAGTCCACTTCTTCCTTCCTTTGCCTCAGACCTTCAACACCCTGGGAGTCTCTTCCATACAGACCACTGGGCAGGGGCATTTGTAGTGTCCTGGGCTAGTGCTGGGAGACAGAAATGGAGCCCGCCGAGATCTGTCCATCGTAGCAAAGTCCTGGCCCATTATAATTATTTACAAGAGGAGATAAAATTTGAAATTCTTACTGTCTTTTTTTTTAAAGTCGCTGATATTTAGCAGTGAGAAATTATTAAGCTAACACTGCAGAATTTCTCTTAACACAACGTTAAAGTAAAAAAAAAAAAAAATCTTAAAAGTGTTTCATGCAACAACCACGCCTGAGCTTACCACCCCTGACAGTCCAATGTACACCATACCTCATCCATTTCACATTAGAGGAGCAGGCAGAGACGCTGGCTCAGAGTGCCCTGATCAGAAGCAGCCAGGAAAACATCTGGCACGCAATGCTACAGAACGTTCCAAACTAACCATCAGAGTCTTGGGCCCCCCTTACTATTTCAACACTCCAAAAAATGAGACGCGGCCACAAGTATATTTGGTCCAGACACAAACATATGGAAATTTGTAGAAGCAGCTTCATGCCATTATGGAAAATTGTGGACTAATCAATGCACAATGAGCAAGAAAGCAGAATAAGCTGAAAATTAAATGTAAGTATTGACTGAGGACTCCGAGGTGCTTAAAATATTTAACAACTATTTTCTTTCTGTACCTGTGCTTGACCATCACTTGATTTGGAACAAGGCGACAGCTGAATACTTCAATTTAACTTTCCTGTTAATGTTTATAATGAGTTATTTAAGCATAAAATAGCTAAAACTCCTGCTTTCTATAATGGGCATAACTGATAAAAGCAACAAGTAGTGTCAGTTATCTTCCTGGCTGCATAATGCGGTATTCTTTTCAGTTTAATGGTGCTCATTTAGAAGAGGACAATTACACAAGCAGTCCACAGTCATTCCACTTTTATGAGCTAGAGATTCCTCACTTTTGAGCAGCTATCAGCTTATTTCTGGGACTGTAGTTATATAAACCTATTGGAAAAAAAAACCCTCATATGATCAAATAACTGACTTCATAATGAAAGTGGATTCTTGGGTTCTAAGCTATTAGGATTTTGCTGAGATAAATCAACTAACTCCCTTGTAATTGATTTAATGTTTTTTTTTTAATTGACTTTTTTCTTTTAGCATACTGAAATGATTTTCTCTCCTTTTCTTATTGTTTTCACACATTGGCTTATGGGAACATGGGCTGCATCCAGCTATGTACATTTCATAAGCCCCATGATTTTGGCTCGTCAATTCCAGCAGGAAGGACAACATTTTCATTGCCAGTCTGTGCCTTAGCTGGCAGGAGGCATTCTAGCTGTGAAGCAGCCAGCACCTGGCCTCCCCACTTGGAGGGCTGGTTTGTCACCCATCTGGCAGACAAGGTGCTCAGTGCTGGAAGCAGGAATCTCAGTGCCCTATTCACAGCAGCAGCAGACCAGCACTATCACATCATTGAGGGGAAACTGTTATTGCAGCTGAAGTAAAAATCAGAGAGGTTTCCAGGAGGAACCTAGACTTTGCCATAAAACAACCTCCCACCATCAGGAGTTAATGTGAAGCTGCTACTAAGGCACTAGGTGGTTACTACTTATCACAGTGATGTGGGCACTGGAAAATCACACAGACAGATAACTGCAAAAGTATTTGACTGCTTCAGGTACAGTAGTTAGCTGAATGTTCCTTTCTTCATTGAGCTGCTGGTGTACTGTGACCACCGCCTACCACTAATACTGTCTCAGTGTTTCCTTGTACTCCCCCATAAGTTCGTCTGTATCTATCTGTTGTCTCTTGTCTTATACTTTGATGATAAACTTCTTGGGGCAAGGACTGTCTGTTCTGTGTTTGTACAGTGCCTAGCCCGGTGGGGTCCTGATCCAGGACTAGGGCTCATAGGTGTGACTGCAATATCAGTAATAAAATAATAACAATACAAAGAGTTCGATACAGCACCACTGAAGTCAATAGTGAATTTCCCTTCGATTTCAATGGTGCAGAATTGGGTCTAAAATGCCAATCAGACTCCATTCTTTCAGCTAGCTTTTCATTGCTAACTCCTGCTCGGGTCCCTGCACTGCCACTTTCAGGCCTGGCCATTAGGGACTCTCTGTGGGACTTAGGGTGACCAGATGTCCCGATTTTATAGGGACAGTCCCGATTTTGGGGTCTTTTTCTTATATAGGCTCCTATTACCCCCTACCCCCTGTCCCGATTTTTTACTGTCTGGTCACCCTAGTGGGACTCTCTTTATAATCATCTGTGACGTTATTGACAATTTTAACTCTCATCTATATTTATTTCTTTCTATAAATAAACCTGTAGATTTTAGATTCCAAAGGATTGGCAACAGTGTGATTTATGGGTAGGATCTGATTTGTATATTGACCTGGGCCTGGGGGTTGGTCCTTTGGGATCGAGAAAACCTTTTTCTTTTACTGGGGTATTGGTTTTCATAACCATTCGTCCCCATAATGAGTGGCACTGGTGGTGATACTGGGAAACTGGAGTGTCTGAAGAAATTGCTTGCATGACTTCAGGTTAGCCAGTGGAGTAAAACCGAAGTCCTCTCTGTTTGGCTGGTTTGGTGTGCAAGGAACCCCGGCCTTGGGCTATAACTGTCCTGCTCTAAGCAATTTGTCCTGAACTGATACTCTCAGTTATGTCCCACCAGAGGCCGCATCGTTACACCATCTAACACAAGAACTCAGCCTTAGCATCTCACTGGACAAAGCAGAATAAATGTTCACCCTGACTCACCTCTCCTTTTTCATTAATTCTACTCCTTTCCCTCTCTTCTCCCTGCTTTCTCCTTTTGGAGTAAACCAGATTCTTTTTTAGAAGTGGGGGCCTGAGATCAGGCATTTAAATCCATATTAGGCACCAACATTTAAGAGTCCTGATTTGCAGCGGTGCTGTGAAGCTGAGGATGCTCTGCAGCTCTGAAAAATCCAATAGCTTTTATTTAGGTGCCTAAATATAGATTTGGGTTCCAAAGAGTAGGTACGAGAGATGAAAATTTTGGCATCGGCCTGCAAGCTCTGCAGACATATGCTTCCCACTGACAACCAGGGTAGATCCAATAGCAGAGGGTTTGCCATTTCAGCTCCTTGGGATAGGGACCTCGTTTTCCTTTGTATGTCGAGCCTGATGCACCCTTATGCTATTAGATAATAAGTAAAGAAAAACAATAAAATATGAAGATCACATGGTTCAAATGGCAAGTGCAATATGTGTTTCTGTGCAAAGGAGAAATGCTTTTAGCTCTCCAGTGACTGGGTACGGAATTGTTTTTCACACACTGGATTTATAATCTTGAAAACAAGTTAATCTCACAGAGAAAAGAAGAGGCTATTGGAAAGCAATTCATCCCAAAGCTGTTAATAGTGATAAATGTATGTGCCATCCACCTTGGCAATACAATGCATTCCCCAAAACTGAGTAATGTGCTCAGCCAAATCAGCTCCAGATACCAAAAATGAGATCATTTATTTCCTGTCTTTATTTAATTGTTGGTAAATAGCACATTTTCATTATGGCTGGTGGTCCTATCTTCCAAGGCTTGTGCTGAGGTTTTTGTTACACAGCCTCCCATCGATACACAAAAGAAAGTTGAACAATCATAATAGGCTAAAAACATTTTAGAAACTAACACGGAGTTTGGAAACAGGTGTCTTAGATTCTTAACCAAGTTCATTAGCAAATTCCACTGCTAAAACTCAATTCAGATGTATTTATATAAGGTTAGATTGTGACTGGACTGCACACTCATGCACGAAGGTGAGAGCAACAACCTCCCACTTATGCCCCTCCCCGGGCCTACCTGGAGCTTAGTTTAGGGCCTAGAGCTACATATCCTTGTACTCCCTCCTCAGATCAGGTGGGTGGAGAGAAGGTGGAGAGGGGCTGGGACTGGAGTCTTGAATCCACCCCCACTAGTGGCCAGCAGAATGGGGTAAATATTTACTGCTGGTTCAACAACACAGTAAACTACTGTCCCCTAGGAGCAAAGGGGGAAAGTCACAGTTCCTTGCTCCTGGGGTGCCACAGCTGCCTGCCATCTCATACTATGGCTGCTGTCCTTGGGGCAAATCTTGCCTTTATTTAATTATTTAGATTTGTACTAACCGGCAATAAGAGAGCTGCCAACTGCAGCTCTGGGCATACTTGATAATCTCTGAAAAATACTCAAATAAATGAATAGATGTAACCTTGTCCAACGAGTCCTCACTAGATTTCCACAGTTGCTGTTCCCAGCCCTTCTCACCTCCCATCTTGTTATGCGGGGAGGGAGAAATGACTGGCCTTGCAGTCTACCCTGAAGGGTTAACAAACTCTGTCTATTGCAGGTCAATATTTATTCGGTAGGAAGAAAATGATTCCTTCCATACCTTATGCTTCAACAAATATAAAATAAACGTACAGAGGACAACTTTGTAGCAAAAGACAATTCACAGAAGACAACAATGCTATCTCAAGGTTGCAAAGCAAGTTCGGTCATAAAAAAAATAAAAATAAATAAATGGAGATATGCCAATCTCCTAGAACTGGAAAGACCTCGAAAGGTCATTGAGTCCAGTCCCCTGCCTTCACTAGCAGGACCAAGTACTGTTCCCTGACAGATTTTTGCCCCAGATCCCTAAATGGCCCCCTCAAGGATTGAACTCTCAATCCTGGGTTTAGCAGACCAATGCTCAAACCACTGAGCTATCCCTCCCCCCTAACACAAAACACACATTATTCAGTATCAATAAAGCAGACTTTGGCATACACATACACACAACATTTTCTTGTACTCGGAGAATGAATAGCAATACTTACAGCACCATCAATCTGATGGCAAGTATTTCTTACAGTGGGTTCTCTATCAGGCCAGCTCATGCTTCTCTCAAATGCAGGGCTTGTCTGCTTTAGTATTCAGCAAGGCAACACACACATAATCATTGAAAGTCTGTCTTAGAAGTATTAGTGCTAGAGCTGCCTCAGTGTACCTGGAAACCTTAGCATCCTACACCAACTATTAATATTAATAACTATTAATATGTGAATGCTTAAAACAAGACCATGCAATGTTATTGAGGAAACTTTTGTGATTTATGTCACAAATGAAGCATTGACTTGCTAAGACAGCTAAAGCTCGACATGGGCTAGGTTGCAGAGTTTATTAATTATTATTATTTTATCATAGTGCCTAGGATCCCCAGTCATGGACCAGGACCCCGTTGTGCTAGGCACCATATGAATACAGAACAAAAAAGACAGTCCGTGCCACAGAGAGCTTACAATCTAAGGTCATGGCTACACTATCACTTATGTCGGCAAAACGTACATCGCTCAGGGATGTGAAAAAAACACACCCCAGAGCGACATACATTTTGGCGACATAAATTGTAGTGTGCACAGCACTATGTCGGCAGGAAAGCCTCTCCCGCCAACACAGCTACCACCCCTCGTTGGAGGTAGTTTAATTATGTCAGCAGGAGCGCTCTCTCCCATTGGCATAGAGCTGCTACATGAGAGAACTTACAGCAGCGCAGTTGCATCAGCACAACTGTGCTGCTGTAAGGTCTCTAGTGTAGATATACTACGTGTAAAGCAAGAAAAAATAGATGGATGGAGACTGACAGGCAGAGGAGTACAAGCAAACATAAGACACTTATTCTGAGATGGGTTGGCTGCTGGTTTGGGTGGTGACCCAGACAAGTTTCAGTTTATCCTCCTCCAAGTAAATCAAGAATGCCACAAAGATAATCTTCATCCACCTCCTGTATCTATTTCCTTCCCAGGACATAATACTACTAGCCATGGTGCAGTAATGCACGTTGTGTGGTCCTGGGGCAAACATCCTGGGAATGGGTTCTTTATGCCTTTCAGGTTGGAAACAATCCATGTGGGATTATCTTGGTTTGTTTTCCGAGTTTGGAATGGCCATGCAATGCAATATTGCCATTTACCAATAGTGGAGCATCACACTCCACTGAATCACTTGGGACGCCCGCTGTCATAACCTCCGAACAGCCTGATGCAGCCATGATTAGCTTCCTGATTAGCAAGTTCACACCATTTTGCCTTGGAATCTACTCTGCTTCCACTGGTTCCTATTAATAAACACTTCCCTTTCCACCTCCTAGGGGGTCACTGCATTGAACTGTTTAAGCCCTAATTACATCAGCAGGCAATGACAGGCCTGGAACGTCTTTTAAAAGCGATTTCACTGACCTGCTGTATCACAGTTCAGGATGCTTGAGGGGTTTTTTCCTACAAAGATTAATGAGGGAGGAAATGAGAGTTTTCACAATAGAAACATTCATAGCAAGTTAACCCAGCAAAACTACGATGCCAATAAGAAGAATATGGAGAAAATCTTGGTTCCACTGAAGTAAATAGAAGTTTTGCCATTGACTTTGATGAGCCCAGGATTTCACCATACATTTTGAGGGTCTGGAGGAGGCAGAAACGTCTAGAAAGTAGAGCTGGCTGGAAAAATTCCAACAAATCATTTTTTCCATAGGAACGTACTGATTCATCAACATCAAAACATTTCATGGAGAGACAAGATGGGTGAGGTAATATCTTTTACTGGGACAACTTCCGGTGGTGATACAAGCTTTCAACCTTACACAGAGCTCTTTTTCAGGTCTGGGGAACTTACTGAGGGCAGGTCTACACTAGAGGCACTACATTGGCACACTGAACTGGTGCAGCCACGCTGCTGTAGTATGTCTGGTGAAGACACTCTGCCGACGGGAGAGCATCTCCCGCTGACATAGCGTCAGTGTGCACTGCGCTTAGGTCGCTGTAATTTGCGTAGCTCAGGGGGGTGTCTTTTTCACACCCCTGAGCGATGTAAGTTAGATCGACGTATGAGGTAGTGTAGACCTGCACTCAGAGTGTGGAGAACTACAAGATGGATCAGATTATTTAGCATAAATAGCTACATATTTCAAGGGACCATTCAAGATGAATGGCTGTACCAACTCAAAGCAGCACCAGACCCTGCAGAACAACAGATGCAAAATCTGCAGGCATATCTTCATGGCTACAATGATGAACACCCCTCACAACACACTTTTCAAGATCCATGGGTCTGTCACATGCCTATCACAACATGTGATGCACCTCATCCGGTGCACTAAATGTCCCAATAGCTGCTATGTGAATGAAACAGAAAATCACTACGCTCTCGAATGAACTCACACAGGAAAATGATAAAAGACAAAGCGATCACTCTGTATCTGACCTCACAGTCCTCATTTTCAAAGGTAACTTGCATAACGCCTTCAAACGATGAGCCTGGGCGCTTAAATTCATAACTTTGCTAGATACTAAAAATCATGGGACTGAATAGAGACACGGGATGTATGGCTTATTACAACCATCTACAACCTACTAGCCACACCCCCTGCAGCTGCTTTCACACACCCCCATTCCTTTCCTCCCTTACTAGCGGGGTGTTAATGGGCCACTTCACCTTGAAAAGTCCCTTGAAATACATTAACTACTTATTCTAAACAATCTGTTCCATCTTGTATTTTTAGCTGTGACACTCTGAATAAGTTTCCCAGCCCTGAAGAGCTCTGTGTAGCTCGAAAACATGTCTTTCTCACCAACAGAAGTTGGCCCAATAAACGATATTACCTCACCCACCTTGTCTCTCTGATATCCTGGGACTGACATGGCACACAGACATTTCAATTCTGATGACTTTCCAATGGAACACAGACTGGCTGCCTCCCAGCTCACCTGCTGAGCTCCTTGGCAGCCAGATATGCAGACTGCCTGGGAGTCAGGGATCCCAGCACTTTCAGGAGTTTGGGGGGGGGGGGGAGGGAAGGGGGGAAAGAAAAGAAAAAAGATGGGGAGAAAGGAAAAAAAAATTTCTTTTGCTATTATTAAAGATGGACCCAAACTAAGAATTCTCCTCTGGAAAGACCCACACTTTGGGAAGTGCAGGCTCGGATTTAAACATCACTATTCAGGCCCATCTCTGGTTATCATACTCTCATAGCTCTTCATTCATTAGCTATTTTTTTCCCCTGAAAATAGAAAGTGATTTATTAGGTACATTTTTTTTCATGGTTACCAAGTTTGGATACCAGCACTTATCTGGCCACAAGATCATTCTTCCAGTGAAATGCTCATCGGAATAACAGACGGTTCCTATTTTCTAGGAGCCTTGACCAAAGCCCAGCTGTTTTAAGTTTGTCTAGGTGCTTTTAAAGCAATAAAATGTCCCCTTTCTGTTCTTCCTCCAACCACATACTAATTCTCTCATTTCCTGTCAGGCAGCTGAGTTCAAATATTTATTGCACTTGTTGGGTTGGAGTTGGAGCGGTCAGATTGCTACAGCAGAGCCTGACTTCCCCCTCACAGAAAAGCAGTGTACGTGCAAAATACTACTGTACCACAGCTAGTATATGCTTAATATCCTAATATACTAGCCACAAGATTTGATTAGTTATACAGTACCTAGCACTGTCCGTGTCCAGGTTTGAGGCCCCCCCCGCCTTTATAATACATGGTACAGTCCACCTCCTCTTGATATTAGGTGCACTGAGTATAAAAAAGAAACACCCGAAGTTGGGTTATGTCATCACAGCACAAAGCCTGGGCCAAATTCTGGTGTTCTTTGGGTTTGGCAAGAAAACAGGTGCTTAATAAAGGTTAGATTGTGGCTGGCTTCTATGGGGATCTAAGGCACAAAAAATTCCACCTTATTGGATCTTCCCGATAGTGATTTGCCACATTTCCAGCCCCTGATCTGTCTGTGTGGAGGGACTGTTTTGTGGAAGAGCCTCTGGGGGAGCTAGGCATACCCATGGTGGTACAGAGAAGTGGGGTCATGGGCCGTAGGGTGACCAGATGTCCCAATTTTATAGGGACAGTCCCGATTTTTGGGTCTTTTTCTTATATAGGCTCCTATTACCCCCCACCCCCGTCCCGAGTTTTCACATTTGCTATCTGGTCACCCTAATGGGCCGTGCTGGGTCAGGGTGAGTACACACAAAAACCCCTGGGCCATAGTGACTGGCCCTGTCCTAAAACTCTAATACTGTATATTGGCTATATTCTGGCCATTCCCATCCCCATATTAGGAGCAATATGCCCAGAATGAGAGTGTGTGGACCCAGGGGCTGCATCGTCACACATACCGTTTTCAGCTTGGTCCCACCCTAGAGCAGCAACACTGGAAGCACTTGCAAAGCAGCCTCTCTGCAAGCATTGGTGCACCCAGAATTGGAACAGGAAACTTGCCCTGTCCTTCCCTTTCTGGGCACAACCTTTTGAAAGTTTCACCTACTGAGTTTAATTCCACAGTCGTGTGAGTTGGCCACATGTGCTTTTCAAGAGTATTTACTATAGCGTTCGCCTTCTTAAGTGCTACTAATAAATAATGGATAGCTCTCTCTGGCTACCTGCATTATTGTTAAATAAGTGGCTAAGCATGTGAGTATACCAAACTACCATGTTATTTATTATATCCTAATGGACTTACTGCTTAAATGAGCTAGAAGCAGGAAATTAGAGTAATTGGCTGATATTTCCAAGCCTAGCATCATTGCAGATGCTTGGCTGGAGCTATGGACAGAGGTAACCAAGTCAGATATATTGTGGGAAATACCTAATGAGCCCTCAGAACTCGTAAGGGCAGCCTCTTATAATTGCCATGCTCTGGATCGCAAATACATTTGGGCCAATTGTACAGTGCATTAGGACCGTATCTCATTGCCAGCAAAGGAAACGCTGCCACAGAGTGAGTATTGTATATGGCCCTTAGTTTCTAATACATCTTCTTTTAGCCCTTAGCTGTCTCAGTGACTTCATAAATCCACTTGGAGGGAATAAAGAAGGCGCTATAGAGATTTCTGGATATGGTTCCCTGTTCCTTGCTGCTTTATGTGCATTACATAAGGCCTCCCAAATGAACATAAAGCTACTTCAACAATATTGGCACAATCTTCCCTGTGCTAGTATAGGCACGAGGTGCATTGTCTGTGCCTCCCCTGTTCGGGAGCTACCAGGTCAGCCCCTCACGTATGATAGGGCATCCCTCAGAGTTAGCTTAGCTTGCATCCCGGCTTCCATGGCTCCTCTGTGCCACGTCATCCACCCCAGCCCCACCACCTCCTGCTCCCTTCCTCCTCTAGCCCAACCCTACCCCAGATTGTCACAAGCATCTGTGGAGGCAGTTCAAAGCTGCCAGAACCAGCTTTGTGCATGGCATACAGGCTCCTTGGGTTGGGGGTATTCCCCAGTGAGTCTTCGGCCTACCCTACAGCCCCTTTGCACCAGCCTAGCTAGCACAAGCAGGCTGTCGGGCACAATGTTTCAAGGAAGACCATAGTTATTCATTTTGTGTCCTCTTGTAGCTACTCTTGCACTACAATGTTGGATTCAGAACCCAAGTTCCTAACACTTTGGGGTTTTGGATCCCCTTTTTGGGGTGGGGGTATAGGCCCATCTCTAAATAGAACAAACACGTTTGGGAAAAATTTGGTGGGAAAGAATATCAGTTATAAAACCGGGCTTCAAATATCAAGCACACAGTCTCCAAGTGATTCACATGACTCAAGCCAGACCTGCACTCTGAACTGGAAACACACTGGCCCGCTGTAACTGGTAGAGATACTTGTATACACTTTCAAAAAGCCTTTGACACAGTCGCTCACGAGAAACTGCTAAGGAGACTAAGGCCTGGCTGGTCCACACTGGGGAAGGGGGGGAAATCGATCTAAGATACATAACTTCAGCTACGTGAATACCGTAGCTGAAGTCGATGTATCTTAGATCGAATAAAAAAGTACTTACTGCAGGTCCACGCGGCTCAGGCTGGCTCCCCCGTCGACTCCGCTTACGCCTCGTGCTGAGCTGGACTTCCGGAGTTGACAGGGAGTGCTTCTGGGATCGATTTATCGCGTCTACATGAGACGCGATAAATCGATCCCAGAACATCGATCGCTATCCGCCGAATCGGGCGGGTAGTGTAGACATACCCTAAGTAGCTATGGGGTGAACTGTCAAATTCTGTTATGCATTAGAAAGAAGCTGAGATCACTGAGTGGATAGATGGTCTATTTTTAGTATGACAAAAGGCTAACAGTGGGGGTGCCCCCATAGTTTTGTGTTAAAATTGGTGTTGTTTAATAGATTTATTAATGATTTTGAAAAGAGGATGAGCAGCAAGGTGGCAACTTTTTCAAATGACTAAATTATTTAGGATGAACTTTAAAACAGCAGCCAGAATTTGGAAGGTTAAACATATATATAAGGGTCATAAAATCTCAGGCTTCATCATGGTATAAACCTATTACTAACTACTAGGGGCTAGGAAGAGCTTTCCCCTGTGGCTAGGTCATTACATCATTCTTCATTACAGGGATTCTAGCACCTCTCCTCTGAAGCATCTGGCATTGGCCACCATTGGTGACAGGACACTGGACTAGACTGACGGGCACTATCCGCCATGGTAATTCATCTGCTCCAATGTAACCTCTAAAATGCCACACTGGGTCAGTAGAAGAAGAAATATGTTAGGACTCAGTGCTTCAGAGATCTAAAACATTAAAAATAGGTTGGGCCTGAAGATAGAGAGTAGATAGTGGAGTCATGGGGTCGGGTGCACCCCCCTGAACTGAGAGGAAATCCAGTGGTCAGGGGGCCAGCCTGGTATGTGGGAGACCCAGATTCAGTTCTTTGTTTGGCCTTAGACTTCCTGTATGACCTTGGGCAAGTTACTTAGCCTCTCTTGGCCTCAGATCCCGGTCTGTAAAATGGGGACAACCATAGTTCCTTACCTCACAGGGTTGTTATGAGGATTAATACATTAAAGACTGTGAGGTGCTCAGATACTATGGTGATGCGGTCATGTATCATAGATAAAATGTCCTGTTATGGGCTTGAAGCAGAAATTATTAGGCGAGTTTCATTGGCCTGTATTATGCAGGAGATCAGACTAGATGATCATAATGGTCCCTTTTGGTCTTAAAATCTACGACCTTCACCATAAATATCCTGTACGCCCCAGCACTACGATAGGCATGTTGCAATGAGCAATAGACATTTGCACAAAGTGTTACACTTCGAAAATCTGGTCAGCTTTGTTCCTTTTATAGGCCTAATTCACTATTTTTGTTTGCCAACTGGTTGGGAAATAGAGGTGTAGAAAGAGAGAACCACGACTCTGTTGTCCATGGCACTCATTAAAACCAGCATCTTTTTTTTTCATACCCCATTATGTTTATGTGCTGTAAATAAAATAACACATGGCATGCTATGACATTTGTATGTCTTATTCTGTAAAATTCATAATACGCTTGAGAACCCATGAAAATAATTTTTACCAATAAAATAGCCCTTTCCTATGAGAAATTTACATGCAGCTTCCAAAGCTGCAAAATCCTCAAGAGATAGTGATGATTAACCTATTGCTGAAAAGTAGTAAACTAATAACAATGTAGATAACATTTTCCCTCTCAGTGCCTTGGACACCTATAGGTATTTATTTGGCAGGTAATGGAGAAATATGTGGTGCAGTCTATAAGGTATGATTAATACTCTAGAATATTAAACCACAGGCGCTACAAAGTTGTCAAGGGACACAGTACACAAAATTGCCAGTCTCTTTAATATACAGTCCGCAGGTGGGTTATGTGAAACCCTCACACTAAAATCACAGGGTTTTGCCATCTAAAATGTATAAGCCTATACAAAATCTAACTACCGGCTATAAATTGAAGTACCATAAAAATAAAATTGAACAATCACCTTTTGTGGGAAGTGTAGATTGAGCCATATATCAGTTTTAACGTCACATCATAGAAGTAAATTGCCACCAAATATGCCTAAAAGTGCCTTCAGCCAATGCCCTATTTAAACTTTGGGCTGGGATATAGGTAGAAGTCAGGATAAATAACTCCATAACCACCGAATGAAAGTTAAGGGGAGACAGAGAAAATACAGGTGCCTTACCTAACATTGCGAGACCAGCTTCATTCAAAAGCTGAAATGACTAGAAGAGTTCAAAATGAAAAAGGACACAAAGGTGACAAGTGATACGACCCAATTCTCCCATCAAATACGTGTGCGTGGCTCCACTGATTACAGTGGGTTGCATGAAGAAAAGGAAGGCTGTTCATGCTAATAATGGTTTCTCTTCTTTCTCTTGCTCCTCCCTTTGAAATCTTTTCTTAGGCAAAGCCAGGTTTGGGCAAACTAATTCATTTTGGGAACAATGATATAACTTTTTTAAGTGGTTCCCCATTGTTGGCTGGATCCCCACTATTTCATGTGAAGATACAGCAGTGAACTACTTTGGTGAGACTAAGACCTATTCACCAGTTAACATACACTTGTTCTTACCAATTTTGAATATATATCGACCATGTAACTAATGTGGCAGCGGTTCCAGGAAAAATAACTTCTACTGTTATATTTAGGTTTCTTCCCTTGAAGAGTACTTTGACTAATGGTATTTTGCTATTGGATTTGAATGCCAATCTTGTAAGGTTAATAATTCTGGGTCTGGTCCTGAAAAACCTTGCTCCAGCGAGTAATCCTCACTTTTTCACTGAAATCCAATGGGACTATTTGCATGAGGAAACATTACTCACTGAAATAAGGATCAGATCCTTTCATGTCACCTTGGCAACTTCCCTATCATGTTATGAAATTGCATTCCTACACATACAATTGATTAAAATTAATCCTCTAATTAGGAAAGCCTCTGATTCACAATGGATTTTAAATTCTAAGGCATCCCAGGCAAAATAAGCAAGGGATGTCTCTGCAGTGAACCACTCTGACATTTCAGCAGCCTGTGCCCACATGCATGAACATGTTTCCAGTTCAGAACACTTACATATTAAATTCATTTATTACACCTCACTTGGGCGAAGTTGATCAAAAAAACCCAGTGGCCTGCTGAGTACATTTTGCCATTTTAATCATCATACCTTGCACTTCTGTAGCACCTTTTATCCATAGACCTCATATTAACCATGCCTCATTCCCCCACTTTCCCCCCGCAAGGTAGGTAGATGCTATTACACACACTTTATAAATGAGGCAACTGAGACACGCAGAGTTTACCTTCACTAGAAAGTCAGGTCATGTTGGAACTCAGTCTCGAAGAGTCATGTTAACTAGCATGATGTCAAACAGGACTCTGCAGTCACTGAAGGCAGGGACTTCCCTGTTTAACATCAAGTCAGGTCATGGGTGAACCCCACTGGAGCCATAGGTTTAACTGCGACCAGCTGGCATGATGTTAAACACAACTTGTCTCTGTCTACACTGACTGGAGTTGTGTTTAACATGATGTTAGTGCAGACGACACCTAGAGCTGGTGTCCTAACATGATCTAATATACTAATGACAACAACTCCAGAGAGGGTAAAGTCATGACCCCAATTGGTGCTGAGCACCCTGGGAGTCAAGGGTACTCAGAACCTTTGAGCAGGCATTAAGGAACCTTGTAAGAATGGGTCTTACAGGCCAGATTTTCTAAGTATTTAGGCACCTAAAGATGCAGATAGGTTCCAAAGCAGCTTTAGAGCTTTTGAGAATCCCACTAAGTGCTAATTTGCAGTGAAAATCTGGTCCTAAGTGACTGCCCTATGGTTACAATGCAAGTCAGTGACAGAGCCAGAGATTCCAAAAGGCCCAAGTCCCAGCCCCCTGCATTAAACATTATACACATTCCCTATTCATTTTCAGGTTTTCCTGTAAAATGGAGGACACCTAATTGCACTTACTTCCTGCCCCTCACCATGCAAATATGCTGGCTGCCCTTAAAAACAGACCTGCTCTCACTAGTATTAGAAGGGCAATCTAGTCATAACAATACACTGGAGAATCTCAAATTTACAGTCATGGACGATTTTATCCTCACAACACTCCTGGGAGGTAGGGAAGTATTTATTATTCTCTCCATTTTACAGATTCCACAGAGAAGTTATGGCTAAAATTTTCAAACAGAAGTGCCTGAAGCTGGGTACCTAGGTCACTATTTAGGCCCTGGCAAAAGTGGGTTGGCTTATCATTGTCATTCCTCTCTTATTGGTGCTGGGTTTAGGGGATTTAAAAAAAAAAGTTTTTAGTATAATCCCCTAAAGCCTAGTAATAGGTTAAATTGTGGCAAATTCTGTAATCTCCCACAGAACTGATAATTTAATAAAGATCATCTGAGGAGTTCTTTCTTTTTTTGTGTATGGAGGACACAGCAGCAATTCACAGACCTGTGTGAATTCATTCTAGCAATCACATCTATGGGAGTTGCCTTTGAAAAAAAGTTTTTACAAGTTCATGTAAGTTCCAGAAGTGTCCTAAGTATTTAAGACCTCAAAGTCACCTCTGAACTGTTTCTCCCAGGTAGGAATGTAAGACCTTGATCACAGCCTGGTGCTAGAATGAATGCTTTTTTCCACTTAAAAATCCACAACACCATTAAAAATGAATACATTGTGTTAAATAAATGTATGAAGCTCAGATTAAAACTGTTTGTATTTCCTGCCCTCTGTCAATTATTAATATTGCCCATAATAGACATATTCACATCGACAGAAAAAAATCAACAGTCAGCAAACAATATACGCTTTCTCTTAGGAGAGGAGAGTTATTTGTACAAATTTCGCACCCAACAGGAAGAAAACCCAAATCTCTGCAGCCTGCTCCTATGCCATTGACCACATGGAGTGTGCAGAATGGATTGTTGCTCCAAGTATGGTCACAGATCCCTAGCAAGGATATTAGCCACTAGTTCAAAGGCATATCTGTTTGCATGCACAAAGTCAATAAGGGAGGAGAAACATATTGCTAAGAGGAGGGGGGAAAAGGAGTCAGAAGCTGAACAATTAACACTGCTTTCATGCTCCACTGTAATTAACACAGATCAAAAGTGGACCTGGAATTGTTGATTTCACTAGGAGACAGCAGAGTGGGCCACCCTGGCTAGCAGTTCCACAGCAGGGAACAAATGTTTACTGCAGATGCTCAGCACAAGCTCCAGGCCTTAATTTTGACATAAAAGGGCTCAGGAAATTTGAAATGAAAGAACAGACGTTTAACGTTCTGTGGACCAGCAACACATTGACAGACACTTCGGAGACAATTTTGCTTAATAAAACTAACTACGAGGATTTATGTTAATACAACTTGTATTTATTATTCAAGGACATAAGTAAGGAGAACACAATATTAAATGATGATCCTCCAGACCAAGGACATTAAAAGACCAAAACACACATACATACCGACAAGTAAAACTTGTTATTTTGCTTTTGATCATGTGTTTACAAGCTACCTTGCCCTATTTGCATATTATAGACCTACACGCAATAGTATGAACTTGCTTCAAATATCCATAAATGTAGATCCAAGAATTATGAGTTTTATGTTTGGTGCCACCAGGCAACTGTGGTTTCATGTTCCATTCAACTTCCAGTGCTAAACTGACTAATATCTGGAGCCTAGCCAATTAAAAATGCACACACAGGAAATGAACTGAAACAAAATCACAATGCATTGCATGGGACATAAAATGTCTGTGGGAAGAATTGTAACTCAAAACAGGAACTGTCACATCTAGCACTTGTATTTCTTCATATAAGGGAATAATAGTGAATTGGTTCTTATCTGCTACATCCTATATTGGTTTACTTCCCAGAATCTGAATCTGAAAAGTGGTGCCTAGATTTTAAATCATTTGAGAAAACTTGAAGGCTAAATTCACAGGTGATGTAAGGGGTGGTATAAATGTCAAGACAGCAAATCAGTATGTGTTATAGATGGAAGAATGGGGTTATATCAGGAAAATTTACCAACAGATGTACTGTAAGATGAAGTGGAGACTGCTCTATCCTATATTTTGTGTCATTCTGTTGGTAAGTTTTTGCTGGTATCACCCCAGCTTTGTGCTTCTTCAAACATGTAGGGTGAAATTCTAGACCTACTTAAGTATAGTTTACTTTTGGGCAGATCTCCCCCACCCATAAATAAATTCAGGCAAAATATGAGCATTCAGGAACTAATGCTACTGTAACTATCAACCAGATGCTGTTATTTTATCTCTCTGGGTCTCCAGTCAAATACGACCATTACAAATGTCTGATAAATCCTGGTAAAGATTTTGGACATGGCAAATCTCTAAACTAGGCAAATGCAACATACGGTAAGTGGTTTGCTTGTCACAGTTATACTCTCAAGAGACTGGGGATATCTGTAACATTTCTGAATATGAAAGCCACCAAACTGGAGTTATGTAGCTCTTATGCTCCTGTGCATCCTTTGGGCTCAATCTAAAACCCACTGAAGTCAATGGGAGTCATTCCACTGACTACAACAGGCTTTGGGTCAGGCCATCAACCAGTTTTCCACATTAAATTGCAGCCCTCCTCCACCCAGAGCAGCCCTAGTGCACCTCGTCTTGGGAAGAAGCTACATCAGATGAAGAAACACAGCAAAAAGTGTTCTGGGGTCAAAAGTTATGCTCATTTCCGCCCCTACCTGTGAAGATTTAAGCATCATAGTGGTATTTCTAATGTTCAAAAGGAAAATCCATGGTGGACGTAACACCCTCAGCAATGTACCTGAATGAGGTTAAAATGTTTGCCAAAAGAAATCTGCAAAATGTTGTGCAATCTTTTAGTATGATTACTTATTTGTATTACGGTGTGGGTGTAAGAGTTTGCCTGTGTAGTTCTCAGTGCAGGATCAGTGGGCCTAGATAGCCAAGACAGACGAAGATGGGAGGAAATGGATGCAACATATATTTGGGGAGAGGGGCTACTCATGGAGAAGGTACTAAGGCATGAGAGGGGCAAAAGGAGTAGGAAAGAAGGGACGGAAGTAAGGCCTTGGCTACACTTGCAGATGTACAGCGCTGTTAGTTAAACCCGTGTTCGTACAGCTGAGTAGGGAATGCGCTGCAGCATGTCCACACTGGCAGCCGCCAGCGCAGTAACTACCACTGACGTGGCTACATTTGCGGCACTTGCAGCGGTTTTGGGAGAGGTGCATTATGGGCGGGTATCCCACAGAACACCTCTTCCAATTCTGGCGCCGTGGGTTGTGGGAAGGGGGCGTGGGGTATGGTGCATTCTGGGTCCTGTCCCAACGCCCCGTGATGCATCGCTTCGCATCCCAGCAATCCCTGTGTTTCCGGCCACAATTTGCGCCATCTTTCAACGGTTTCTTTGTAGCGTGATCTGTGCTCCGTTTCGGTCAGCGGGAAAATGGATCCCGACCTGGTGAGCAAAATACTGACGAGTCTCGCCAGCACGTCACGTTTGGCAGTCGAGCTGTTCCTTAAGATCCACAGTGACAGTGAGGAGTCCAGCGATGACGATGAAATTGTCACGCAAAACGCGTACGACACTAACTTGCTTGTGGCATTCACGGACATGCTATGCACCGTGGAACGCCGCTTTTGGGCTCGGGAAACCAGCACAGAGTGGTGGGATCACATTGTCATGCAAGTCTGGGATGACGAGCAGTGGGTGCAGAACTTTCGAATGAGAAAAGCTACTTTCATGGGACTGTGTGAGGAGCTCGCCCCCGCCCTGCGGCGCAAGGACACGAGATTGAGAGCTGCCCTGACGGTGGAGAAGCGGGTGGCTATTGCAATCTGGAAGCTCGCAACTCCGGACTGCTATCGATCAGTAGCGAACCAGTTTGGAGTGGGAAAGTCGACCATTGGGATCGTGCTGATGCAAGTTTGCAAGGCCATTAATCGCATCCTGCTCAGAAGAACCGTGACTCCGGGTAACGTGCAGGACATTGTGGCTGGCTTTGAACAAATGGGTTTCCCTAACTGTGGCGGGGCGATAGATGGGACGCATATTCCTATTCTGGCACCACCCCACCTAGCATCCGAGTACATTAATCGGAAGGGGTATTTCTCCATGGTTCTCCAGGCGCTTGTGGATCACCGTGGGCGTTTCATTGACATCAACGCAGGCTGGCCCGGAAAGGTGCATGATGCACGCATCTTTCGGAACACTGCCCTGTTCCGGAAGATGCAGTCCGGGACTTTTTTCCCAGACCGGAAGATCACGGTAGGGGAAATTGAAATGCCCACTGTGATCCTTGGAGACCCCGCGTACCCTTTAATGCCGTGGCTCATGAAACCCTACACAGGGAGCCTTGACACCAGCAAGGAACGGTTCAACTACAGGCTGAGCCAGTGCAGAATGACTGTGGAGTGTGCTTTTGGCCGTTTGAAGGGCCGCTGGCGATCTCTATATGGGAAGCTGGACTTGGCCGAACACAGCATCCCCGCGGTTATATCCGCTTGCTGTACCCTCCATAATATTTGTGAAGGGAAGGGTGAAATGTTCACTCAGGCGTGGACCTCAGAGGTTCAACACCTGGAGGCTGAATTTGCACAGCCAGAGAGCAGGGCTATTAGAGGGGCCCAGCGTGGAGCTGCAAGGATTAGGGATGCCTTGAGGGAGAAATTTGAGGCTGACAACCACCACTAATGTGTGCTGCCCTGCACGACCCTGAAGTAAAGTGGTTCCAATGTTATCAGTTATCTGTCTTTGCTAAGTTGATTTGTGTTTGCTCAGCTCACTTGTGTTGCCTGTTTCTTTCCTGGGCTAAGGTATCTTTTTTCCTTTTGCAATAATAAAGATTGTTTGCACATCTAAAGAATCCGTTTATTACAGAGAAAACACATGTATTAAAAAGAAACACAACTGCTTGTGAGACAGAAAGGGCAAGGGGGTGGTGTGGGGAAGGGTTCGATCACAGGGTATGGTATGTCCTGCTTTCATACTCGGGCTTCCTGTCTGGAGTGCTGTGCAGTGACTGCTGGACCTCAGGATGTCTATAATTCGGGATGGGAGTTGAGTGCAGTGGGTAAGGTTCGTACTTTCCAGGGCTGTCTGGTGAAGCTACAGGTGTTGGGGACATCTGCTGTGGGCGATAAGAACCAGTATGTTGGGTGAAGTGGGCAGGTGGTGACATGGGGGCACAAGTGTTTTGGGACACTGGCTGCAGGGGGGGGCGGGTGCGGTACTGCTCCGCCTGCATGGCGACGAGCGCCTGGATAGAGTCCGCTTGCCGCGCCATGATGCTAATCAGCTCCTTTGTGCTTTCCTGCCGGAGCTGCATGCTTTGCCGCCGCTGCGCTGCGTTTTCCTGGCGGAGCCTGCTTTCACTCTCCCTCCACTCCCGAGCCTTTTGATTCTCTTTAAGAGACTGGTTCATAACTTCCTGCAGCATGTCTTCTTTCGTTCTTCTGGGCCTCTTCCTGAGCCTTTGTAGTCTCTCAGCCGGTGATAAGAAGGATGGCGGAGATCTCAAGGTTGCATCTGGAAGGCAAAATGCAACATTTAACAGAGGCATCATTGTTTTATGCCAGACAGAGCAATGATTCCCCCACACTTAAGGAGGGCGCACACAGTCTCCAAAACAGCACAATTTTCCCGTCCCAAACAGAGTGCACAGAACCCACGGGAGCCCCAAAATGGTGAGTAAACACAGGGTAAAGGGGGACTGATTGTTTCGCGGATGTACTGTCCGACGGGTTTCTGTGCCTTGGGGAGAGCCAACAGCTGCAGGGGGAACCTACACTGAACACTATCCCCACATTTTCCACAGGAGTTCGTCCTGGAAGATATCTCGCTGCTAAGGGTGTCCGGGGAAGCAAGAGAGGGTCTTCTACTGCAATGCGGCTTCCGCCCTGGCCCATATGCAGCTTGCCTGTGTGCAGCAATGGTCCCCCCGCCCCTCGCGGCACAGTGGCGCGGACACATTACCCTGACTGGGACAAGGACCACGGCGGCTCTCCCAATGAACCTGCGCAAGCACATTGCCCACGTCCTGGCTGAGACTTTCGAA
The DNA here is from genome assembly GCA_037349315.1 of Chelydra serpentina. Classification (NCBI taxonomy): domain Eukaryota; kingdom Metazoa; phylum Chordata; order Testudines; family Chelydridae; genus Chelydra; species Chelydra serpentina. The sequence goes on from JBAIAC010000004.1 coordinate 53,390,223, forward strand.
GAGATTACAGTGGCCGATTTCTCCGATGTGATAGACCACATCAATGCGCTCTTCCGCATCTAGGCATGCATGCAACCCAAACCCTCCTCGCCCAAGGACCACACACCGAAAAAACTCATTCCCGAAAATAAAAGCTGCTTACCGCGAACCTGTTCTTCTCTTTCTCTCTCAGCGCGTACCGGCTGCTGCGACTGGCTCTCTTCCTCCTGGCTCGAGAAGAGCTCCTGGCTGCATGCACCCAGGGAGTCAGGGGTGTCTCCCCCAGCCACAGCACCCTCGCTTTTGTTTTCTTCAACCCCCTCCTTCTCTCCCTCCTCTCCCTCCTCCTCCTCCTCTCCCGTGTCCACGGTGGTGCTCGGAAGAGTAGTGGGGTCAACCCCAAGTATTGCATCCAGCTCTTGGTAGAATCGGCAGGTTGTGGGGGGAGCACCCGAGCGCTTGTTTGCCTCGCGGGCTTTGCGGTACGCACTCCGCAGCTCCTTTACTTTTATCCTGCACTGCATTGTGTCCCGGTCATGGCCCCTTTCAATCATGGCCCTTGATATCTGGCCGAAAGTATCAAAATTCCTCCGGCTGGATCGCAGCTGGGACTGGACAGCTTCCTCCCCCCAAACAGCGATGAGGTCCAGCAGCTCGCCATTGCTCCATACTGGGGCTCGTCTCGCACGTGGAGGCATGGTTACCTGGAAAGATGCGCTGAGAGCACTCCACGCCTGGCTGAGCAAACAGGAAGGGGATATTTAAAATTCCAAGGGAATTTAAAGGGTCGGAGTGGCGGTTGGTCACCTGAGGCCAGGGCAGTAGAGTGCTAATTGATGACCAGAGTGGCTAGAACAGGCGTTGTGGGATACTTCCGAATACTTCTGGAGGCCAATAACAGCGCATTGGGTGACCACACTGTAGCCGCAGCCCACCAGCAGCAGCGCAACAAACGTTATTCTTCTCGGAGAGGTGGAGTACATGCAGCGCTGTACCTGAGGAGATGCAGCGCTGCACGTGCCTTGCGAGTGTAGCCAGTTAGTGAGTTGCAGCACTGCAGGCAGTTTTATTGCGCTGTAACTCGTGAGTGTAGCCAAGGCCTAAGAGTGCAAAGGAAGAGGAAGGAGGAAGGGAATAAGCAGGAAGAAAGGGGATAATATGGAGGAATGGAAATGAAAAGGGTGTGGGGCTCAGGGGTTATGTAAAAAGAGTATGGCTTTTGCACCTGATTTTTGTTTAGCAGTTTAAGGAGGAGCAAGGCTTGAGTTTTGTGGGCTGTAATACAGAAAACTCGAAGCAGCAGCATGAAGCTGACAGCAGCAATAAGATCCACAAAAGAAGAGGGTGAGCATCTGTCAGAGTTCATCTCAGTCTGATTTCACGCTCCAGCGTGAGGTGGGAAGCGAAAGCCACCTCCTCATTTTCTACCCAACCAGGTCAGGATGATTACCAGGGTACTTCCCACAGGGTAGTCATTTATTCCTTCGGCTTGTCACCCCTTGATGAACAAGGACCACAGGTAGTCAATTGCCTATTCAACAGAGCTCTAGGTCGGACTCTGACAGACTCTTAAGTAAGTGGCAAAGTCAGAGAGGTGGGGAAAAGGTGTGGGGGAAAAAATGTGAGAGATCTCACAGATAATGCAGAGTGGAGGCAGCCATGTAATTATAACCCTCATTTTATTTTCACTTGACAGCACAAAAAAGGAAAGTAAGGAGAAGCTTTTTAATGAAACATGACATTCCCTTATTAAAGTCTGATTTAGACTTCAGCACGCTCATTGCTTTGTATACATTCCGATGCTCCCTTGCTGTGGGTAGTCAAATAGTAGATGTACAATAAATTTAAATGGTAATTTCCTGAACAATGCGAGACTGTTTTCTGAGCAAACAGTCCTTTGGTGTTATCAAAGATGACAGAGCCACCCAGGCTGTAAATATAAGGAGGAGAGATACGGTCTCATTTATACACTTAAGTTCTGTTATGCCTCTGTTTCCTGAACATATTGTCGGCAAGGCATAGAAAATCACATTACCCAACTATGTGTGCGGTTGCCCTGTATGGAAGTGGCCATATTGTAACCTCAAATGCCCACCCTACTACATGAGCCATCACAGGCCCAAAGACAACAGGTCCCAATACGCATTGCATCAGCTTGATCTGAGCAGCTTCCACTCACATCAAAATAGAACATTGTATTCTGTAATCTGCAGTCCTTGGTAGTCCTATTGTGCAGTCAACAGAGTCCTTTGTGTGACTGCAAGATCTGGGGCAGGGCTTGGGGAGACCTTCTGTGTGATGAAACAAGGCTGAGTTTTGTTACTCTGAAAGCAAAAGAGCCACAGAGACCTACAGGGTTTGTCTGGGTCCAGAATTTCAATAAAGAATCTCCTTTGTATTCATCATAATTGACTCTTACCTATCATAACTATAATGGTATCTTACCTACTAGGAGGAGTGCTACTGGCTGAACATTTGCACTGAGTAGAATGCAAATTGTTACGTAGCTGAGACACAACCCGCCAGGCTCCTTGCAAATAAAGTAATGCATCCTTCGGTTGGGGGTGGGTGGGAAATGTCGCCATTTCTCTGCCCTATAAGCCTGACCCAGTCACATCTCGCAATGACATAAGTCCAAACTCCACTTTAGTTCAGAACTGCCTGCAAGACTCTAATGTCATTAGAAGTTTCTGACCTGCTTTTGTCACGTGGTTATTAAAAATGGCACATCGTGAGGTAAGCGAGTGGGAGGGGGTGATACCGGCAGCATGAAATGTGAAGGGAGCAGTTCTTAAGGCAACAAAAGCAGCCGGAGCCTAATAATGAGCGAACTGCTTCTGAGGCATTTCTCTCACATTCTTCTGTGAAGTCCACTTTGGTCTAAAGCACACCGTGGGAGGCGGCTTTGTTGTTGCTAAGTACTATGGAAAATGCACAGGTACCATGTAATCCAATATTATATGCATATGGGCCTGATCCAAAGCCCACTGCAGTCTATGGAAAGACTGCCATTGACTTCAAAAGGCTTTGGATCAGGCCCTTATAGACACATTCAGAAGCACAGAACCTTATTACAGAAGATTATAAACTAATTAACAGCAGCACTAGAGGAACACAGTTTGGAAGGCAACATTAAGCTTCCAAAATTACTTACTTCAAAATCTGCTTTTTGTTCAGATTTGCAAATCAGCTTCTGCCTAAAGAGACCCCTGAACACTCTTTAATCTTTATAATCCCTTCAAACAATCAGACATTTCTAAGGGTGCTATTCTGGTCCCCCATGGAGAGATTTTTAGGCTATCTCCTGAAACGGCAATGTAGCAAATGAACCGCTCTGAAAAGAATCTCAAAGGTCATGAGTCTAAGTGTGGCCGTTTTAAAGCATGTATTAGTCTCTGGAACTGTAAAAGGCCTGGTGGCTGGGATATTTGGGAACATAACTAAGGCCTTGTTACAATTACTGAGTATCTCTAAATTTTAAGGGTGCATACCTGGTACTTTGTAGTTTCATCAGGCCAGAATTTTTCCTAAGTTCCCCTTTTGATGATGTTTTGAAGGGGGAAGGGAATGGTGATATAAAACAATTGGTATTCTAAAGTCTTGACATATACAAACAAGGTTCTGCACCCTCTTTATATAGCATACATACATACACCACACCAACTCCCTTTATAGGCAATAAGCAAGCCTATGGCTTATAATCAGGTCACTAAGAAAGCTGTCATTTGTGGCAATCGTGTAATTTTTCAATAGCAGCTAGAACTGGTTGTTGGAAGGTTCCAGACCACAGCAGATCCAAGTTACACTTCCTCGAGGCCTACTCAATTTTTATTCAGTCTCTGCTCCAGAAAAACTCCCACTGAAGTCAAAGGAAGTTCTGCCTGAGTAAAACCTGAATCAGCATTTCAGGATTGTGCCCAATAAGACCTAAAAACTGAAGACAGACGCTTTGGAACTTATGACCTGCAATGCTCCATGGTCAAACAATGGCGATTCCATCGTCTCAGCAAACAATGGGAATCTTGCATCCACCTTTCAAATCTGAGCTCATCTATGTGGTGGTAGCATCATAGCAACTAATGCAGGGGTGGGCAAACTTTTGGCCCGAGGCCCATATCAGGGTTACAAAACTGTATAGAGGGCCGGATAGGGAAGGCTGTGCCTCCCCAAACAGCCTGGCCCCCACCCCTATCCACCCCCTCCCACTTCCCGCCCCCTAACTGCCACCCTCAGAATCCCCGACCCATCCAACCCCCCCCGCTCCTTGTCCCCTTACCGCCCCCTCCCAAGACCCCTCCCCCGACCCTAATCACCCCCTAGGACTCCACCCCCTATCCAACTCCTCTGCTCCTTGTTCCCAGACTGCCCCGACTACTATCCACATCCCCACCCCCTGACAGGCCCCCCGGGACTCCCATGCCTCTCCAACCCCCTCCCCCCATTCCCTGTCCCCTGACTGCTCCCCGGGACCCTCTGCCCCTTATCCAACCCCCTGGCCCCAGCCCCCTTACCATGCCGCTCAGAGCAGCATGTCTGGCAGCCGCGCGGCCCGGTTGGAGCGCGCAGCCCTGCCACCCAGAGTGCTGCCCACGTGGCAGCGTGGCTCCAGGGGCAGGGGGACAGCAGGGGATGGGGGAGGGACTAGCCTCCCCAGCTGGGAGCTCAGGGGCCGGACAGGACCAGCCCGCAGGCCGGATGTGGTCCTCAGGCCGTAGTTTGCCCACCCCTGAACTAATGCCTGCTTAGTTTTGGTTGGTCTCTTTCCTGTACTGTAAAAACGAACATGCTCATATTTTGGGGAGAAGATCAGAAGAGGAGGGACTTGCATGCATATAAGGTTAAAAGGACCAAAAAGTTTTGGATTAAAATAAGTCATCTAATAGGTAGAGGCTGACTTTTATATAACACTAATTGGGACCAAAGTTCACCTCCAGCATGAGAATCACCTATGTGAAATTAGAATGGTGACCTCAATTCTCAGTCTTTCTGCTGGAGAGTACGAAAACCTACTCAACGCTCCTTGAGTGTTCAAGCTGAGGAAGAAAAGGTGATAGAACCTGCCCCAATTTTCTTAGGTATAATTGCTGCTATTAGAAAAAGAGCTACCTACTTCCACACACACCAATCTACAACGTCCCTACACACACACACACCCCAACCTCCGACCTACCCACACACACACCAACAGTAATATGAGCACCGGGAATCAGAGTAATGTATGGAAAAGGTAAATGATTGTCTAGCCTGGGCTGGAAGTGAGATCAATGTAGCTTTCACCCTGACATAGCAACAATGGCCTGGCCAGCACAGGAGAGGAGGAGTTGGCACAGAGCTGCCAGAAATCAACTCTGTCATAGCTCCTGGCTTGTGTGCTTTCAAGGTCTTTATTTTTTAAAGCCATCGGTCCTTTTAAAAGTACAGTTTTCATCAGATCTGCATAACAAGGAATACGGTATGAGAGGCAAAAGCTAATCTGCCCAGGAATCATCAAGCTAGATCAGGGGTCTCCAAACTTTAGGAGACGAGGGCCACATTAGATTTTTGAAGGGGCTTCGCAGGCTGGCTTTAGGGAGTGTGGGGCCCGATTTCGATGGGGCACTGCCGCCGAAATACCGCCAAGGCAGAAACAGCGTTTGAGCTGCCACCGAAGTGCCGCCGAGGCAGCGGAAGCAATAGGTTGGGGGGGCGGACAAATTGAAGCCGCGGGCCGGATCCGGCCCTCGGGCCGTAGTTTGGAGACCCCTGAGCTAGATCATCAAAGACTCAGGTTCTTTTTTCTACGGAGCAACAACAAAGCAGCTGCAAAGAACAGGACTACATACTTTAAAGTTAATGAACAGATGTATTTTTGGGTCAAATTAGCCTTTAGTCACCTTTATTGATATACCAAGTACCAGAGCTGGCTGTTTATACATTTATTTACTTATTTACTAACTATACACAAGGACTGGAAAATACTGTGTCCCTTTTTGACCCCGCCCCACCCCTTCTGCAAATGTTGCAACTGAAACAGCAAATATGTAAACACCAGCCTTGGTTTTGTAATAATTTTAAAATATTATTTTATATCATCACTCTCCTCTCTATTTATCTCTGCCAGCAAGCAAAGCAGCCTCAGAGCTATCAATGCAGAATGATTAATTAGTTCACTGATTATCTGTATGTTAACATCAGGCTCACCACGGCTTCCTTGTTGCTGTGCTACACATAGAAGGGGAAAAAATGAGTTACCTCAGAGATTATTAAGGGCCAAATTCAATAATGAACGAGCTGCACATCTGATGGCCAAGGCAGGCGCTTTCCCTGAGTCTCCTTTGCTCATAAATTGCAGCACTTCCATGTGTTTCCGCAGTTTAAACCCCCTTCTGTCCACATCTACGGCCAGGTATTTTAGCATGTTCCAGGACTGTACCCAGAACATGTTCTTCAGCACCTGACATGGCAGATGGGTTGGAAGGATGCTACAGAATTGAATGTGGGAGAGAGGGGATGTGGTGCCGGTTTAGAATCATAGAATCATAGAATCTCAGGGTTGGAAGGGACCTCAGGAGGTCATCTAGTCCAACCCCCTGCTCAAAGCAGGACCAACCCCAACTAGATCATCCCAGCCAGGGCTTTGTCAAGCCTGACCTTAAAAACCTCTAAGGAAGGAGATTCAACCACCTCCCTAGGTAACCCATTTCAGTGCTTCACCACCCTACTAGTGAAAAAGTTTTTCCTAATATCCAACCTAAACCTCCCCCTCTGCAACTTGAGACCATTACTCCTTGTTCTGTCATCTTCTACCACTGAGAACAGTCTAGATCCATCCTCTTTGGAACCCCCTTTTAGGTAGTTGAAAGCAGCTATCAAATCCCCCCTCACTCTTCTCTTCTGCAGGCTAAACAATCTCAGTTCCCTCAGCCTCTCCTCATACGTCATGTGCTCCAGCCCCCTAATCATTTTTGTTGCCCTCCGTTGGACTCTTTCCAATTTATCCACATCCTTCTTGTAGTGTGGGGCCCAAAACTGGACACAGTACTCCAAATGAGGCCTCACCAGTGCCGAATAGAGGGGAATAATCACGTCCCTCGATCTGCTGGAAATGCCCCTACTTATACAGCCCAAAATGCCGTTAGCCTTCTTGGCAACAAGGGCACACTGTTGACTCATATTCAGCTTTTCGTCCACTGTAACCCCTAGGTCCTTTTCTGCAGAACTGCTGCCCAGCCATTCGGTCCCTAGTCTGTAGCAGTGCATGGGATTCTTCCGTCCTAAGTGCAGGACTCTGCACTTGTCCTTGTTGAACCTCATCAGATTTCTTTTGGCCCAATCCTCTAATTTGTCTAGGTCCCTCTGTATCCTATCCCTACCCTCCAGCGTATCAACCACTCCTCCCAGTTTAGTGTCATCTGCAAACTTGCTAAGGGTGCAGTCCACACCATCCTCCAGGTCGTTGATGAAGATATTGAACAAAACCGGCCCCAGCACCCCTATTCCCTGATGACAGCTCTGCACTGTAGCTCCTTCCACTCCCATGGCTATACGGCGAATGCTACGGAAGTCTTACCGTTGAGTGCACTCTTTCTTGGGGTACGTCTATACTTACGCATCGCGTCGGAGGAGTCCAATCGATCTTCTGGGTTCGATTTATCGTGTCTTGTCTAGACGCGATAAATTGAACCAGGAAGTGCTCCCCCGTCGACGCTTGTAATCCTACTCCGCAAACGGAGTAGGCGGAGTCAACGGGGGAGCCTGCACGCCGCGTGTGGACCCCGGGTAAGTACCTTTTCATTCGAACTAAGATACTTCGACTTCAGCTACGTTATTCACGTAGCTGAAGTTGCGTATCTTAGTTTGAATTGGGGGGTTAGTGTAGACCAGCCCTTGGTTTGGTTAAAGAAAGGGATGTCAGTCAGCTAGGAAATTTTTAAACGAGCTGTGACCCAAGACTTTTTTTTTAAAAAAAGAAACAGACCACTGAAGGTTCAAAGCCTTCCTCACGACACACACCGTCGCTGCTTTCACTCAGTCAGGTATCCCTGCTGTATGATGTAATCATAGATTAGAAACAAAACAAGTTACACAATGCAGAGGCTCCTGTGGAATTAATTATATGCATTGCTTTATCCACTGTATGCATATTTAAATTAAATTCATACCATTTTCTTTGTACTACATGCCCCCCAAAGACCAAATTCTATGGAGGTTTAATTATGTTTTCATGTTGTTTAATCCTTTTGGTGCATCTTCCTCGTTCTGTTCCTGTAAGTCACACTTAACATATGTTATCAACAAAGCAAAGGCCCTAGAGCAACAACACAACACAAAGAACCTCAACAGCTATTCCGTACATCCAAGAAACAAATACAAAACATATCCAGCCCGGCAAAGCTTTCATACCACTGAAATGAGGTAATTTATTTACAAGCCACCCCACATTCTCCGGCTCATGCCTCAGATACCAGACAGCAGACAACTTATCATTCAGCTACATGCTTTGTGTGTGTGCTGGACCACGCAGTGACTTGATTTCACAAGCACAACGTTATGCATCCTTTGATTTTTACATCTAGCACACTAGAAACCATCACCTCTGATTTGTAGCTGTTTCTTACTTTCTTGTTTAAAAAAATACAGCACACCCAGACTGCGCTCCCATAACCCCCCCTATTTGTGACAACGTCTCTTAAATGCAGCCCGTTCTTCAGGAGAATAGCAAGCGTGGCTTCGGTGTTAATTAACAGATTGAAGAATCTGTAAAGCAAGAAGTAAGAGCCCGGAGGGACCAGAGACCTCATCAAGGCTAACACATTGACTCATTGCATGACCTTGGCAAAGTCACTTGACCTCCTTATGGCTCTACTAACCAAACTATGAAATGGGCTAAAAGAAGGACCTCACTGTAAAAGGAAACGCTGCAGCTAATTTTATTCACATGGGCTCTCCAGGGCAATTTAATCTCCTAAATACAATAGACAAAACAACACAGCTCATATGAAAAGTAGTTAGACCCAATATGTGACCCAGCTGTTCAGCTGTCTACCCCAGTGTTTCCCAGAGTGTGGTACGTGTACCCCTGGTGGTACACGAAAGGGTTTCAAGGGGTACATGGCAGAATTTTTGATTTTACTTGATCATAGTTATTTTTTAAGCAGCAGAAAACAATTCGCTAAAATTTAATATATAAGAATGGTGTACACTTGTACAGTAGAAATACACAGAGGTTTACATTGTAACTAATATGATAACGTGTTCAGTAACATCTACTAGCACAGCAGAGCCGATGCAAACCACGCATTCGCGTTACCGCGGCTCGGGCAATACACTTGCCTTTGTGGCATGCGCAGAAGTCATGCTTATAGATAAAAGATAAAAGTGAATAACTACTCGAAGTAATCTAAAGATCGTAGCAAGTGCATACTTGGTGTGTATTTATATACAAAATTTCTCTCTTTTTGTTTTTGTTAAACCCATTTACAATGGAACGATGGCTAAAATCGGGAAGTTCGAAACGTACAAAAGAAAATTATGAAGGAAATACGAATGTTAGTGATGATTATGATGAAAAATGCAGTGATATGGCTACATCAGACAATTGTGACAAAATCAGTGAACCGTGTGAACTATCTGTAAGTTTATTGAACGTATCAGCCGCAAAGAAAACGAAAAAAGCCTGAAACTATGTTGAAGAATATCTTAAACTGGGATTTTCGTGGACTGGCGATGAGGTGGAGCCTGTTCCACTATGTGTGATTTGTTACGAGACTCTCACAAATGAAAGTATGAAAGCATCCAACCTAAAATGCCATTTTGATAGCAAATATAAAGAATACGAGGGAAAACCTGTAGAATTCTTCGAAAATAGGTGCAAAGATCTCCAAAAGTCCCAGAAAACAATTCGTCATGTGATGGGAGGTGAAAATATGAAAGCTTTGGAAGCTTCATATACTGTGGCATACTTAATTGCAAAGTCCGGAGCTGCTGAAGTGATTGGCGAGACATTAGTAAAACTTGCAGCCAAAGTAATAGTGCAAGTGATGATTGGAGACAAGGCTAGCAAAGCTATAGATTGTGTCCCCCTCTCAAATAACACTGTTCATCGTAGAATCACAGATATGGCTGAAAACGTAAAGCAGCAATTATTGTCAAGAGTACAAAAGAATCGCTACTATGCACTGCATGCGGATGAATCCATTGATATTGTGAATTTAGCTAATCTTTTGTTGTCAGATACGAGCTGAATAATGAAGTCCACGATGATATTTTGTTCTGCCAACCTATACCAACACATACAACTGGAGAAGCTATTTTTAAAGTTATTGATGACTTTATCAAAAACAATTACTTGAATTGGAGCCGTTGTGTTGGAATAAGCACAGATAGCGCCAGAGCCATGATTGGTTCGAAGAAAGGAGTTGTTGCACATATTCAAACTGTTGCACCAGAAGCAAAATCGACTCATTGTTGCATTCACAGGGAAGCACTCGCCACCCAGAACATGCAGGCAGATCTAAAGCAAGTACTGGATGAAACTGTGAAAATAATCAATCTTGTGAAAGGCCGCCCTCAGAATGCCTGGCTGTTTTCTCAGCTTTGTGATGAGATGGACAGTGATTACACACAACTCCTATTTCACACTGAAGTGCGTTGGCTTTTGCATGGAAAAGTTCTGAATCGCCTGTTTGAGCTGCGAGAAGAACTGCAAGTTTTTTTAGATGAAACCTTTAACCAGCGAGACCATGTACTCGACTGGAAATGGCTATGCAAACTAGCATATATTGCAGATATCTTTGCTCATTTAAACAACCTCAATCTTTCCTTGCAAGGGAAACTCATGTCCATATTCCATGTTCAAGACAAAGTGAGCGCCATGGTCGCAAAATTGAAACTGTGGCATAAACGTCTTAGTCATCGTGAACTGGATTCCTGTCCATCTCTTCATGACTTAGTAATAAACTCGACTAACGAACTTGATAGTGATGTGTTGCAAACCATGAAGCAGCATTTGGAAAGCTTGCAGAAAGATCTTCGTAAGTATTTCCCTGAACTGGATGGCACCTATGAATGGATAAGGAACCCTTTTATCATCAATGTTCAAACATTACCAAATAACCTCTCTGCTTCAGAAGAACAGCTCTTGGAGCTGGCTTCAGACAGCTTCCTGAAAACAAAATTTGAGCAAAATATACTGACATCATTTTGATTGGGGGTTAGCTCTGAATATCCAGCTCTATCGGACAAAGCTGTCAAGTATCTTCTGCCTTTTCCCACCTCATATTTGTGCGAGATCGGATTCTTGGCGCTGGTTGGCATCAAAACAAAAAAACCAAATCGTTTTATTGACATGGAGCCCCATCTTCATCTTAAGATCACAAACATTGAGCCAGATATGTCCGTGATAGTGTCTGATCAAAAGCAGTTCCATCCCTCGCACTGAATAGTTTGGTTTGTACTGAAAATTTTTCAATACCGAAATAGTAAGTATTAAAACTAATGGTTTCTTCACTAACCTAACCAAACCAGCGTTTTTTAATTTTAGAATGATAAGAATTCATCATATTTTATATATATATATATATATATATATATATATATATATATATATATATATATACACACACACACACACACACATACATGCTGTTCTGCCAGACTGTTGATTCGCTTCTATTATTTTAATTATTTCTAGTACTATTTCTATATGTAACTATTATTTCTATTAAAATTTTTGTTTCAACTGTATGTAATATAATTTTGTATTTATTTCCAATAAACATTTAATCCAGAATTAAACGAATTAGGAATGTGTTATAAAAATGTGGCTACCACCCCCCCCCCCCCAAATTATCTTCGCCGGAAAAGGGATACGCCGGTAAGACAAATGTCTCAAAAGGGGTACACAACTGTTGTAAGTTTGGAAAACACTGGTCTACCCCATCATGCAAAGGTCTTAAAATTAATGTGTTCTTCAGCTACCCCCTTTTTGGTACTATATTTGGTAGCAAAAAATTATGTGGATAACAAGAATATACAGAGTTATACCAGTCAATATTAAACACAATAAACATGAAAGAGATAGACCCCTCAAGCACTGAGGCCTACGCCTCAAACTTCTAGGTATTGTGGGTTCAGAGGAAGCTTGCTCTTAACTGCCTCTTGCAGGGTGGTTTCTTACCTGCTGTTGGAAACAGGATACTGAACTAGGTGAAACATTGGTCTTCTCCAGTTTAGCAATTCCCATGTTCGTGTATTATTTTTGAAGTAATCTACGTTATTAACATTAGGATCTGTTTTAAGTTTTATATAGCACACATCACCGGGATATCAAAGCACTGTAGCTAGAGGAGACTGAGTCATTTTGAAATCTCAATATGCAGTACAAAGTGAACTACCTTCCTATAAAGTGAATTGCAGAAATTGGACGCTGAGGTTAAAGGGACTAGCTCTCCAGCTGCCCGTGATTTTGCAAGAATAATACTAGGTAAGATTTGGGTTGGGTGCGAGGGAGGAATGAGAATTGTGACTCTTCAAAATGATAGTTAATTGCTAAAAATGTGACATTGCTTAAGGTGTGACTTGCTGACTTGGTAGATACATCAAAAATATCAAACCTCAGCTGAATAAATCTCAGGGTGTGGCAGAGAAAGCATAGTTTTTACATATATATATATAAGCAAGCATTTGGAGGGGGGGGGGGCATAAATTGGCCCTCAAACAAACTGTGAACAATTTTTTAAAACCTATCAGTAATGTTTTCTTACAGGATGGTCAGGATTTAAGGATAACAATGTGTATACATAAAACATCCACAGAAATGGGCAGGAAGGTTCGACAGTTGAATTTTATTTAGTATTGTTCTGTCTGGCTGATTGCCTCACACTGTAGATGCATGACATTACCCATTCCAGAGCTCTCTCATCCAGGCTGCTGATCTTCAGCCATTCCAATAGTAGCTTCATTCAAAAATGTTCACGGTCATCCAGGCTCACCTCCTGATTTAAGGACTGCTCGTTATGCCCTTAAAGAAAACGGTGCAGCCCACAAGCAGCTTTCACTCTGCTGGGGGGAGGCAGCTGTCTCAGGAGAAAGTGCGTTGAAGACCAATTGAAGAGAAAAAGCAAGTGGGGATTTTCCTCAATTTTCCTTTGCAGGTGAACCTTACAGATAATCACTAGCTGGGAAATTCCACCTGCCCAACTGACCATTTCGACAGGCTGAATCAGCTCAATTTCTCTGTGGAAGGTTAAGGTTCAACCTACTCATCAGTGATCAGCAAAAATCAATACTTTCCAGTGGAAGCTGACATTCTCTACCAAAAGAGCACAATATGACAAATTGTCATCTTTTCAGCTCCTCGCTGGCTTTTGTGATGACTGTAACGTAGGAACAGGGGGTACGAAGAAAAACCAGCCACCAAAAAGACCACTTCTTAAAAAGGGGGCAGAAAGGTTGGGTCTGGGGTTGGGCCAGAGAATGACACTCATTATCCTTCCGCCCCACTCCTCACAAGGAATCTGTGTGAAAGGTAACAGTCCTCGGGAAGAGACAGCACAGAAAGGGATGGGGAAGGGCGAGTAATTCATGCCTCTTGAGCAATACACACCATCATTTATTGGAAGAGCTGTTTTATATTTTAAAATACTGATTATTCCCTATTGGTTTCATTCCTAGTCATTGGCAAATCCTGGTTTGATTTCCTGTATTCCTAGTAGAACACCTTTATAGTCTATAAGAAAGAAAAACTTGTAGCACCTTAGAGACTAACAAATTTATTTCAGCATAAGCTTTCGTGGGTTAGTACCCACTTCATCGGATGCATGGAATGAAATTATATTTCAGACAGATATTTATACAGTCAGATATTTATACATATATATATTTATATATACTGTATAAATATCTGTCTGAAATATAATTTCATTCCATGCATCCGATGAAGTGGGTACTAACCCACAAAAGCTTATGCTGAAATAAATTTGTTAGTCTCTAAGGTGCTACAAGTTTTTCTTTCTTATTTTCATTTTGCTGACACAGACTAACACGGCTACTACACTGAAACCTATCTTTATAGTCTATGGTGTTCCTTCTTCTCCATTTACCTCTCCAGGGCAAAGTACACTCCTGGGAGGACAATTTGTGACAGCTACCTTAAGCTTCTCTGAACTTAGAGTCCAGGTGATTTTCAGGAGACACAACGCAGTGTCCAAATATAAATACAAACACAGAGAAATCCACCTGATGTAATTACTGAAAACTGATGGAACAAGAATAGCTATTTGGGTCATCAAAGCTCACTGAACTTTTCTATTTCATGCTCTATTTCCCCTAAGAAGGCAGCTTATGATTTACTGAATGACCTCAGTGCTGCTCTACCTCAGCAGTTCTCAAACTGTGGGTTGGGACCCCAAAGTGTGTCGTGATCCCCTCTGAATGGGGTTGCTAGGGCTGGCTTAGACTTATTGGGGCCTGGGGCTGAAGCCCAAGTCCCACTACCCAGGGCCAAAGCCAGAGCCTGAGGGCTTCAGACCTGGGCGGCAGGACTCAAGTTGCAGCTTGAGCTTCAGCTTTGGCCCCCCTGCCCGGAGCGGTGGGGCTCGGGCTTTGGCCCCCCCGCCTGGGCAGTGGGTCTTGGGCAGGCTCAGGCTTCGGTCCCCCCTCCTGGCGTTATGAAGTAATTTTTGTTGTCAGAAGAGGGTCACAGTGCAATGAAGTTTGAGAACCCCTGCTCTACCTCAATGGCTTTGCACAGACAGCCAAATGAATACATGTTTTACTCTGATTGTATTGTAATGGGACTGACTTAGGTTTGCCAATAAAGGACCCCCTGGGCAATGTCTTTCTACCCATTCCATAGGTGCCCCTTTCTTTGCTGCCAGTTTGTGCCATGTAGCCTCTTTCTTTTTCCACCTTCCATCCTGACACTGTACTCCTTGCCAAGAGAGGAAGATATGCACTTTCACTGGGATCAACATCAGTATCCATACAAACCTGGCAGTCACTTAGCGGTGGGTGATTTCAGAGCAATGTAGTAGGCACAATCCTTGCTCTAGCCTCTCATTACCCTCTGGAAGCTAATATATTACCTTCACTGTCTGGCTGGAAGAAGGACAAAGAGTCCTGAGGTAGCTCCTGAACTTTAGGCTTTGATTGTGCTGGTTTGCTACCTACGCCTGAATGGTGTGCAGAGGAGAACAGGAAAAAATGATCCATAATCTCCCATCTAAATTCACTTTGCAATAACTTTCACGCACCCTCTCCTTTGTCAAATCAGAAACAGTTACTTGGCCTGCAACTGCCTCTTCATACCATATAAGGGTTTGTATTCCGCATCCTCAAGCTTTTCTTTCCTGGAGATGAGTCTTTCCTAACACACCAGTTAAATCATTTTGTATAAGAATTGGCTTGTTGCCCTATTCTGTTAACTTCAGGCAGTTGATATCTTGTAGCAATGAGTTCCACGGTTTAATTATACATTGTGTTAAGTATCACCAGAATAGCTAAAAACGGGTTTTCAATACCCCACATCCAACAACTTGCAACTGGTCTTCTTCAGATACACCCCCGAGTTCTTTCCTCATATTCTAAAGAGAGACAGGATTCCGCAGCACTTCACATGAGATGCAATGGAAATTGGTGGAATGGTTTATGGAGTTCTTCTGGCACATTAAGAAGACTAGTTGGAAGTGCCAAAGCAACCTAGAGACAGGAAATGGGAGCAGGTTCCATGCCCTGACAAAGAGTTTGGGAATCGTAATCCACTTGTTGAGAACTATGCCCCTAAACCTAGTATCTCACTGCTCCAGGCAGAGAAGTTAGCAATTTCCCAGATTTTCATTTACTGTTTGAAAATTGATTTTTCAATAGTTCAAGCCTTTTAGTAAGCCAGGACACTGCTATTCTGAGGGCCTTTTCCAAGCTGTTCTTGCTAGTTCCATTCATTTCACATTTGTAGTCTGCTGTTTTCTTTACATTTCTACATTAAATTCCATTTGCTGTGCATTGACCCAGTTACACAGTACACCTGACATCCCTTTGATTTCCTTTTGCTGTCTGCTCTGCACTTGCAGGTGAGAGCAAATGTAAGAAATCTGCAGCTGGTTTCTTTGTGTGGGTCATTTAGCCAGATTAGAAACACTGAAGGAAGCACTAACTCCTCTTCGGGCTTCAATCAATACTTCCTCCACGTTTGACACAAGTACTCTATTTTTAAGCAATCCACTGCCATGTGTTGTGCTGACTGCATGATCCCTTCAGCTTGAATAGAAACATGGCAAGTGGGACTTAAAAAGTTTTCTGCAACTCCCTTATATTATGTCACATCAAGTTCCATCATTATCTTGCCTTCTATTTTGTGTGTGTGTGTCTGTGCACGCACGCGCATTGTTATGGATGTAAAGGGAAGGAGAACAAAGCAAGCAGAATGAAAAGGAAGTTTCTAACTGAACTGTAGTTTTACTGACTGCAACAACTGAACAGTTTCCAGTAAGAATATTGGCATGTGCTCGTTGCATGCACTCTTGGCACTCAGTATTTCCATACATTTGCTAAATGAATCCCAAAAGGAAATGTAAATAGACGTATCAATTATCTGATCCAACATTTTCAAACATGGGTGCCAAAAGCAGTATTGCCCATCCCAAGCATTCAAAAACTCTGCGTCAGCCCCCCACTCCAAAAAATCATGAGACTGGCTGAAAAATAACAAGACTTTTGACAAGAGTAAGTGTGGTGTTCGTTTTATTGGCCTTCTGTGATTGGAGCCATTAGAGGTCATGTTTTCCTGCTTTTGTCCACCATCACGAAGGCTAGAAACTTCTCATATATTTACATGACTCCAGCAGATGAGCTTTAAGGAAAACACCAAACCTCATGAGGCTCGCAATAAAATGATGGAGTTGGTAACATTGTGTAAACTGGGCAACTAAGGGCCAAATTTTCAAAGGTATTTAAGTACCTAAAAAGGCAAAGAGGCAGGGCCAGCTCCAGGCACCAGCGTTCCAAGCAGGTGCTTGGGGCAGCAATCTGCAACGGGCGGCAGTCCGTGTGCTGTTAGGGCGGCACGTGCGTTTCCGTGGTGGCAGCAATTCAGCGACAGCCTCTCTCTTTAGCTGCCCGCGGTGGCAATTCAGCAGCAGCTTCTATCTTCAGCTGCCCGCAGCGGCAATTCGGTGCACTGCTTGGGGCGGCAAAAATGGTAGAGCCGGCCCTGCAAAGAGGTGCCCCATAGGATTTTCAAAAGCATCCAGGTGCCTACGTGTTACGCTCTGAGGCACCCCAGAGCAGCAATCCCAGAGACCCATGCAGTCTTTCCACTATACCATTTCCTTGGGGATGGCACACAGCAGATTTATAGTGTACTGTACCAATACTCATCAGAAGACCTTCAAACTCTCTTGATACAAAAGGTGTCTGAAACAAGGCTCTCTAGTAGGCCAAACATCACAAATGAAGTAGCTAAAGAGGGCCTTTGAGGGGTCTTGTGAAATTATTAATGCAAAGGGTTAATGTGAGTAATAGTCCGTAACAGTCAACAATGTGCACACAGTGCAATCGAGGGGCCAGTAATATCCACAGCAATTCTTTGCCAAGCCTATGACTACTGCTTTCAAAGGGGCCAGAGAACCAGTCATTCCATGCATTGGGTGGACTGAGCATGCCTTCACATGTTACTCAAAGTCTGAGTGCAGCTCTGGCCACCAAGCATAACTATGCAGAAATTCCTTCATCTACACAACTCCCACATGCCTTTCCTGAGCCACATCCAGGACTTCTTGTCACAATGCTGCTGGAATGATCCCTTGGGCACCTCTGCATAAGATATGCCAAGTAGCACATGTCTTCATTGTGCGCTCGGAACCAATTTGGTAGAATGTAGACAAAGTTCTCTTAAAGACCGGGTCCCTCTAACTTGCTTGTACAATACGTTATCAGCTTGCACAGTTCAGCATCTTAAAGAGTGACGTCAGTGGTCTGCCCTAAGTCAACTGGCTTATCTTTCAGCAAAAAAGCATACAGTATACGCTGCTTTTTCTGCAGACAAGTGTGCCAACTGAGCAGAATTACTAAAAAGAGCACCAGCAAGTAAATTACTTCTTTCTTTGAGATATATCAAATTAAAGTCATACTGCTGTGACTGAATAATCCACCGCTGCAACCTCACATTCGGCAGGTCAATGGCCTTATGAAAGAAGCCCAGAATAGGCAAATGACCAGTTTCTAACGTAAAATGTCTTCCCACTAAGTAGACTTTGAAGGGTACAATAGCAAAAGCCATCACCAAGAACTCTAGATCAATTAGGGAATACTTTGCTTCCATTGGGTTGAGAGTACGGGACGCAAATATAAATGGCCATCCCTCCTGGAATAGACCTGCATCTAGACCCTGATTGCATGCATCAGTTTGAATCATTACGGGCTTCCTTGGATCTAAATAAGCACCAGATTGGATCCGACAGAGGGCTTGACACAGGGTTTCAAAAGCCTGCTTTGCCTCGTTAGTTCAAACCAACTGTGCTTGGCCCTCAGTTAAATTGGCAAGGGTACTAAAATGGGGCAGAACGCGGCCACCTATGTGCTGAGCTAGGCCAAGGAATGAATGTAAACTGCTATGATCAGTGGTTAATGGTAGAGTAGCAACAGTTTGTAGCTGTTCAAGTGGCAGGTTCACACCACTGGCCAACAAAGAATGCCCTAGAAACTCGATAGCATCTTTTACAAAACTGCACTTTGCCACATTCAACTTTATACCCGTTTTTAGAGTCTAGTTAGCACCTATTCTAGGATAGTATTATGCTCAGGAAGGGTCTTGGAAAAGGTGAGAAAGTCATCTGAAATAGCAACATGCACCCTGGATATTCTCAAAGAGCTGAGAAACGACTCTGAAATACCTCAGGAATAGAGACTAAACCAAAAGGGAGTTGTTGATAACAATACCTCGCAAATGGGGTGCTGAAAGTCAGTAACAGCTGTGAACTTCCAGCCACAGGTATTTGTCAATAACTGAATTGGTAATCCAACACACAGAAAATCTGGGGTCCACTTACCCGGCATGTCATCTTTTTGAAGGCTGGCAATTGAAACTGCTCATGTGTCACACATTTATTACGTGCCTTAAAGTCTATGCATAGTTGAATGTTGCCACTCTTCTTGTATACGATCACCATGGGTGAGCTACAATCCATAGGCCCTTCCCCCTCCCAACTAATACCATTATCTTTCATGTGCTGCTGTTCTGCTCAGATCTTGTCCACAAATGCAGGAGGGACACGATGTGCAAGCAGTGCAAAGGGCCAAGTTTGAATCCAGCAACAGAGAGGACGCATATCCCATGGACAGAAGACATCATGGTGTCTCTGACCCATACATTGGGTATCCCCCTCTGTTCTAGCCACCATCATCACACCTCAAGTATCCTGTGCAAGTTCATGCATAATACCAAGCTGTAGGCACTAGGGTGACCAGATGTCCTGATTTTATAAGGACAGTCCCGATTTTTGGGTCTTTTTCTTATATAGGCTCCTATTACCCCCCACCCCCTGTCCCGATTTTTCACACTTGCTGTCTGGTCACCCTAGTAGGCACAGATCATAAGAAAATAATGGAGCAGCATTTACAGCAGCACCTTTAACAGTGCAAATCTTGGTAGTCTGTCTAGAGCAGAGACCATACAGCTTCACCCCGTTTGCCAAGCATGCAAATTCCAAGCTTTTATAACCACTGCCGTCATGCAAATGTCCAGATTGTGAACTAACCTAGAAGGGAGAATGTTCACTTCAGCACCCATACCCACCATGCACTCTAAGGGCGTACATTAATTTCCATGATATGAGATACCAGCTCCGGCATCTTGCCACATGAGATCTTACCAAAGGAAACACCAGGGTCCCTGGTAAAGGTGGTCTCATGCAGCCCATATTCACCGTATGCAATTCAGTATGCACTCTTTGTGAACTCGTGTACCGCATCACACTCACTTGAAATGTCTTCCGTCCCACAAGCCCAGCACTTAGCAGTTCTAGCCAGGCAGGCAGGGAGATTGGCCAAGTGGCCTGGTCTACCGCAGCAGAAACAGTGAGGAACTGCCAACTTTCACTGACCGGGATGGGGAGTCAGTAGTGTCATCTGACTCTGGAAGACGGAAGCAGGAGGAGCAGCTGACAAGTTAAGCGTAGACACAAATGTAGCAGCAGTCTGAGACCGAGAAGCCTTTTCTGCCTGAGCCCTCTCATGTGCCTCACTCTTACCAACCACAGCATCAAAAGTTAGCATTCGAGCACCTTCAGCCAGGAACCATTTGCCCCGGCGGTCATTGGCTATGCCTGTCACAAAAACATCCCTGAGCATGATTATCGTAACCGCCCCAAATTCACAGTCCTCAACCAACCACCGCAAATGCCACACAAACTCATGTATGGTTTCGCTGGGCTCCTGGTGAGCTTCAAACAACTTTTTCCTCTTTAATAGAACAGACTCTCCAACGCCAAAAATACTCGTTCAGGTGCTGCATAGCCACATCAAAGGAGGACTTGGGCTTGGGGAGTCCATCATAAATATCAAAGCCATTACAACCTAAGCTGCTCTGCAGCAAGGGTAACCTAGCAGCATGGGAGAATTACATGAGCTGCACAAAGTTCCGGAAATTCTGAATAAAGTATCACCAGTCAACAGCCGAAGGATGTGCAGGCAGCTTGGGGTGCCTCTCGTTGCCAAAACGTTACGCTCTGATGCACCAGAGAACAACAATCCCAAAAACACCCACACAAAATGAAGCAAGACAGGCAGGTGGGTTGTCAATCAAAACATGCACTAACCAGGAACCAGTTAGAACAGCAGCAGTCTGAACAAAACATCATAAAGTCCAAATAGCAGATATGTAGCAGCAGGCCCTATGTAGCTGCACACACCCCACGCGATGGGCACGTGCAACACACACACTCGCACAGAGGAATAGGAACTGGAACACAGAGTTCAGGAAGCAGGAAACAAACAGGAACCAGGAACAGGGAGCAGGAAGGTAACACACACTCACCAGTCATCACACTTGTGAAAATCCTGCTAGGCACAAAGAGAAGGTTAAGGAGAGATCTGATGACAGTCTGTAAGTACCTACACGGGCAACAAATATTGGCTTATGGGCTCTTCAGTCTAGCAAGGCATAAGATCCAATGGCCAGAAACTGAAGCTAAACGACTTCAGACTAGAAATAGGGCACAACTTTTTAGCACCAATGGTTATCTAGCCATTTGAACAGTTTACCAATGGCCATGGTGGATTCTCCATCACTGGCCATTTCAAAGCGAAGATTAAATGTTTTTCTTGGGGATATGCTCTGGTTCAAATGGATTGTTTTGGGGAAGTCCTATGACCTGTGTTACACAAGGGATCAGACTAGATCAGTGGTTCTCAACTAGGGGTATGAGAACCCCTGGGGGTATGCAGAGGTCTTCCAGAGCATACATCAACTCATTTAGATATTTGCCTAGTTTTACAACAGGTTATATAAAAAGCACTAGCGAAGTCCGTACAAACTACAATTTCATACAGACAATGACCTGTTTATACTGCTCTATATACTATACACTGAAACGGAAGTACAATATTTATATTCCAATCAATTTATTTTCTAATTATATGGTAAAAAGGAGAAAGTCAGCAATTTTTCAGTAATAGTGTGGCTGTGACACCTTTGTATTTTTATGTCTGATTTTGTAAGCAAGTAGTTTTTAAGCGAGATGAAACTTGGGGGCACACAAGACACATCAGACTCCTGAAAGGGGCACAGTAGCCTGGAAAGGTTGAGAGCCACCAGACTGGATGATCACAATGGTCCTTCCTGGCCTTGGAATCCATAGCAACGTCTACGCTGCCCACGGCAGCAAGGCTCCCAGCCTAAGTTGAGAAACTGGGGCTAGTGGGGCTCGTGCTACGGCGCTACAAATAGATGCTGCAGCTCAGGCTCTGAAGCTCTGGGTAGGGTGACCAGACGTCCCGATTTTCGACCATTTGTCCCGTGTCCCGACCGATGGCTGGTCGGGACGCCTTTTGTCCCGATTTTCCGGGTTCCGGATTCAGAGGGTTTTTTTGCTCAACAAGTTCGGTTGAGCGGTAGGTTTTGTTTTGTTTGCTCAACAAGTTCGGTTGAGCGTTTTTGTTTTTTTTTGCTCAACAAGTTTGGTTGAGCGGTTTTTTTTGTGTGTGTGTGGGAAGTCCCGATTTTCGGGTCTTCCCATCTGGTCACCCTAGCTCTGGGAGCAAATGGGTTTCAGAGCTCGAGCTCCAGCCCTAGCGCTAACTGCAAAGTGCTGTCTACATAGTTATTTTTACAGCCCTAGTGCGAGGTCTGCGAGCCCACGTCTCCGGACCCAGGCTGGAAGGCTCTCTCCCGCAGGCAATCTGTGGGCAATATAGACATACCCTATGAATCTAATAATATAAAGCAGAGAACCCCTG
The DNA here is from genome assembly GCA_037349315.1 of Chelydra serpentina. Taxonomy (NCBI): domain Eukaryota; kingdom Metazoa; phylum Chordata; order Testudines; family Chelydridae; genus Chelydra; species Chelydra serpentina. The sequence goes on from JBAIAC010000004.1 coordinate 53,412,633, forward strand.
AGTTGTACTGTGCTGCTCCCTTTAAAAAAAATATATTAACGCAAATGATGTCACCTCTAATCAGAGTTGTGGGTTAATGGGTTGGGGTTTTTTAGCCGTCTTGCCCTATTAATAGAGCCTGGGTAGCTTTCCTAAATATCTTTGTGTACGATGCCATGTCCAGTGCCTTCACCTCTTGGCATCTTAAGTCAGCATTTCTGACAGTAAACACTAAAGTCAAATGAAATGCATCATGCAAATTAGCACTTAGCTTTGGGAGCGAGAAGGTCATTAGCAAATGTTTCCAAATGGTCTATGGCTACGTCAACTTCTATCTCTGTCTTCTTCAGGGACTACACATCACAATTGTGGGGGGCGGGGGATGCATCCCTGCAAGATCCAGGCATGGGAAGGGTTTCCCATGTGGAAAAGAAAGTGAGTTTCTCCAGAATATTAACCCCTCTAGTCCCTGAATCCTACAGAGGAGAAGGCTCAACTAGGAATGGATCCAAGAGGGAATGGTTACATTGTGTGCATTGTCACACTGCCTGAGACCATTTGTGCCAACTCCTGCCTGTTGACAAGGAGCCAAGGCATCAGGAGGCCCTAGAGCCAGTTTGGAAGAACAGAGCACCTATGCAGATGGTGTGTGGATTTTGGGAGACCCATATGCATGGGTTGGGGGGGGGGGGTAATCCTCTGCTTCTTTCAAGGAGGGCACCCCTCCCTGTCAGACCCCCAGCTCTTCCCTGCCAGAAGAATTCTGGAGGAAACCGAGGCTTGTTTTCCTTCCCCTGCAATCCTGCTGTGGATTTTCTGATGGGAAGGACTGATCTGGGCCTCTCAGTTCATCCTCTACTCTCAGGCTTCTGTATTACTACCTCACATGTGTGTCAACTTTTTGCAACTTCCCAAATATTTATTTCTAACTTATCTGGCATGAACAATGGATACTTAAAATACTGTCCCAAAGTTTGCTCTACCACATTAAAAAAACAATTATTTTGCGGGGAGGAAGGGGGAAAGAGAAGAAGCAATGATCCCATTGTTAAAAATAAATTTTAAAAAAACTATAATGCCCGCAGCTACTTCATCAGCAACCATCCATTAACAAGTGAGTGTAAAAGGGGCTGAGGGAAAAATAAACTCAGGACAATATTTTGCACTCACATCTGCAGTACAAATCTCTACTGAATATTCCGCACCCTGTACTAGTGTGCAGCTCCCACTGATGTTCCTTACATCCACAAGACCTGATGCTGCAAACCTTTACTCTCATGAGTAGTCCTTATGTAACCCACACACCTCTTGGGTGTGGTGTTGGCACCGAGACCACTTGAAGAGAGAGATTAATGAGTTTGCTCTACAGCCTTAGCCCGCAGCCAGTTGGCTTTTAGTTCATGCGGCAGAGGCTCATGCACTAAGCTCCAGAGGTCACAGTTGCGATCCCGCCCGCCAACGATCGGGGTCTGTCAGCGTTACACTTACTCCCAGGATATATCACAGTGAGATTTATTTGCATATGAACTACTCATGTGCATCAGGGTATGTGGGACTGGGCCCAGAGGATTTTATCACTCGAGGTGGTGAGCATACTGTGGCAAAACACTTAAGCATGTGCGCAGCCACATGCAGGATCATGTCCCTATTATGAAGGAATTTCATTTTCAAGCTCCCAAGAAGTTACTATAAGCAGGGAGTAAAAAAAAAAAAAAAAGGTGGGGGGCTGAAAAATACCCTGGCAGTGTCCTTTTATTGTATTCCATTGTTTTGTACAATTTAGCCACTTTCTTGGTTTCTTCTTTTGTCACCTGATATCTAGATCTAACAGGGGAACCAGAATTCCACCTTATGCTAAACTCACAAGAATGAATATTCGAACAGGACAGACACCAAACAAAAATGCCAGCAAGACCATTGAGCAAACATGAATTTTTTTTTAATTTTTTTTTTTGGTAGCACAACATTAATCCCCATCTCCCCTTTCTAGCCCCAAATCCTGTCGGCCTGTGGCCGGCTTTCCATGCTGAAGATGGCTGCTCTTCTGAGCAGGCTACCAGATAAGATCAGGCAATAAGTGAGGGGAATGCTGTCAGGTGCATTGATATAGTAGCAAGGAAGAAGACAAATAAATGGGATTCCTCCTGGGACAAACCAATGCAGATAAGAGGTTTCTTTCTTGTGTCCGTGTTGTTGGCAGTTTGGACACACGCAGTGCTGTCTTGATGTGAGTAATAAAAATACTCTTTGTCTCATTGCTGTTGACAAGTCCAGCACTTCTTTCATTTCTCCCTCCCATAGATTTGTACAGATACAGTAGGTGCTGCCTAATGTGGCTCCACTCCACAGGAAGCCATCATGTTTCCAAAGACAGAAACAATACAACACTCCGAGGTGAGAACAGATTGATTCCAGTTTCACTTCATACACTGAATACTTGAACTGCTGTAGCTGGTATCAGCATGAGAGCTGTTTTTGTCAATGCTTCTCCTTTCCAGGAGCAGGGATACATGCAGATTTAATTTAAGAAGCTTTGCAGACAACTCCCATTGATGTCAATGCCAGTGCTGGGGGTGGAACCAGGGTACAGCACAGGCCATAATTAGAGCTGGATTTTGCAGCTCACAAACCGGGATCGCTGCCCCCGACTCATTTTAGACACTGCAAAACAAGCAGGTTACAGGACAACAGGAAGAGGCTGGGGAAGAAAGGCAGGAGTGACATCAGCAAGATAAAAAGGTTACGACACAGCACAATATATTAATATCCAAGACCCAGCCCTGCAAGTTCATCTTAGTGTTTGCACAGTGAGTTCCCAATCTTAGCTCAGGACTCTGGGTGCTGCTGTAATACAATTAATCATTCATCATAATAGTGAGATGAGCGGAGTTAACACAGTCTAATTCAGCACTCAGATTGGTGTGGGTGGATCCCTGCACCATCCCGAGTCCCACTAGGAATGACTTCGGTGGGAATTCATGCAGTTACAACAGTCCACCCACCTGGATTAGACTGCCGGTTCAGAGTCTTTGTTTGGGTGGGGGAGAGGGTTCTTCTCTTATTTAAAATATTCTAGACTCATTTTCCAAGCAGCAGCAGTTGACAAATTAAACACATAAATTACATTGACTGAAATAAAATGTGACTCCAGCTTTGAAGGATGATGACAATTTAAGGCAGATGGCAAGGCTCCTCTTTCAGCACCCGGCCAGAACAGATGCAATACCTAACGAGGCTATGTCTACGTGAGCACTTTTGTCAGGAAAACGTTTGTCAATCAGGGGTGGAAAAAACACACCCCTGACCGACATAAGTTTCACTGACAAAAGCATCGGTATGGACAGCGCTATGCCGGCAGGAGACACTCTCCCGCCGACGTAGCGACCACCGATCGTTGGGAGTGGTTTAATTATGCAGGCAAGAGAGCTCCCGCCTGCCAGCATAGAGCTGCTACACAAGAGACCTTACAGCGGCACAACTGCAGTGATACAGATGTGCCACTGGAAGGTCCGTAGTGTAGGCGTAGCCTGAGGGAGTCATACTGCAACGCACATGTGAATTCCCTTTGCTCCCCCGGAAAACCCAGAAATGCTAAAAGTCACCCATGTCACTGCACATTTCATTGCTGGAAACATAACGAGTGACACCTGTCAAGGTAAATCAGTAATGCTGCGTAAACGCACGCTGACAGTAGAAAGGGAATGGCAAAAGAGCCATGATAGCTGACATTCCTAACTCCTAACAACATGATGCCTTTAAAAGGAGCGTCTTCAAACTCTTTCCACTCCAGGATTGATGTTTGGGAGGGATAAAGAACAGAGACAATAACTCCCACTGAAACAGTTGCCTGCTTCTCGCTGCAGATAGCGAAGATATTAAGTTAATTAAAAATTGCTACAAGGGCAGCATTCATGAAGCCTCTCGTTGAGCTATTAGGAATAATACACTTACCTGGCTGGCTCTCTTGTCAGGGCAATTATTTTCAAGTTACTCTATGTTAACTCATGCAATCCTAAGACATTAGAGCAAAGGAATGGTAACTCAGATTGTTCTTAACTGTTCAAAGTTGTATGCAGGAAGAAAGAAGTATAGAAATAATGTGTCAGCGGGTATAAAAATAGATCTTGAGGCATGGTCTGTCTTTGCGGGGGGGAAATTAATTGGCTGCTATTGGACCCTACAGCATTTTCACTTTTCTAAATAATTACAGTATAGTCTTTATAGCATAGGTGGATATGTTTATGGAAGTGTTTCTGGGCATTCATTCAGTGGCTCATTCAGATTTAATGCACAAAACAAATGGGATGTAAAGTATTAACTGTGTGTAGATAGCTGTGTTTGCTTTTGTTCTGCTTATGACAGGCAGAATCTGCACTGGGGAAAGTCTTGCTCAAGAAAGATAAATCACACACTGGGCTTCTGTGGCAATGCCAAGAATTCGGGCAGCTGAAATGGATTTGCAAGGTGTATACTAAAAATGTAGATTAAAACGGAAATGTACTCCCCACAAAATTGTCCACTTAAATTAGGAATCCTCAGACCTTGAGCTCCAAGGCAGCCAAAGCAAGTTGGCATGAAAGTAGATTATTCACAAAGCGCCGCAGCTACCAACCTGCCAGAGACTGTGTGGCACTGCTGCTTTTAAACCCCTGGAAGAAAAGATCAAAGACTGCATCAATAGAGCAAGAAATTCAGTGGAAGGGTAAATAACTTCTGCTATGCAAATAAGATTTTCCAGAACCTAATTTCATAATAATCCTTTTTGACATGAGTGCGCTAGAGTCAGAAAAAGTGTGAGAAAAGCAGGTCACCTGAATCAATGACAGACTGGTGAGAACCATTTAGAGAACTTGGCTGACCACTTCACAGCATGGCCTCACTCTAATGTACACAAATATCCATTTGTTTGTTGACACTATATTTCAGCGTTTCAGTTTTCAAAGGTGCTGATCACCAGCAGGCTTGTTTAACCTCACCTGGAACAGAGAGTGTTCAGCACCTTTGAAAACTGGGATCTACACTCATGAATGGGCATTTGAAGTATGAGTATTGCTGTTTAGTGAGGCGGAGTGGCCTCTTCCAGACTGGATAGTGAGGGACCACACCCCTTCCCCAGGTGGGTGGAGCCAAATCACCCCGCCCCCTTGCTGGAAATACCAGGGTGGGACAGAAAGTATAAGAGGAGAGCCCTGGAGCTCAGTTGGTGCTGGACCACCGGAGGGAGCAGACATCTCTTCCCAGGAGCTGCAACCCCTGCAGGATCCCAGACCAACAGCCGAGCCAACCAGCGCCCTACTGAGCAAAGAGACAGAGGATGCCGAGGAGTGGCTGAAGTGGCCGCTGCCTGACTGTGAGGCGGCAAGACAGAGCCCCCACTCAAAGGAGCAGCACAAACCAAGTGGGGTAGAAAGTAGCCCAGGGCAACCAGACTTCAGTTCAGTTGTGCTGCCGGGAACTGAGGCAGAGTAATTTCCCCACTGACCCGTGGCAGAACCACCTGCCACTGATAGGGCCCTGGGCTGGAACCTGGTGGAGTAGGGTGGGCCCGGGTCCCTCTACCCCTCTGCTGCCAACCCCACCCCTGGGGTGGTGGCCTACTCACCTGAGACCAGAAGGCCATGCTATAGACTGTTATATCGCTGCTTGCCCTAGCCAGGAGGCTTGGGCTAAAGACAGCTCATTGCTCTGCTCCGCCCAGAGGGCTAGAGCCTAGGCTCTTACTTGCTGTCAGCCCTAGTCTGGAGACTCAGGGTTAATGATTACTTATTGGTCAGTCCCTCCCCCCCAGGGGTCAGAGCCCAGACTGTTAATTGTTGTTTGCCCTGCCAGGAGGCTGTGAGCCATTGGCTGCTGCTTGCTTGGCCCCAACCAGTGGGGCACAAGCCCCATGATCCAACCTGGACAACCCTACAAGCTGGCACTGTTGGATTTCAGCTTTATTTTTGAGGAAGGCAGCTCTAGGCATTAATATGAAACTCTCTGAACCACTTGACCATAATTCTAACCACTATTAAATGCCAACAGGGCTACTTCTCCATGAAGAAGTGACTCAACATAGAGGGTTTGGCTTAGGGAGGTTAACCACCCTTCCACAGAAATCATGATTCCTCTCTCCTATCAAGCTATTCCCTCATCCCCTTCCTGCTGCCTTACACACAAGCAGCACCTTCTTCAGCAACTTGGGGATGCTCTTAGAAGAAAACTTAAAAGAAAATGTAGAGTCCAATGCTGGCCGGCAGCCTATCTCCTAGCAGAGGGATCCCCACTCTGAGCAGAAGGGGGCTCTGCTGCCTCTATCATAGAGGCTCTATGACACCATGACCTCAGTCCCAGGACACTTTCTCTATGAAGTCTGTGGTCTGTGCTGGAGGAGGAGGCAGAGTCTGGACAGCCCAGGCACAGTGGGAGCTACGTTGTCCCTCTTGTAGTCCCACAGGCCATTCCTCCGTCCTGCCCCAGTGAGCCTTCTCTGCATTGTCTAGGTTCTGTGCTGAGTGCTGGGGACAGAGAGTAGCAAGGGGTGAGATCCACATCATCCAAGGCATACTCCTGCAGCTATCGCCCGAGAATACACCCACCATACTAGGGTTGCCACAGCCAAGGAAGGGAGTCCCTGATAGGGCTGTTCCAATGGAGCCACAATATCAGGAAGCTGGGTGAAAGCACTGGAGGCCAGAGCATGGATGATCCTGGCTTCATGCAGATCTGGTTTGTGGGTGGGATTCACATACTCTCCCATGGTGGGGCCTGTCCCTCTGATGGGGAAAAGGGGGAAGAACTCCACATGGGAACATCCACAGACCTTTTCTGCTGGCTTTAAAACTGGGGGTGGGGCCTTCAATGGGAGTTGCGGGTGCTCAGCATCTTTCAGGATCCGTTCATTAGTCTGTGAACACTTTGGGCCCAATTCTCCATTGCCTCGCACTCTGTGCAGTCATTTACTCCTGTGCACAGTGAGTGCCAAGTGGGGTGGAGAGGGAAATGAAAGGATGTAAATTGCCAACAAGTCAGACTGTAAATAACTACCCGAGGTGCAAGGGAGTGGGGAATCTGGCCACTTGTCTGCTTCCACATCTATAATATGCCAAATATAATTCTGGTGCTATAAAAAATAGACAAGAATAATAAAAACAGCGAAAATCTCTTAACACTGGACCATGAAATCCAGAACACTCTCAGCTCCTGCTGGCCCAAAGAAGCAAAAGTTGTGAAGAGCCTCTCCTGGAGGTCTCTAAACCTAGGTGTCCTGCCTGATGTTTTATTAGCCAAGCCAGTAGGAATTAAGCTAGACCTGGAAAATTGCTGTTTTCTGACTGTTCATCACTGAACCACTGAGAGAGAGAGTTACCAGAAGAGATCTGTTAACCAAAGAGCTAAATCTGTTTACATAGCATCTCTCCAAAAGCATATTCCAGTTGATGGAAGATATGTAGCTGAGGGGACCTCACCTGACTTTAAAACAGGAAATTACTATATTTGCTGGAAAACTGAAACACCTTCCCAGAAGGAACACGACAGTGAGTTATTGCATATTGGTATTTTTTTGGCCTTCTGCCCACTGTGGTTCACAGCAGTGCAAAACACGAAAGAAAAAAAAACAAAAAACCCAAATGAAATAAATGGCAGCCAGCCCTGCCAAGTCAGGACATCGTTTACTTCTTTAGCTTCCCAGAAGTACAAGAGACAAGGATCAGGGGAAAACCATTGGGCCCAACATACCTGCTGATTTTTAGCTTGTTCTAGAACCCTTATTTTAAAAAGGATACTACAGTAAAGCTTCAAAACAGTATATTACTGCAGTGGTTAGATATTACTGTAATATAACGGGATGTTTTTTAATTTTACAATGATTTTTCCTGTTTTCCTACCATACTTCTCAATTCCTAAGGGAAAAACAGCCATTATCCCTTGTGCAACTGTAATGGGTGGCATGAATGGATACTGACCCCTGCCATGTGCATTGTGTTTAATCAAGTTAACTAAGGTCAGGAAACAGGTCTCTTGCCAGCCCACTTTGGTGTGTCACACTTTTATTATGTCTTGGCCTTACACATATTCCTTTAGTACCTTATTTCGGCTAGCCTTACAATATTTAGGATTTGTCTCCTGAATCTGAACCCCCTTAAACAGTCACAAGTGTGTCTCTATGAAAAACAATCTGGTACCACTATGGACCAAATGCTGTTCTCAGTTACCTTTGTGTAAAGCCAGAATAAGTCATCAATGAGCAGAATGTGGTCCACAGTCTGCAAGTTTGGTTACAGCTCTCTGCTTAAAGGAAAGCCAGCCTTTTGTCACTGGCTGGCACTACTCTGATGGATCTTGGTCTGCAGTAACCCTAACCAGGCTGAGGCCCCAATCCTGCAAACACTTACACACATGCTTAACTTTGCACGTGTAAGTAGTTCCACTGAAGTCAGTTCTTGTATAATGTTAAATACATGTGAGATCAGGGTCTAATTATATATCAGCACAGAAAAGAAAAGGCTTGTACTTCTCTGAGTGGAGTAGACTCTGAATACCAACTAGTTCAGTCCTCACTTCTGTAGTTGGTTATATGCCTGTGGATGAAAGCTTTGAACTCTGAGTGAGCATTTGGGGCCAAGTATACAATGTTAATTTACAAACAACATTACAATCAAAAGACATGACATCCCTCATCCTGTTCTGCTGCAAGCAGAAATTATGTGATTAAAAACTGCCTTAGTACAGCTCCTTTTTCATGAGGTAACATTTGCCTATAAATATTAAGCTCACAGAATGAGGAATCAATTTTTGCAGTGATGACAAACTAAAGCACAAAATAGACCATTTATGTGCAGTCTGCCTTTGGGTAGTTTGACAATGCACAAATTAGCTCTGACCCTCTGGGCTCTAACTTTACACATTTCCCTTGAAATGTTTCCACTGTTTCAAGTATGCTGTGACACACCTGGAGTTTGATCTCTCTATGGATGGGTAATTATTTAACTTAGTCCGTCAGTATAGAAAAATGGACATTTTTAAAGGCAATGTGCCCTTTAGTTACACAGTATGCCTGGGAGGAGGATTGGTTTCATTTTACTGTGCTTTAGGGCCAGATTCCACCACTTTTATTCACTCTGAGAAACACCTTACTCTGCAAATAACTCTGGAGAAATCAAATTAATGCACTTTGTCTTCTCTGGTTAAATTTAAGCACATTGCTGAAGCTGGATTCTGTTTTGAGTCACATGGTGTTGTTTCTTCAAATGGACATGTTGTTCAAATCGTATGAGCTCATTTTGCATGGACCAGTATAAGCTATAGCAGAGTTCAAGGCAAGAGATGTTTTCTTAACCATTGCTTTGTTTATTTTGTGGAGTTCAAACAAGACGTATGCTCTTAGCAGTTACTTGGTTTTCTGGAGCTTTGAATGGCTTTTCGGTGCGTGGAAAGAATCTCTGAAAATATATGCTGGCAGCATCATGACTGAGTTTCATTGTTTAGCTAAATATAGGGACATTTATAAAGGACTTATTCTTTATTTTATTGTGATCTGATCGTTGTTTCTCCTTCCTCAGCTACCAAATGGCACAGGTGTAAGACGATTGTTTTATGTAGTCTTGGAGAAAAAATAATGCTTTGTTTTCAAGCAACAATTCTATACAGTGTGCTTCTAAGGTTCCTCCTCCTCATTCCTGTTAAGCATAATAAATTTTAACCTATGGTACCTGGGTTCACTCTCCACTCAGAGATGCAGCACATTTCAAGCTGTTCATTTCGAATGAAAAGCTTCTCAAAACAGAAAACTCAATTTAGCCCTACTTGTGACATTAAGATAAGGAATCCCTCAGGAGGCACCAGTTCTTATCAGATACATTATGTGCTTTGCAGGCTAAGTAGGAAATGAAGTAGAGTTCCATGTACATGTGTTATGAACATGTGTTCCCTTCTGGATAGGACCTTCCATTGGCACATCAAATAAAGTGTTTATATGGTAGCTAAATGGAGCCCTCTTCACTTGCAGAATATCACATATCTCACAAGAGCATAATAATAATTAATGATATTCCCTTTGATCATAAATATAGAACATTACTACAGTGTAGGAAGTGGCTATCAGTCCAGTACTTATATTCTGGTATAATGAGTTCTCTATGATAGAGTGATTTTTTTTCATGCCAAATGACTACGCTCGGAAAGTTTCACTGAATGTGCAGTAGTCTACCAACATGATGATGTTATTATTTGTGTTGCATTAGTGCCCTAGCGACCCAAATCATGAATCAAAGCCCCATTGTGCAATGTGCTGCATAAACACATGGCCTGTATTATATGCAGATATACTCCACAAATATTTAAGGAGAGAAGAGAAGGTCACCCAGTCCATTCCACTGCCTCTTGGCTGCTAACCCTTCTTTTTCACCCAAGCATAGCCACTGAAGTAAATGTCTATACTTGCAATAAATTCTTCAGTACTGCTAGGTCCTTGCACTATGCATAGCCGTGCTATTCTAAATTACTATAACCACCTGGAAGAAGAAACCTCTCCTGCTATCTGGTCTGAACCTGTCTTCCCCTTAACTTCAAATTAGTACCACACAGTCTGCTCCTTTTCCTGAAGCCGGACTAAGTCTTTGCATAGGTCCTTGTTTGAATCCTTCAGGCATGCCTATACTGTGATTAGATTCCCCTCAGGGCTTGCCTACCAGGGATACGCAAGAAAATTAATTTGAATCAACTGAAATTCTGAATTTAAACTAGATTAAACCCATTTGTGGACACTCTATTTGGAATAAAAATGGCTGTATCTTAATTCACTTTGGAAGTGAATTAAACTAAACCTTAAGGCCACTTTTATTCCGAATGAATTGTATTGAATAGAATAGATTTATATCCCCTCTGCAGAATTAAATAGGATGGTTCAAAACACCTACAGAAAGGACCTCGCCTTCTATTAAATTCTACAGATTTTAGAGTAATGTCTATAGAACCCTACTATATTGCTGTGGAATACTGTTGGTTTCATCCCTATGAAATTTTATAAGACTTCCAGAAAGAGGCACAGGAAAATTCTGTGTGGAAGCCAGTTGAATTTTTTTTTAACTGAATCCTGTCCTGACCTTGTGTGGTGAGTGTTTAAGATGGTGGCAGGGGCCAATGTTCTTGTTTGCTCTTGGACTATATAATTTGCATTTGCTTGGCCTTGTGATATATCAGGCTCAAATTGAAGGGGATTTGTCACACAGAGACAGGGAGATGTCTGCAGTGGATCACAACAGCTCTTAACGGAAGGCATCATCATGGTAATGGGATATACAGAACAGGTTCCATGGATAACCAAGGAGTGGAAGAAGCCTATGAAAAGTAATAAAGGGCTGGACTGAATTAAAAGCCACACATGGAAAATGAAACTACTAGTGATGGTCAAATGTGTCAACAGAGCTATGTCAGTTTATACCAGCTGAAGATTTGGCCCATAATTTTTGTGCTGGGGATAGGAGCCTGAAATGTTCTTGTCTCAGAAAATTCCACAGAGTAAAGGTTTTGTTTCTTTTTCTTTTCCACCTTACAACTATCTGTTATGATTTTATTCTCCAGATATCACTATGTAGCATTTCATTGTATTAAACTAGATCTTAAGGCTAAAACATATGCTGAAAGACTTCTCCACTGGGAAAGTTAAACCACATGCAGTCTCACTTCTACATGACTGTGATGGGATGTACAAACCCCACACTAGCGAACAAGGGGTTAAGGAGCAGCCCTAGATCCAGGCGGTCCCGCACAGCCACACCTGCAAAGCCTGCACAGGCTGGAGGTCAGGCTGAAATTGGGAAAAAGAGCAGCTCAGAAGAGGACAGGCAGTGGAAGGGAGCAGACCTCTGCTCTCGGGAAGTGCGGTTGAGGACTCTTGGGGCCTGAAACCTGGGAAAACAGACCTGACGGGACCTACAAAAGGAGAGAATGGTGACTGATTGGGAAGGTCAGAAACTTTATTTGCATTTCTGTAATTTACTCCATGGGGAAAAGGGAAATTTGAGTGGGAAGTGGTCTGGGGGGCAGCTGTGTAGCACCCCAAGGTGCAGAACAAAGTTGCCTAGAATTGAGCCCGGGATCAGAGCCTGGTGGGCCCAGGCTCCCTACCCACACACAAAAGATGGGACATTAACAGAAGCCTTCACCTCGATAGAGTCCTGTGGACGACCTGGACTGTTCAAGGGCCCAGACTGCAAAGTCGCTGTACTAAGGTGAAAGCCGTGATGCCGTTGGGGGAGCTGAAGGACAGGACAATAGCTGAAAAGGGGCAATAACCTGCTGCACTGCTGCCTGACCACTAGGTGGCACTGGTAATGTGTTCCCCTTTTAGATGGGGAATTTCCCAACAGGACGAGAATACAGCCTCTTTACATTACAATGGGAGGGGACGGATGTTTCATGAAACAAGTTTGTTAAATAGCATTCTCAGAAAAATAAATTCTCAGACCTCTTGCTGGTGTGTAAGATGTTGTCTATAATGTGTTTCCACTGCAAAAAAACAACAATAAATATTAAACAAAAAGCAAAGAAAGCTTTTTTTTTAAACCTACTGTGACACGGTAGCTGGTCCCTTAAGGGCAGTAGTGCCTATTGGTCAGTCCTCCTCATCGCCTGGCAAGGCTCCCCTCTCACCCAGCCAGCAAGGCATGAGCTGGGAGAAGGGGCAACAGGGGATGGATCACTTGATGATTACCTGTTCTGTTCATTCCCCCAGGGGCACCTGGCATTGGCCACTGTCGGAAGACAGGATACTGGGCTAGATGGACCTTTGGTCTGACCCAGTATGGCCATTCCTAGGTTCTTATGTCTTCACTAAGCTTTTTAGGATCTCATCAGATCCTGCCTTCATTGTGTACCCAAAACTGCCATTAAATTCAATGGGCATGTGCAAGGGATGCCATAAAGCACCCTTAATAGTTAAAAGGGTTCATCTTTGGTGATGGAGATTAGCTGTTCTTCCTTCCATCAAAGAGTAGTGGCATCCAATGCTGACGCAGCCCAATGGGGAAAATTGCTTTTAATGGACGTCCTGGATGCTCAAAACCTCAAAAGAGGCAATCAGCACTTCGCAGGAATATTTCATTTGCATTTTTAAAACACAGTCAGTTGAGGTATCTAAACAAGGCAAAAAAGTTTTAAGAGTAAAAATGATTCCTTGCGAAGCCCGGAGAAGAAAAGGCTAGTCCTTGGTCATCGATTTGCTCGACCACGGAACCATGGAAACGTAGGGGACCAGCTCTGACATCCAACAGAGAATGATACCATTGAAGTTTATACCCTAAGAGGAAAACTGGGGAGATCACTCACACTGGCCTTGATTTACCTGCCTCACCCCTTGTGCAGTTGTTTGCACCTGTGCCAAGTGGGTATACAGTGCTACCACTGGGATTTAGGAGCACTCTCTAGCCTGCTTGCACCAGTATAAATGACCAAGCAAGGCAGTGGGGAATCAGGCTTGTTTTCTCCCCACCTCACATATATCTGTGGAAGATACTGCGAAGAATAAGATAGTTAAAAGTCTGATTAAATTTACTATCACTACAAAATTTTCTATTAAAAGGTTACCTTTCATGAAATGCTTCAGCCTGCAGACTTTTGCTTCCTAGCCCTTACATTATTTTTGTAATAAACTTTTACAATATGCATCGTTATATGAAACGTAAACAGGCTCGGCTCCTGACTAAGACTCATGGAGATGGTGATTGAGGGGAACATCAAGTTTTCTGCCTTTTTGCATATTGAAAAAATGTTTTTTGGTTAAAAAAACAAACAAACATCTGAGTAGAGGAATGTCGAAGTTTCAAGGTCAGAACAGAGTGAGACCGGGCCAGGAGCCATGAATTCCGATCCTAGTTCCATTACTGACTTGCTGTGTGGCCTTGTACAAACCACTGAGGGCCAAGGAATCATGGGTCCCCTTGGCTCCAACAGGGGAGGTGTGTGCTCACCCTTATCTCTGAAAACTAGGCCCTGTTTCTCTAAAATGAAAACTAGGCCCTGAGTCTTACAGAGGTGTCCTGGTGATTAATTAATGTTTAAGTGCTTGGAAAATGTAAACTGCTACAGATTAGGGCAAAATGGCTGTGTGCAGCTTCAGGGTAGCACATGGGGGTTATAATTCTTCAGTAATGAGTATTACTATGCCAAATGGACAAAACACAGTCCAAGAGGGAACTAGTGAGATAAACAAATGAGAATCAGTATTCTGATTAGTTCTATGGGCTAATGAGCAATTTGGCCTCAATTCTATTCCCTTTCACATGTTTTTGGTAATCCATTTTCTTCAGGGTGCTTTAAAAAACATAGTATAGTTGCATATCCAAGAAGATCAAATAAGGTTTTTTAAGCCCTCTTCGCGTTGTAGCCATTTAACATGCACTCTGTCAAAAGCGGGTGAAATGAGAATGCCGTTCCTATAGAAGAGTCATGGCACTTAGAGCATTTGTTTGCAGAGAAGGAGAATTTATGTCCTGTTTGCTTCATCCTGTACCCTTGGAACACCAACAATCAGCTTTAGTATGGCCAGGGAGTATATATCCGCTAATGCTGCATTTCACAGCCTGATATAAACACAGAGAATGATGGCCGCTACTTACTATGTATGATTCCGAGCGAGCCAGGAACTGAACTGTCTGTATACTCTTAAAGTTATAAATCCCTCGACCTGTACACATGAGGAAGTGGAGCAGAGCCCCTGTATCTCCTGAAATATCTTGGGGAGGAGGCCAGGGGGAAAGGAAGGAGAGGAGCCAAGGTTTCATTAAAATGAAGAACAGGCTCATTTCTTTCCTGGTTATACTGACGCCATCCTTACCAAAGCCTGTCTGAAAAGCAAGGCCCTGCTCCCTCTGAAGTAGAGTCATTAGGATTCTCATTGCACTCTTCTCTCTGCTCACACAGCATTGTATTATCCCATTGCTCCACTGGAGACTTCCACACATCGGGTGAAATTATGGCTCCAATGAAGTCAATGGAAAAAATCCAGCTGACTTCAGCGGGGCCAGGATTTCACCAAGAGTTCTTATGAGGAGAGTTGGGACTGTGTTGATTGTATTATGGGAATTATAGATGTAAGCAGAGTCAGGATGAGCTCTACCCTGACATTTGGTGGTGAGTTGTGGAAAGGGACATCAGGGGCTGATCTTGTTTGCATGGACACACGCACCCTGCCTAGCATGATGGACCGCTTGCCCAAATGGTCACTTTGGCTGCTGTGGGATCCCCAGTTTCTCTGTTATTGGGGCAGGAAGAATAAAGTGTTGTTACCCTGATTATGTGAATCAAGGACAGTGGAGCTGTTTTATGACAGAGGGACTCTCCATCAACTAAGCAGCACTTGCTAGGCAAGGGACATGGGTTCCAAAACCCAGTGAACTGAGAGAGGCTGGGGACAGGTATCTGATGGCATAGGCCTCTTCTGAGGGCCCTAAATGTCAATTGCACCTCCTTCTCTCTCTCTCACCACTGTAGAATATCAGAGCTAATTTTGAGTTCTTTAGGAGTCTAGTTACAGGCTGCTGAGTTGAAATCACTCTGGGGTAATGGTGCAAATGAGCACTAAGGCTCCCCTTACTACAAGCTGAAATCACTGAGCACTGTGTTAAGTAGAGGGGGAGCCTGAAGATGTATTGCTGAGCAGCTGGCGGGACGGCTGATGAAGCGGAGCTGCTGGCAGAGCGGAGCAGTTTGCGGGACAGCTGGAGCGGCTTGCAGGACGGCTGGCGGAGCAGAGCAAAGTGGCTCGTGGGATGGCTGGCCGAGCAGAGCGAAGCCCCACAAAGGGACGAGGCAGTCAGCTTCGAGCCACGTAAGGTGCCCCTTTCCTCTCCCCTCCCCTCCCCCTTTCCACCCAGACTGGTGAGGAGGGGGTGTGTAACACTTTGCAGATGAAATTTTGAACTCTGGGTCTGGACTTTTGGGTTGTTGGACTTTTGGGACTTTGGGTAATTTTGGGGGTTGCTGGACTCAAGAACCAAAGGGAAAGGACATGGCCAATTTGCTGGGGTGGGTCTTTGCTCACAGTTTGGTTTACGAAGCCTAGATGTGGTGTTTCCCCAACATAATGCCGCATTGTTTCTCTCTGTCATTAAAAGGTTTTTGCTACACTCAGACTTTGTGCTTGCGAGAGGGGAAGTATTGCCTCTAAGAGGCGCCCGGGGGGGGGGGGGGGTGATTATATATTTGTCACTGGGTGGGGGCTTGAGCCGGTTTTGCATTGTGTTATTGGAACGGAACCCCTATATACTGAACCTGGCCCTTGTTGCTGCCAACTCTGACTGGCAGAAGGGTTGCATAGGTTAAAGCTCTCAAAGTTTGTTATCTAAAGTTAGACCCTGAATACAAGATACCTGATCTTCAGCACTCCTGAGCATCCCCAACTGCACAGGACTTTGGAAAAAAAAAAGTCAGGCCACTATTACTTGGGTATCTAAATAAAAGAGCGCTGAGGGATGCTTCCTAGAGAATGAAGGCAGTAGGTGGCTGGCTGAGTTCCGGTGGAACTGATAATTTTAATGCCTCAGATATAATTTAATTGTACTGATTGTATAACTAATTTTGTCCCAGCACCTCCAGGCCTGGACAGATGTCTTTATTATTTTAAATCTAAACAAATACATATGGGTTTAGGCACCCAGGTTTGACTATTTTGGCCCCTGTGCATGACTAGGAGGGTTGATTATGATTATTTATTTTTATTGTGGGTGCACCAAGGCCCCAGTAGTGATGATAGGCAAACAGATTCCTGTGACACAGCAGCTCATGATTTTTACTTTGGTATCATTTTCCATCAGTGTGAGAATCCAGTGCCCTCTGTCTGAGAGGCTGGCTTTGTTCCAGCTAGACTTAGTGATACAGTTAATTCCTCTTGTGTCCTGACCCTTTACTTTATTTCTGGAAGTGTTTAGTCCAAAGCTCAAAAGGCCTCCTCAGCTTACTCAAGTGATATATTTTATTTAATTACTTTTAAATGGGTGAGGGACCGCTCTCATCAACCCTGAGGCACATATACAAACAGAAATCGTAAAAAGAAAACACAATACAAATGCAAACAAGAACATCCCGCAACCAGCTCCCTCAGAAAAAGCCTTAGTAAACAGATAGGCATGCCTTGCAAGTCAACAGACTCAGGCTCTGACAGATCAACTGTGTAGGGGTGGATACCAGAATCAAGGGTATTGTATTCCATATACAAGACACAAAACGTATACCAGAAAACAAACACACGTGTCCCTGGGTGAGAGCGCCCAGTGGGCCTGCCTCCGTAACAGCCACACTGAATTGCCAGCTCAGGCCCCTAACAGTCAGGAGACTCTTGCATGGAAAGGTGCAGAACTGCCGCCCTTGGATGTATGTGTAGAGGTTCCATTAAAGTCAATCTGAGGCCAGAATTTGGCCCTCTAAATGTTGCTATTGCAAATCAGAGCTCCTGGTATGTTGCAGAGGCTAAGCTGTCGGTGACTCTTTGTTCAATGTATGGAAAGAGGAAAACTCAGCTGTTCCTTTAATATGGTAGAGGAATCCAGGCCCTAGGATGCTGCAGTACTCTATGAACCCTAGTTCTAACATACAGATTCATGACAGCTCGTCCTGCATATTTCATCAATATTTAATCCAGGCATCAGTTTTGTCTTGATATTTGCTGTTCTACAAAATGTCATAATTATTTAAAATGTATACATATCATAAAAGTTAATGTAATGCAAATTGTTACGCAAATTGTCAAACAAAGGACATGTAACACAATAAAATACACAATCTTTTGGAGCCTTCTCATTGTAACATTCATGAGTGATGGAACGTTACCTTGAGCAAATCTCTCAAGACAAAATGCTTGAGATCACATGTCCCATAATGAAGTATACAATATAAAATGCTGAGCTCCCTGTAATGACAGTTTGATATCTTTCAGTCATTTTAATAGCAGTAACATAACACTATATTCTCACTGTTGGGCAAAATTTCCAAAGATTCTTCTGCTTCAAAGGGGGGGTTACTATGAATTTTGAGCCAGTACTCTTAATGAAACTGAGCAAAAGAGAGTGAGAGATGGATGCATCTGTTTTAAACCGGTGCTGGGGAGGAGGGGGGGCAAAGAGGGAGCACTTTTTAGTATTGAGTGAAGTTTGCAAAAGTTTGCTTAGTTGTTTCCCTTTGCCAGGGAAGAAGACTACTATGTTTGCATACCTTTGTTTTAATATGGTTTGCATTTCTCACTCTTGGTAGATCCAGACTTTTGTTCTGATTGCGGGTTGAGCAATGAGTTTAGGGATCAAGGAATGTATTTGCTGGTTGAAAGTTGACTGTTGCTCTTATTGCTGAGTTTATTGGTGCCCGAAGCAAGTGAGTGAATGAGGGGAACAGAAAATTGCATTAATCCACTCTTTGCTGAGTTTGTGAAAAAGAGGCAAGCATAGTTCCTGTAGGCACTCCGATAGCATGGCAATGAGCACAGGAAAAGAACTCTTAATATTAAATACTAACACTTTCAGTGAAAGAGGTCAGCCTAGAATTCACGTCTTTTCAGTCCAGTATACCTCACTCTTCTCTACAGGATATTTTGTGGGGAAGGTCTCTCAGAAATACAGTGATCTATTACTATACTGCAAGCATTCCATGCCATAGTTTCCAAAACAACGGGGCGCGTGAGAGAGAGACAGACAGAGAACCAGGAATTTAGCTGCAATCTTAACTATCAAGCAAGTAGCAGCTGCTCCATAACCTGTCCAGTGCCTGCTCCTGCAATCCTTATGGACTAAAAAAACCTCCTATTGCAAAGGGTGAAGGATCAGCCCCACAGTCTGTTGATATATCAAACACGCTACAGAGCATATGTATACAGTTATTTTTAAACTCCCTAATCCTCCCTTCCTTCCATGCGCTGTCTTCTTTTGCTTTCTCCCTGTCCCAGAAACACTTGTCCAAAAACCATGAGATAAAAACTACAAGCAATTGTCTTAAATGACAATCAGCATACTCTATTAAGAGGGAATACAAAACTTAGACACAACCTCTTTAATCAGCTGCAAAAGCCAACGAATATTGTTTAAAAAGTGAAATTATATTTATAAAATGAGAATCAGTTTTATGAATACAAATATATGGAATTTTAAAGTTTAAAAAAAACACCACACACACCTTGTCTCTGACAATGTCCACAATGTGTTAGGCATTTCCAGACAGAAATGAAGGCATAGTATTCAATACAGTGGGAAGGTCACATTATCTAAAAAGGTGATTCATGTATGGGCTAAGAATCATGTTGATTAATGTGAAAGCAAATCTACAAGCCCACTGTAAAGGCATCAAGGAAAACAAAATAACCAAAACAAAGGAAGCTAACTATAGGTAGATCCTCCCTAATCTAGCAGGTTGCAGGCTCATATCTCTGTGCCCCTTGTAATTTCTTCTTGTTTAAATTGACAGAAAGATAAACCAAGGGTCACTGAAACTCCACAACCACCTCTCACTTAGACAGTGTATCAGAAGTTCATTCACAGGAGCTCAGTGAGAGGAAGTGGAGGTTGTTTATGTTGTTACTGACTGAATCTGCTACTGGGATCACATTTAAAATTGGAAGTGTATTTAAAATGGAGTTAACTCAACCAAAACAATTATCAAATCCCTGGAGAATATGGACACAGAACAACGGTGGCAAACTTCCAGCATGCAATTGCAGGCGTTCAAAATAATCCTCTGGAAATAAACTGCTACAAAGCAGCAGAAAGTACATACAAGCAAGACAGCACTCAGGGCCCAGCCCTGCAGTTCTTGAAGATGCAAAATGCCTACTGATTTTCTATGAGAGTTAGAAACACATATTTTCAGAGTTGGGCTTTAAGATGTGCACCCCGTGATGTGTATTACAGTTACTCAGCAAATGAGGCCAAAAGATAGATACTGTCCATGCAAGATAATGCTAAACAATTTCAGAATTTGGAAAAGACATGCATCAGCCATCCTTGAGCCAGGACTGCTCTAACTCCACACCAGGAGAGTGGTCCTAAACAGAGAATCATGTTCAGGAGAGATCAAAGGTGCATTTCTAGACCTCTTTTGTACACCCACCTCATCTGTATTCTGTGCAGATCAGATGCACTCTGGAATCTGGCCCATTGTTCTGATTACTCTCATTTAAGACAGTCAGTCCCAAAAAGAGATTGATCAAGTGTCCTAAGATAACAGCCAATGAGGTGAATACAAATACATCTATGCACAACAGACAGCCTCTGTCCCATACACCAGTCTTCAGTATGAGAAGTCACACAGTTAAACTATCTTCCATCTCAAACTGAAGTTAGATTATACAATGAGCCAGATGACTGAATGAACATTTATGGTTATACTTGCTAAAATATGGGAAATCAAATCATGATACCCCACAGCATAAACTGATCACAAAGGAATCCCACCCGCCTATGTCATCAAAGGCAGTGAAACTGTTCAGTGCATTAAAGTACTGGGTGAGGAGCGGGTTTTATTTCTGCTGAAGAATCAGGTATTGGTTACTGCTAAAGGCAGGATACTGGAACTGATGCAACAGTAGCATGATCTGGTATGGCAAATCCTAGTTTTTATATTGTCTCAGGCTATACTAACCTGCTAGTACAAGAACTACAAATGTGACTTTTTTCTTCTTTATTTTATTAATCAGGTGATTCGACAGGCAGAAACCTTTGGACATTGTAAATATAATGATATAAATATAAGATAACAAAAGTTTTTGAATATAAAACAAAAACAAACCTATCTTCAAGGAGAACCAAATAGGGTTCCCATGAACTCTGCTTCTTTGGGTTTCTTTGGGGGGAGGGATAGCTCAGTGGTTTGAGCATTGGCCTGCTAAATCCAGGGTTGTGAGTTCAATCCTTGAGGGGGCCATTTGGGGATATGGGGCAAAAATCAGGGATTGGTCCTGCTTTGAGCAGGGGGTTGGACTAGATGACCTACTAAGGTCCCTTCCAACCCTGATATTCTATGATTCAGGTATTAGGCAGGTATGCATGCACACACACACTCAGTGGTTTCATCTAGCAGTAAACAGTAAACTGGGGTGCAAAGCCCACTCCATCCACAGAAAACACTGAATGCAGCAGAACCAGCATGGCCCTCCTATAGGAGAGGGAAGAGGATGTGGAGAGCCAACATACAGGCTTTTCAGGGGACATTCCAGTGGGGACATTTTGGGCCTGGACAGACTCGAGGATGGTTGGGATTGGTGGATCAACCAGTCAAATTCCCAATGGAGTCAAAGGCAAAGCAGCTAAAGAGCAGTTTCTCTTATTGGTTAGCTGCTAATAATAATAATAAAATATTGTAATGCCCAGGGATGAACCAAGATCAGGGCCCCATGGTGCTAGATGTTGGGCAAACACAGAATAGAAGACCACCCCAAAGATCTTACAGTGAAAATAGACAAGACAGACACCGGATAGGGTGAAAGGATATAAAACACAAGCAGAGTGAACAATGGATAAAGAAATGTCTTTGCCTCCCTGACTTCAAGGCCTCTTCCAAATACCCCTGGCCTTAGTGTGGGGATTTGCCCACCATAGACTTTCTTTTCCCGTCTCAAGCGTCTCAAGAAAATTAAACTGACAATTACCAACTCCATGAATGAACTTTTCCTTTCCACGTTTAAAACAGCATGTGCTTGCTACAATGCAAGTTTCTAAAATAATTTTGCATGTAGCTTGTGAAATGACTGTACTTTCATTAGACAAGACAAATTATCCAAAGCCTCGGGAAAAATTAATTTTGTGGGGATGTGGAAGGCTGTAGTGTTATTGGCAGGGTACAATATATGCTTGGCAGTTATCCCCTGCCTGGGGCAGGAAATGACCCAGCTATTATCTTGTCTGTGATTCAAAAGTAATTGTACACATCACACACACACCCCAAACACCTAGTGATGGTAGATTATTAAACAATTCTCATTTGAAAACTACAAGGGACTGAGAACCCGGTATTACCTTATGAGAGTAGTATGAATTCATTAATTGCAAAGAACACACACACACACAACACTATATTTGAGGAGTGAGGCTATGACAGTAATTGCTGAATTGAATATTTCTAAAAAGCCTCTTTGTTCTTATTGGCATCAAAGCATATTGTTGAACTGTGCTGTACTGTCAGCAACATGAATATTAGGAGTGAAGATCCATGCATGTAGGAGATCAAAAGCAGTGATGAAGGATTCTGTAATTATTAATAATTGCTTCCCAAGTGACCATTTTCCATAAAGATTTCTTATAACCAAGTGTTCACTAAAGACTACTGGTTGAACTGGATATTTTCACAGCAAGAACATGAATTCACAGAAGACTGTTCACACAATCTTATCATAGCTGGAAAATACCATTAATAAAAAGATACTGGCTATATAAAATCTGGGTATTGTTATTATCATTATTTACAAGTTTTAATGTAGTGTGTAATGTTTATTGTTCTCTTTAAAATAGCTTAATTCCCAGGATAGAGAGTTGGCTAAACTAGCTTCAAGTACAATAATGTTTGTCTTGGTTTCTCTAACACTGTTACCAATTTCTTTACCCAAGTAAAATAAAAGGATCACATGGCCATGGGCTAACTTGGTCAGAAGAAAAAGGGAGGTGGCAACAATCCTTGACAATGTAATCTCTAGGCCTAACTTTCCATTGATTTACACTGGTGTACAATGAGAATGGCTCCAGTGAAGTCAATGGAGCTACAACAGTGTAAAACCAGTGAGAGCAGAATCAGAACCTACTTACATTTATATGCACCTATTTTATAAATAACTAATAGCCGATGTATCTCTCACCCCAATGTTAAAGTCGTTGTTAAATCTGACCCAGAGATTTCCCTGGAAGCTGCAGGATAGAATTTAGCCCAATAGACAAAATAAAAACCATGACACCATAGTCTCATTGAAATCAACCTCTTTAGGGTAGAAAAATTCTCTTAGCTGTCTGTAAAGTGCCTGCTAGGATGCTATACAAATTAATAAATAGCCAAGTAGTAATAAGAATAATGCTTTCATAGAAAGCCAGCACATGTGGATTAATCCTGCTCTAATGAAGTCAGTGGGAGTTTTGCCATAGTCTTCAAGGGGAGCTGGTTCAAGCCCACAGTGTGTTTCATACGATGCTCACATGTAACTGACCATTTTCTATAAACGTACGGATCTACTTTTTATTTTAAAATACAAAAATAATCACCAGTTGTACTTTTTAAAATTTATGAAAACTGCACAACTACTACAATATATCCCTTTAATCTGTCCCGGTTATTTTTTTTAAAGTAGAATGTTTAGTATATTTAAGTATGTCAGTGACGCCTCACGTGGTGATGCTTGCTAACCAAGGGCTAGTCTGCACTACAAAGTTAGATCAGCTTAACTACCTGGCCCAAGGCTAGGAAAAAATTCACTCCCTATGCAATGTAATCAAGCCGACCGAACCCCTGGTGTAGACACTGCTAGGTCAATGGAAGAATTATTCCACCAACCTAGCTAGCACCTCTCGGAGACATGGATTTACTATAGTAAATGGAAGAACCCCTTCTGTCGCTTAGTAAGTGTCTACACAACAGCACTAAAGCAGTGCAGTTCCAGCATTGCAGCTGTGCAGCTCTAGCAAGTGGATCAAAGGTCAGCTCCTACCGAGCCAGCGTTGCTGCACCGCCAGGGAGAGCTGCCAGCCAGTGGGGCTGAGATGCCGCCCTGCGTGGCAGAGATGCCCGGAGAAATGCCTCCCAGCAAGGCTGAGATGGAGCCCTGTCTGGTGGAGATGCCACCCTGCCATGGAGAGCCGGGGGTCAGCCTCGGAGAGCTGCCGCCCTGCATGGTCGAGATGCTGCCCAGCAGGGCTGAGATGCCTGAGGAGCAACCGAGGCCTGTGTCCCGAGGGCAATGCCTCATCCATAACTGGCAGGAGGAGAGAGCCACGAACGAGCTGGATGATGTGCCGAGTCCAGAGCTGGGCAGTGAGGGCTTCTTCTACCGGCACGGTCACCGTGGGCTGCTCACCCTCCAGCTCCTCGCGCAGCTGGCTGACAGCACCACCATGAAGGATTCCTACCGCAGCCCCCGAAGGACCGGGCTGCCTGTGCGAGGGCAGCGGGAGGCCATGCTGGAGCTAATGCTGTACCAGAAATACAGGAAGGAGACCCTGACGGAGCTTTACCCTCCTGCCGGGCCCATGGAGTCGCTCTCCACCACCCACCGGGACTACCGCCAGGAGGGCTTCCGGGCGGTGCTGCCGCCCCCCACCTGGCCCCACGACTACCGCCTGGAGCAGCCCCACACCTTCTGGCTGGAGAGCGCCCGCCAGCTGCCCGGCGTCTCCAACATCCGTACCAGCGACACCCCCTTTAGGAGGAATGCGACCTTCACCACCCCCATCGGCGAGTACCTGGACCAGCCCCTGCCCTACGCCCCCGAGAACTACCCCAAACTCTAAGCCCCGCCTGGCAATAAAGAGTGGATGGGCAAAAAAAAAAAAAAAAAAAAAAAAACCCCCAAGAACCACTAGCCCTTTATATTAAACAGAGGTATCCTCCACAATACAGCTGCCTGTATTATACCAAATGGCTAAATTCCCTTGGATTTCTCTTTCCTTCATGGTTCTGTCTCCTATCCTGCCCACAAGACACACTGATACCACAGGATATATCCATTCCAAGATAAATATTAAATTGATCGGATGGTGGTAGCATGAGTTATGCTCAGAGATACACAAGGTTATAATCGGAGACTTCAGACAGGAGGCCCAGTAGCTTCATTTCATTCAACAGGATTGCTGTGTGTCATCTCCCAAAATAAGCCCAATAGTCCTCTCCCTTTCATCATTTCAAATCAGGAATGATGCCACTGAAATCAGCTCAGTTTCCTGCTGTACATAAGAACGGCCATGCTGGGTCAGATCAAAGGTCCATCTAGCCCAGTATCCTGTCTTCCGACAGAAGCCAATGCCAGGTGCCCCAGAGGGAATGAACAGAGCAGGTATCAATAAATGGTCCATCCC
Source organism: Chelydra serpentina (assembly GCA_037349315.1). Taxonomy (NCBI): domain Eukaryota; kingdom Metazoa; phylum Chordata; order Testudines; family Chelydridae; genus Chelydra; species Chelydra serpentina. Next base: position 53,437,619 of record JBAIAC010000004.1, read on the forward strand.
CTGTGGCCAGAAGCTGGCATACATGAGAAGAGTCACCCAGTGTTTTTAGGCCATATCGTGAGGTAACTGGGAAAACAAATCATGTCACCATTTTATTTATGTTTCATCTAATTATGCATGGCATGGCCTGCTTTTAGCACCCCTCCTCAGTGAATGTCTGTATGTTATACTTTCTAGCTCTAACTTATCCATTTTTCAATGTGGATTTTGATATCTGTATTGTATTTGTACTGTAACTTGCTGTGTCCCATAATTCCCAGTAACTTGCTTTTTGCTGTTTGTTTGTTTTTGATGGGGGGGGGGGAGAAGAGGAGTGGAATCTCAAATCCAATAGCAGAAAAGTATAGCGCAAAATTCAATAGGATGAGATATTAGATGAAGACACAAGGGTCTAGTCCCCTTTTGATCCATGGGCGATTTACACTTGCGGTTCCCATTAATAGCAGCTATGCATTTAATTTATCCCATGTTCTGAAAGAAAAATAAACTTCAGAGGGAAAAGAGTATTAAAGGGGAAAATATTTTATGCACAAAGTTTGTGGCTGCCAGTTTGTAATGAATGCAGTAGGCATAATAGTAAAAAAAAAATGAAAGAAACCTACTTGTCTGAGTAAGGGGGTTTTCAGTATGATCCAGGGAAAGAAACTATATATTGAACAATTAAATCTCACTTCAGGAGGAGATGACAAAAACAGCTACTCAAAATTAGAGGCAAAGAAAAACCTGAATTAACACTTGGAATAAAATCAAAAGAGGGAGTGAAAACACATTAAGAATGTTTTCAGTTATGAAAGCAGCAATCACGCATCTGAGGAAAAAGGATGGGGAAACTCAAGCGGACCCTGACACTTGAAAAATATAGTTAAACATGCTGTCGTTTTGAAACTGGGGACAAATGGCACATATGTATTCCCATCCTTCAAAGGAGGAGAGCAAACACATTCAAAAGTGACTGGAATAAATTAGGTTTATGGGCTGATAAGGGACTCAGACCGTTCAATAAATGTGTTTATGTATTGAGATTGGGGACCAGAAATAATCATAGAGGCTAAAGCTTACAAAACAGCATTAAAGGGGTACTCTCAAGTGCAGAATTCTGGTGATTTTTAATAACCTGCTGGCTCAGAAAAATGGAAAAAGACAGGCAGAGCACAGGGATGGCCTTACATGGTGCAGACAGGCATACATCATATATGATGCCATACAATCTGTTGTTCCCAGAAGAGGAGGTATACAACCTTGTGTTTCCAGAGGAGGATGTCAATCTCAGTGGCATTTTTTGTTCATCGGGCATTTTAAAATATATATGTGTGTGTGTGTGCGCGTTTTAAAATATATATAACATGATCACGAACACAGCAGGTGCAGTTGTGTGTAATCTTGTATTGCATTTCCACCTTGGGAGATGATCATGGGTATAGTGCAGTTACTAACTAGTCATGGGTGAGTGTTAAAAGTGCTGCAATGGATTAAGAATGGACTAAAACAGAAAACACAACAAAAGGATCCAAATATAGGCAAAGAAAATTGCACAACAGCATTTAAAAAACATGCACTCAGATACTACAGTTCTGACTCTGATTTAAAAAAAACTAGTGCTAAACAATACCGATAAATCACATGTTAAATGGATTAAAAACTGGCTAACTGACAAAGTAGTTGTCAATGGCGAATCATCATCCAATGGGTGTGTTTCTAGTGGGTTTACACAGAAATCGGACTAGGCCCGAAGCTATTCAAGGTTTTCGTCAATGATCTGGAAGTTAAATATAAAGTCAATGCTGATAAAATTTGAAGACGGCACGAAAACTGGCAGAGTGGTAAATAATGATGAGGGTGGGGCAGTCATATAGAGAGATCTGGATTGCTTGGTAGCCTGGGCCCATTCACACAAAATGTGTCTTAATGCAGCCACAGAAAAGTTTTATACATCTAGCAACAAGGAATGCAGGCCAGTCCTACAGAATGGAGGACAGCATCCTGGAAAGCAGTGACTCTGCAAAGGATTTAGGGGTCATAGCAGACAAACAACTGAACATGAGCTCCCACTGCGATGCTGTGGCAAAAAAAGGCTAATATGATTCATGGATGTAGACAGAGGGGAGTAGTGAGTAGGAGTAGGGAGATGACCTTCTGTATACGACCTTGGGGAGACAGATACTAGAATACTGGGTGCAGTTCTGGTGTCCACATTTTAAAAAGGATGTTGAAAATTGGAGAGAGTGTAGAGAAGAGCCACAAAAATGATTCAAGGGCTGGAGAAAATGCCTTACAGTGAGAGATTTAAAGAGCTCTTTCTGGTTAGCTTATCAAAAAAATTGAGAGGTGACTTGACTACAGTGTATAAGCACCTTGATGAAATGAAGGAAAAGGAATGAAATGGCTCCTTAATCCAGTGAAGAAAGATATAACCAGTGAAGAAAGATATAACGAGAACCAGTGGCTGAAAGCTGAAGCCAGACAAACTGAAGTTGGAAATAAGGCACAATTTTTTTTATTTGTATTTTTATTTTTTTTAGCAGCTAGGGTGATTCACCATTGGAACAAACTACCAAGGGAAGTGGTGGAGTCTCCATCTCTTGATGTCTTCAGATCAAGACAGGGCTGAATTCCGAGGTAACTGGGTGAAATTGAAGGGCCTGTGATATATAGGAGGTCAGACTAGATGATCTAATGGTCTCTTCCGGCCAGAGGTGCAAGTAAGCCGGTACGCCCCACTCCGGCATACCGGCAAGAGCCAGTGTGCCGTACCGGGGTAGACCAGTTTCCCCAGGCAACAATTTAAAGGACCTGAGGAGTCCTGGGCCCTTTAAGTTGCCGCCAGAGCCCCATTGCCAGAGCCCTGGGGTAGCAGCGGCGGGGCTCGGGCGGCGATTTAAAGGGTCCGGGGCTCCGGTCACCGCTACCGCCCCAGGCCCTTTAAATTGCTGCTGGAGCCCCGCTGCCACTACCCTAGGGCTCCGGCAGCAGGGCTCTGGGGACAATTTAAAGGGCCCAGGCGGTAGCGGCAGTGGGAGCCCCGGACCCTTTAAATAGCCGCCCAAGCCCTGCTGCCGGAGCCCTGGGGAGGCAGCGGCGGGGCTCTGGCGGCGATTTAAAGGGCCCGAGGTTCACAGCTGCTGCTACCACACCCGGAGCCCCGAGCCCTTTAAATCCTGATTTAAAGGGCAAGGGGATTTAAAAGCCCCGCCTCTTCCGGTAGAGCTCACACCTCTTCCAGTTGAGGCCCTGCCCCCTGCTCAGGACTCCAGAGTTCCTGTAAGTCCTTTAAGTTACTTTCACCCCTGCTTCTGGCCTTAAACTATATGAATCTATGAATGCTGATGGTCAAAGTAGGGTTGCCAACTCTCCAGGATTGTTCTGGAGTCTCCATGAATTAAAGGTTAATCTTTAATTAAAGATTATGTCAATGAAATCTCTAGGAATACATCCAACCAAAATTGGCAACCCTGGGTCAAAGGCATAGAATGATTTCCACATGGCACTCAGATACTATGGTGATGATCACCTTTAGACAGACAAACAAAATGTTTGAACTTTTTAGGTCATGGAAAAAAGGAATAAGGAAATCATGATTTACCGTCTTTCAGGAGAGATGTAATTTAATTTAGTAGTGAGGCCTCAAAACTGACAAAGGGAAGTATTTTTTTTTAACCCGACAGTTAATTTGTGGAACTCACTGACACAAGATGCCATTCAGGCCATGAACTTAATACTATTCAGAAAACAGGATTAGACATTTATATAGATAATGAGAATATCAATGGTTACAGTAGACAGGATAAAAATGTATAAGGGGTATACATGCTTCAGGGCATAGTCACCCAGTAACTAATGGGGAGTTAGGAAGTTTCTTCCTCAAAGGGCGTAATTGTTCTATATGGGGTGTCTTACACCTTCTGAAGCACCTAGTACGGACTACTGTTAGTGACAGGATCCCAGGGTAAAGAGAGACCACTGGTCAGAGCCCGTATGGCAATGCCTATGCTCCTATACAAAACAGCTCCTAAATACCACAGCACAACATAGAATGCTACTCAATAACATGTTCCATGTCTTGTAAGCTTGGGTCATATCCTCAGTCTACCTTAAGTACTTACTTAGATGGCTCCCAATCACCATAGTATGTGTGCACTTCACAATCTTTAACGTAGTTATTGTTAGTACTAGTATCCTCATTTTACTGATGGGGAACTGACTTGATCAAGGGTAAATAGGAAGTCAGTGATAGATCAGGAAACTGAACTCAGGTCCTTCAAACTGTTGGCTAGTACCTTTACCACTGCACCATTCTGCCTCTGAACAGGGGCAAACCAGTGTAACTCCATCAAAGTCATTGGAGCTACGCCATTTAGCTGAGGCTCTGGCCCATTATAGAAAACTATTGTATACAAAGAGGACATAAATCAATAGTAGTTATTCTGGCACAAAATGAGGCAGTAAGAAGACCACATTTAAAGTACTGTGAAATTTTGATTCCACAAGAAACATATCACTGAGTTGAAAGTCTCTAGCTGAGGGCAAGCAAAATGTGTCCAGGGTTTTTTTGCGGGGGAGGAGGGTGTAAATTATGGTGAAAAGACTGTTCAGATGCTGCCTCTATGAATAACAACTCATTAAATTCTCACTTTGCTAATCCACACTTTTTTTTTTTTTTAAATCACACCCAAAACCCTAGTGGCTTCATTCCACTTCTTGGCACAGATGTAATTAGTTTAGGAGTAAAGTCTCATTTCTAGGACTTGATTACTTTTAGAAAACCTACAATGGATGGTATGTTTATTGACAGGCTGGCTAGAAGATGTTATCATAAATAATTAAAACTCAGCTACACTTCTCCAAGTACATTAACAGAGTACGTTTGGTGATGAGCTAGACTTGATCCTTTTTATTTTTTTCACATTTAGGGGTGAAATGCACCCTATGCAGTGGGCCAGCATGAGGTCAATGCACCACCTGAAACAGAGACTTAAGTGGTGCACAGGCTTTGTGATGGATCTCTGCACAGGGATGATTTTCACCCTTAATTGGTAAACTTGGATGATTAATGAAGTCTCCCATGTCATCAGTGTGAATAAGGGATTTTGCATGGAGTCTTCCTTGTTTCCTGAATTTAGAGGAGGAGGAGTCCACTGACGATACAGTTGTCACAATTCAGGGCAACTCCATCTGTATTCCTCCTCCATGGTCCATCAAGGGCACCCAATCTAGGTTCCCAGCTCCTTCGCTGTCACCTCTCTTGGGCAGAGACCAAGTCTCCTCTCCCAGCTGACCTGGGTTTTTCCAGGCTCCACAGTTCCTTTCTTATATTATGTTATTCCCAGCAAGCCAGACTGCCTAACCAGGCTGGCATCTGCACTTTGCTTACTCTTTGAAGGCTATGAACAACGTAATGGCCTCCTGTTATAAATTACCACAAAGATCTTTCTAAGCAAGCACATTTGTTCTTAAGGTGAAACCATTAGAAAGAATCTGTGTTATTTTTTTTCTATGTTAAAACATTAAAAACAATAGAAGAATCTATATGCATGCTACAAGCTTTTGAGAGGTCACCCATCAGTCTTATTGGCTTCAGTTGGCCAAACTCCTTCCAATGCTTCCCAGGAAGGATTTGGGTCACCCTAAGAAAGAAGATTCTCGCTGTTTGATGGCTCAGAAAGCAATCTGAACTCAAACTATTTAGTTAAAAGTCCTTTGTTGGGCTCTGAAGAATCCAGTTTGAACCAGCCTCTGCAGATGGCGGTATCTCTCTGGATGTGTTGCAAACTGAGTGAATTTGCCTAATCACACCACACACACAGTTCTTAGTACCTGGTCACCTTCACTTATGGAATTTCATACAATCCATGGCCCAAAAATCATACGTAAACTTAATACAGGAAGATCTCCCAAAGATATTGCAAGAAATTTCCATGTCTGTCACAAAACTATCCTATGTAAACCAATGAATAATTCAGGACCTGCAGCTGAGTAAGTGTGCAGCCTACAATATATAGTATAGTTATTCACACAGATTATCTTTATATAAAGATTATCCGAAGAGTTTAACACAGTTGGATACTCAATCATTGTCATTGAAACATTGAGACTCGTCAACATTGAGAAAACACAAATTTTACCTTCAAAAGTTTGTCCTAGGGAACAAATTCAGTGCATCAAAGCATAACTCATGATGGAGGATTATGCGGGGATGTCATTGAAATCAATGCCACTGCCCCTTATCATCCCTGAAAACACCAGCAATACTTGGGGGTGCTGGAGCAATGTATATAGTGGGGATGCTGAGAGCCATTGAACCAAACTGTAACCATGTATATGATGGAAACCACTTCAAGCCAGCGGGTGCAGCAGCACCTAGTTCCAACACTTATGTTGCCTACGGTCAGGATGCAAGGTGGTGAGAATGTGAGAGATAAAAGTCAGCTAAATATTTTAAACCAGATACTATAGGTGAGCTACCACAACGTGAGAAGTTGTGTGGGTGTCAAAAATGACACTAACTCTAATTTTTTTTTTTAATGGAGATATGCCAATCTCCTAGAACTGGAACGACCTTGAAAGATCATTGAGTCTAGTCCCCTGCCTTCACTAGCAGGACCAAGTACTGTCCCCTGACAGATTTTTTTTTCCTGCCCCAGATCTGTAAATGGCCCCCTCAAGGATTGAACTCATAACCCTGGGCTTAGCAGGCCAATGCTCAAACCACTGAGCTATCCCTCCCCCCCTAATCTTAATCACATAATCTTATGTGGTTTTTTAATAATAATTTAGCATTGAGGTTCAAATTTAGATTTTAGATGTAAAACTTTTGATTTAGTTTCCAAATTTCTGCCCCCAACTTCCCTACATATCATGATCTATTTTTCTATCGTTTTTAGTCTCATTTAGATTGCAAGTTTCACTTTGCACTCTAGTGGCACTATATAAATGGCAATAGAATTAATACCCCCTTAAGATGGATATGGACATTTGCTGTTCTCAAGTGCTGTTGTTTCAATCACTGTGTCATGAGACACAACCATATTTATAAAGATAAAGGCTACATATGCAACCAAAAAGAGTAGAGACTTAATTGATTTTTAAATAAAGGGTCAAATTCTGGAGAAATCTTGGGAAAGAACGTAATTTTCATTGTTTTCAGAGATATTCCCCCAATATGTGAATGTTCATTATCCTTGCCAGTAAGGGCACCATGTTCCTAAAAAGATAATGGATATCTGAAAAGTTTAGTTTCCAAAGAATTGGGGGGGGAGGGGGAGAAGAGAGGGAACTGGAGTATTTTCAATCTAGCTGCTAACGAATATAACATACTATAAACTGGATGTACTAATAAGAAGGTGAATTAAAATGTGATACTTACCATGTCTAATAAACAGGAATGCATTTGCAGATCTCTGTTCTGACTGATATTACAAAATGCTACTGTATCACAATGACTGTGTACACACACACACACCTGGGGGGGGGGTCAGGGGTTTGGGGGGGAGTTCTCTTTGTTCTACATCTGTCACAAATTTGAGATGACAAGGCTGGGCTAAAAGAGTGCAAACTGAACTCCATCTATAATTTTGGTGCTGTGGTTTTGATATTTATGTACTCGTTAAAACCTTGGCACCATTGTAATAGATCAGAAGCCAGAAAATATACTGCAGGCTAAAAAGAGGAGTCAATAAATAAATACAAATACAGTGTGCTTCAAAAGAAAAATGTCTCACTAGAAGCCAATTGGCTACTTGGAAACTGGGCTCACATTTTCACCACTGGACAGTAGCGAGCTAATCCTAAATGAAATATGTTGGATGAACTCAGTTCAGTACTAATGGACAGGTGAGTGCTTTACAAAACCCTGTGCAATTTGGTAAGATTTCTGGAGCCTCTGACCATTTCTGCACAGAGGTTTGGGACTAACAATCTTATAATAGGTCAAAGTCATTGCCAGCACACTACAGAGGAGACATCTCTGCAGTTTTTTCTCTTGTAAAATATAGGTCTGTGTCTATTTTAAGATTAGTCTACCCTGTAATGATGTAGAAACAGTCTTAAGGAAGTTTGCTCTTTGTTTTACAGCTGAAAACAGAAGACTCCTATAATCTGGAAACACACGTGTGAAGTTTAAAATGCTACATGCCTAGTTCCATACTGCCAGGCAAAGTAAGAAGTAGTGAAGATACATAAGTGACATGATGACTCATTTTAGTACCTATGTAATTAGGATATTACTGGCATCATAAGGCACTTAAGCATAATAACGACACGTTAACTGATGACGGTCTGAGGCGTTCTTTCATTACTACTGTATGGGTTTACATGGGAAAATGTTCTCAACCTGGTCTCGAGCCTTTACTAACAACCAGTTTTTAGGTAAAACCAGCATGAAGTAGCACAGCATTAAGCATTACAGCTGATGCCACCCTGCATCATGATTACATGCAAAATTAAATTGGGGGAAACTGTATTAGAAATAGCCCTCATTTTGAAATTTCAAATCCATTTTCTTTCCTCCAGACAGCAGAGTTTAATTGTCAGCTATAGGATATCCATGGTGGCGTTGACAGCCAAACCAGAGTACAAGCTTGATACCGTCACAGAAGGAACCAAAGCAGTTGTTTTAGCTGTACTCATTAAACATACAGTATGTAAAGTCTGGCTTTCGAAACCTCATCTGCAGGATGGCTATTCATTAAAAAAAAAAAAAAAAAAAAAAAAAAAAAAAGGATTAGTGAAATCCTCTGCATTATCTGTTGAATAATGACAATGTTCCACGGTCTTGAGCAGTGACTCAGAAAGGTGGATTCAGACATAAATGTTATAAGGCAAGAGTCTGAAGACTGCTGTTGAAAACATATATACATTATAATCTGTGTGATGGGTTGTACACCCTGTACTAGCAAGAAAAGGCTTAATGAGACTGAGGGAGCTCAATTTAGGCACCTGCACCCAATAATTGATGAGTCCCAGCTGGGTAATGAGCTGGGGATTAGTATAAAGAAAGTTTGTAGCAGGAATGGAGCTATTTGCATAGACTGAATTCATGCGATTTTAAATGAAGGTAATAGTGAAGTTAAACAACACAGTTCTAACAGTGTTTTGCTGGAATGCACATAGTCTAATAGCACATGGTCGAATTAAAGACAACTGTTTTTTAAAATGGAAAACAACTCTGACGTGTACAAGAAACGTGGTTAGTGAGAACTTATGTTTAGACTTCCAGGATATGATGTAATCAGACATAACAGATAAATAAGAGGAGGAAGGATCTGTATATTTATAAAGGAAGGTCTTAGTTACATTGACATAGATGTAGAGAACTAAAGTTTTGAGTATATTATTGACATTCCTCTGCAGAATAACAGTACCTTTATACGACTAACATTTACAACCCATATAAAAACCTAGACAAATCTAGAATTGGAAAATTTAGTTAAGGGTGTCAAAAGCCCATATATTATTTGTGGAGATCTTAATGGCCATAATGAATTATGGGGAAGCAGGAAAACTAATTATAATGGCAAATGCCTGGAACAGTTCATTGACATGCACAACCTGGTATTGCTCAATACTGGTGCACCTGCTAGGTTTAATTTGGTATATAGAACCTTATCATATTTAGATCTGGGAATTGCAACAATCAATATAGCAAGTAAATGCAGCTCAGAAATCTATAAAGATGATGTAAGGGAAGTAATCACTTCCCTATGCTAATTACATACCAAGGCCAAGGTAATGTTGAAAACACTGATGGAATTCCTACCTGGATCCTTAGAAAAGCAAACTGGGGACTCTTTAAGAGTAGATGTGCTGAGTATCTAGTACCAGTTGTATAAGTGATCATCTAGAGGAATTTCATGGTAACATAATAAAGGGAGTTGCAGCAGCAGCCAACATAGCTATATGCAAGACACTGAATTGCCATGAACTGAGAATTTTAGTTCCCTGGTCACTGTAAAAAAGATTGCAAAGCAGCAATTAAGGAAAGAAATAAGGCATACAAACAAGCAAAAAGCACAATGAATAGCAAGGACTTAATGAACTATAAAAGATGTAAAGCAGTGGAACAAGGAATGATTAAAAAGAGAAGCTGGAGAAAGTTTTGTGGGAAAATGAACAAAGATTCCCAGGTTTCACAGACATACAAACAAGTTAAAAGAATGAATGGGATACAGAGTAAAAACCAATTTATACCTGGTTTTACAGTAAATGATAAAGTTTAAAGTTCTAACTTAGGAAAAGCAAACATTTTAGCAAAAGAGTTCCAAAAAGTTAGTAGTGACACAAATCAAGGCAAAGAGTTTTATGAACAAAAAGCAGTGTTTGCTGAAGAAAACTGAGCTCTTACATGGCCGAGTAAAATACAAAAATGGAGTTCTGAATGAAAATTTTAAAATACGGGAACTCAAAAAAGCACCAACTGGAAGGGAGTTTGAGTTTTATTGAAATTTATATAAAATATAAGAGGAAAGGAATACTACCAGCAGAATAGAAGCAAGTGACAGTTATACCAATAGGAAAACCTGGTTAATTACACTCAAGACCCGATGCGTATAATAAATGAGAGATTAGTAGCATACTTGGAAAAAATGAAATTATAAACTGTGTATAAAGTGGTTTCAAGAAAGGAAGATGCACAGTGATCATATTGTAAGACTAGAAACAAATAGCTATCAAACACTGGTTTTTGTGTGTCTTTTTGGACACTGGGGGGAAAAAAAAGAAGAAAAAAAAAAAAAGAGTATGACATGCAATGGAGGGAAGGTTTGTTTTATAAACTAGCCGCAACTGGACTAAGAGGAAGACTGTTTGGTCAATAAAAGAATTCTTAAGTAATAGAACCATATAAGTCAGGGTGGGGGCGGTATCAACTATTTATAAACTTACTAATGGTACTCCACAGAGGAGAGTTATCAGCCCACCCCTGTTAAACATTCTGATTAATGATCTCCCAGAGAGTGTATGGGCAGGAATACATATTACTCTTCACAGATGATGGTGCTATACGGGCCAAACATAGAAGACTTATGATAGCTACGGAGAGAACCAATGAGATGCTCAGGGGGATTGCAGAATGGGGAGCTACTTGGGGATTGAAGTTCTCATTTGGTAAAACAAAGGGAATGATCTTCACAAAAAGGAAGATTGGGACCTATATCTCTATAGAAAAAATACAGGTAGTTGAGAATTTTAATTCTTAAGAGTTGTTTTCAATAACAAACTAACTTTGAAGGGTCATATAGATAATATCAAGACTCAGTGTAAAGATGGGATGAATCTGCTTTAAAGTATTGCTGGGAACAAATGGGGTGCAGATAAGAACAGATTGTTGATGCTGCAAGGGCATTAATAGGACCAGTTATAGATTATGGATGCCAAGCCTCTAATTCAGCTTCTAAATCAACACTAAAAAAATTACAGTTGATCCACACCCAAACTCTGTGAATCACATGAGGTTGTGAGTATTATTACTCCGCTGTGTGTGCTGCAGGTAGAAACTGGAGAAATGTCTATAAATTTAAGGATGAAATTGTTAGATTTAAACTTTTGGGCTATGGTTAATGGAAATAGTAAATGTAAGAGCACTATGTGAATATACGAGGACAACTGGGAATTAAGTACACAGGAAATAACTGGGTGCCACAAACTCATATAGGCTAACAGGGTCAAAAGGTTGGTAAATGACTTGGGTGAAGAGAGAGGCCGGAAGAAATTGAACATTGCTGCCTTTTCCGTGAGCCTTTCCTTACCTTCTGGGGGCCTTCTCTGGGTTTGCCAGCCTCACAACTTCCTTCTCCCAGGGAGTAACTATAGGCTACCTGGCTGTATAGCCCCAAACACACATCCCTTCTGCCATGAAGTGACTGCAGATTACTTCCCTGCAGCCCCCTCTGCTATCAGCTTCCTGCCTTTATAAATCCAGCCCAGCTTGTTCCTCCTCAACTGGACTCCCTCATTCACTCAGGAGATTACTTAAGCCACCTGATTCCCTTCAGCTGCGGCCTGTCTGGTTAATTGGCCCCCTTCTTAGCCTACCTTCATTCACCCTTTTAGGGCAAGTGTGGAGTGAATACTCCATCACATCCTGTTTACAGTTACATTTTGAGACCTATCGGTTAGCCAGTTTTAATCCATGCAATGTGTGTCGTGTTAATTTTATATTGTTCTAGCTTTTTAATCAAAAAGTTGTGTGGTACCAAGTCAAATGACTTACAGAAGTCTAAGTATATTACCTCAACACTATTACCTTTATCAACCAAAACCTTGTAATCTCAAACTCATTTGATATTTTTTTTAATGACAGGATCTATTTTCCATAAACCTATTTTGATTTGCATTAAATACATTACCCCCCTTTAGTTCTTTATTAATTGAGTCCCATATCAGCTGCTCCATATCTTGCCTGTGATTGATGTTGGGCTGACTGGCCTGTAATTGCCCAAGTCATCCCATTTACCCTTTTTAAAATTTGGCACATTACCTTTCTTCCAGTCTTCTAGAACTTCCCCAGTGCTTCAAGACTTATTGATAATCAAGATTAATGATCTAGCAAGCTTCTCAGTCAGCTCTTTTAAAACTTTTGGATTAAAGTTACCTGGACCTTCTGATTTTAAAATGTCTAACTTCAGTAGCTTCTTTTAATATCCTCCCGCCAATACTAGTGGAATGGAAAGAGTCATATTACCATGTGAAGAACCAGCATGGTTTTTTTTTCCCCCAAGTACAGAACAGAAATATTTACTGAACACTTCTGCCTTTTCTGCATTACTATTGATAATTCTATCATTTCCATCTAGTAATGTGTCAATACCAATGTCAGGATTGTTTTTGTTCCTAATATATTTTAAAAACTCCTCCTTACTATCCTTAACTCTGTTAGCCATAGATTTCTCCTTGGGTCCCTTGGCTTCCCTTTTCATTCTTCTACAGTTCCTAACTTCTGATTTATATTCATTAGTATCAACTTCCCCTTTCTTCCATTTGTTTCTATATATATTTTACATACATATTACAGTTGCCTTCACTTCCACTCTAAACCAGGTTGTTTTTTTAGCCATCAGGTCTTCATCCACAATTTTGGGATTGTGACTTTTGGGGCATCTAGTAAGTTGTTCTTAAATGATTGCCAACTATCATTCACATTTTTCTGATTAAATCTTCCTCCCAGCTGATATGGCTTATAATTGTTTTCAGCTTTGTGAAATTGGCCCTATTAAAGCACCAAGTATGTATGTTACTGGTCTGGACTTTAGTCTGCTTACACAGTATAAATGTGATCAAGTCATGATCATTTGTACCTAAGCTACCATTAATTTTTAGTTCTATGATCAGTTCCCTTTATCTACTAGGACAAGATCTAATAAAGAATTCCCCCATGTTCACTACGATACTTTTTAAGTTCGGAAATTGTGATCTATATGTTTAGAAATTCCAAGGAAGTTTTAATACTGGCAGCATGAGACCTCCAGCATACGTCATTCAAACTGAAGTCCCCCAGGATCATGCAGCTTTTTTCCCTACACACTTGACTACAGAGAGTGCATAAGGAGAAGGTCATCCTGTTCCCTAGTGTGGTTTGGTGGTCAGACACCAACTAATACCCATATATATGCTTTATCTGTTAGGACATTGATCCATAAGCATTCAAGATCATTTTCTTCTGACTGATCAATGACTCGGAAACAGGTAATGCCATTTTTGACGTAAGGTGCCACTCACTCTCCCCTTTTGCCCACTCGATGCTTCCTAAATAGGTTATAACCCTTGATTTTAACATTCCAATTGTGTGAATCATCCCACTAGGTTTCATTAATACCAACTAGATCAAATTTATGCTCCTAAATGAGCAATTCCAATTCCTCTTGGTTGTTATTCAGGCTACTGGCCTTAGTGTATAGGCAATTCAGTAATTTCTTCTCCATGTCCTTTGGTTCCTTGGTTAAATTTGTTATCAACGTCTCAATTTTGTGATGTTGATATGAGTGCTCATATCTTCCCCCTTTTTACCTTCCCCTTTTGCTATTAGTTTAACCCCCTCCTGTCTACGCTAGCCAGCCTATCCCCAAGGAGATTGGTCCCCGCTCTACTGAGCTGGAGGTCATTCAACCTATATAGCCCTCTCTCCCCAGAGAAGTGGACCAATGTTCCACAAAATCAAAACCTGCTTGGACATTTTTCTTTTTCAGTATGCTTCTGAGTTCCCTGAAGTCATCTACTGTCTGTGAGATATTCCACAACGCAGTGTCATTAGTGCTGATATGAACCATCACCAATGGATCCTTGCCCATAGACCTCAGCAGCCTGTGCAATCTTAGAGTGAAGTCTCATGTCTTGGCTCTCGAAAGGCAGCACACTGTCCTGTTGTCTGTCTGTCCCTTGTAGAATATTCTTTCAATTCTTCTCAGTATTGAATCTCCAACAAGGATCATGCGTCTTCTTGGATGTCTGAAGAACTCTTTGTGGGCAAGCCTTGGTTAGGCCAAGATTGGGCCAAACTGCCATCCACACGTGTCCTATACATCTCTCCACTCCCTTGAACCTGCTGGATCTTCAGAGTTATCTCCCATAGTTTCCACATTGAGGTCCTGGTGTCGATTTGAAACATCTAGCTGTGTGGGATTCCTCCTGCTTCTCTTCTCTCTGGTGGCCACAGTTTGCCTATCCTCACCTATCTCCAGCCATGCAGAGTGCTGCCGTGACCTCTTGCCTCTGGTGGTTACGAACTGCCAGGCCTCCTCTCTGACTTCCCCACTCACCGATTCCTTTGCAGCCAGCTCCATTCTTCCTTGAGCTTCAGTTGACTTTAGATCACACCCACTGTGTGCTGTGCTTGCCCATGGGAGTAAGGGTAGGGGAAATGCAGGGACTGCAATTGTGGGGGCTGCGCAAGGGGAGTAGGCTTCATACGTCTTCCACGACTACTGTGCTGTTAGTCAGAACCAGACAGAACCTGCCCTATTGGAGTTAAGCAGGAATATTTTTTGATTGAAAGGTTAAAAACAAATGTAATATATTAAAAAGACTTCTCCGCAAGTACTGGTTTGCAAGGAAAGATACTTGATCTGTCCATCTTTGTACATATTTAAAAATACGGTGACTTTTATACTTATACATATGACATGCATACTCAGTGGGTTGATCATGACAATGGGAATCAAAAATTCCTGAGTTCCAAACACAGTTCCGCCACTCACTACCTCTTCAAGTTTGGCCGAACCAGCATACTGCTTTGCCTCAACCTCCCCATCTGTGAATTATTATAACACGTATCTACACAGGGTGACTGTGAGGATCAATGTCTGTACAAAGCTTTTAAGAGATTGAGTCCTATGTAAGTACTAAGAGTTGTTGTAATTACAGATTAAAAAGAAGTGATTTGTAGCCCAAATAAATATTTATCAGGTAGGAAATATGTATTAAAATATTAATTTCAAAGAGGCCTTAGAACTCCTTTTTATTGTTTCAGTATTTTGGCTTAGTAAAGAAGATTGTTCTCTCTCTCTCTCTGGGAACATCAATTTTAATGATAGAGCATTTTACTTCCCAGTGGGAAACTGAGTTTCATGAGGCAGATTAAGACTGAAAAAATTCAGGTCACATTGGAGACTACTGAAAAATCAGACAGGTTCTTCACTGTTTCAAGGTAAATTCTGTGTTTGTTGCTGTCTTAATGACTTCAGCTAATTTAATGGTTAGTTTAACCAGTTGTTAAATTAATCAGAATGTTTTTTGTTTAAATGAAAATCTAGCCTCATTTTTAGAAATCTTCATTGGCTCAAAGTAGTACCACTGATTTCCGTGAGGTTACTCAAACCGTGTATGTAGGTGTGGCAGAATCTGGCCCCTTCAGTATAAGTGGGAATATGGAGTGCCTAGTCTTTGAAAGTCAGTGGGACTTAAGCTCCTAAATCACTTAGGCTCAGCTCCTCAAACATTTAGGTGCCTAAACCCCACTGAAATCAATAGGAGTCAAGTGTATAAAAATATCATTTTAGGATCTGGGGTTTAGGCACTGCTGAAAATGTTGCCTTTTATGGATTGTGACTTAAATCCCAGTATGCGTTCAGTAATCCTCAGTGAGCTAAAA
This sequence comes from Chelydra serpentina, assembly GCA_037349315.1. NCBI lineage: Eukaryota > Metazoa > Chordata > Testudines > Chelydridae > Chelydra > Chelydra serpentina. Next base: position 53,453,694 of record JBAIAC010000004.1, read on the forward strand.
ACTATACAGATCAAAGTCAAGTCTGCTAAATATTAGAAAACAAACAAATCTGGGCAAGGGGAGAAAAAGCTGTATACGGTGGGCCAAGTTCACGCCAGACTAAGTGGATGAATTCCATCTAAGTCAATGGAGTTGTGCCTGCATACCCTTTAGAGATTTAAGAGTGGCATACTACAAGGGGCCAGACTCTGATCTCAGTTTCCCCAGTGTGAGCCTGGAGTATTTCCTTTGAAATCAATGGAATTACATAGGTGTAAGAACAGAATTTGCACTGAGAGGAATACAGACTCCAGCGACTGAATTCAGTCCTCATAGCAACAAAGAGGTATTAAATAAAGCAATGTTGTAAGAAATACCCCTATTGTGTAAAAAATCCTTTCTTACTGAAAGCTGAAAGCATACTTGAATTTTAAATTGTAATATGGTCAGTAAACATTTCAGTCTGGCAGCAGCTGAAAAGGCTGGAAAAGGTGTCCATGATAAAAATGCATGCAATACCACAGCCTGAAATGATTGGGTATGAAGCTGGAAGAGGAATATTAAAAGTAGCTGGTACCTCTATCATTTATTTCACCTGCTCTTTTTCATAATGCCATGGACCCTCTGCCACATAAGCAAGAAATGAGCTATATCACCTGATGCCTATTATCACAACAATTCCATTGAACTGTAGAGACAAAAAGTCAATTTTATGTCATTGCCAGATGTCAACCAAGCTCATTATACAAATGCAGAAGGAGCGCCACACAACAGAGCAACCTGAAGAGACTTATTTCTGTGACTGCTGCCTACAGACAGCTATAAAGTCATAATTAAATCAGAGGATGGAAGAGGTATTGAACAATTGCTGTTGAGAGTTCAGGAGTATAATGTAATTGTCTCACAGCATAAAAAAAAGAGTACCAGCATCTACTGTAATATGTTTTCATGCAAATATTTTAAATAAAAAGTAAGTCTAGACATTTAAAATAATCAATAATGCTTTATAAAAGACAAAATATGTACAGCAAACTTCCAAAAGGGAAGATATAACTTTCAAAAATGCACAAACATTCTAACTAGCCATTTGCACATACAAATCCTTAAGTGCATGTGCAAATTAGGCTTGTAAGCACACGTATATATGTGGAAACAGCCCTGCAGTGTCAATTTGTGTCATTTGGTAGAACACTATGCATCCAATTCTAATGAATGCCACTTTTGCACTCCCCCTATTCCGAGACATTCCAGGGATCAGTTCAGATCTCAGCACAAGCTAGAACTGCTCTAACTTGTGTCTGGCTACCAATGGCCACAAAAAGATGCTTGAGCAGCCAGGCGTATCTGCAATGCTGCAGCAGTCCTCAGACCAGATCTTTCCCCCCTTGGAAAATGCCATGGGTAGCGTAGAGCTCTCACACAGACTCGGTATCACCCAAATATTCCCTGTACACTGGAGAAAGTCCATGATGGCAAGATATGCCAGCTTTACAGACACCTTGCAGTGACAGGGCCATTGTGCAAGAGATAAACAAGTTATTTTGGGGGGATTGTTGGTCCTTTTAAAATGAAGCAGGTCCAGATCTCTTGTGCCAGAACAGGTGCTCCCCATTTGGCCAATGAAGGGTGGGGCTGCATCTGGGCCTATAATGGATCAGGGCAACTCAGAGAGGGAGGAGACACCTGAAGGAAGCTGTAGGAGGTCCCTGAGGGAAGGCAGGAAAGTAGCAGAGGTATGTGCTAGCCAACCTTCCTGAGCTAGGGCTGGAGAAAACTATAGTCAGACGAGCAAGAGAGAGGTTGCTTGCTGACTTCCAAGCCACGGAGGGCTGAAGGCAGGGAAGCGGTGGAAGGGCTTACCTGCCGATGTCTCCATATTGGAGAGTGAGAGGCTGAAGGCCAGGGGAAGAGTGGAAGGCCTGCCTGTCTGAGCTGAGAGAACAATGGGATAGCGCCAGTGATGGATGCTCCCCTGGTGAAGATGAATTCCCAGCAGAAAGGCTGAGGAGGAGTTTCCCACCAGCAGAGGTCGCACTCTGGCTGAAAGGACTGGGGTGGCTGTCCTGGCAGAAGAGCAGGAGAGGACCAAAGATGAACCCAGCTGTGGTGGAAGATTCCAGAGTGTGGTATGTGCTAAATGTTGTGGGATTCTAAGGACTAAATGCACTGGGGGTGATATGGCTTCGGACCTTTGTTACGGATTATTTGCACTTTGCCTATCATGGAGTCCTTAGGGCTCAAGAGGAGAAGTGCAACAGTAACCCCGGTGTTATGGCATGGGGGTGCTCAGGAAACTGAAAGGGGGTGTTTGGGGACAGAAACCAGGTCATTCACAATTCTGTATTTTGATGAGCACACAAACTCCGCTAACTGCAACAGAGGCTATCACTCATTTCTTTAACCTCTAATGCAACCATAAAAGGAAAAAAAACCCTCAAATTCTTGAAAGTCTGGAGTTCACAATGAAGAAAGAAAGAAGGTTTCAGGATGGGGCGGAGGAGGGCTGTTAAGCTTTGGGGGCTTTCTTTTAGCTGGAATGCCAACCTGAAAATCATCCACTACTCATGCACAATCACAACTTTTTAAAACACATCATTCTGTTTTAACACTGTATATTATGGATTGTTGCAAAGCATTATAAGTTAAATGACATGTAATCCATGGAGCTATTAGTTTCTGGGATCAAAGATACATTTTTAAAGTGTCGTTGAATATGAGTTTACACCACACATACTAATGGCTCCTTTGAAAAGGGTAAATAATCCACATTACATTAATCTTTTGAACATGTATTTACCCAACAGATTAAGGCATACTGGTTTTAAAGGTTATTACAGTCCATGAGAGCTATGGGCTAAAATCTTCTCTCCAATCTGCATGTTAGATCTAGTCTATGCTCTTCATAAATTGTTCTCAGCATGTGGGGAGAGTAAAATCCCCTTGAAGAGATCCAGATATCCAGAGATAAGTCTGACATTGATAGCAGGCAAGGTAATGGAGCAGCTGATATGGGACTTGATTAACTAAGAACTAAAAAAGGGTAATGTAATTAATGCAAATCAACATGGGTTTATGGAAAATAGATCCTGTCAAACTAATTTGCTGTCTCTTTTTTTTTATTTTTTGATGCAATTACAAGTTTGGTTGATAAAGATAATAGTATTGATGTAATATACGTGGACTTCTGCAAGGCATTTGACTTGTTACCTCATGACTTTTTAATTAAAAAATTAGAACAATATAAAATTAACATGGCACACATTAAATGGATTTAAAACTGGCTAACTGATAGGTCTCAAAAAGTAAGTGTAAATGGGGAATTGTCATCAAACAGGTCTGTTCCCAGTAGGCTCCCACAGGAATCGGTGCTTGGCCATACACTATCTAACACCTTTACCATTGACCTGGAAGAAAAAATAAAATCAACATTGATAAAGTTTACAACTGACACAAAAATTGGAGGAGTGCAAAAAATGAAGAGACTAGGTCACTGATTCAGACTGATTGAGATCACTTGGTAAATAGGTTGCAAACAAGCAATATTTATTTTAATATGGGTAAATGTATACATCTGGGAACAAAGAATGTAGGCCACACTTACAGGACGGGAACTGTATCTAAGGGCTTGTCTACACTGGCACTTTACAGCACTGCAACTTTCTCACTCAGGGGTGTCCCAGCGCTGGTAGCTATGCCTCTTGTGGAGGTGGGGTTTTTAGAGCACTGGGAGACCTCTCTCCCAGCACTCTGCCATGACTACACAAGCTACATTAAAGCGCTTTAATGTTGCCAGTGTAGACTAGCCCTAAGAAGCAGTGACTCTGAAAAAAAATTGGGGGTCATGGTGGATAATCAGCTGAACAGGACCTTTCAGCATGATGCTGTGGCCAAAAGAGCTAATGGGATCCTGGAATGCATAAACAGGGGAATCTCGAGTAAGAGTAGAGAGGTTATTTGACCTCTGTATTTGTCACTGATGTGATTGCTGCTGGAACACTGTATCTGGTTCTGGTGTCAACAATTCAAGAAGCTAAATTAGAGAGGGTTCAGAGAAGAGCTACAAGAATGAATAAAGGACCAGAAAGCATATCTTATACTGCTAGACTCAAGGAGTGCAATCTATTTAGCTTAACAAACAAAAGGTTAAGGGCTGAGTTGATTACAGTCTATAAATAGCTACATGGCGAACAAAGATTTAAGAATGGGCTTTTCAATCTAGCAGAAAAAGGTATAACATGATCCAATAGCTTGAAGCTGAAGGTAGACAAATTCAGGCTTGGTCTTGTGACAGGGTCAGGCCAGAGGGCTACAGGAGAGTGATAGAAGGTAGATGCGTTAGCCCCTCATTAAGCAGGTCCCTTTTCCCTGAGTAAGATAATGGGCTGTTCCAGAACAATCAGGAAGTTGCTGGAACTAATTATGGCAGGCAGGCTAATTAGGACATCTGGAACCAATTAAGAAGCTACTAGAATCAATTAGGACAGGCAAGCTAATCAAGGCACCTAGTTTAAAAAGGACCTCACTTCAGTTAATGAGGTGCGTACGAGGAGCTGGGAGCAAGAGGTGCACAAGGAGCTGAGAGTGAGAAGGTGTACTGTTGGAGGTCTGAGGAGTACAAGCATCATCAGGAGGAAGGTCCTGCAGTGAGGATAAAGAAGGTGTTGGGAGGAGGCCTTTGGGAAGTAGTCCAAGGAGTTGTAGCTGTCACGCAACTGTTACAGGAAACACAGTAGACAGCTGCGATCCACATGGCCCTGAGGTGGAACCCGGAGTAGAGGATGGGCCTGGGTTCCTCCCATCCCCCCAACTCCCTATTTGATACAAAAGGAGGTGACCTGGACTGTGGGTCCCACCAGAGGGGAAGGTCCCTGGCCTTTCCCCCAGCCCACTAGGTGGATCAGCAGAGACCGCAGAGATTGTTCTCCTTCCTTTCCCCATGCTGGCCGGTGATGAGGTTAACTGAGTGAATGGCAGGTTTGAGCCACTAGCAAAAATGGCCAAACTGAGGGCTGTCGTGAATCTCTGAGGCGAGCAAATCAGCCAATAAGCGCAGGACCCACCAAAGCAGAGGAGGAACTTTGTCACTTTGTCTACACCCCCCCTCCCCCCAACTAATGCTGGTAGAACTATGTGATGTTGCTCAGGGGCGTGGAAAAACCAGGAGGGCTTCTGCCAACATAGCTATCGTCTCTTGGGAAGGTGGAGTACCTACGCCAATGGGAGCAGCTATCCCATCGGCGTAGTAGCATCTTCACTAAGCACTACAGTGGTGCTGTAAATGTAGGCCTGCCCTCAGACTGGAAATAAAATGTACATTTTTAATGGTGAGAGTAATTAATCATGGAACAATTTACCAAGGGTCATGGGGGATTCTCCGTCACTGGCCATATTTTCTATAAGTTCTGCTCTAGGAATTATTCTGGGGAAGTTCTATGGCATGTGCTATACAGGAGGTCAGACTAGATAACACTGGTCCCTTCTGGCCATAGAATCTATGACTCCATCTTATAGAACAAAGAGGAGGATTTCCCTCTGTCAGGTGTATAATTTATACTCTTAACACAGTCTCTTTTACACACTGAAATGCCTTTTTTATATATATATTATTTGTTTATATTCCTAGTGCAGTAGCATCCAAAGGTCCCATCCAGGACCCACTGTGCTAGGTGTGGTACAAACACACATGAAGAGCAGAATCCCCATCCCAAAGGACATACACTCTAAGGGCTAGATTATGCATATCCCTGACTAATTGCTGCAGTCGGTCACAATGTATCTCAGGACAGCACAGTCACTCTGGGTAGATGGATGAATAACAGCCAGTCTAAAATGCAGTTTTTTCCCTCCTGTGTACAGAAGAGGACCAAAGACATTATTCAGTCTACTCTCCATCTCCTTGTTCCCTATAATCCAGTGAGCTCTATTACAGTCACAGAATCATGAATATCAGGGTTGGAAGGGACCATAGGAGGTCATCTAGTCCAACCCCCTGCTCAAAGCAGGACCAATCCCCAATTTTTGCCCCAGATCCCTAAATGGCCCCCTCAAGGATTGAACTCACAACCCTGGGTTTAGCAGGCCAATGCTCAAACCACTGAGCTATCCCTCCCCCAAGAATGTGGATACTGGGAAATCTTTAATCCCCCATGCTACTCCCCAGTGCTGCCACATTAGTGCTAGTCCCATTCTAGCTCTAAGAAGACAAGTGGCATAGTAGAGGGATACACTCAGATAAATACAACTGATGCACATACATGTACTGACTCATAGAAAGGATGTTCAGATGGTTAGAGCACTAACCTAGGAGCTGGAGACCGGGGTTTAACCCTGTTCTGCCACAGGTTTCCTTGTGTGGCCGTGACCATTGAGTCTCTCTGTGTCTTAGGGCTGGTCTACACTAGCCCACAAGTTCGAAATAAGATACTTCGACTTCAGCTATGTTATTCACGTAGCTGAAGTTGCGTATCTTATTTCGAACTTTAAAGTACTTACCCCTGGTCCACACGGCGGCGCGCAGCTACCCCGTCGACTCCGCCTGCTCCGTTCGCGGAGCAGGATTACCGGCGTCGACGGGGGAGCACTTCCTGGTTCGATTTATCGCGTCTAGACAAGACGCGATAAATCGAACCCAGAAGATCGATCCGACGCCTCCGACGCTGCGGGTAAGTGTAGACTAGCCCTTAGTTTCCCCAGCTGCAATAATAGCACTTCAATATCCTCACAAGGGAGTTGTGAAGATAAATACACTAAAGATTGTGAGGTGCTCCGATACTACAGTAATGGCGGCTATATGAATAACAAAACAGATAGCTGGTACTTAATTGGTCTGTAATCTACCAGTTTCTTCCTTTTTACATTGCTATCATTCGCTGATGAGTGTCATTTGATGACATCAAATCATGAAAGTGGAGGTTACAGAAAAGATTTGTCTTAAAAAAATTAACCACATGCAGTTTTAAGTTCCTCCAAACCCTATATTTTTGACCATCATGCTCTGTTTGTGTTATCCATCTGAAAGATCAGCATTCTCAGAAATGTAACAGTTTGACAAACTGTGGGTCACACTAAAGATTTCATCTGCCCTCTCAGATTTACTTTAAGGTTGTTGAGGATAAATTGCAAGGAAAATTCTGACTGGAATTAGTGAATTTCAATTTAAACCTATTGAGACTGCAGACATATGACTGCTTTCCTTTCTAGTTTATGTACTGTTCAAGGTCATTGCAAACTATACAGCCTGTCCCTTTAGCTTACTGCAATCCAATTTCACTTTCAAAGTGAAACTGTATTTGAGATCTCAAAGCAAACACCTGTCCCACCTATTCATGGCAGTGGCGCTGGAACATTTTTAATAGTGGGGGTGCTGAAAGCCAACCCCCTTACCCCTGTCCACCACCCCCCTCCCCAGAGCTGAGGCTGGGGGCAAAGCCCCGGGCGCGGGGCAGCAGCAGATTCCCAGGCGCGCAAGGCCGGCAGCCAGGATCCTGGGAGCCTGGGGATTCTACAGCACCTCCCCCCCCCCCCCCCCCCACCCCCGCGCCTATGGTTCATGGAACAGAAGAGCTTTCAAATGTCCTTTTTCAATTCTGTATCCTCTGTATACATTTAAAATAATCTGCAATCTCTGTTTGCAGTATTGTTGTAGCCATGTTGGTCCCAGGATATTAGAGAGACAAGGTGAGTGAAATATATTATTTTATTGAACCAACTTTTGTTGGTGAAAGAGACAAGCTTTCAAGCTTAACACAATTCTTCGTCAGGTCTGGGAAAGGTATTTAGCTGTGGAACTCAGAGTACAAGGTGGAACAGCATAAGGAGTTAGCACATGTTGCAAAAGACCATTCAAGGTGAAGAGGTCAATTAACATCTCTGCAGTCATAGGAAAAAGGAGGGTTTATGGGTTACAGATTGTTGTAATGAGCCATAAATCCAGTGTCTTTTCTGAGTCCATGATTTTTAGTATCTACTAAAAACATGAATTTAAGCTCCCACGCTCATCTTTAGAAGGTGTTGTGCAGGTTTCCTTTGAGTACGAGGACTAACAGGTCCACTGTGGAGTGATCATTTTGTGAAAAGCATTCGCCCACGGGCCATATGGTGTTTTTCTCTTTTATCACCTGCCTTGTCTATGTAACCTCTGTGACATTTAAAACAGTCCGCACCGTCTGGATTTCAATAAAACCAAACACTAGCACTATGCCTAAGACTATGTCTACCCTACTAAGTTCAGTCAACACAAGCTACATTGGCATAGACTTCTGTATAACACTCAGGCGCATGCTTCCTGCGATGCTTGCATCAGCACTTTGCATACTCACAACAAGTAGTGGCATTGAAATAAAATGCTTGCATAGCCTCTTCTCCACACACACCGAGAAGATCCAAGACTTTTTGCTTACTCCAAGCAGCAGTGTGTCTAGTAGAGGTCTGTGCACATGGAGCTGGCATGGCTAACAAAGGTGAGCTCACTAAAGTGGGCAATCAGGAGAAGGCATTTGAAAAACACACGGGGGGCTTTAAAGGGGAGAGGGATGCAGGTTTCCGGTCTCTGTGGCCCCTGGGAAATGGATTCCAAATTGTGACCGGAGCAACCACTGTCGTGGGGATAGGGGCATTGTGGGACACCTGCTGGAGGAATGTTAGGGTTGACACAGGTAATGTAGTATTTACACTCACACCACACTGACCCAAGGAAGTTCCACCATGGCTCTGTGTCACTCAGGGAGGTGGCATCCTTGTAATAGGTTGCTTACGTCGGTGGGACACAAATTTTGGTATAGACACATGCACAACTAGTTGCACGCTGACATAGGTCTATCTACCTTTGTAGTGAAGGCCTAATGAAAGAGAATGTGGGATAGTAATGACCAGGGCCGGCTCTGGCTTTTTTGCCACCTCAGGCAAAAAAGCCACCGGCCACCCCTCTAAGGCCGGGCGCCGGCGGGGAGCGCGGCATGCCCACTGCCCTGCTGCCGGCCGGGGCGATGCCGCGCTCCCCGCTCCCCGGCCGGAGCGCCGGTGGGGAGGACGGTATTACCGTGGCCCCGCTGCCCCGGCCGGGGCGCCGGCGGGGAGGACGGCATCCCCAATCGGGAGGGCGGCATGCCTGTCGCCCCGCTCCGCTCCCCCAGCCGGGGCGATGCCGCGCTCCGCAGCTGATGGGCGCCGGCGGGGAGCGCAGCATCCCCGCTGCTGCCCCGGCCAGGGCGCCGGCTGAGAGGACGGCTTCCCCGTGGCCCCGGTCCCTTGGCCGGGGTGATCCCGCGCCCCGCTGCCGCCGCGGTGCCAGCAGGAAGGGCGGCTTCCCTGCTGCCCCGGCTGGGGACCGGAGGGGAGCGCGTCTTCCCCGCAGCCCAGGCCGGGTGTCGCCTGGGAGCGGGGCTGGCCCGCGGCTCCGCTGCCCCAGCCGGGGCGGGGAGCGGGGCTTGCCCGCTGCCCTAGCTGGGAAGAGTGTTTTTTAAAGAAAAAAAAACAAAAAAAAACTCAGCGCCGCCCCCATCCAGGTGCCGCCCCAAGCACGTGCTTGGTTGGCTGGTGCCTGGAGCCGGCCCTGGTAATGACTGCTTTAATAAAGATTCTTCTGTGAAGAATGCAAGAGCCACAATTTGGAAGTGTGTAAATCAGGAATTAATTCAAATGAGAAGATTTGCAGACAGAGTAAAATCCTGGTCTCAATAGTGTCAATGAGTTTCAATGGACCAGGATTGAGCTCAGATTGGACCAAATTCAGAGCTGATGTAAACAGTGGCAAAAGATAAACATCTGTCAAAGAAGTCTCAACTGGTGTAATCTTCACATCAAGGAGCTAGAAAAAGGTACAAGTTAAAGTGAAGCTGGAGAAGAGGGGCTAATATAACCCAATCCTTGCACACTCTCCTATCAATTGCTTTGCCTGGTTGCTCTGTAGAAATCTTGATTTTAAAATTCCAGAAACAAGCACAGAATTCCATGTTTCAGACTGATTTGGAGGAAGTAGTTGCCAAGCCAAGAAAAAAAAAAAAATCTGAGCAAAGTTTCTAAATTCTTTGCAGCCCTTTGATATTCACAAATGATCTGCCATCCTTGCAGATTGGGAATGAAATAGTTTGCATTCAGGTGCCCTCAATTAGAATTACATAATTACTAGGAGGTATCCTCCATTTTTAAAAGGTCCACAAAGACATTCAGATCCAAAAAATAAACTAAAATAAAAATAATCACAAAGTATACTACCACCTGAAAACAACAGCTGGCTTCCTGTTACCGCTCCATTGAATCACACAAAGAATGGAGCCGAAGAAAGAAACCAATAGAACTCCACTGGCCATCACTTACAGTTCTCAGCTAAAACCTCTCCAGCGGATCATCGGTGAACTACAACCCATCCTGGTCAACGACCCCTCACTTTCACAGGCCTTGGGAGGCAGGCCAGTCCTCGCTCACAGACAACCCGCCAACCTGAAGCATATTCTCACCAGCAACTACACACTGCACCATAATAACTCTAACTCAGGAACCAATCCAAGCAACAAACCTCGATGCCAACTTTGCCCATATATCTACACCAGGGACACCATCACAGGACCTAGCCAGATCAGCCACACCATCACCGGTTCATTCACCTGCACATCCACCAATGTAATATATGCCATAATGTGCCAGCAATGCCCCTCTGCTATGTACATCGGCCAAACTGGACAGTCCTTATGCAAAAGGATAAATGGACACAAATCAGATATAAGGAATGGCAGTATACAAAAGCCTGTAGGAGAACACTTCAAGCTCCCTGGACACACAATAGCAGATTTAAAGGTAGCCATCCTGCAGCAAAAAAACTTCAGGACCAGACTCCAAAGAGAAACTGTAGAGCTTCAGTTCATTTGCAAATTTGACACCATCAGCTCAGGATTAAACAAAGATTATGAATGGCTAGCCAACTACAAAAGCAGTTTCTCCTCCCTTGATATTCACACCTCAACTGCTAGAAGAGGGCCTCACCCTCCCTGATTGAGCTAACCTCGTTATCTCTAGCCTGACTCTTCCCTGCACATTTATATCTGCTCCTGGACATTTCCACTGCTTGCATCCGATGAAGTGGGTATTCACCCACGAAAGATTATGCTCCAATACCTCTGTTAGTCTATAAGGTGCCACAGGACCCTTTGTCTCTCACACAAAGAATGTGTAACTTACATGTCCACCAGGGACAATTATGACCTATTTACAGATGTACACTATTGTGTCTTCCCTTGAAGACTAGGAGGAGTGATTTAACAATGCTGCAGTTTATTCCTGCTTTAGGGTTTCATTTTACAAGAACAAATAAAAGCACAATTTCTTAAAAAGCTCATCCCACTTTATCTGCCTACACAGTAGATTTGCCCTGAATTGTATTCAAACAGCCTCTCAATCACTCTGAATTTACAATCTTTTGAAATGTGTAAAGATTATCATTGGCTTTTTTTAATTTATTTTTTACAGAAACTTGTTCAGGTATCTTATCTTTATTACAAAGAGAGACTGCAAAGTCTTTAATATAGTCTAAAATCACAACCAAGTGTAAATTTTGACTATCCTTGTGAGGGCAATTGAAGTGAAAGCATTTGCATGCTAAGCTTCATTGACTAAAAATATCCTGAGTTTGTACATTTGAAGGAGGCTGCTTATCTGAACTGTTTCAAGAGATTATTTTACATCTTTAAAATGTTAATATTGTATAAGTGAGAAGGTTTCCAAGCAACTTATTAAGTGAATGGAATATTGCACCCATTTGGGCTAGATTCTAAATCCGCTACTCTGACTAACACCAGCTGGGAGTTTGATCCACAGAGCAGTTAGTTTGATAGACCCCTCTTTCAAAGCCAAATTACATTCTGTATTTCAGTGGGCTATTTCTAAATGGGTTATATGTTCACCTTTATCAGCATGATAATAATCATAGAATCATAGAATCTCAGGGTTGGAAGGCACCTCACGAGGTCATCTAGTCCAACCCCCTGCTCAAAGCAGGACCAACCCCAACTAAATCATCCCAGCCAGGGCTTGGTCAAGCCTTACCTTAAAAACCTCTAAGGAAGGAGATTCCACCACCTCCCTAGGTAACCCATTCCAGTGCTTCACCACCCTACTAGTGAAAAAGTTTTTCCTAATATCCAACCTAAACCTCCCCCTCTGCAACTTGAGACCATTACTCCTTGTTCTGTCATCTTCTACCACTGAGAACAGTCTAGATCCATCCTCTTTGGAACCCCGTTTCAGGTAGCTGAAAGCGGCTATCAAATCCCCCCTCATTCTTCTCTTCTGCAGGCTAAACAATCCCAGTTCCCTCAGCCTCTCCTCATAAGTCATGTGCTCCAGCCCCCTAATCATTTTTGTTGCCTTCCACTGGACTCTTTCCAATTTATCCACATCCTTCTTGTAGTGTGGGGCCCAAAACTGGACACAGTACTCCAAATGAGGCCTCACCAGTGCCGAATAGATGGGAATAATCATGTCCCTCGATCTGCTAGAAATGCCCCTACTTATACAGCCCAAAATGCCGTTAGCCTTCTTGGCAACAAGGGCACGCTGTTGACTCATATTCAGCTTTTTGTCCACTGTAACCCCTAGGTCCTTTTCTGCAGAACTGCTGCCCAGCCATTCGGTCCCTAGTCTGTAGCAGTGCATGGGATTCTTCCGTCCTAAGTGCAGGACTCTGCACTTATCTGATGAGGTTCAACAAGGACTTCTTTTGGCCCAATCCTCTAATTTGTCTAGGTCCCTCTGTATCCTATTCCTACCCTCCAGCGTATCAACCACTCCTCCCAGTTTAGTGTCATCTGCAAACTTGCTAAGGGTGCAGTCCACACCATCCTCCAGATCGTTGATGAAGATATTGAACAAAACCGGCCCCAGCACCGACCCTTGGGGCACTCCACTTGATACCGGCTGCCAACTAGACATGGAACCATTGATCACTACCCGTTGAGCGCGACCATCCAGCCAGTTTTCTATCCACCTTACCGTCCATTCATCCAGCCCATACTTCTTTCACTTGCTGGCAAGAATACTGTGGGAGACTGTATCAAAAGCTTTGCTAAAGTCAAGAAATAGCACATCCACTGCTTTCCCCTCATCCACAGAGCCAGTTATTTCATCATAGAAGCCAATTAGGTTAGTCAGGCATGACTTGCCCTTGGTGAATCCATGCTGACTGTTCCTGATCGCTTTCCCCTCCTTTAAGTGGTTCAGAATTGATTCCTTGAGGACCTGTTCCATGATTTTTCCAGGGACTGAGGTGAGACTGACTGGCCTGTAGTTCCCTGGATCTTCCTTCTTCCCTTTTTTAAAGATTGGCACTACATTAGCTTTTTTTCCAGTCATTTTTCCAGTAAGGCTACACATCTTTGAGTTCTGATTCATTTCACCTTGACACCTATAGGAATGTCAAGTATTAACTTGAACTTAGATTCCAAAATATTAATCACCATCTGTATATGGATGTGCACACATGTCACACATGCAGCCTGTCACAATCCGTAACCTAACCGTTCGTTCTTTTTGTCTTTCGAGCTGAAAAACAATAAGGACCGAGACTGTCAGTTTTCATCACCATTGACTTACAGAACTGATCATCTTTGAACAATACAAAGCCTTCTACTAAACTTGTACTAGAATTATAAGGTATATGCAGCATAATATCTGCATTTTCAAATATCCCTTTATATTATTGATTCTTACAGGGCTGTCACTGAGCATGAGTGTAAAACATTTTATATACCTTATATAAAGGATTAGCTGTCTATGATAAAGCTGCCTGTGACGGGGTGTATAGATCCTACAAGGGAACAGATACTAAAGGGTTAAAAAGGGAAGCCATCACCTCCCTAGCTGTAGACTAGAGGCAGGCTAAGGACAGCAAGGATAAAAGGCTGCAGCCCAGCCAGACCAGGGTGGCTGCTGCAGAGACAGAAAGCCACAGTGAGGAAGTGCCATAAGGTAAGAGTGGAGGAAGCTGCCTGGAGAAATCACCTATCCACCAGAAGGGACTGGAGAAGATTACCAGGCAGGAGGTACCTGTAAGGTCCTGAGATAGGCAGCAGCCCAGGGAAACAGTAGATTTAAACAAATTCCCTCATTGCTCCACCCAGGGTCCCTGAGCAGGGAGCCAAAGGAGAAGGTGGGCCTGGGCCCCTCTAGCACTCCTGTAGGGATGAGGTAGAGGCTGCGAAGAACCCTGTCTCTGGGTGGCAGCAATAACAGGAATACTGGACATTGCCTTTGTGGTCCTGCTTTAACTTACTTTATTTCTGCCTTGTTAATGAAAAAAGGGAAGAAACCTGTAAAGGAGGCAGCACCAGAAAGCAGTTTAGGAGAGGCCCTGAGCCAAAGGCCCAAACTCCTGGGACTATTGAGTGAATGTCCTCTAAAGGGGCAGGTAGAACTCTGGTTGGGGCCAGACTCCCTTCAGTCCTGAAAGGAGAGACAAACGTAACCCAGCCAGAGGACAGGAGTTACAGATGAAGACTGACGTGATGGATATAGGTTCTATTTCTGAACCAACTCAGGGAAACTGAGGCAGGGACAACTGCAGTTCTGCAGCAGACTGCCAGAGGGTGCTACAGGGCTACTGTCCTCCGGTTACACTGCCTAATTGAACACAAGTATGAGATGATCCTTTGTGGTCCCTTTTTAATAAAGCATTCAAAATTATACTAGCTGTGAAATTCATAAAGATCAATCCTCGTGTTTCAGGATATAAACCAATCATTAACTAGACAAGCTAAGAAGAAACTTCCTCCATAGCTGTATTATTGCAAAACTGTCTGCTGTGCAGGATCTACACCTTACTCGGAAGCATCTGGTATTGAGAATGCCAGAGAATAGTAATTACCATAGGTGCTGACTTTCTTCTTTGCGAGTGGATGCTCCATCCCTGCTCTGCCCCGAGGCCTTGCCCCTACTCCACACCCCTTCCCCCAAGGGCCCACCCTCGCTCTGCTTCTTCCTATCCCCGCTCTGCCCCCTCCCTGAGGCCCTGCCCCCTCCCTGCCTCTTCCCATCCCACCCACCATCAAGCAGCTGATTGGCTTGGCCCACCGAGCAACTAACTGGTCCACCGGGGGCTGGGGGGGGCTGAGCACCCACTATTTTTTTTCCATGGAGTCGGCACCTGTGGTAATTACTATGACCCAATATGACACTTTCTATGTCCCTAATTTCTGTTTAGCACAGCGGTGCCCAACCTGTGGCTCTGGAGCCACACGCGGCTCTTCAGAAGTTAATATGCGGCTCCTTGTACAGGCACCGACTCCAGGGCTTGAGCTACAGGTGCCAACTTTCCAATGTGCAGGGAGGTGCTCACAGCTCAGCCCCTGGCTCTGCCACAGGCCCTGCCCCCACTCCACCCCCTCCCCTGAGCCTGCTATGACCTCGCTCCTCCCCCTCCAAGCCTCCTGCATGCCACAAAACAGCTGATCAGGAGGTGCAGGGAGGGAGGGGGAGGCAGTAAGGAGCCTAAGTCCTATTGACTGTCAGTGAAATATAGGCTTCTATGCTATTTCGGAAATGGAACTTAGGGCAAGTCTATGCTACAAAACTAAGTTGAGCTAAGTTATGTTGATGTACAGCCACTGCGCAGTAATTGAATCAGTTTTACACGTTCAATCTGTCCTCCTTGTGTCGGTGGTGCATGTCCTCATCAGGAGCTCTTGAACCGATTTAACTGCCAGTGTAGGGCATTGTCGGACAGTCTGTACACTGACACTGCGACGACCTAACTACATCGACTGAAGCGCTATGCCTTTCATGGAGGTGGCATGATTTAGTCAGTGTAGTGGGCGAGTTACATTGGTGGGAGCCTTGTAGACGCCTATAGAGTTAGATTGATACAAACTGCCTTGCATCGACTTACCTCTGTAGTGTAAACCAGGCCTTGGGCTCTTAAGTCTCTTCGGTACTTTTGAAAATTTGACCTTTAGGCCCTTTATTTTCAAAATGACTAGTGATTTTTGGATAAATTCATTATTGGGTGTCCAATGTGAGAGACTCTAAAGTGGCCTGATTTTTAGAAGTATTAAACAACTAGCCACTGAAAATGAGGACCCTTTATTGTCTCCAGTAGGTTATCCCCAAATCACTGATCACTTTGGCAAATGTAAGACCAGGAGCCTAACCTTAAGCATACACTTTTGAAAACTGGGACCTATGTCTTGCTAAAGAAGCTCATATCCAGTTGCCATCCAACAAAACCCCAGGGATCACTTACAGTCTCAGAAAAGTTTGACCCACAATGATAAAGAAATATGTTGGCTCAGTATTCTACAGCTATTCACTAATTCCACTTGAAAGAAAAAATGCCATTATCCCTAAGGAAATAGAATTTGCAGGCTCCATATAGTATTTTACTCTGCAATTATGACAGTGTTCGAAATCAATGATATCAACCTTTAGGCCCTTTATTTATCTATGCTCCTTGAAACAAGGGACCAGACGCTTAATTACTGAAAAAAGCAGAAGCGTCTTTATATTTTATTTTACCATCACAAGCAAAAAACACTTTGGAAGCTGAAACATCTTCCTATTCATTCGTTTTTACACAGTGATGCAATCATAGCTGAATCTTCTTTCCAAAACTGCTCAGCAAAATTATTATTGTGCAAGTACTTTGCAAAAAGCATAATTGCCTGAAATTACGCTAGAGTCAAATGTTGATTAAAAAAAAAGTGCCACACAGGGAATGAAAACTAACTGCTGTGAAACTTAATGAAACCTACTGAGTGCCAAGGGCACAGGCAGCCAAACTGAATTTAAAAAGGTGCCAGGAAGGGGGGCTCTGTAATCAGACTAGCCACTAGGGTAGATGAGATAAGCAGAGCGACTTTTCTCTGCCATGAGATCAAAACAGGAATGTAATTCTTATGCATGAGATGAAAAGTTAAAATATCCTCCAGACTTCCTGTGTTCATAGATCGGATCCCAGGGCTTAGTGCACAATAAAGAATTTGCCTTGCCTAGTTTAAGATTTGTCACAGCTCTTTCAGGTCACTGAATGCACCACAGACGCGCTCCTTCCTGACAATTTTTATTTCATTCTGTTATGGAAAAGAGGAACAAACTGAACGGAGTTCTTGATAGTTCAGCACAAGTTAGCTGCAGCCCCACACTCAAATGTGCTGACGTGGTGAGTGAATTCAGACTGTGTTACTGCCAGCGAAGCACAAAAAATAAAATAAGATAATCAGAAACTAATGGCCACCATTCAAGGGAGGGCTCATTGCTCACAAAATGAGTGGTTTCCAAAGCAGCGCTCCATTAACAAACATTAATAAATAATTATACTGTATGTTTAGTAGATAGGAAGTTTCCATCCCATAGGAGACTGAAACATGTTAAAAAGTAAGGGCACAGGCCTGCAAACACTTACACGTGTGTAGAACTTTATTCAAGGGAGCAGTCCCATTGAACACCAATGGCACAAAGGGGCAGGAAAGCTGTATAGTCCCTTGGGTAGTGTTATTTGCTGGTGTAACTTCTTAGAGCATCCCCGAGGCTGCTCTGATTTACTCTGGAGGAATGAGCTGGCCTGTAGCAGTGCTGGAAATCAGTGGAGCACAAAGATGAAATACATCCTACTTTGCCTCACCCTTCATAGCTTGGCCATATCTGAGAATTGGGCCTCAAGGCCTGATTCTAGTTTATGCTAGTTTTACTCCACTGGGGTTTCCACCAGTGTGAGCTCATAGCCCAATAACCCAGATTCTGCTGGCAGTGACACTGGTGTAAATCTGGAGTAACTTAACTGAAGTCGGGCTGAAAGCATGTGTTTTTGAATGGCTCTGTAAAACTCTACAGATAGGCTTAGTTCATTTCTCACACCAATCTTCAGTGCAGCCAACTCTCATGAGATTTAGTGTTTGCCTTACAGCCCACGCCCTGAAGTCAGGGGATTGCATGAAAATCTCAGCCTTCATTTAGAAAAACCACCCCTAAGTTTCTAGCCCTCAGAGTAAAACACGAATCCTATAGGCTCAAAATCCAAAAGGCAAATATAAAGAACTCCAATTCACCATTTTATAATCTCATGATTTTAAGCCAATCCTGTGATTTTTGAGGGGCTCATTTCATGGTTTTGAATGCTTGGGGTTGGCAATACAGACCTTTACATAAGAATTGCTCCATTATGAGTGAAGTGTGAGATGAGTCCCCAGGAATGGGGTGCAAAACTAATGACTGCCATGAGAGCTAAGATCTGAGCAGATGAAGGACTAAAACGGCAAACTACAAATGATTTAAAAGACCTTGAAAACTCATAATTATTATTGTACTACAATAGTATCAGGAGTCCACCTTGCACTGAACATAGTGGCTGGAAATGCCTGGTTATTTATAATACATTAAACTATATAAACCTGCTCCAACATGATAGATTTTAAAAAAATCTAAACCACACAAATAAAAATCATAAAACTAACATAACATTTGCAAGCCATCTGTCTATTGACTTAGACTGAATGCTATATCCCTTTCCACCACCTTTTACCTGTTTTGTCTTTCAAATGCAACATTTCTGGGACAGTGACTGTCTCTTACTCTATGTGCAGTGCCTTGCACAATGGGGCCCTGATCTCAGTTGCAGCATCTAGGCTGTACTATGAGATAAATTAATAATAAATAACTGTGGACTGAAGTGCAAATTTGCATAGGCAGATGTAAAAACCCCCAAACATCACTTCATGACTTTTAAAGCTTGTAAAAGTATTAGTGTTTGGAGGGTGCCTATTACACATAGGGTTTAACCTCCTTTATGTCCTGGTTAAACCAAAGTACCGTTAAATTCACTCACACATACTCACTGAGGTCCCCTAGCAGAACGCATTCCTACCCAAAGCATCTGCAACCCTTTTAATCTGAATGCTTTTTAAAAACACTTTGGATAATTGGAGTTCTACTGTATTGTGGCCAAACTGAATTGCCTATGGTGTTCTAAATATCAAGTTCATTCTCTTTTAAAAAACCTTAGTCCCAAATTGGCTTTCAGTAGCTCCAGCCACAGACAAAAGCCCAAACTTGTGAAGAAGTCAGAAAGCACACTTTCTTTGGAAACCTCAGGGCTATTTCTTGTACTCTACTGCATAAGCAGGGTTCATACCCTTTCATTGAGAGCTTTATTTTAGAAGCAGCTTTTATCATTCCAGACTGATCATTCATGGCTTTATCTCAAATCCTTTATCCTTAAAGCAAGGGACAAACTCATATCCCTTTGCATTGATTAGAAAACCATTCTTCTGGAATTAACAATGCCACTTTATTGTACAAAGGCATCTTTATTCAGAGACAATACCAGACAACCGAACTGTCAGATTGCAAAGGAAAGGTCAAATCTTTACATTACCACAGCAACGATACAGAATGTTTATCAGGGCAGTGCATTTCTTTTGCATTCTCTCCTGAGGATTTTGATTTATGTAACAAGAAATAAGAGTGTTTTATAATATTTTTTTAAGTTATATATATATATATATATATATATATATATATAATGTGAGATTTCCATGAAATTCCTACCAACTAGTAGTAAGTTCAGTTAAAGGTTTTCTGTCAGCCCAGCAGTAAATTTTACTTACAAATTGTCAGGGTTCCCTCCCCACTCTAAACTCTAGGGTAAAGACGTGGGGACCCGCATTCAGAGCCCCTAAGCCTATTTTACCAGCTTAGGGTAAACCCCCCCCAAGGTACAAAATTCCCTGCACCCCGAGAAATGCTTCTTACTGCCACCATCAAATGTCTAACAGGAATCCAGGAAAGGAATCACTTGAACTTCCCTCCCCCCCAAAATGCCCCCTCAAGCCGTACACCCCCTTTCCTGGGGAAGCTTGAGAACAATCTCCCAACCAATTGGTCACACAGTGATCTAAAAACCCACCCCCTGGGTTTTAACACTATAGAAAACAGTCAACTTCTTAAAAGAAGGATTTTATTAAACATAAAGAAGGTAAAATCATCTCTGTAAAATCAGGATGGTAACTATTTCACAGGGCACTATATTTCCAAACTCAGAGAGATTTCCCCCTCTGGACAAAACCTTAACGTTACAGATAACCATGAATACCTCACCCCCCCCTTTGCCCTTTCTAACACAGGGGATATACCAAGCCAAATAAACAGAATCTATACGCTATGCTATCTAAACTTACTTCAGAAAAGGGAGGTTTGATTTTCTGTAGGTTCCTTCTGTCTTCCAAGATCACTCTCCCTCAGACAAAGACACTCCCTAAAAACCTTCCCCCCTCCCAAAGTTTGAAAGTATCTTGTCCCCTTATTGGTCAGAGCCCAGCCAGGTCAGGTGTCAGTCTGGCTACCTGCATTTCTTAACCCTTTACTGGAAAGAGGATTTTATTGCACTGCATCAGACCCTCTCCCCCTTCCCTTCATATTTATGACACGCCCCCCAAATCACCGATAGTGTGAAACACTGGCTGTGATTTCTTCCTGGAGCTTTAAAAGAAAACAAAGTAATAAGACACATGATTCTCCAAATATACTAATAACTGGATAAAGACTAACAATATTGTCCACATTGCAAGGACGATTTTAACCAGTTGGTTCGGGGAAACTTTCACGGGAGAGTGCATCAGCCACTTTGTTAGAAGCTCCTGAAATGTGTTGTATTTCAAAATCAAAATCTTGGAGAGCTAAACTCCATCGAAGGAGTTTTTTGTTATTTCCCTTGGCGGTATTAAGCCACTTTAGTGCAGCATGGTCAGTTTGCAGGTGGAAACGCCGTCCCCAAACGTATGGGCGTAGCTTTTCTAGAGCGTAGACAATGGCGTAACATTCCTTCTCACTGATTGACCAGTGGCTTTCCCTCTCAGACAGCTTCTTGCTGAGAAACACGACAGGATGGAATTCTTGATCTGGTCCTTCCTGCATTAAGACTGCTCCCACACCACGCTCGGACGCATCTGTGGTTACTAGGAACGGTTTATCAAAGTCCGGGGCCCTTAGCACAGGGTCAGACATGAGTGTTGCTTTAAGCTGATTAAAGGCCTTCCGACACTCATCAGTCCACTGAACCGCATTTGGCTGGTTCTTTCTGGTTAGGTCAGTTAGAGGGGCGGCGATTTGGCTGTAGTGCGGTACAAATCGCCTGTAATATCCGGCCAAGCCTAAGAAAGATTGGACCTGTTTCTTTGACTTTGGGACAGGCCACTTTTGGATAGCCTCCACCTTGGCCTGTAGGGGGTTAATAGTTCCTTGACCCACCTGGTGTCCAAGGTAAGTCACTCTGTTGAGGCCTATTTGACACTTTTTAGCCTTAACAGTTAGTCCCGCCTCTCGTATGCGCTCGAAGACCTTCTGGAGATGCTCCAGGTGTTCGGCCCATGAGTCAGAAAATATGGCCACATCGTCAAGATAGGCAACTGCCGATTCTCCCAATCCCGCTAGGAGACTATCTACCAGTTTCTGGAATGTGGCAGGTGCATTCCGCAGCCCGAAAGGGAGCACATTAAATTCATACAGCCCGACATGGGTGATGAAGGCTGACTTTTCCTTGGCGGATTCATCTAGCAGCACCTGCCAGTACCCCTTGGTTAAGTCTAAGGTGGAGATGAACTGGGCACGTCCCAGTTTCTCCAATAGTTCATCTGTGCGAGGCATTGGATAGTTGTCTGGGCAAGTCACAGCATTTAGCGTACGGTAGTCCACGCAAAAGCGTATTTCCCCATCTGGTTTGGGGACTAGAACCACGGGAGAGGCCCATGCACTGCTAGAGGGACGGATTATACCCATCTGTAGCATGTCTTGAACCTCCCGTTCTATAGCAGTTTTGGCGTGAGGAGCCACTCGGTAAGGTCGGGCTCTAATTGGGTGGGCATTACCTGTGTCAATGGAGTGGTATGCCCGTTCGGTCAGTCCTGGGGTGGCTGAGAACATCGGTGCGAATTTAGTGCACAGCTCCTGGATTTGCTGGCGCTGCATACGTCCGAGGGTCATTGAGAGGTTCACCTCTTCCACGCCACCGTCATTTTTCCCTTCATAGTAGACACCTTCAGGCCACTCAGCGTCTTCTGCTCCCTGGGCAGTAAACTGACAAACCTTCAATTCTCGGGGGAAAAAAGGCTTTAGAGAATTAACATGGTACACTTTAGGCTTGAGAGTTGTGGTGGGGAATGCTATGAGATAGTTCACAGCTCCCAGGCGTTCTTGGACCGTAAATGGCCCTTCCCATGACGCTTCCATTTTATGGGCCCGGAGCGCCTTCAAGACCATGACTTGGTCCCCTACTTTAAAGGAACGCTCTCTGGCATGTTTATCATACCAAGCCTTTTGTTCTTCCTGAGCCCCTTTTAGGTTTTCTCTAGCAAGGGCTAAAGAGTCTCGGAGGGTATTTTGTAGGTTGCTTACAAAGTCCAGAATGTTAGTTTCCGAAGAAGGCGTAAACCCCTCCCATTGCTGTTTCACCAGCTGTAATGGACCTTTAACCTCGCGGCCATACACAAGTTCAAATGGTGAAAACCCTAAACTGGGATGTGGTACAGCCCTGTAGGCAAAGAGCAACTGCTGTAACACTAGGTCCCAATCGTTGGAGTGCTGGGTTACGAATTTACGTATCATGGCTCCCAAAGTTCCATTAAACTTCTCCACCAGACCATTTGTTTGATGGTGGTAAGGGGTGGCAACCAAGTGGTTCACCCCATGAGCTTCCCACAGGCTTTTCATGCTCCCTGCCAGGAAATTAGTTCCCGAATCAGTAAGGATGTCGGCGGGCCAACCTACCCTGGCAAAAATCTCTGTTAATGCCTGGCATACACTTTTAGCCCGGGTGTTGCTCAGAGCTACTGCTTCTGGCCATCGGGTGGCAAAATCCATGAAAGTCAGTATGTACTGCTTTCCTCTGGGTGTCTTTTTCGGAAAAGGACCCAGAATATCCACAGCTACCCGCTGAAATGGAACTTCAATTATGGGGAGTGGCTGGAGAGGGGCTTTGACCTGGTCTTGGGGTTTTCCCACTCTTTGGCACACCTCACAAGACCGGACATAGGTAGAAACATCCTTGCCCATTCCCTCCCAGTGGAATGACCTCCCCAAACGGTCTTTGGTTCTGTTCACCCCAGCATGACCACTAGGATGATCATGGGCTAAGCTCAAGAGCTTTAGCCGGTACTTAGTCGGAACCACTAACTGTCTCTGAGGACGCCAGTCTTCCTGGTGTCCACCAGAAAGAGTCTCCTTATATAAAAGGCCTTTTTCTATAACAAACCGGGATTGATTATAAGAGCTGAGAGGCAGTGGGGTGCTCCGTCCCACTGTCCAAGCTCTCTGTAGGCTTTCATCTGCTTCCTGCTCGGCTTGGAACTGTTCCCTAGATGCTGGAGACATCAGTTCCTCACGGGGTTGTAGACCTGGGCTGGGTCCCTCTGGAAGCGATGTAGGTGATGGGGTTGTTTCCGTTGACTGTGAACCGCTCTCCGCTGGTGCACAATGTGGTAATTCAGGCTCTGGCTGAGCCTCTTGTATGGAGTTATCGGCTGCTGCTGCCATTGCAGGCTCGGTGGTGCCCTCGGGTGTTGGTACGGTAGCTGGGGTTGCAAGCGCTGGACTCAGTGCTGGCAATGGTTCTGGTGCTGGTTGTTTCGTCTGTTCCAGTTCCGAGACTGGCTTGGGTCGGGTTTCTGTGATTGGATCTACGACGGCTGTTGCAGTCGTTGGCAGGGTGTCCGGTTCCACCACCTCTATCTGGGTCGCTGATAGTACAGATGGGGTTCCGGTGGAAGTCCCAGGAACAGAGCTAGGTGTGACAGCTTGCTTAGCCTGGCTGCGGGTGACCATTCCCACCCTCTTGGCTAGCTTCACACAATTGGTCAAGTCTTCCCCCAGCAACATGGGAATTGGATAATCATCATAGACTGCAAAAGTCCAATTTCCTGACCAGCCCTTGTACTGGACAGGCAACACGGCTGTAGGTAAATTAAAAGAGTTGGACTTGAAGGGTTGAATTGTCACTTGTGCCTCTGGGTTGATTAAGCTGGGGTCCACTAAGGATTTGTGGATAGCCGACACTTGTGCTCCGGTGTCCCTCCATGCTGTAACCCTTTTTCCGCCCACACTCACCGTTTCCCTTCGTTCCAAGGGTATCTGGGAGGCATCTGGGCCTGAGGACCTTTGGTGTGACCCTGGTGCAATGAACTGTATTCTGTTGGGGTTCTTGGGGCAGTTGGCCTTCACATGCCCCAATTCGTTACATTTGAAACATCGCCCAGCTGACTGGTCAGTGGGGCGAGGTGGGTTGCTGGAGAATGGGGTGGTGGGGCAATAAGGGGTCTGGGTTTTCCCTTGTGGGGCCTTGGGCTGCTCCTGGTGAGGGGATGTGGTCTCGGGTTTTCCTTTCTGGTATCTCCCCAAACTATGACCAGGGTTGTTCCTCTCTGCTTCCTGCACCCCTTGTGTACCAAAGTTCCTTGCCCCTCTGCTGATCTGGGACTGTTCGTATTGATCAGCATAAGCAGCAAGGCTGTCTGCTGAGTCCATTTTCTTATCCCATAAACACTGTCGTATTTCATCCTTGGACATATTCAGGAATTGTTCCTGAGCCATCAAATCACACACTCCTTCAAAGCTAGTAACATTCCTTCCCTTGACCCATTTTTTTAACAGCTCCTTTATCCGGTTTACATAAGCTACATTACTTAGTCCAGGCCCTCGGATAAGGGTTCGAAATTTTACTCTGTACGTTTCAGGTGTAACTTGAAATTGTTTTAAAACCAAATCCTTGAATTTCTCATAGTCAGAAGCCTCATCAATAGGCATGTCATTGAATATGTCCAGAGCACTTCCAGTCAACTTTGCTACCAATAGGGTCATTTTGTGATCATCAGGAATGTGATGGAGATTGCATAGTCTCTCAAAGGTGAGAAAATATTCAGCAATATCCCGGGATTCATCATACGGTGGACATAGTCGCTCCCATTTGTGGGTTGTTGGGGAAGGATTATTAGTGTTATCCGGTAGATTCTGCTCCGCCCTGGTCTTCTCCATCTCCAGGGCATGCTTCCTCTCTCTGTCTTTCTCCTCCTCAGCATACTTCCTCTCTCTGTCTTTCTCCTCCTCAGCATGCTTCCTCTCTCTCTCCTTCTCCTCCATAGCATACTTCCTCTCCTCCTCAGCATGCTTCCTCTCTCTCTCCTTCTCCTCCATAGCATACTTCCTCTCCTCCTCAGCGTGCTTCCTCTCTCTCTCCTTCTCCTCCATAGCATGTTTCCTCTCTCTCTCCTTCTCCTCCTCAGCATGCTTCCTCTCTCTCTCCTTCTCCTCCTCAGCATGTTTCCTCTCTCTCTCCTTCTCTTCCATCTCCATCTGTTTAAGTTGTAGCAGTCTTGCATGTTTCTTCTCCTCCTCATCAGCTTGTAGCCGGGCTATCTCAAGTTTAATAGCTGCTTCACTGGCAGTCATCTTAGCCTTTCTGTTTTTAATCTGTCTTAACCCGATAGTGTTAGAAAAGAAAAAAAACCTTGCTTGGGTATTCCCTGTAGGGGTTAACTACCTGCTTTCATATGTAGATACTCTAGCTCCTAGCAGCTTAACCCCTCCCCCCTCCCTGCTTCCAGCAGCTACAGGAAAGAGCTAGAGAGAAGAGAAAAAAAAATCTAAACTCCCTGTGTCTGGTTCAAAAAAAATCTCTGGTTCAATAGATCCCACCGCTCTGCCACCATGTCAGGGTTCCCTCCCCACTCTAAACTCTAGGGTAAAGACGTGGGGACCCGCATTCAGAGCCCCTAAGCCTATTTTACCAGCTTAGGGTAAACCCCCCCCAAGGTACAAAATTCCCTGCACCCCGAGAAATGCTTCTTACTGCCACCATCAAATGTCTAACAGGAATCCAGGAAAGGAATCACTTGAACTTCCCTCCCCCCCAAAATGCCCCCTCAAGCCGTACACCCCCTTTCCTGGGGAAGCTTGAGAACAATCTCCCAACCAATTGGTCACACAGTGATCTAAAAACCCACCCCCTGGGTTTTAACACTATAGAAAACAGTCAACTTCTTAAAAGAAGGATTTTATTAAACATAAAGAAGGTAAAATCATCTCTGTAAAATCAGGATGGTAACTATTTCACAGGGCACTATATTTCCAAACTCAGAGAGATTTCCCCCTCTGGACAAAACCTTAACGTTACAGATAACCATGAATACCTCACCCCCCCCTTTGCCCTTTCTAACACAGGGGATATACCAAGCCAAATAAACAGAATCTATACGCTATGCTATCTAAACTTACTTCAGAAAAGGGAGGTTTGATTTTCTGTAGGTTCCTTCTGTCTTCCAAGATCACTCTCCCTCAGACAAAGACACTCCCTAAAAACCTTCCCCCCTCCCAAAGTTTGAAAGTATCTTGTCCCCTTATTGGTCAGAGCCCAGCCAGGTCAGGTGTCAGTCTGGCTACCTGCATTTCTTAACCCTTTACTGGAAAGAGGATTTTATTGCACTGCATCAGACCCTCTCCCCCTTCCCTTCATATTTATGACACAAATCAATACTCAAAATAGTCAGTTATCATTAAAAAAAACACTTTTGGGTATCTACTGCTCGATCCTGCAAGGCACCCAGCAGTCTGGCCTTGATCCAGCAAAGCACTTAAGCGCATGCTAAGTAATGAATGGTCCCACTGAAGTTAAAGTTAAGCACATGAGCATGTAAGATCAGGGTCTAAGGGTCTCTCCTGAAAAGTTCTGTGCACCATCTCGAAGAAGCTGAGCACCCTTGAGTCCCATTATCTTCAGTAGGAACTGACAATGTTGAGGAGCTGCCAGGTTTGAACCATAAGGCCTGCTCCTTCTCCCACTGAAGTTGAAGAATTTTGCCATTGACTTCAACAGGAGCAGGCCCTGAGTGATGTATAAAAGGAAAGCACAGTTGGGGGTCGGGGGAGGGCCTAGTTCTGCTCTGTTACACCAGTGCAAGTTAGTGGCAATATAAGCAATGTAAATGCGATCAGATTCAAGTCCATGGCATCATGGGAAACCCCTAGCATAATCTGACAATGTCAGGTTTGTTGATTGTGTGCAACTTTTCATGCCTAAACTAAAGAAACAAAGCCATGTGAAGTGACTTGCAGGGGACTGTCATGGACCATTATGTGCAACATTGTCACTCTGGCCTGCGAGGTCATGTGACTGCAAAGTTAGCCCTTCCTTCCTGTGTGACTTCTAGTTTCTAAATTAGGTCAAGCCCCTTCCTATTTGCCACGCCATATGAAAACAACTGCACTGCTAGTCTGCAAGCCATGTGTCTGACCTCACCTTCATGATTAAGGAGTTAGAAGAGGTTTTCATGAGACCTTTGAAAGTCAAAGCCCCACAGCTCACATGGTAAAAGGAGGTCTACACAGAGAAGTAATAGGATGACATTAAGTAAAGGAAAATGTAGGCTGAATATCAGGAAAAAACTTCTAATGGAATTCCTATTAGACTATCTCTCAAAGGAATTGAGAAAAACCCCATTAAGAAGTCATTTAAAACTGGATTGGACAAAGCCCTGGAAAATGTGCTGTCGGGAACAATCCTGCACTGTCTGTGGGACTTCGGCACATGATCTCATTGCTAATTGGAAAATACTGCAACATTTCAGTGACCTGAAGTTTCCAATAACATTCAAACACCTAAATGTGTTCAGGAAGCAAAACGAGCTGAGTCTTTCAACACAGAAACAAAATTACTAACTTGGGGCCACATTTCTTCTCTCATTTACTCCAACACAAATGCAGAGTAATTCCACTGATTTAACTGGAATTGCTCCGGATTTACACCACAGCACAGGAGCACAGAATTTGCCCAACTCCTTCCAATTCATTTTAATTTAAACTGTTGATATTTTAAAAGCTTGAACATGGAATATTTTCTATCATCTTTATTTTAGAATAAATTTTCTTACCACATAATTCTCTCTCATTGCTCTTGGGGCTTGATCCAGCAGAATATTTTGGTAGCTTTCTGAGCAACGTAAGCTCCAAACAAGCTTTGAATGCTGGGTCTGCAGTAGGCCAACCCTTCCTGGACCTGTCTAGCTTCTATCTTGCACAGCCCACCGACTTCTTACAACCCCAGGCCAGCCAAGCATTAACTCATGAGTGAGTGGGGCTACTCAGGTAAGTAACTGCACACCATTGTGAGTAAAGGGTTCACACTCTGGCCCTAAGGGCTTTGCTGGATGGGGTCCTAGGGCTGGAATATAACCTCCAAAAAGAGTGGTACTATAATAGTTATAAATGTGATTATGTCTCAGATTGACAAAATGTACGGAGACCCCTCTTGATAGAATCACCCTTACTTACTGGGCCAAATTCTCTTGGCATAACTCAAACTTGGGCCTGACTTCAATGGAGCAATGCTGATCTATGCCAGGTGAGTATCCAGCTCCCAGTCTCCATTAATGTGAATCAGTGTCTCTCTCAAAGGTTTTCATTAGTATGAAAAATGAGCCCTTTCATTTGATTTTGTTTTACTAGACAGCAAGGCCTGGTGGTGGGCTGAGCATGAGATTCATTGTGTGCTAAGAACTCCTGATTCTTGGTCTGTCACTGATGCCCTTTTGGCTTTGAACAAGTCACTTGGCATATCAGGGACTCAGTTTCTCCATCTGTAAAATGGAGATAATACATCCATATGAACCACAGTTCTCCTGAAGATGAATTAGTTAATGTTTGTAAAACCCATTGAAATGTAAAGCACCATGCAAGTGCTAAGTATTACTCTCTAGTATAAAAAAAGGAGCTAAAAAATGAGAAAAGCAAGCATTTCTATATATAAATAAAACAGTACTCAGTTTTCTTTAGATCAAAAAGTCTGGTCTTAATGCAAAATTCTGCTTAAACTCCAAACAGCTGCAACAATAATCAAAGCATCACAGAGTACTTTTATATTCAACATCAATAGCAAAGAAAGGAGAAGGAAAACAACTCTTCCCAATATTTTAGCAGCATCATTCTTTTTGTAGGGTTTTTTGTTTCATTTTTGTGCACGTCAGCATTTCCATTATACGCATGTTTTCCAGAGGTTTATAACCTGACTTTTAAAAATTTGCTCCAGGCTGAAATATGGCATGCAAGGAATTTTTCTCCTTAATTAGCTGAAGCTTATTGTAGTAGTAAAAATTGTTGCAAAAATAGCACAGCTCACTGTAAACAAATGAATACACACCCATTCACATCTCTTTCAGTTACATTCATCTTTGGAACCATTTTCAATTTAGGTCAGTGTTGCAACCAAACAGCCTCAACACTTTGGGACAGCTGGTGTAAACTGTCATCATTCCATTGGCTTCAATGGAGTGATGACAATTTACAGCAGCTGAGGATCTGCTCCTTTCTCTTTCAGCTGATTAAAGCAGGAAGACACAAGGTTTAGGCCAACAAAATGGATCAAATTTAGAGAGGAGTGTGAGTCTAAGTGACTATCGGAGAGTCTATATTTATATTTTTTTCTGACCCATATAAGTGTATGTTAACTTAGACTCCCTTACAGACATATTCAGTGGGCCAGGCTCAGAGGTACTATTAAGAGGGGAGAATTACACGGCGTGTGTGTGTGTGAGAGAGAGAGAGAGAGGTGAAATTGATGTAATCTACATACTAAGGGAGCCCACAAGCTGTAAATTACATCATCTTAGACTCGCTTCTGAATTTGTCCAACTGTCCTTAAATTGTCACTTTTGCAAGCATACAGCAGGGGGTCTTATTACCTAATGTTCTACCATATGGGCTGCAAAATCTGCTCAGGATGGCATTGCCTTTTATATGTCTTTCCTTTTATCATGTCTTCCCACAACAACCACCTTACTTATGGCCTGATTGTTCCTGCATTGCCTGCAAAGGCAAAACTCTCATTGAAGTCAGGAGGTTTTATTCTGTACTGTGTTACATTGTTGTAGGCAGCTGCACCTGTGTAAAGTTGGTGTTAAGTGGGCATTAAATATCACCACTAGTGACAAAAGTGGCTGGCTCTGCAAGCCAAGATGTACTATCCAGGAGTGCTGAGGCTAAGCTAAAAAGGGGTGTGGTCTGCACAAATAAACACTGCACTCTGTCTCTGGATGGGTGCCTCCTATGTAAAACAGGTAGGGCAGCTGGAGTGAACTGGAGCAGCTCTTAATTGAAGCATAAAGCTAATGTACAGAGATTCTACTTGGTAACATCATCAGCCAATGCCATACTCCTCGTTTGCCTCAATGCTGACGTCTTCTGGCACAGGCACCGACTTTCTTATTTCCCCGGGGGTGCTCAACCCCTGCTCCGTCCCAGGTCCTGCCCCCACTCCACCTCTCCCCACCCCCGCGCTGACTCTTCCCACCCTGCTCTACCCGCTTCCAATCTCCTGAGTGCCCCCCACCCTCGCTCTGCCTCCTCCCCCTCAGCACCTGCTGCCCATCACTGAACAGCTGATCCGTGGCAGTTGGGAGGCGCTGGGAGGGAGGGAGGGAGAAGAGCTGATCCGCAAGGCCACTGGTGGGTGCTGGGAACCCACGGGAGCACCCACACAGTTGGCACCTATGTCTTCTGGGGTGGCATGCTTTCCATGCTTTTGTCTTTGTACAGTAGGGCGGTGGGTGGGTGTGTAAAAAAATATGTAGTTTGTCTTTGTGTAACATGGATGATCACCCGCACCCATGAGAAAGTCACTGAGGTCTCCTATCTCACAGAAAATGGGAGAGAGGAAAAAGCAGGAAAACACCTCATGTGATTATTGTCTGTAGGGCTCTCAACTAGAGCAGGCCATAATATGGAAATCCCTTCCTGTGAAAAATTGTCACGGTTTTTTTGGAAGGGTTGGAGGGAACTGCAGATTGTGACAAAAAGTCAAAAATGCAAACATTTATTGCACAAAGGGATTTCCAGAAAAATTCCACTTAGAGACAACTGAAGTGGATTTTTTTGGCTTACCATCTCCTTGTCTGGAAGCCTCTTGTCAATTTCACTGTTTTCCAGCAGGCAGAAATTGAAATTGACAAGAGCCTTCCAGCTAGGCAGCCTGGGAGCCATCATTTAAATTTTGCTGATGGAAAACTTGACATTTTTTTTTTTGCAAAATTGAAATGTTCTGATGGAAAATTTTTATTTTGAAAAAAGGGTGTTTTCAATCAGATAATCATTCCGGTGGAAAATTCCCAAACAGCTCTATCCTCCACATTCAGCCAATGCTTGTCAAGATAGGGCAAGGGTCTGTGCAGGCTAATCCAGGACTATTGCCCTGGCAGAGGGATGGAGGAACTTTACAGTGGCTTTTCCAGAGGGTTATTTTTCTTCTGCAGATGTTTTCAGAATTTACCTTAGAAACTGCTTGAGCCTGTTTTCCATATAGCCAAATGTTCCAAATTCCCCATGCTACAATAAAAGGGCCATCAGTTCATGGGTTACAGTAGCTGCTGGTGTAGACACAAAAGAATGAAGAGAGAGAACTAGGGAAGAGAGCAGGTCTGCAAGGCCTGCTCATTTGGCTCCTCCCACTGCCAAAAGGAACTCTTGGCGGAACTTGTGGAATTCCGGTATAAAAACTACTGGAGAATCAAGACAGTGCAACCTAGTCAGTTACACCAGATTTACCTACAGAAAAGCAACTCACTTTTCAGATTCATAATAAACTGGGGGTTCAGCCTGACCTCTTCTGAATTTTGATTTTATGAAATTACTAAGTCATGGAAAGCCTATATGTATGTGGATCCCCCATGAGTTAGCAGGCTTGTGTTATGTCTCTTCCAGGCCAGAGAAAATGGTGAATGAGCACTATTCAGTGATCAGCTATTCAAAGTAAAATACCTTGGGATAATAGGTTTGCTCTGCCTGGGAGAAGACACTTTCTCCTCTTGTCTGAAGGGATGGGCGGGTTGAGAGTAATGGAAAATACCAAAAGGCAGATCAAAAGAAGTAGATGACCTGACCATGAGTCTATAAAGGGACTGACAAGGGGGAATGAGAGGAGAAAGAACCATCTTGCACTACAAACATTAAGATGCAGGAAGCTGCTGCAGGGGCAAGGTAGGCAACGGGGTGGAGGACTCTGCCTGCCTGCCAGAATACAGATGATTTCTCAAGGGAAGGATGAGCTAATGAAGGACTTTGTGTGCAGAAGGTTTTATTGTTTGGTGTGATCTGTATTCTCCTGTGCTTTACATGATGAAATATAAAGAGCATAAAGTTTGATAAATTAAACAAAGTAAGAGTGAGTGACAGAGAGAGAGACCTTCACAAATACTGTGTGCCCCTGAGGGAGTCAAATTGTAAACCAGAAGCGTTATACCTTGGGGGTGGAGTTCTGGGGGAGGGTGTGTTTGGGTACTGAGATTCTGAAGGGTCAGCCAGCAAGGGTAGGTGATTGGACAGCAGGTTCCAACACACAGTGGGGGAGTGCCAGATAGAAGGCCTGGGCCCTGTGAGTGTGCCTAAGATTGGAGCAGTGGCTGGACTCCGTTCAGGCTCCAGGAGCTTGAAACACTTTCGGCAATTCAGAGTTCAAAGGCTTGGAGTCCCTTTGGCATTCCTAGTGGATAGCCAAAAAGGGGCGCTCGCCAGGATCTGTGACAACATGCATCCCAGAATTAAGACCAATGGGTCTAATTCACAGATGTGTCAAAGATGGTGGGTCATCATTTCACTCACTCCTGAGTATGGCTCAACATAGAGTCAAAGGGAGTTTTACCTACGTAAGTGCAGATTTCAGTCCTTCTCTTTTGTGTGCCGACCCTTTTTATGGAGAGTCACCTTGCTAGCATAGCATTTTTTTCTCCTGCTGATAATAGCCCACCTTAATTGATTAGTCTCGTTAAGAGTTGGTGTGGCGACACCCATCTTTTCATGTTCTCTGTAATTATATATATCTTCCTACTGTATTTTCCACCCCATGCATCTGACGAAGTGGGTTTTAGCCCACGAAAGCTTATGCCCAAATAAATTTGTTAGTCTCTAAGGTGCCACAAGGACTCCTCGTTCTTTAAATTTACTGTATGTGAAATACTTGTATCTTTTGCTACACTGCTTGTAATAAAACTGGGTAACCCTTTAGTTCATTATGCTTTTAATTTGATTGCTCTTCATTCAGAGAGTGAAATTATTCATCACATTAGTACGTCATATCTAACCAAATTGCAATGAAAAAAAAAAAGAGGATCGATAATTAGAGTACAGTTTGCTGCAGACTTGTTAAACTTTACTTTTTGCCAGTCATGCTCTCAACAGTTATTTTTAAAGACATACCTTTCAATACAGTCTATTATAGGTACAAGATATATGTCTCAATCTTCCAAACATTCAGAGTAAATCAGCTAGATACGTTGCACTTACTGTTCTCAGTGAAGACTGTATGCATCTACGTAACTGTGCCCTCAAGAGGCTATAGACAGAATAACTTTCACATTGGTTATCAGTACTCAGAAGCAAAAGTGCTTGTAAAGAATCAGCTACAGCACTAGCAGTTCTCAAACTATGGTCTATGGGCCACTGATGGTCAACAGAGAGCTGGCTGGCCAAATGGTGCTGGCTCCTTTTCCTTGTTTCTGACTGCTAAGTACATAAGAAGAAACTAAATATACGTTAAACACTTTCCTAATGTTACTTTTCCATGTAAGCAATTGTAATTGCTGCAATGATATCGTGATCATAAATAGGATGGGAAGTGATTCATGTGATTGAGAATGAGAGGGAAGAGTCCACAAGGCAATCTCTGTGTTAAGACTGAAAAAGTTTAAGAACCCTAGAGCATAGTATCCTAGTATTGTTTTAAAATATATACAGACCCCACTCTTGGGATCATCTGAAACAGTAAACAAGCCTCTTAAATGCCAGACAAACCAATTTCTAAACAGCTGTTCCTAGTCTGTGGGGATTTGCAGTTTCATGCAGGTTCTACCATTCATTTTTTAGGAGAGGAGTTGGTTTATGGTAAGCACCCCTGAGTAACTAACTCTTGGTCGCCACATACAGCAACAACTCTGTGAAACCCCAGCTGTAAAATCTTAGCACCATTTCACTAGGGTAGGCTTCGCTGGTTTTACGCAGGGGTTACTCCACTGACCTCCCTGGAGTTACTCCTGATTTGCACTCAAGTGAGAGGAGAATCAGGCCCTGTGTCTACTAGTGCCCACCCGCATCATCTCAATAGCAGAGTAAAAAGCCTCTGATTCCAAAACAGGACAATCGGATCAATTTGTCAATATTGGCCCCCTCCCAACTGCTGTATCCGAACTGTATCGTGTTCTCACCTGCCCTTATATCTCTCACTACAAGACATTTGGCCAGTTAGTTTATTCACCCAAGTTAGTGCGTTTTAAAACACTTAGTGCCCATAACTGTAGTACCTATCAAAACCCATGAGCTAGAAAATCTATCATGTTTTTATGTTCGTGTTTATCATCAGTTAATATGCCTTTACATTCAAACATTCCCCCTGAGTTGCTGACAGCAGACTCAAAAAGTGGGCTGATGCAGGAGAATCAGAAGGTGAAAGCATCTATAAACAGAAGGTGAAACTGACTGACCTAGAATCACTGCCAAACTGAGTGAAAGGCAAAAAGATAAACAAACAGCATAAAAATACATTAGATAGTTAACATACTTTTCCTTTCAATAATCTAGGTTTTGATTAGTAATATACATAGAGTAATAGTAAGGTTTTGGGGGAGGATATTGGGATAAATCTTCAGCTGGTATAAATCAGCATAGCTCCACTGTCCTTAAGGCCATGGAGCTATGCAGCTTTACACCAGCTAATGATCTGATCCATGTTCTTTACTTTGACAGTGTCCCTTTAACTTGTCCAAGTTACTGACCCACCACACCCTCCCGCATCCCTAATGCCTTAAGTTGATTTTTATGTACCTTCAGAAGTGATGGTTTCTCAATTAGTTCATTTCTTGCGCATTTTACAGCATTGCTGCGCGAAATCAGAGATAACCCTAAAACCCAGTAGAGGGAGAAATTACACATGCTGTGTAAATAATTTCTGAACTGTAAGTAAAGTTGTCTGTGATTTTCGTTTCATATCACAAGTTCACTGATCTTTTGGATTGCACCTACTGAAAATAAACTCTGAACACTTATGTCCACCCCTCCTTGGAAAATTGTTTTGCAGTCTATGCAGGAAAACTCCGTTGGCTTGCACTGTAACCTTAAGGATGCCTCTTCCCTCATCACATTTGATTCCGAGTCTCCATCAGCAGTCAGAGAGGGGTGGCATACTTACAGCACAAGACAAAGCCGCAAAGACCTGTGAGTTTTCCACTCTTCCTGTTCCCCTTCCCTCAATATTGACTGTGGAGGTTGTCATATTTCACTAGCACGGATTGTAATCAGACGCAGGAGCAGCCCGGCCAGCAAGCCTGCAGAAATGGGGACTGCTGCCGCAAAAACTGGATCAACTAAAATTAAAATAATCTGATCAGAGACAACTTAAAAATAGAAAACAGTGGCTAAAAAGAAAGCAGGAGTGAAGCCTTTGTGGTGGGTGGATGTGAAAATAACCAGTCTGAGTGGGATCACACATATTATTTAATCAAATATCTCTCCATCCCTCTGCCTGCGGGAGGGGGAGAGGGTGGAATTTCATGACAAAGTGGGCTTTTGGAACTGCAAGTTACTGTCACAATTCTCTCTCAAGGCATTGCTATTTTCTTCCAGATTGTGAGCCATATTAAATACAGAAATGCCTGTAAGTCACACAGCAGACAGAAGGCTGAAATAACAGTGTCAGTTTATTTCCGAGTGTAGAAATTACTTCAAAGCTTTGGGTCAGATTCTCAGCTGATATAAATGAGCTCCTTAATGGAGCTACAAGTTACACTAGCTGAGGATCTGGCCCAGATAGTCTTCCTTTCCTTTCCCCTGATTTTCAACTTTAAACTGTGTAGTGCAGTCTTGTTTGCAGTGATACACTTAAAAATGTATTTCCATTTCATTACTGTGTGAGCCCTGTTTGGAGGGGAGGGAATTACAAGTCCCAGTGAAGCACACGACTGTGCTTTCTGAATGTGCACTCCTAGAAATGGCTATTACAGGACATGTGAAACATTGCAGCTGTGATGGTTTCTGCGCTGAATGCCACTGAAATACCCAACCTCACTGTAAATAGTACAGCCTAAAATCTCATTCATTTGAACGGTTATTCAAGAGGAAAGTGTTGCCGGAACATATGCAATACCCCAGCACCACTTACACCAATACAGTGATGATTTACTCTGAAAAATGACTCTATAAGCATAGCATTGTGGGGTTCCAAGTTTAATATCTCAGGAAATTTGAGGACAAATTTGATCGCAATCTATAAGAAAAAAAATTTCCCCTTAACTGTCAGCACTGCAAACTCCATCTAGGACGTGAGAGTCTTCCTGGCTTTGGATCACTCTATTCTGTATTAAAGATTGTCCAGTTGGAATCTGGGGCTTGACCCTGCAGTTGGATCCAAGTGGGCAAACCCATGCCCCCATGCAGAGCCCTACTGAAGTCAACAGTATTGTGAAAACACAAGGCAAAAGACAATCCCTTCCCCAAGGCGCTTACAATTTAATTGTACTCTTACAACCTAATAATAGTTTTAAGTGATTTAATGCAGCATACTGTTCTGAAAGGTTAAATGCCGGCCTGGCAGGAACTTCAGTACATGAGAATGAACAAGGTTGACTGCAACCTGAAGAGGTGCTATGGTAAGAATGGAGAAAATAATGCAGTCACTCAATCACAGCACAGGAATCAGAAGCTTGTGACTTACCTCCCAGGAACTGGATGCCTCCTGCTACCCTGCCCACAGTTCTGGAGATGAGCTCAGACACACAGCAGCCCATAAGTGCAGTCAGCGCCACCAAAAGGAGGAGGCCGCAGCCCAGCCCCGTCACCACGGTGCAGATCCTCCACTCAGCACTTGGGATGGCCTGGAAGGATGCGTAGCGGCCACACTGCTCTACCATCACTGTAGTCTGGCGGCTCTCATCCCGCACTGGATAGGAACACCTCCGGAAAGTGCCAAAGGACACTGACTTCTCCAGCTGAGACCCCAACAGCCAGTAGGGCATAAAGAATCCTATGCAGGAGACAGCAGCGCAGAGGAAGGAGAGAAGTGCCCAGATCATCCCAGTGCAAGTAAGGCTGGATGCCATCTTTTTACTCACAACCAATAACGGTAGCAATGAGTAAAGAGGAACTGTGTGTGTGTGTTAGTTTGGGGAGATTTATGAGTAACACAGAATCTTTCAGTCCCGGTCAATCCTCAGTCTAGTAAAATCTTGAATCCTAAAGGCCATGACGCTCTCTTCGGTCATGAAGATGAAGGTCCCTGGTTAAATAACAACATGGAGGAAAATAAAGATTCAATAATATTAAAGTAATAAAATAAATAAAAATCAGTTCCACGCTGTGTAGTGCTTTCCTTCCAGGAATCTCAAAGCAATGAGACACTGTTCACATAAATCACACTTCTACGTCAAAATGTTTTCCTTACTATTATTACAAATAGCACCTAGAATTGCCACAGTTTACAGAGATTAGAGAATAAATATTCCATTTTGTTTACTATGTTCATTTGCCAGCACTCTAGAGCCAGTTTCAGTGTCCGTCCCCTCACCCCCTATGTAGTAAGTTAGTCATTTTCCTCTGTTGTTTGTGTTGGTCTTTCACACAGCAACAGGGGAAAGGAAAACATCTATTTAATCCTTAACAGTTGAGGCCCTGATCCTGCAAAGACTTACATACATGCTTAACTTTATGCATTCAATGGGCTGACTCACAGTAAAGTTAAGTATCGGAATACGTCTTTGCAGGATTGAGGCCCTTGGGAAGTTACGTAAGTAGTATTAAAGCACCTAATTCACAGATGAGTAAAATGAGACATCAAGAGGTTAACAGTTTGTCAAAAATGGCCAGGGATTTTTGGTGCATCAGTGTTCAGGTGCTCAAAAGGAGACACCTTGCACCTGATTTACAGAGATGCTAAGCATCCACAATTCCAACTAAAGTCAATGACAGCTGTAGGCGTATTAGTACCAAACTATCCCAAGTTGAGTACCCAAAATCTGTGCTGCTTAAAAGAAGCGACCACATTTAAAATATTGCCTGCAAGTGGCTTGCTAAAGATCACTCAGCAAGACCTGAGGAACACAGTCTGGTTCTCAGCCTCCTTCTCTGACAATTACATATTTGTAATGTAGCACTGAAGCATCCGCCCACTTCCGATTACAGTACAGAACTAATCACTACTCTCCAAAAGTTGGAAGAATATTTTTTTTAAATCCACGATGGATCATTAAGTCTGAATCCAAAAGCATTTGTAAGGTTAAGATCATTTCTCACAGTTGCTGCCAAATGAATTCTGACAGCTATTTACTTTGTTTTTTAAGCATGGCTACATGCCAAGTCAGCGAATTCATTTCATGTACAGGCAATAAAATTAATACTGCATTTTTACCAGCAGGGAATGTAGGAAAGGGTCTTAAAATGAAATTAACCATGCACACCACATTAAAGTTTGTTTACTTTTTAAATTTATTTAAGAAAAATAATCCTCTGCTATGAAGCTTATTTTCTGGCAGAAGCGTCTGTTTGTATGTATTTGTACCCATCATCTGTATGTATTCACATCACCTCTGACCTATAAAAGATCAAAAACATGGGAGGAAAACCTAGAAAGTGGTCCACAACATACCCTGTCTCCTGTGTGTCTCTTTAGGTGGTAGGCTTTTTGGACCAGAGGTTGTCCTTATCTTTGTGGATCATGCAGTCCACACCCCACTAGCTTGAGGATGATCATTAACAATATACAGGTAGATCACGATGCTTGATTCCCCCCGCCCTATTATCAGGAAAGATCACGTGCTTTATAATAAAGGACAATATGGAGACTTTGGTGGTAAGGTGCCAGATGTGCTACTCCTTGTGAAGTGAACAGCAAAGCTCCCATTGACTTCAACGGGAGCAGGATCTCGCCCTAGGAAGGTCTGCTTCCATTCATAGTGTAACTTGCTGGTTTAAAAAAAACAAACCCATGTTGCGCTGTACTTTCTGTGCGCCGAACAATGTACCCAATA
The DNA here is from genome assembly GCA_037349315.1 of Chelydra serpentina. NCBI lineage: Eukaryota > Metazoa > Chordata > Testudines > Chelydridae > Chelydra > Chelydra serpentina. The sequence goes on from JBAIAC010000004.1 coordinate 53,492,684, forward strand.
TGTCAGTGTCAACTTGAAATCTGAACCCGTCCAGCCTGCACGAAGCTACAAAGTCTCCGGAGCCCTTTCTGGTCCGGGGGTAGAACCGCTCTCCCACTCCCCTGCACGCTGCCCCCCGAAACTTTCCAGGACGAGTTCCCGTGGCAGAGCCCCCGCAGTGAGCTAACCCCCGTTACCTGGTTCACGTGGCGGCTGCGAGTGACCGTGCGGCGCAGCGAAGCCCGGGCGAGCTGGCGGCAGGGATGAGCCAGGTCGGGTCTGTCTGCCGGGGAAGCTGCCCGTCAGGTGAGAAGGCGCCGGGCGCAAGGAAAGCAGCCGCCCGACGGCCAGGCGGCCAACTCCCAGTCCGGCGGAGGCGCCGCGCCGCTCCCAGCTGCAGCGGGGCGGGCAGCCGCGGCAATGCTCCGCGGGGCTGGAGAGACACCAGCCAGCAGCAGCGCTCAGCAGCGGGGCGGGGGGCAGCCCGCGGGCCGGGAGAGGCGGGTACTGACCCGCTGTGCCAAGGGCTCGCTCGGATCCTCCCGCTCCCAGGCGCGCGGGGAACTCCCCCCTCCCGGCAGCGGCGCGGGGCGGACGGGGCTGGAGGACACAGGCGGGGGCGGGGCTGGGAGGCTCGCGTGGCCCCTGCTCCTGCCCCCCGCGCCCGGGCGCTCCCGGCACAGGGCTGTGTGGGGCGCAGGGAAGCGGCCGGCTGGCGCTGCCACGCAATGGGCTTCAAGGCAGGCAGGGCGCGCGGCTGCTTTCCCCTCCCACCGCCTCCTGCTCGCCGGGCGGGACCCCGCTGCAGGCACGGCAATTGCGGGGCTGCCTGGCCGGGACTTTCTTGGAGACTGAGAAGCGGGGGGCGGCACAGGCGAGTGGGTGTCAGACTCCCCGGAGAAGCATCAGTCAAGGCAGCCCCGCGCAGGCTCCGCCCCCATCCCCCCAGACCCTTCAAGGGGCGGGGGTGGGGGAGCGATGAGTGGGGAGAAGGGGATGGATACGCGGGCTGAGGAATAGCGGAGAAAGTTGCATTGCAGTGGGGCCTGCTGCTGCCTGCATGCCTCGGGTTGTGTCTCTTCCGGGGGGAGGCTTGTTCCCAACAGTGAGCTGGAGGCGCACAAGCCAGCCGCAGAGAGGAGGAAAGGATCGGAGAGCGGTGAAGGCTGCAGTCCTTAAATGGAAGAAGATGGGCTAAGCCCCTGAGGACAGCTGTAGGGTGGGCGGATGCTCCAGCATTTTGATCAGGACAGTTTGGGAGCTGCCTTGCAGGGAGGAGAAATGTGGTACGGGCGTGAGGAGCCACCAAAGGAGGCAGGGCGGGAGTTTAGCTCTAATGTTGCTGCTGCAGCCCTACAGTGCTGGCATAGGTCATGCCAAGGGCTGTGGAAAGCAACATTTCCCCAAAGTGTCTCTAGTGGGAAGAGGGTTTTTTTTTTTTTTAATACACTGAGAATGAAAAATGTCCTGCTTTGTTTTGTTTTTTCCTAGCTTGAGTAAGTTTTTTTTTTTTTTTTCAGACAAGAAACTTTGATGCCAGGATTAAATCACATCTGCAGCAGAAATGCAAAATTTCCCTCCTAGCGTTTCTTTTTCAATCCTGGAACACGGCTTGGGATCTAAGTACTAGTCATGAATATTACTGATGTTAAATGAAAGAAATGCCATGTTCAGAATTAGATCACAGACCTGCTTTGCTGGTGATTTTTTTTTTTTTTTTAGTAAGACTCTTTTTACAAACAGCAAAGTTTTAAAATCAGAATGGTATCAAGCCTGTTTATTTCTCAAGGGAGATAAAAGCAAGCTTTAATGTGTATCGAAATAATGGCCTTTCATCATATAATTCAAAAGTGCATTCCTAAAGGGACATTGTTTCAAGGAGAAATAGAAGGAGTCTGGTTTAGTGGGTAGAACAAGATCCTGGAAATCAGGGCTATTGTTTTTTTAATGTGTTATTTGTATTACAGTAGTACCAAGAGCTTTGACCAAGAGCAGGATTCTGTTGTCCTAGGCACTGCACATACACAGAGACTGTCTCTGACCCAAAGAGTTTTCAATCTGATATACAGGAGGTCAGACTAGATGCTGTACAAGCCCCTTCTGGCCTTAAACTGTGGGCCTCATTTTCTGAAGAACACAGACACATGCTTAAGTTTAAGCATCTGCTGAAGTGCTTTGCTAACTAGACAAGACAGGCAAAGGAAATGTTGTTACTTTCATTTTACAGAGAGTGAACTGATGCACAAAGAGGTCAGATGACTTTTCCAGGATGTCTGTGGCAGAGCCAAGAGTTGAATCTAGAAATGCAGAATCCCAGTCCAGTGTCTTATGGACAAGA